>CM070026.1:29205999-29940999 GCA_036247105.1 Cirrhinus mrigala
TTGATTTTGGTAAAATAATTAACATTTTGCAGATTCTGCGAGGTTAGACATCACAGGAGGATGTTCATGTCTTTCTGTCTTCAGTCGTAAAGAAATTATGGTTTTTGAGGAAAGCATTTCAGGATTTTTCACCATATAATGGACTTCAATTGTGCCCCCGATTTTGAACTTCCAAAATGTAGTTTAAATGCAGCTTTAAAGGACTTTAAACGATCCCAGCCGAGGAAGAAGGGTCTCATCTAGGGAAACAATTGGCCATTTTTTCCAAAAAAAAAAAAATTTGTATACTTTTTAAGCACAAAAGCTCACGTATCACTAGCTCTGGGATGTGCGTCCACGCCGCTACATGCTACACGTCAAAAGGTCACGCATGAGCTACAGACCCAGTGTTTACAAAGTGAACACGCAAAGACTAAGGAAGTGCAAGCAAGTCAAACACTGTTTACAAACAAAAAGGTACAACAATCTCGGATGATTCTGAAGTTGTAAGAGAAACTGAGATGTAGTTTTGCGCCATACTCTACCTTTTTGAGCTGGAGTACACAGACGATGAACTTAGACGTGATTCCATAGTATGTAGTGTCGTGGACGTGCATCCCAGAGCAAGTGCTACACGAGCTTTTGTGCTTAAAAAGTATACAAATTTTTATTTTTCAAAAAAAATGACTGATCGTTTCCCTAGATAAGACCCTTCTTCCTCGGCTGGGATCTTTTAGAGCCCTTTGAAGCTGCATTTAAACTACATTTTGGAAGTTCAATATCGGGGGCACAATTGAAGTCCATTTTATAGAGAGAAATCCTGAAATGCTTTCCTCAAATGCCATAATTTCTTTACGACTGAAGACAGAAAGACATGAACATCCTGGATGACAAGGGGGTGAGTAAATTATTTGTAAATTGTTGTTCTGGAAGTGTAGTTCTCCTTTAAAAGCCACAAAACCTAAACTTTGATTTAATGGAGACACAATGAGGGCGCACCTGTAGAGCGAGCGCCACACGGATCAGGTCCACCACCACCTCTTCGTTAGCCAGCTCCATGCTGATGAGGGCCAGGAGTGTGTAGAGCTTTTCAAAGTGAGGCTGCACGCTGCTCTGTTCCTTACTGCACAGGTATATGTGTCTATACAAGTGCTGGGCATGCTAAAAACAGAGAAATATCAGTCAAAACTAGGGCTGTCAAACGATTAATCGCGATTAATCGCATACAAAATAAAAGTTTGAGTTGCCTAATATATGCGTGTGTACTGTGTGTAATTATTCTGTATATATAAATACACACAAATTAATGTATATATTTAAGAGAAAGATGTTATCTATGTAAAAAATATTTGTATTTATATATAATATAAATTATTTAAAATTATAATAAATACATACACTACCATTCAAAAGTTTGGGGTCAGTACATTTTTATTGTTTCTTTTTTTTTTTTTTTTTTTTTTTTTTAAGAAATTAATACTTTTATTCACCAAGGATGTATTAAGTTAATAATTAAAAGTTTATTAAAAGTTAATAATAAATAATTTACATTGTTATAAAATATTTATATTTTTAATAAACACTGTATTTTTTAAACTTGTTATTCATGAAAGAATCCTGAAAAAAAAAAATTACAGGTTCCAAAAAATATTTGGCAGCACAACTGTTGATATTATCCAACATTGATCATTCTAATAATAAATCCACATATTAGAATGATTCCTGAAGGATCATGTGACACTTAAGACTGGAGTAACAGCTGATAAAAATTCAGCTTTTCATCACAGGAATAAATTCTATTTTAAAGTATGTTAAAATAAAAAACATTATTTTATATTGTAAAAACATTTTGCAGTATTACTGTTTTTTTTCTATATTTTTAATCAAATAAATGCAGCCTTGATGAGCATAAGAGACTTTAAAGACTATTACAAGTCTTACTGACCCCAAACTTTTGAACGGTAGTGTATACTTGTAAATATTTCTTATATCTGTACCTGAATTTGTTTGTATTTATATATACATAATAATTGCACACAGTACACACACATTTATTAGGCAAACTCAAACTTTTATTTTGTATGCGATTAATCGTGATTAATCGTTTGACAGCCCTAGTCAAAACCGTTCGGACATGCATGCATTCTCTGATGCAAACCCAACAAAAGCACTTTTTCACATCAGAATAATAATGACAACAGAAAAGTGAACGATGATTAGAGGGATGTTGTACCTTCTTCATGAAGAGGTTGTCTTGACGTGAGCACTTGTCCACTTTGAGTTTAAGCACTGAGATATCAGAAATGATACTGCATGGGGAAAAAGTGACACATTAAAGATTTTTTTGATAGTGTTAGTGTTAGTATACCATGATCTGAACATCTAGGCAGTTTGGTATAAATCCAGTAAAGACACTAACCTGATGGTGGAGAACTTGGGGAGGTTATCATGACGATCAATAAGGCTGACCAAAATTTCCAGCACCAACAGTCGAATTTCTGCATCCTCTAGCAGGGCAAATGACAGCAGTGGGTCCAAAAAGGAGTTGGGCAAAGCTGTCAGCATGTTAGTCGTCTGGAAACCACATGTGACCTGAAAAGAAAGAGAAGAACATTATCTGTACAACATCAAATCTGTGCTTTGATGCAATTCCCTTTCATGTGGCATCAAGCAGGTAGAGTTTACCTGTCTCAAAGACTTCAACAGCATGACTTGGATCATTCTGTTGCCCTCAGGCCTGCAAAACAGACAGAAGCAAATACAATATGCTCACCTTAAAAATTCTGAATTAAGCCATTTAATTGGTTTTGCGGTAAAACTGTGATTTTGTAACTGAATTATTCTGTTTGCATTAGTTCTTTTTCAATTGACAACCATCATAAACATTTAAAGACACAACAGTGACTGCAGTGCTCACCCTGAGCCTGTAGAGGGCAGTGTGGGATGCATTCCTGGAATAGGGATCTTCCCCATGATGAAGAGCATCACCTCTGAGCGCTGGTACGTGGGTAATGTGTTTGCAAATGAGCCTTATTTCAAAAGACACACACCACAGTAATGAAAAACCTAGGAGTTTAAAGAAGGAGTGAAATGTGGGTTGTATTAGGCTCATACACACCGATAGTCCTGATGACAGCCTCCTGTAGCTGTCTCTCCTCGTGCTCCTTGATGATTTTGGTGCCGATGTTGGTGCAGTCGTAGGATCCCGTGAGTTCATAGTCCACACTGAGCCTCAGATGCCGAAGCAGCGTGTTGAACACCTCCAACACTGTGGGGCCTAAAATAAGCAATAAACACACACACACACACACACACACACACATTTATAATACATGCAGACACTTTTCTAAAATCAGTCATCTGTAGCTAAGCAGAATAAATCAGTGCTTTGAGCCGAGGTGTCCAATTTGTCAAATTGTCAGAATAACTTGCATCATATTTGCTGAAAGAAATCTGACACTGTTTCTTATACATTTTAAACAGAGTGCCTGTTTTGCTATAGGAAGTAACACTTTCAAAGCATTTTTTGACAACCATTTGTAAGACAAACTCTTGTATTATCCCTTAATAACACGAAAATCTGCCACAAAAACAAGATTCCCATCTTCCTCTGAGCCAGGTTACAACTATTTGTTCAATTCTCAGATGATTTTCACATGTATGAATGAATCTGAAGACATTATTTTATGCCTCATCCTAATTTTATGGTTAGGATTATGGCCAGTGACAAAAAAAAAAAAAAAAGAAAACATGACCCTGATTTTCTGATGTGGTTTTACCACATCCAAACAGTGACATAAAATTTTGTTAAAACCTGTGTTTGTGTAGAGTTCAGCAACATTAAATCTATTTGGACACAATTTGAACAAATACACATTTGAAAAAATATTCATTCTTATTTTGTGAAAATACTGCAGTTCAAAACTTTGGGATCAGTATGACTTGTAATATTTTTTAAAGAAGTCTCTTACGCTCAACAAAGCTGCATTTATTTAATCAAAAATACAGAAAAAAAACTGTAATATTGCAAAATGTTTTTACAACATAAAATAATTGTTTCTATTTTAATATATTTTAAAATCTAATTTATTCCTGTGATGCAAAGCTGAATTTTCATCAGCCATTACTCCAGTCTCAAGTGTCACATAATTCTTCAGAAATCATTTTAATATGCTGATTTATTATCAGAATTATCAATGTTAGCAACAGTTGCGCTGCCAAAATTTTTTTTGAAACCTGTGATACTTTTTTTCATTTTTTGATGAATAAAAAGTTTAAAAAGAACAGCACACTGCAAAAAATGCTTTTCTTACTTAGATTTTTGTCTTGTTTCCAGCCAAAATATATAAAAATTCTTGAATCAAGAAGAAGAAGATTTTCTAGACAAGCAAAAATTATTGTCTTGTTTTCAGAAAAAAGACATCAAATTTAAGTGAGTTTTTGCTTAAAACATGCAAAATAGTCTGCCAATGGGGTAAGCAAAATAATCTCATTTCAAGCAGAAAACAAGATTATTTTGCTTACCCCATTGGCAGATTATTTCGCTTGTTTCAAGCAAAAACTCACTTAATTTAGACGTTCCGTACATCCTTTCTGAATAAAAGTATTCATTTCTTAAAAAAAAAAAAAAAGAAAGAATAAAAACTTACTGACCCCAAATTTTTGAACAGTAGTGTATATTGTTAGAAAATATTATTTTATATATATATTTTATAAAAATATATATTTTTTTTCCAAATTTTTATTCAAAGAATCCTAAAAAAAGTATTACAGGTTTCCAAAAAATATTAGGCAGCACAACTGTTTTCAGCACTGATAATAAATCAGTATATTAGAATGATTTCTGAAGGATGTGACACTGATTACTGGAGTTATTGTCCTGAAAATTCAGCTTTGATCACAATAAATTAGATTTTAATGTATATTAAAATGGAGAAACATTATATTACATCATAATATTTCACAATATTACATTTTTTTCTGTATTTTTGGAAACAATTTTGGCATTCAATTATATATGTATTTACACACATACATTATGTGTGTGTGTGTGTGTGTGTGTATGTATATATATAAATAAAATGTATATGTATGTATATGTAATGTATATATAAATGTATATATAAAATGTATATACATTTTTTAACCAGGTTAGTTAAATATCCAAAAGGTCCAAATGACTTAAAAATGAATCATATTTCATAGTTATAGTTTAAAGCTGCAGGTGGCATCGCCCCCCTTGGGTCAGCAACAGTGCTGCAAGAGGTGTGAAGGGATTTCATGCAGGATATTAGGTGTGAGCACTGACTTGACGTCAGAGAGGAGAGCCGGACTGTGAAATGTATATTTTTGGCTGAAACCTAGATTGGGTCAGATGCAATGTCACAGTTCTGTTCTCCCAGAAGAAAGGCTTCACGTCTGGGTAAAAGTGACCCAGTTACTGAGCACAGGTGTAAAATATGTTATATGCGTTGCAGGATGTGTAAAAAGATACCACTCTGTTCCTGTGCAATGCTATGCCGCTTAATGTTTTGTATATTTATGAGTGATTCACATTAACCAGGCTGTAAATCCATACTCACCAACAGAGCCACTGGCAGCGATGGCGGCCGCCTCCAGAAGGACCTCCACTATCCCAGCACGCACTGTGGCTGAGCTCTTACTGTTGGCATCCAAATGGCCCAAAAGCTGCTGGATAACCAGATGAGAATGCTGGGACTGGAGGGAGACAAAGAAAGAGAGACAAAGAAGTGAGAATAAATGATCTGGTAAAAAAAATAAAATAAAATAATAATAATGAATGGTTTCAGTAGTGATTTTTTAAGGAAAGGACGTGACGTGTGGCCAAGTATGGTGACCCATACTCGGAATTTGTGCTCTGCATTTAACCCATCCAAGTGCACACACACAGTAGTGAGTAGTGAGTAGTGAACAAACACGCACACACACACCCGGAGCAGTGGGGAGCCATATTGCTATCGCTGCGGCGCCCGGGGAGCAGTTGGGGGTTCGGTGCCTTGCTCAAGGGTGTCACCTCAGTCGTGGTATTGAGGGTGGAGAGAGCACTGGTTATTCACTCCCCCCACCTTCAATCCCTCCCAGACCTGGGACTCGAACCCGCAACCTTTCAGTTACAAGCCCGACTCCCTAACCATTAGGCTGCCCCCGTGGCCTAGTTAATTATTTTTATTAATAATTAATAAAAAATCACTACTGAAACCAATGCAAAAATATTAATTTATTATTAAAATCTAAAAAGATTAAAGCATTAAACACGTTCTGATGAACAGCAAGTGCCACTCAAAATTTATATTTATATAAAATTAACAAAATATATATATATATATCAAAAAAAAAAAAAAAAAAAAAAATCAATGGCATGTATTTCAATGTAGTGAACATCAGCATACGTTTCAATAAATTACTGAGTTTAAATTTTTGTCTCAATTTAAAAGAAAAATGAACTCACCTGAATGGAGTACATGATGATCTTAAAGCAGCGCACTGCGAATGTTTTGCCTTCCCACAGCGAGTGATTATCAAGATGCCTGCAGTGAGAACAGACCTTGAGCTTTCAGAAATGAAGCCAAAAGTGACTGAAAAATGAGATACACTCCACCCGCTGAGAGATTAATTAAAAAGTCATAAATACTTCATAACTGAAGATGAGTATTAATTATTCTGAGTTACTCTCTGCCTCTTATCAAAATGCCAACATTAAAAGAACAGAACAAAAAGGCAAAAAGGCAAATTCACTAAATCTTAAACGGCATACAGCTATAACTTAAAAACTAAAGCAATACTTGCACAGACTCACAAAATTACATTCTCAACCTTTTATAATCTAAGCTGACAAGCACGATATGTGGCGGGTCTCTTACATAAGCACAGGGGTGACTGCGTTCTTGATGTTGCCATAGGCGGCACGGCCCAGCAGTTCCCGAAAGCAGCGCTCCGTCAGCTCGGCTGGGCTTTCTTTCTCTTTCTCACTGGCCTGCAGTGGGGAGGGCGAGCGACTGCAGAGGAAACAGAAAGAGAGGGAGGCTTTTTCAGCTCTTCTCAACCGAGAATTCAAACAGAGCTTTGGTTTCTGAGAAGCTGAATTAAAACGCATTGAAAAATAAAATAACCAAATGCATGTTTACAAGTAAAAACACCACTTCTAGTCCATTTTTAGCAGTCCATTTCTAATGGTAGATTCTTCCACTAAAAAGGTCATAATTAAGATAAAATTAGAAAAAAAAACGTTTTTCCTGCTACTGTAAATTTAACCCCCGGTTTCACAGACAAGGCTTAAAATTAGTCCCAGATTAAAATGTAAATCTGAGCTGTTTCAACTAAAAGAAACTTGCACTGACTGATCTTAAAATATCAGTGCCTTTATTTTGTCTCAAGATGCACACCAGTAATGTTTTTTTTTGTAAGACATGTTTATAAGAAAATTACTTAAATGGCCTAATCCTGGTTTAGACTAAGCCCTGTTTGTGAAACCAGGCCTAAGACTTTTATAATACCTCTATTATGATTGGCTAATCACCACTTAATCCAAATTCTGTTCAGAAATTTAAATCATCATACATATTTGTCTTCAGTTAAATTTATCTTACAAGTTTTGATAGTCTTTTTAAAAAGAAAACATGATAAAATCGTTTAAAAAAAATACTATTTGCATATCTTAATCTGGAAGTCTGAAAACAATGCAATATAATATTGCATGCAACAAAAATTCTTGCTACAACTATATAAAATGTTTCAGTTTAATATTTTATGCTAATTCTAATATTTTAAAAAACGTCTATTTCCAAAACACCATTGTCTAGTAACATCAAAAGCATTAGTCCAGTAAAACATGCTACAGCAACTAGACACGTAAATGAAATGTTTAACATACATATTTTGCATCTCAAGTAAATTTTTCTTAAATTTGCTCTGATCATTTTTTTTTTTTTTTTTTTTTTTTTTTACAAGAAAACAAGAATTACAGAACAAGGAAAAACTTTTTGTGCAATGCATAAAATCTTTCATCTAATATTTCATTTAATATTTATAATATTAGATAGTAATTGTTACATTGTAAATACTGAAATGTCTTAAAACCCTACCCAAGTAATATTAAAAGCAAAACAGTCCTGTAAAATATGCTACAGCAACTAGACACTTCTTAGTCGTGCCAAGTACTTATAAACATTTTGCCTTAAGTAAATTTATCTTATGTATGTTCTGGTGTTTTTATAAGAAAACAAGACAAAACAGATTAATAAAAAGACTTTTGTTTTGTGTAATTTAGGAGATTTAAAGTCTGAAATTAAACATAATACAATATAACAATCAGTGTTGGGGAAAGTTACTTTTAAAAGTAATGCATTAAAATATCGTGTTACTTTTTATGGAAAGTAATGTGGTACTTTTGCATTACTTTTGAAATCTGGGCAGGGCTTGTTTGTTTGTTTTTAATATAAAAAGTTCTATTTTTGCCAAATGTAATAGACCTATCACACCAAAAAGTGAAATGAATAAGCCTCAGGCTGAAGGGAAAGTAAATTCATGTCTGTGGAGTAGAACGCAGGAGAAGAAATTTCAACACCTTTCAGCAAAAAAAATGAAGCACAAATGTTAGTTAATCTGCAGTAATGTTTGCTTATTAGCTTGGTTGAATTGGATCATCGAAGGTCAGCAGCAAAGTCATTGGTTAATAAAATTGGATTAAATACATAAACGATATTTGTGTTATTTAACATTTAATTCTTGCAGTTTGCACATAATGCCTTTGTATTTACTCCCAATTTCAGGAGACTTGTCAGTCAATAAATGAGAAAACAAAGTGACTGGCAAAAAAAATAATGCGTTTCCTAGTTACTTGAAAAAAAAAAAAAAGTAATCTGTTTACGTAACTTGCGTTACTTATATTGCGTTACCCCCCAACACTAACAACAATAATGCTTTTTTGTATAACTTAGGTGTCTGAAAGTCTGACATCACATTATGTATAATGGAAACCTTCCTGTGTGAGCTAAGCTTCAATGTGTGTGTGTGTTAGAAAGAGAGCTGAGGGTCTCACAGGGTTTGTCTCATCATTAATTAATCACACTGTTCCTCTGCCCTCACACACCCTGCTGTCAGTCAGCCTGCTGCTCCACTCACGGTCGCCCAGTTATATAACCACATGACGCTGGGCTAAATCTGCAGAAAGTCTTCTCACCTCAGCTAAAAGCCTCCTGCCACACATCCAGAAGGTTGCTGGACTGTTTAGTTGACCAGAAATAAAAGTACATTGTGTTTTAGTCCACTGCTGTGGTTGCACTAAACCAGCCTTGCTGTTGTGCCCATCTGAAATGTGCACATCTTCACTGGACGAGTTAATTATCAGCTGCCCTTTACATCAAATGGCAATTAGCAGATAGCATAACAGCAGAAAGGGGTAATTAATGTCTCCCCCCGTGGCGTACTTGCAGCTGCGTAGGGGGCGCATCAACGAGAAGCCAGCTTTGTTGCTTATAATGGGAGTGATTTAGCTTGATGCATCATAACATGTAGGTCAATTTTGATTTCAAATTACAAACGTTGCAACATTTTGTATTAATGCAAACTTTAAAAGATATGCAGGTGCAAGAATCACAGAAATAAATTACATTTTAAAATATATTAAAACAGAAAACATCTTAAATTGTAATAATAATTTCTCAAAATAACTATTTCTGATCAAACAAATGGAGTCTAAGTAAGCATAAGATACTACTTTCAAAAATTCGTAATATCTGACAAATATTCTAAAAGGGAACTACACAAGGAAACTTAAAGGAAAGTCACATGATAACTGCAGCTACCTCAGACCTAGCATGTTGTCAGGAGGGACAACTGTATCCCACAGGATAATGAATATGTCAAACTATTTCCCTTGTAGGCATCTGACTGCAGGTGCAAAGACAGTGAGAACCAGCTTCTCACCCACACAAATGGAATAAGCAGGAAGAATGGCAGCTGAAATGCATTAAAATGATCCTAGAAATGGGTGGAGCTTAATGGTTTATGATTAATGAATAATATCATACAGATTAGATTGGTATATTTCCATTTGTATACAAGTAATTAGTAAATGTAAATGATGCTGCTCAATGGAGGATTTAGCCGTGAGAGCCGCCAAGGATCCCTGGAGAAAGAGGAGTTCATATCCCATATGAGTCAATTATTAGACAATTTAAGCCCAACCCTCTCACCTCTCTGTGCCTTCACCAGACTGCAGATTGAAGAGCAGCGAGGGGACGATTTTGTCCATGTGCTGAGGGTCCCAGATATTCGCCTGCAACTCATCATTTACGGTCTTCCTCACTACTCCCTGTAGACCTTTGATGCCAGCCATTCGGATTCTGAGATGAGGAAGTGTTCAATTAGATGTGAAAAACATGTGTATACTGTGTATATAGTGGATATTTTCTTTAATGTTCTCTATCTATCTATCTATCTATTTATCTATCTATCTGTCATCTATCCATCAGCCACCTACCTATTCCAGGGGTACCCAAACTCAGTTCTGGAGGGCCGGTGTCCTGCAGAGTTTAGCTCCAACCCCAATTAGACACACCTGAACCAGCTAATCATGCTTTTACTAGGCATACTAGAAGCTTCCCGGCAAGTGTGTTGAGGCAAGTTGGAGCTAAACTCTGCAGGACACCGGCCCTCCAGGACAGAGTTTGGGCACCCCTGACCTCTTCCATTCATCTACCCATTCCATCCATCCATCCATCCATCCACCTATCCATTCCTTCATCCATTAATCTATCTATTCATCCATTTACCTATCCATTCATTCATCCATCCACCCATCCATTATCCATCTATCCATGCATCCATCCATTAACCATCTACCTATTTATGCATCAATTCATTATTATTTATCTATCCATGCATCCATCCATTATCCATCTACCTATCCATTCATTCATCCATCCATCCATCCATTAACCATCTACTTATTCATGCATCCATCTATTATCTATCTATCCATGCAATCATCCATTAACAATCTACCTATCCATCCATTAACCATCTACCTATCCATGCATCCATCCATTAACCATCTACCTATCCATGCATCCATCTATTTACCATCTACCTATCCATTCATCCATCCATCCATCCATCCATCCATCCATTAACCATCTACCTATTCATGCATCCATCCATTATCCATCTATCCATGCATCCATCCTTTAATCTACCTATCCATGCATCCATCCATTATCTATCTATCCATGCATTCATCCATTAACAATCTACCTATCCATGCATCCATCTACTAACCATCTACCTATCCATGCATCCATCCTTTAATCTACCTATCCATGCATCCATCCATTATCTATCTATCCATGCATTCATCCATTAACAATCTACCTATCCATGCATCCATCTACTAACCATCTACCTATCCATGCATCCATCTATTTACCATCTACCTATCCATTCATTCATTTTTACATCCATCATCTACCTATCCACACATCCATCCATTATCCATCTACCTATCCATGCATTCATCCATTAACCATCTACCTATCCATGGATCCCACTTACCACTTACACTGCAAGTTTGGAAACACCCCTGGCAAAGTGTGGTTTTGGACGATATTAGCATAATTCCTTATCATTTTTTGGTGCAAATACATTAAAGTAACTCGACATTATCATTGAAGACCAGCAATAATAATTTTCATTTTGATTACATAATAATGGCAATATATACACATCAAAGTCAGACATGCCCCTTTGCCAGCTGTGATGCCTGGTTACTGGTTTAAACTTGGCCTAGGTTTATAAAAGATTTTTGGGTCAGCACACCTTAATAGCTTCAACAATTCATTTCCAATTAGGTTTAGAATGCAATGAACCAATTAGAACCCAATTTAGGTCAGCTAGTTTACAAATAGCTCATCAAATGACTTGTTTGGCCCATAAGTTTATAGAGAGTTTCCATGTGTTTCTATGTGTTTCCATGTGTTTCTTGACAACATGAACATGGGCAGGTGCAAGCAGCTTTCTCTGGAAACACGTCAGTCTGTAATGGTTCTAAGGAATGAAGGCTATTCAATGCGCAATATAGCCAAAAAGTTGAAAATTTCACTGAAAGGTGTGCACTATTGCTTGGAACGAAAGGTAAAGTCTGGGTCCAATAAAGACAGAAAGAGGAGTGGAAGACCAAGAAGTACCTCTTCTAGTGAGAACAAATATGTAAGAGTGTCCAGCCTTCGCAACAGACTCCTAACTTGTCTAGAGCTGACAGCTGATCTCAACAGTGCACGTGATGCACCAGTGTTATGTACTACTGTCCGTAGGAGACTCCAACAAGCAGGTCTACATGGCCGAATATCAGCTAAGAAACCACTGCTAAGATCAAACGACAAGAAAAGGAGACTGCAGTGGGCAAAGAAGCACAGAAACTGGACAGCAGATGATTGGATAAAGGTGCTCTGGACGGATGAATCCAAATTTGAAGTTTTTGGCTCAAAGAGACGATTTTACATGAGAGTTGGTGAAAAGATGTTAGATGCCTGTATCACACCCACTGTGAAGCATGGAGGTAGCAGTGTGATGGTCTGGGGCTGTTTTGGAGCAGGAAAAGTTGATGACCTGTATCATGTCCAAGAAATATTGAACCAGCATGGATACCACAGCATTTTGCAACAACATGCTGTTCCTTCTGGTCTGTGCCTTATTGGTCACAGCTTCACCTTCCAACAAGACAATGACCCCAAGCACATTTCCAAGCTGTGCAAATCCTATTTGGAGAGGAAACAGTCAGCTGGCATCATGTCTGTCATGGAATAGCCTCACCAATCACCCGACCTCAACCCAACTGAGCTACTATGGGAGAAACTCAACCATGATGTCCGTAAGAAGTGTCCAACCATCTTTGGGCAATCCTTCAGGAGGCTTGGAGTAATATATCAAGTCAATGTTTGAATAAACTGACAGCTCGGATGCCCAGATTATGCAAAGCTGTAATAGCTGCTAATGGTAGATATTTTGATGAATTGAAAATCTGAATTTTTTTTATGTATAAACTGTTCATGTAATAAAATATGTTTTCGTAGTTTGTGTCGTCCCTTATCAGTGCAAAATTATCAAAAATTAAAAAGGATTCATGCCAATACTGTCCAAAAACCCACTTTTCTAGGGCGTTTCCAAACTTTTGGAGGGCAGTGTATCTATCCATGCATTCATCCATTAACCATTTACCTATCCATGCATCCATCTATTTACCATCTATCTATCCATTCATTCATTCCTTCATCCATCATCTATCTATCTATGCATCCATCTATTATCCGTCTATCTATCTATGCATCCATTGATTATCCATCTATCCATGCATCCATCCATCATCCATCTATGCATCCATCCATCCATTATCCATCTATCTATCCATGCATCCATCCATTAACCATCTACCTATCCATTCATTCATTCCACCATCATCTATCTATTTATCTATCTATGCATCCATTCATCCGGATTGACTGCATGTGTGTTTGCTCACTTGGTACGGATGTCGGGATCCTCATAGTTGGAATGGCACATCTCACTAAACCGTGACACAAAGAAATCATAACTGCGATGATACGAGGGGGTGTCCTCCTCAATGTTAGCAAACTTCACAAACTGTAAAATGAGAGCAATTCAATAGAAATAAATTAATTACATAACTAGGCAAACCAAAGCCAAATCAGGTTACAAAACCCATTTCCTTGAAAAGATTGCTAATGCTGCTCTACCCAGGGCCAGCTAGTGTGTGATTATGAGAGGGTATTATCAAAGATTAAAATGTTAATGTGTTTTGTTCTGCATTAACCCCAGTCGACAGCACTGCAACCTCATCACCGTTATTAGACAATAAAAGGTTTTCTGACACCTACAAACAAGAATAAACATCCATATACTGTGGAGGAATAGGGTTCACCTGTGTGGAAGTAAGTTAATTAAATTAATAATACATTATTGATATTATATTCACTTATAATTGCACAGATTCAGATATTAGCATGTATAATAATATTTTATTGTACATTAACTACTAATCTGTTATTCACAAAAATCAGTTTTTTACCGTTTAAAAAAAAAAAAAAAAAAATTGACCGTTTAAATAAAAAACAGTTTTCTTTACCTCTTTTGTTCCAGCCTAAAAGAAACCCAATCTTTTATCATTTGACAGATTTTAGGTTATTTATAGATTTCAGTTATTTTAGATTGAGATCACTAAGGTCATGAATAAAATAAAAATAAAATGCCTTAATATAGAAATGGTAGAGAACTGATAAATGAGACCCCGTCACCTAGATGATTTAATGACTTTTTTTTTAAACCAGTGCCTGCATATCAAATCTGTAATTAATGAATAATTGCACTGCAAACTCTGGACCTAAATTGTCTTCCTATTATGCAATTTGGCCTGCAATTTGCAGAACCCAATGAACCATGTGGAACAGATGTGGGTGCAGCTCTGACTAACGCATCTCTGTCCTAGCATTTCCAGGTAAATAAGGTCATTGTAATGCAGCATTGAGAAATAAATCAGTTTAAAAGGGGGTTTTATATGTGTCTGATATATGCAGCATGCAGTAGCTAAGGTAGTTCTGGATGATACAGAATAAAATAAAACGGGTTAGGCGCCCTGAGTTTAAACACTGCATTTTGTACGTTTAATGTGGGTGCATGTTCAACGCCCAAGATTACTCATTTTGATCCATAATTGAGTTTGATTTTATTTCCATGTCCTGATTGCATTTAGATGGATGCACTGCAGTGTGGGCTTGTTTGTGGCTCATCTGCAATGTTTATTGGCAAACTAGCTACTGGATAATGTTTTCATA
This sequence comes from Cirrhinus mrigala, assembly GCA_036247105.1. NCBI lineage: Eukaryota > Metazoa > Chordata > Actinopteri > Cypriniformes > Cyprinidae > Cirrhinus > Cirrhinus mrigala. The sequence goes on from CM070026.1 coordinate 29,220,843, forward strand.
TAAAACAAACCTTCACTGCACATGGGGTTCAAAATACAGAGCTTTAAAAGGGCTACATTACACACTTTTACAATCAGAATGTGACAAAAAAGTGGTAATTTAGTTGACGGGTTTGTTTCTTACAAACACGCTGCTTTTTGCTTCACGAGACATAATGGGCTGGAGTCATATTAATTGCTTGTGATGTTTGAACTCTTATTCCGATGGCACCCATTCACTTCAGAGGATCCATTGATGAGCAAGTGATGCTAAATTGCTAAATTTCTCCACATCTGTTCTGATGGAGATACTCAATCTGGAATGGCCAGAGGTTGGGTAAATTTGCAGCTAATTTTCATTCTTAGGTGAAGTATTCCTTTAATTTTCTTAACTATCCCAGCCATTTGTGATTACTGGACAAAGATTTTTTAAAATACATTTAAAAGAAATTGGACTCAAGAAGACTGCAGTTCAGTGCATATAACAGTGTGTACATACCGAGTTTGTTCCCAGGATTTGCAGGTTGGGCTTGTCAGCCTCCAGGAGTTTCCGTACCATCTTCAGGAAACTCTCCACAAACAGGTTGATACTCTGACAGTGGCAGGCCATTAGCAGCTGGTCAAGGGCTTCCATCGCAATACACACATACCTGAAGAAACAAACACACATTGAGTATGGACAGGAGGAACAGGAGAAAGAAAAAGAGATGTATTACAAACCACAAGATGGGATATATCAGATCAGGCCTGTTATGAATTTCAGTACCCATAACGGTGTCTAGCTACATCACGAGACAGTCTCTCGGACAGGTACGCCCCGATCCGATCCAACTTCTCTGGAGCTGACAGGGCGTAAAAAGTCAGTTTCTCCATGTTAGCCTTTACCAACCCATCCTACGGACACACAAACACGCAGACAAAGAGAAAGCATCAATATGATCAACACAGCACACTTGGAACAGTCCAAGAATTACATATTTTTGGTCCTGATGATCAGTAGATTATATGGAAAAATCTGTTAGAAACTGTAAAAGAGTGTTATCATTCAAAAGTCTGGGATTGGTATTTTTTTAATGTTTTCTTTGATTAAAATAAGTTTATTTATTAAAAAAAACTTTTCTAATACTATTAATAATTTTCCTGTTACTCTGATCAATTTAATGCACCCTTTCTAAATATTTTTTTTAAATCAATAAACAAACAAACAAAAACTTACTGACTGCAAATTTCACAAAATTCACATCCAATCAAGTGAAATTAAGTAAAAAAAAAAATATTAATTTTTAGATTTGCTAAAGATTACATTTAACAGAATTATTTATTAGACTTACAAAAAATTAACATAGGAGAAATAAGCATGCATACATAAACATCCATAATCAATCCATATTAGGCAGTCCCCAATATGGCACCAATATACTGTGCATTCCTAAATAGGAAGCATTTTTGCATTCAGACACTTCAACAGAGTGACAAAACTAACAAAGTCCTCACAGAAGAAGACTTGCGCATTCTGCATAGTAACGAGAATAATGCTTACAGCGGGTGACTTACGTTAGCGACAATGACTGTCTTGAAATAAAGACAGTGAAGTTATGAAAGTGAAAACTTGGAAGTAACTCACTGACTGGTTGAATCTTGGATAATTAGTCAAACTTTAGGGAGACAAATAATGTAGCATACAGATTTACGGAAACTACCCAGTCCATCTATTAACATGGACAATGAGTTTTTGGTGCTAAAGAAGAAAATTATCAGTAGGAGTTCTTCTGTAGCTGGAGAATCATTATAGTAATGTTCACCCCTGCTGGTTTTAACCCACACTGAACACTAATTTACTGAACCACCACAGTGCACAGGTTCACAAACATGAACCTTAAGGCATTTCAGATATCTCAGCATTCAGGTTGATAGTTTTTAAGAAAATTACACAAAATGCTATTGAACATTGTCTCAGCAAAGACTGCGAGTCGCCTGCGTCCTCGGACACCTGCTTCGGTAATTACACACTAAAAGCACTTTATTTAAAGTGGTCTCGAAAAGCAAGCATCTGCCAAGAACATAAATGCAATCGCAAATAAGTGGTTTGAGAGGCGAACGAGGGCTGTTTGACTGTAAATAGACTCTCTGTGATAGATGGAGTTGAGAAAGAGGGAATGCTATCACCTCTGGGTCTTCAGGGAAGATGTTGTCCACCAGTCTCTTGTAGCGCGGCCTCAGCGCTCCGCAACAACCACACACCCCTGCAGAGAGAGAAAAAAACAAGAGGAAATGTGGTTAAGGATTAATTTCTGTAAGCAAAGTGCCATTGATTTTAGGAAGACAGCTGATTTCCGCCCACAAATAGCATCATAAAAAGGGTTCAGGTTTGTCATCAACGCCACAGAAAGTGAAGACATTGTTAAGTGTCGTATTCCTCACGAGCCTGTCATCTTATAAACATATAACATTTCTTGAAATGAGAGATAAGCCTTTTCTAATACATGTTATTGATCAATATTGAGGCAATATTGTAAACATTAGCTGATAATATTCACTTTTCCAGAAATAGAGGCTATGACCTTGGATTATTAGTCTAGTGTGACAACAAGAGGAACGTCAGACCATTAGTGGAGCTTAGTGGGAAGTTCACAAGGTGATGTGTGGGTTTGTGGACAGCCCTTCATGCAAGCCAGAAATGGCACAAGCTGCATCTATCAACCACAGACAAGCTTGAGAAAAAATCATGCTACATATAACACATCGTCTGACATCGGCTGCCAATATGCAGAGGGAAATCTGTGATCCGATTGGCCCACGCATCTCAGCAGCAATGAGTCACACATGTCCCACTGAACAGCGTGACGGCGAAACAATGAACTTCTGAAGGCAAGCATAACTTGTTTCTTCCACAGTATTAACTGAAATCTATGGTAAGATAAAATCCTTTTCTGAAGTCACAAAACAGATTTCATGGAGATCTAGCTCATGTTGAGAACAGAAAGACCTTAATCTCCGAATGACGTCATTGAGGGGAAATTGTTCCGATCTGCGAATGGTTTTTCTGATCTGTTCTGCTAAAATGAGTGTCTGAAGAAAAAGAGCCAAGGCGCCACTATTTTTAGCTTCTGCTCCATTTTGACTTCAAAGAGAAGCTTTACCCCGCTGCTCAACTCGTCTATTGCCTTCGATGTCCCCATTTATGTTAAACCTATTAATGTTACATCCTCATGCCATCCCAAACCTTGACTACTTTTCGTCTGTGAAATGCACAAGGAAAAGCAGAATATTCAGGCTGCTATTTTGCATACAATAAAAGTGAATAAGTCATTATTCACTGAAAACAGCTCTTGTATATTAGTACTTTAGCATATTAAAATTATTTGCAATATAGGACAACCAACAGCACTGGGCATTATGAAGTCACCATTATTGAAATTTTATCACAAACAAGACATCTGAAGGAAATAAAGCTGTCATAGAATAAAGCACTGTTTGAAAATAATGACTCAAATTTTTATGTATTTTCATATGGTTCATATGTATCATATGGTTTCAGAAGACTTAGAATATAGTGTAAGTATAAGTCATATGCGTCACTTACTGCCTCATGCTCACCAGAGCAGCATTTATTTGATCAAAAATACAGTAAAACATTACAAAATATTACATTTAAAATGGGGACCTCAAAGCGCATGTCGTAAATCATTTGATTCAGATCAGAACTTTGGATATCAGGAATCATTTGATTCAGATCGGGACTTTAGAACGCGTATTGCGCCTCATTTGATTTGGAATGGAACTCCGGAGTGGGTTCACAAATCTTTTGATTCAGATTGGAGACTTCAGAGAATCTTAAATCATTTGATTTAGATCGGGACATCGGAGCAGGTTCGCTAATCATTTAATTCAGATCAAAACTGCGGATATCAGATCAGGACTTTAAAACACGTATTGCGAATCATTTGATTTAGAACTGAATTTCGGAGCGGGTTTGCAAATCTTTTGATTCAGATCGGAACTCTGGACTGTGTTCGCAAATTATTTCATAAATTAAATGATTTGTGATTTGCAAACCTGATCTAATTGATTGATCAGGACCCGAATCATTATTCAGATTGGGACTATAGAGCATGGATCGGGAATCCTTTGATTTAGAACGGAACTTTGGAGCGGGTTCACAAATCTTTTGATTCAGATTGGAACTTCGGAGCATGGATCCCAAATCCACTGATTCAGATTGGGATTAAAGTGTGTGTTTGTGAATTTGATTTGATTCATTTTATTTATTTGACTCAGATCCGGGACTTCGGAGCACTTATCATGAATTATTTGATGTGGATCGGAACTTTGGAGCGGGTTTGCGAATCATTTTGTGAATTAAATGATTTGCGATTGCGCTCTGAACTCCCAATCTAAAATTATGGCTCACAAATTGTTATTTAGGTCAGGACTACAGAGCGCGGTTCACTAACCATTTAGATTTGAAGTTCAGAGCAGGTTAGCAAATCATTTTGCGGACTGGATGATTTACGATCCACGCTCAGATGTCCCATCTGAAATGATGGTTCACGAATCTTCTTTATTCAGATCGGAACTTAGGAGCACTTATCATGAATTATTTGATGTAGATCGGAACTTTGGAGCGGGTTGCGAATCATTTCGTGAATTAAATGATTTGCGATTGCGCTCTGAACTCCCGATCTCAAATTATGGTTCACAAATCATTATTCAGGTCAGGACTACAGAGCGCGGCTCACTAATCATTTAGATTTGAAGTTCAGAGCGGGTTAGCAAATCATTTCGTGGATTGGATGATTTGCGATCCGTGCTCAGAAGTCCCATCTGAAATGATGGATCGCGAATCTTCTTGATTCAGATCGGAACTTCGGAGCATGGATCGCGAATCATTTCATTCAGATGGGACTTTGGTGCAGGTTTGCGAATCATACTATACCATGTTTTTGTTTTGGTTTTTTTCACAAAAAGGACACATGGATGAATATAGAGATGCAGTGTTCACTGCTTTAGGATTAACAGAACTTTGGACAGTTTCAATATACTTGTCTAGATCAACTTTGAATAAAGAAAACTATAGTTTCCAAAGTCGGACATTGCTTGTTATGATGTTCAAAGGTGTAGAACTTAGGGACGCTATGACATGTACCTACCAGTATCCAGCGACTGCTAAATTGTCCCTAGCAATAATTTTGAACAAACAATTAAATGTCCATTGTCTGCCATTATGTCCCCACTAATGCCATAATTAAACCTACACGCCTGGCACATACAACTCGATCATAAGGCTACAGAAGACTTATGGACTACCTCTATGGTACTTTTTAGTTACTTGAAAGTCCTCGGTCCTGATACACCTTCATTTTATGTAATAGAACACCTAGAGTGTTTAGCAGTCTGCTAAACACTTTTGTGAATCATACACGTATGGAAAAAATTTTAAATGATGATTAAATGATGACAGTTTCCATTGTTGGCTTAACTATTCCTTTACGGTTTGTAAGTTTTATGATAATTCTGCTGCCACGTGAGTGAAGGAGAGCTGCTGCACTGCACCGTGACTCTGTACCCACATGAACAGACAGAGATGGCAACGCACTGACAGCCAGTGTTGCCACCCCCACACAAACAGCTGTGTTTCCTACTTGTGCCTCTTTCCTACTCATTAAATCTCCATCTAGCAGATAAAGACACAGAGAGATGATCTTTAATGGAAAAAACTTTATTTTTGCATCTTTTATTATTCAATGTCTGAGGCTGGTTTGATAAAGCACATGCAGTTTTATCCGTCTAGCCAATGAAGCCAAAAAAGCGTACAAACTTTAACCCTTGTCGTGATAGGCACTGGCTGCATGCTTGACTAGTCAAGACTGAGGCTGCTCTGTTTTTACTCAAACTAAATCGTATGGTCTAGTCACCGTCTTAAGCGAAACCCCACTGACACACTCTCTACATATGAGTATATAAACACACACAGCTGGCTCTTCCTTGACATGAAATGAAACCAATATATATGGTTTATATATCTGTATATTGCACCTATTAAATTTTTTTTTCATGTATCGCTACATTACAAATTTGGCTTAAAATCTATAGGAGAGAGTTTGTATTTTGCTGTTGAAAAAAAAAAAAACAATCAAGAAAAGATGTTTTCTGCTGACCATTTGGGGCATTAATTACAATTTTGACTAGCAATGCCAAAAATTTTTTTTTTTTTTGTTTTTTAAGATAGGACACTTTTATTTAAGGATTAAATTGAATTAATTATTTATTTGTTTATTTTTTATAAATAGTTTGATTATACTTTTTTTTTAATATCTTTTTCTTGACAAAAAGTGTTTTTAAGACTGTAAGACTGGAGCTGAGTCTGTAGTTAATAATGACTAATAAGCTTTCATCACTTCATGGAGTTGCTGGTGTTCCCTGTGTGAGTGTTTCCTGGCTACATATAGTTTCTGCTTCCCTTATTGATGTCTGGCAGGTTTTTTTTTCTCCACACTGACAAATGATGCATTTCACATACTGCACAGCAGAACACTACACTAACACCACTTATACTCTCAGACACATTTTATCATTTATCAAGCAGTCTTTCCTCTGTAGCGTACAACACTATAGCAAGAGTTTAGCCACAGATGGGAAAGAGTGAACTCTATGTCCTCTTCTAGTGCCAGAATCTGTGATGTTGACAGAACTGTCACCATCGATTAATCTGTGGTGTCAACAGGCCAACCAAACTGTGTCACAGGGGCAAAACTGTGGGGGAAATCAATACATCCAAACACATTCTCTACAGACTGATACTGAGAGAGAGAAGACAATGCTTCGTAAAAACAGACAGACGGAAGGAGATTAGAGAGGGAGGGAAGGAAGGAGACGATGCTAATGACGGTCACTCAAACAGCGGGATGCATCTCCAACTGTTTCCTCCATCAGAAACAAATCTGCTCCACTCTCTGATGCCGCATGGCTTCGAGCAAAAGCATACATACATGCACCATCCTTTGTCCAAATAAACAGGCTTTTAAAGCAAAAGACAAATGTATAGATTCAGTGCCTTTAAAAGCATCTAATCTTTAGGGCCAAAAATAAATTCTTGGATCTGTTCTGTTCAGGCATCACGTTCCATCAACTAATCGTGATTCTCAAACGTTCATTATAACCAGGGTCCAATATTGCTTTTCTGCAACACCTGCCAAAATTTAGTGCAGAAATGAGCAGTTAGAAACAACTTAAAATAGAAGACGTTACATTGTAGATAACAATCATGTCTAATGAAAAAATTACATGAATTGCAGATTTATAGTAATGAAAAAAATTATGTTGTTAAGAGAAATCTTTAAGATAATCTACAAATAAGATAAGAATATTAATATATGTCCATGTATATTTGTAGCAATTGCCAAAAAAGCATTGTATGGGTCAAAATTATCGATTTACTTTTATGCCAAAAATCATTAAAATATTAAGTTAAGATGTTCCATGAAGATATTTTGTAAACTTCCTACTGTAAATATATCAAAATGTAATTTTTGGTTAGTAATATGCATTGCTAAGAACTTCATTTGAAAACTTTAAAGGCGATTTTCTCAATATTTAGATTTTTTTGCATGCTCAGATTCCAGATTTTCAAAAAAGTTGTATCTCAGCCAAATATTGTCCTACCCTAACAAACCATAAGTCAATAGAAAGCTCATTTAGATGATGTATAACTCTCTTTTCAAATTTCAAAAAACTGTTCCTTATGACTGTTTTTTTGGTCCAGGGTCATATATATATATATATATATATCTCTCAATCGCTGCCTTTTTTTTCCCTCAAAAAAAATGCAGTCGTAACCGTAACAATTTATGTGATGGTAGATGGTCTAAAGCAAAAGAGTTGTGATAATTCTGAAAATCTTTTAGAGCTCGTAATTTGTTTAAAAAATGTAACATAATACACATTAATGAATAAATCAGTGTATGTAAAATTATTTACAAATTTACAAGTGTCTTGTTTGTGATTTGTGTATTCATGTAAGCTATAGCATCTGACCTTTGATCAAAACATATTCATGAATTTATGGCATCAATTACTGCTTTATTTAATCAGAAAGACAGTTTAAATGTTATTTGTGTATTTGACTTTTATTTTATAAGAAGTAGGCCAACAGCGCGCCCTAAGGGAATTTTTAATCACACACTGAACGCGTCATTCTGTACTTGCATTCTCAGATTAAATGCAGCAATCCAAAACAGTGAATCTAATCATAATTTAGGCAAAACTTTGCTTTAGGAACGAGCCACACTGCTGACATGATCTAATCGCTTACACACCCTGTGCACATGTGAGTTATTCCTCTTATTGGCAAGACATATCGGAATAATTTTTCATATCAGGCAAATGCTGATATTTACATTTAAAGCCATTATCAGCCAATTCTGATATCACTCTGATAATACCGTGCATCCCTAATTTACTTGTTAAAGGATCAGTAGTTCACTTCCATAATAAAAATTTCCTCACCCCCATGTCACCCAAGAAGTTCATGTCTTTGCTTCTTCAGTTGAAAAAAAAAAAAAAAAACTTTTTTTGAGGAAAACATTCCAGGATTTTTCTCCATATAATGGACTTCAATGGGAGCCAACAGGTTGAAGATGCAAACTGCAGTTTCAGTGCAGCTTCAAGGGGCTTTACACGATCCCAGCCAAGGAATTAGGGTCTTATCTAGCGAAACAATCGGTCATTTTCTAAAAAAAAATAAATAAATAAAATAACAATTTTTATATTTTTTAACCACAAATGCTCATCTTGCACTAGCTCTGCGATGCACATGCAACTTCATGCATTATGTAATCATGTTAGAAAGGTCACGCATCCAACTTTGTTTTGCCTATTTTGTAAAGGCCGCTTCACTTTCTTTGCACGTTTGCTTTGTAAACACTGGGTACTTCACTTTGGTACTTCCGCCTACGTCACATGTGACCGTTCCATCGTGACTATGTAATGTGTGAAGTCGGACTAGTGCAAGATGAACATCTGTGGTTAAAAAGATTTTTTTATTTTATTTTTTTTTTTAATGACTGATCATTTCACTAGATAAGACCCTGTATTTGGACCTTCAACCCATTGACCACCATCGAAATCAACTATATGGAGAAAAATCCTGAAATGTTTTCTTCAAAAAAAAAAAATAAATAAATAAATCTTTTTGACTGAAAAAACATCTTGGATGACATGGGGTGAGTAAATTATCAGGAAGTTTTTATTCTGCAAGTGAACTAATCCTTTAAGTAGCCAAATAGCCTCCACTTGAAATATAAAAACACAACAACAGCTAACTGATATGAGGGCACATGAGGATTAAACAGATTTTCTATCACATATACACACACACACACACACAGTCATCAGCAATCAGTGCTGTTCAGATTGCATTTTTAAGGCTGAGTCGTAAGGCTGAATCCAGAAACTGTCTGCTTCCTATCTCAGACACCTGCTTAAATTCGCAATCAGCAGAGCATTCCCAGCTGCAACACAGCCTTGATTATGCAAAGACAGTTCCTTGATTACAGTGGAAGAATGTGTTCACTGAGATTACCCAGGGTACGTTCCAAATACTCGACAGAGCCCTACAACAATGTGCACTTCATAGGGTATTCAGCCAGTTACAATGCAAAATTCTTGGATTCCAAATCATAAGGACTGTGTTTGCTCAGTCCTACTTAAGCACTGCAAATAACAGGAAATTAATCAACTCAGCCCTACATAAAGTTTGGCTAAAATATATTTTATTTAAAACATTTGAGGCATATTGCAAACAAGCTACATATTACAAATGAACCAAATTGCATTTATTTTCATTTTAAGGTTTGCAACATGTCGGTAGTATGAGACAAATTATATTATTTTTATACAGTACAAGTATATAAAGGTACATCTGCAACAAACAAAGACACACACACACACAATAAGCAATGTGAAAAGCTCAGTGGGTCAGCATTAGGAGACACTGTGCTGCCCTTAAGTGATGTTATATAACACAACCAGAGCCCACATTCTTCTATTTTTACACGCGTGAGGAGAGGGCCGCCTCAGCAGACATCCCCAGCACACACACACCTCTACCTGCAACCATCAGCTGCCCATCATTGACAATCACATGCTTTCAAACATCCAACAACAATATATGAGCAATGATGAAAAATCTATATTTTTGCACTGAACAATAGATGAGATTAGACTCAACTTTATAATCATTGTGCATTGTGTAGAGTAAAATTGCAGAGCAAATAATATATGTGACTCTGGACCACAAAACCAGTCATAAGGGTAATTTTTTGTAATTGAATACATAAACTTTCCACTGATGTATGGTTTGTTAGGATAGGACAATATTCGGCCGAGAAAATCTGAGGGTGAAAAAAAAAAAATCAAAATACTGAAAAAAATCACCTTTACAGTTGTCCAAATTAAGTTCTTAGCAATGCATATTACTAATCAAAAATTAAGTTTTGATATATTTACAGTAGGAAATTGACAAAATATCTTTACTTAATATCCTAATGATTTTTGGCATAAAAGAAAAATCGATAATTTTGACCCATACAATGTATTTTTGGCTACTTAAGACTGGTTTTGTGGTCCAGGGTCACATATAAGTGTTATAAAAATCCATCCCATGTGTTGAGGAGTAAAAAAAAACCCACCACTTACTTGGAAAATGCCGTAAAATATCTCTAATAAAAATGGAAGTTGTTGCAATCAGGGAAGAAACTGTGGATTAGAATTTATGTGCATCTTGGTGTTTTTATCCAGCATTTTTATGCAATATACGAACATACCAAAATCTAATCTAATATAATATAACATAATATAATATAATATAATATAATATAATATAATATAAAGTTTCAAGGGAGTTCCCAACAATCTTACCATTTACTAAAACTGTACTTTTGACATCACACAGATGAGACTATTATTAAAATATCTCTAATAAAAATGCAACCAGGGAAGAAACTGTGGTTTAGAATGTATGTGCATCAAAATTTGCACAAAAATCTAATCTAATATAATCTAATATAATATAATATAAAGTTTAAAGTTTCAGGGGAGTTCCCAACAATCTTACCATTTACAGAAACTGTACTTCTGACGTCACACAGATGAGATTATTTTTGTAAAAATCTATGATAACCCTACAACAAATCCATTAAGTCTCCTGAGCTACAAAAGCAAGAATAAGGAGAAAATCAGAGTGTTATCTATGATTGCATTAATCAGTTCTCCTGTGACATGATCAGCTGACATGTCATTACAATTTGAATTGTGTCCTGATCGATAAACATCCAGTCGTAATGTGATCTGTTAACTACACAATCAGTAGCCGCACTAAAGGGTCATCAAATGTACACAATGTGCTGTACCTCCAAGACAACAGGCAGATCAAACACACACACACTTAGAAAACTTAAGAAACAACATAAGAAACCCACCACCATGAGACGATCAAACAAACCTACCATAAAGCAATCTCATGACAGCGTCTGTTTGCCAGCATACACTTGGGCTTATCAGGAGTTACTGAACGTACTAAACAGAAGTCATGCCCGAGTACTCAAGGAATGCAGTCAGGGAAGATTCCGGTCTCCCTTTATTACGCACAAACCTCTGCGGAAGCCACGCATACACACAAACACACAAAGCTCAGTGCTTACCATACATTGCTCCTGATGTCAGTGAAGCTGCTCTCTCTTCTCAATCCTTCCCTGCAGCGTCTTAGATGCAGCTAGAGAGATTTTTGGAGACACTCAGCCTACACGCTCACACACATGCGGTCTGCTGCTCTGACGGCTGAAAGTGATGCGATACAAAACTGGAGCGATCGCACGTGCTAATGGACAGTGATGGGGGAAGCTGCTGCTGGGATGACCTTGGCTATTGCGCCAGCCTGCGCATGTAAGTCTCAAAAAAATAACGCTCATTTTGCACGCACGAGTGTACACCTTCTGCTCACCAATCATCACTCAAAGAGGGAGGGGCTAGACAGAGAGAGGGAGAGAGAGAGGAGGAGAAAGTGGGATGTGCTCATTCATTCTCAGCAGAAGCTCCGCCTTTCTCTGGGGTCGTTCAGAATCAAATACTAGCGTAGCGCTTACTGCATATTGTACAATGATCATTTTTAATACATGAAACTTGGGGCAAAACAGATATATCAATATGCTTTTTTGTTTGTTTTTTTTTTTAAAAAAGAAACAACACTACAATGACTTGAAAGTAAAAAGCAGCATGTCTTGTCTAGCCAGTACTGTTATATATTTCTGAATATGTATACTGCAAACAATATACAGTACATTTCTAAATCTTGAAGTCTGTATGATTTTTTAAAGTTTTTAAAGAAGTCTCTAAAGCTCACCAAGGTACATTTATTTGATCAAAAATACAGTAAAAACACTTATATTGTTATAGTTATATACGTAGTTATATACATTGTTAGCATCATTACTCCAGCCTTCATTGTCACATGATCCATCAGAAATCATTCTAATATACTGTTATATATCAAACACGCACACACATATTTATTTATATACATTTATGTTTAAATTAATTTCTATTTAAAATTAATTTGAATTATATATATATATATATATATATATATATATATATATATATATATATATATACACACATACATACACACACGCGTTTCTATTTTAAAATTAATTTAAATTTAAATTCAATTAATTGTTCCATTAATCGTGTGTGTGTGTGTGTGTGTGTGTGTGTGTGTGTATATATATATATATATATATAATAAATGGTTAGAATATTCAAAACATATAAACATAAAACAAAATGTTATGCTTTACACACCTTGCTGCTAATTCGGCCATTTTAAAAATGGCCACTAATATATGGCTAAATGCTAATACGGTCAAAAAATGGCAGAGGTCAAAAAAAGGTTTTTCCATCCGTTTCTCCTCTGAAACGAGATATTGATTCAGACAAGAATTAAATTTCCACATGACCCTGGAGTTTGTCTAAAAGCAGTAGTTAATTCACCCTGGAATTTTCTCCAGGGACGAGAAAAACACTGTCATTTCCCAATCAGATGGCAATTAAATCACCAACTACCACCTGTAAAGGCTGAAATTACATTATATCCCGAGAGAAATAATTACCACCAGAATAGGGTTTTAGAGAAGTATGTTAGCATGCTATTCCAAACATAGCCTTTCTCTCTCTCTCTCTCTCTCTCTCTCTCTCTCTCTCAGACAGCATGGTTTTCCTCCTGCAATCCACATTCTCCTCCTACACTCACTCTCACATGTGTGCTGTGGAAAACATACGACACACAAACAGCACAGCTAATGCGTAGGCTTTCACACATGCTAAAAATCCTGCTGACAGTGGCACTAGATTGCAAGGGATATGCAATACCACAATAAACAATGACAGACATCTTTCCCAAACACTTTTAGAAGCATCTTATGATTATATCTAAACATTTTTTGTTGTTAATAGAAATAATGCTAAAATACAGTAATAGATTTAAAAAAAAAAAAAACTTTTTGCCTTGTCAAGTTACTGAAATAAAATAAGTTTTTGTGTGTGTGTGTGTGTGTGTGTGTGTGTGTGTGTATGCATGTATGTATACAGTAGTCAACATTAGGACAACTTTGATTAACTTTTCTGATCCGCTTCAAATGTTGACTACTGTATATAAACAAAATTTCTAAACCCTATTCTAAAATTTACATGATAATTGAAAATAATTATAAATAATAAATAAATAAATAATATATACAAAAAAACTTTTTTTTGCCTTACTAAAATAAAATAAGTTTAAGCATAAAAACTGACAAAAAAGTACAGCTATATACACACACAATTATATATATATATATATATATATATATATATATATATATATATATATATATATATATATATATACACGTGTGTGTATGGATGTATATAACTGGTATGTATATAAACACAACAAAACACAACAAAATTGCTGAACCCTAAACCTTTTTGCACTGTCAAGTTACTGAAATAATAACTTTAAGTACTGAAAGCATAAAAACTGAAAAAAGCATATATACACATCCAAATATATATAAGAAACCTAAACTAAAATTTACATGATAATTAAAAATAGAAAAAAATTTAAGATAGAAATATATGGCATATTATTATTAAGATGATTATTAACAATTATAATGATAACAATAATAATAATAATACATATTAAAAAAAATATTGTCTGTGCTGATAGCCTAGCGGTTAGCTCACTAACATAGTGCAACTACACCTCTGGTGACCCGAGTTCAAGTCCCGACTCGTGGTCCTTTGCCAATCCCGTTCCCAACTCTCCACCCTATGCTTATCTGTCAATCTCTACTGACCTGTCTGGTAAAGCACACAAAAAAACAATTAAATAGTATATAAATAACACTAAAATAACACCGCTAGACTAAGTCAAAGATGAAACCAAAGATTCAGTCCCAGCTAAAAATAGCAATCAATGCTTTTTGTCAAACCAAAGCAAATCTGACATTTTGTCAAACAAACAAATGTCAAACAAACGAAAAAAAAAAAAATAGAAAATACTTAGTTGACACCAGTTGTTGTGGAGCTGGCGCAATCATGAATGTCTCATTTATAGCAGACTTTCAATCAAAAAATATGACATTAACCTGTCAGAATTGTCATTAGCGGATCTTGAAAAGATATCAGTCCACTAACAGCCGACTGACATTTACACAGGAATTCGGCTTGGCTAATTAGCAACTAAATGTGCTTAATTAAAACCATCCAGAGCGCAGATGCCAAGTGTCAGTCACAGATGGGGTTTCCATAACGACGCAATAAATACATCTGTCACGATTTCAGTATCCAGGTACCTTGGCACTGTCATCATTTGCAAGGAATATCATTAGAGGTGCTTTTAACTTGATACAATGGCAACCATCTAGTAATGACCAGAACAACTGCATAGCAACACCCTGCCAACCACACACAACAGTCTTGCATCATGGCAGACGACACACTTAAACTTTGCTCTCATCTCTCACTCAAAAACGTACAATATTTACTTCAAAAGATTAAATCAATCAAGTTAGAAATTCTCAGGCAAACACATATGTATTTAAAAACTCTGCAATGAATTCTCTCTAAAGTTGCTTCATGAGCACAGTGCCATTCAACTGAGTGAATCTGATTCTGTGAGAAGAATACATTAGTATCCTGGCAGAGACAGGACGTCTTACCACGACTCGGGCGGTGATCCAGCAGGGTACGACAGTCCAGTGCCAACCTCCGAGTGGCAACAGGTTCAGGGACAGCCATGGGCGTAAGAATACCAGCTCCAACACTCACAAACAACTTTTAAAGTCACAAAAATATCGCCCTGTGGTTATCTAAATACACTAATGGATGAAAATAATCAATATAAAAGCAGCCAGCTCTCTTGCAACTCAAATAATCCGCTAATGTCCTAAAATACAAAATGCAACCAGCAAATTAGCAAATTGAGTATTCACCTCAGTTATAAACTCTCTAAAAAGCCTACAGAAATTACTGAAATAATATTATTAAATCCTTTAAAACTTGATTTTTAAGCAAGCAAACAAAAAGTCTTCTGTAAAGTGCCTCGTTCTTGCTCTCTCTCAGGTTTGGAGGTGTCTCTTTTTAAAGTTATTCACAGGATCTTTTGCAGGCTGTTCTGCTCATGGCATCCCTTCAGCTCTGGGCAGATTCCTGTGCCTTGTCACTGACAGCGTCTCCTCGGTCCAGCAAACTCCCACACTCCCTTTCTCTCTGGAGTTTACTGAGACAATGACGGAGGAGGAATAGTGGAACTCATTGTGTCAGTGAGATGTTTATTAATGAGAAAGCGAGAGAGAGAGAGAGCGCGAGAGACACTAACCAGACAAATCCAAGGCCTGTCCATACAAACAGGACTAAGTAGGCCCAAAAGGAATCTGTGCCCACAGAATCCAGCCAAAAAAAACAAAAAAACAAAAAAAAACAATGATTCCTGCAGAAGGGGAATAACTGTAATTTACAAATGCTTTCAGCTACAATTAACAGTGCAGCACTCAAATCTGCACAAAAAAACAACAACTAAGTTTGTAGATTTCATTTAGGTCTGACTATAAAAAAACACAACCTCGAAGCAATGTAACTGAAGTAGTAGCAGCCCTTTTCTTTCTTATTGTGATGTATAGTACTAGTACTTTGCAAAAGTCTTAGGCCTTTATTATTTTCAGCAACAAAAAGAAATGTTTTAAGCCAGTTATTTCTATCTTTTGCTTTAGTGTGCAAGTAGAAAATATCAATTTACATTCCAAAAATTAATTTTGCCTTTAATTCTAATAATCCAGTGAGATTTTTGTAAGTACAAGGAGTCTGACAACAGCCAGTGCTTCACACAGAGATCTGTGGCTGGTTGCATAAACTGCTTAAACTAGTTAATCATCTAATTTGTTTTCTTCAAGACTTGTCATAACTTTTTAAAGTCAGAGTCTGTTACAAAAAGGCTCACTGGCCCAATTTAAATAAGAAAAGTAAGACTTATAGCCTCTTGGGTAAATGCTATTTGGTTAAACTAGTTCTCAAGACACAGTCTTAACATAGTGTCTGTGTTTAGGCAACTGCCCCCAGATCTCACCATCATCCAGTCCGTCTGGGATGACATGAATAATCAGAAAAAACTGACAGACTACATCCAGAGGAACTGTGGTAATATCTCCAAGACACTTGAAGAAGCTACCTGAAAAACTAAGCGCAAGTGTACCTAGGACAAAAGCTGTTTTAAATGCAAAGGGTAGTCACACCAAATGTTCATCTGATTTAGTTAATAGAACTTAATTTAAAAATGACCTTGACCTTAATTCTAAATAATGCTAAATGATGCATGAATAATGCACGTATGAATTGTTCACAGTAACACCATTAAGAAACATTTCAATTTCCATTTCATGCTGACTTTAGATCTGCTAAAACTTTTCAGGAAACTTTAAGTTGTTCATGCACTGACAATTTAAAGTTGTGTCTTGGAAACTGGCCAAAAATGCTTCCATGAGACACACTGACGTCGACAATTACTGCATGCCAAACAGCTAATTAAAAGCTTTTTGTACAACACTTAATTAAAGCTGCCATTTTATACCTGCAAACGCTCTCCAACAGCACAGCTGGACCAGTATTCAAACCAAATTCCAGGGTTCCTACACGTTTTCCATTTCAAAATTCCATTCTTTTCCAGACTCAAATTTTCAAACATCTCAGTAGATTTTCAGACCATATTTAACCAAAATGGTTAATACAGCATTTTTTTTATACAGTTTTATATTTGGTATAATATTTAATAAATTTGGTATAAATATTTTATAAAACCCTGATATTTTTTCAGGTTTTTTTTATTGATTTTCTGACAACATACAGAGCCCCTAAAATAAAAAAAATAATAAAAAAATAAAAAAAACAGACTTTTGCATGCACACAAGAAACTTTTTTTGTGCCCTCGAGAAACTATTCCCATGTGAATGGGAGTTTTTTTTACATGCTTACGCATTAAAGTTCCTAGTTTTATGTAACCTATTTCCTTTGTGCATCACTGCCATTCTACTATGAATAAAGAAAGAGCCAAATTTGAGCAAGTAGGTCTCTAATATTCATGTGCATCCATACATGAATATTAGAGACCTACTTGCTCAAATTTGGCTTTCCTTAGGGTAGTACCTCTAATATTAAGGCTAATGTCCAATTTAAAACATCCTCTGTGGTGGCATAAAAAAAACATGACACAAAATGGGCTAAAGGCATAATACAGCTGTGTGCATTGTCCTATTTGTCAAGTTTAAGGGTATATTTGAAAAAAAAAAAAAGGTTTCAAAATTTGGTTTTGTTAGGACAGTACGACATTTCAAGGCCTAAGGTCTCTTTAATGCATACTCTGTATATGTTAAGTTTAGCGATTTCTTGTGCGGACAGAAAAGTCTGTTTATTTTATACTTTTGCAAAAGTTCTTGAGGCTATGTTATATGGTGCTAAGGATATTGAGAGGAAACCCAAAATGCAAAACATTTTGCATAATGAAAAAGTGCACTTTGAATTCATTCAGTCGTGTTTGACAATCACTAAAGAATCACTAAACAGCTGCCATGAGAAAACACTTCTTTTATTATTTATTTTCTTTAAACTCTTACTTTTCTATTATAAAAAACTAAATAGGCGTAAAAGTCTGGAAATGCAAATATTTTTCCATACTCTGCTTTCTTTTTTCCATACTTTTCCAGATTTGGAAATTACTTAAATCTAATTCTATACTTTTTCATACTTTTCCAAACAGCGTGGGAACCCTGAAATTCACCTTAATTTCAGTTTACTCTTGTAACTAGTTTGTAATGAGGTTATAGTAACTATAAATACTGCAGTTACTAGTTTACCATGGTTGTTTTTGCTGAGATTCATTACACATTATATACATTGCATTAAACGATTTAAAATTTTAAAGCATGGATGAATAACGTAAAATCATTGCGGCTCATACCTGTCATGATGACCTTTAACGCCAGATGTCGCTCTTCTACTCAAGCGGTTACTACGGCGCACCGGCGTCCAGCGGTCCAAAGCCGGACTTCACGCCAAACAAGGACGCCCCTTTCCGTTCACTCACAGTAGGAAAGCTGCAGGATGATGTGGGGCCTACCGCTGGAGCACACACGTAAGATTCAAAACACATCCCGCTGCACTTGGGCACTGCTTACATTTAAAAGCACAACTAACAAACATTTTTATGTTTTTCTCTGTTAGCTCTACGATACGAGTCAAGTTTGTGAAAAAATAATGTTTTCTTTTATCTTTCCAGTCAGTCGGGTTACTATGAGCGATTTCTAAGAAAAACGCAAATGTAAACATTTTAGTAAATAATCGCGTTTAACAGCTTTCTTTATTTCTTTTTATTCCGCTAATAAACTAATTTTAATAATATACAAATAATTTGAAGAACATCTTAAGAAATTAGCGGTCTAGACAGGGTGTGTAATATTTACAGTAATTACTAAAACTATTGTCTGCACATGCTCTTTTAACATATTAACACTATCGTAACCATACAAAATGTAATTTCATATTTTCATTTCCTCACCGCTTGTTTTCAACTGCATAGTCTGGTAGAACATAAAGCTCCTCTCATGCTCCGTTAGCGAGCCAAAATAAACATGATAACTGACTCGCATTCACTCACTGCCGCTCATGTGTACGGCGGTCCTTCCACATATACACGGTGATTCAGACTGACACACTTCCTCTAAGATCCGCACAGTTACAGGAAAGCTGCGGAGGGGAACTCAACACTTCCAGATAAATTCATCATAACCTACAATAAGTGTCGGTATTTCATTTTAATAGTAATAATAATAATATGAATTAATGTTTGAACACTTGAGATTAATCATGTTTTGTCAGCAAATAAATTTTAAATATTATTAAAAATAATGTTTTTTAATAATTATTTATAGGCCAAAACTTATTAGATGAACCAGATTAATGTATCAATGCATTGCAATTAAAATTAATAGCTGAACGTTTTCATGTGAAATTTCATGTGCCAGTTAGATTTTTATTTTAATTATTTATAACAGTATAAACATGATTTAAAATTAATAGCTAAACACTTACAGAAAAAATATTTATTTATTTATTTATTTTGTGAATTAAAATAATATATGAATATTTCCAGAAGAATTCATCATGCATTGAAGTGTCATTTGCTGTTTGTATTTTTCTTTATTAATAATAATGTTAATTAGTTTTGATAATTAAATTAAAATTAATAGCTGAACACTTTCATGCGAATTCATTGTGTATTGATGTGCCATTTACCTTTTTATTTTGATCAGTTATTACAACATTAATGTGATTTAAAATTAATAACTAAACACTTACATATGAATTTATCATTCATTTATTTATTTTGTGAATTAAAATTAATATATGAATATTTCCAGAATTCATCATGCACTGAAGTGTCATTTGCTGTTTTTTATTAATAAAAATAATGTTAATTATTTTTGATAGACAAAAACTTAGATGAACCAGATTAATTTATCATGTATTGAAGTGTCAGTTGCCAATAATAATGTAAATTAAAATGAATAGCTGAAAACGTTCATGACAATTCACTGTGTTGATGTGCCGGTTACCTTTTTATTTTAATTATTTATTACAATATTAATGTGATTTAAAATGAATACCTAATCATTTACAGATGAATTTATCATGCATTTATTTATTCATTCATTCATTCATTTAGTTAGTATTTCCAGAATTCATCATGCACTGAAGTGTCATTTGCTGTTATTATTTTCCATTATTGTTAATAATAATAATGTTAATTATTTTTGACAAAAACTTATGAGATTAATCAGATTAATTAATCATGCATCGCAGTGTCAGTTGCCAATAATCATGTAAATTAAAATTAGTAGCTGAGCACTTTCATTAGAATTCACTGAGTTGCCAGTTACCTTATTGTAATCATTTATAACAATAGTGTGATTTAAAATCAACAGCTGAATACTTACAGATGAATTTATCATGCATTGAATTTATTTATTTAGTGAATTAAAATGAATAGATGAACATTTCCAGATGTATTCCTCATGAACTGTCGTTTGCTGTTTTATATAATAATATAAATTCAAATGAATAGCTGAACACCTCCATATGAATTCATCATGCATCAAAGTGCCTGTTATTGTTTTTATTTTTTTATTAATGCTAGAAGTAATGATACTTGTTTTACTTGTTTTTAACATATTAGTTGTTTGTTGAAAGCAGACTTTTCTGAGAATGGCTCTTTAGGTTCCTGGAATCAATGGGAAAGTCTTCTATTAATCTTTCAATTGCATTGAAGCTACATATGAAGACATATGCTGATGAAGATACTTTCTGAACTGATGCCAGGCAGTTACATGAGCAGTGATGCATTGTAAAGTACAGCTAATACAACCACATGATGGCAGCACGTTGTGTCTGGGCTGGGCGGAGTTGCTTAAAAGTGATGCAGATACATCCTTAGTCGATTTTCCTTAATGAATATGATTCTAAATTAAATAAATATCATTTATATATCTGTTTCAAATTTCCGATAACTGTCAGTGCCTCAGTTAAACTGATGTTAACCAAAATAAATATTAATATTTAAATTATTAACCTTAACTGGCTTCATGCTGCTGAGACACATCATGTTTCTAAATGAATCTGTGTTTATATTGGCCAGGAGCCCTATTCCCTTCAGATGTTTTTAGTAGAGCTAATGCTCTCCTTCACCTTAAGTCACCCTCACCCAGTTTAACCTCTCCGCTACTTTAGTATATTATCTTCTTTCTACTGTATATTTCCATCCAGAGCATACCAGTGTCCAAGAATGATAAACTATTCCACTATGATATAATGCTTGCCAGGTTTTAGCAAACAAAGTAAAAATCAGTGAAACACATCCCTGCCCTGTTTACTAATTATCTTCTCAGTTTACATTTCATGCCAGGCAAAGATGGAATTGATCTACTACTGTTGAATAATTCATCACTTACGATGCTTGTTTTAAAAAGTCATAGCTGCATAAATTAATCTTGCTTCAGTTTTCAATCTATCAGCACAGATAAGGTTCATTTCTAGCCTTTGTACTGCATAATTCATTTGGCAAGTTTGCAAAAACTCTTGTGGTTTGACCTCCTTGTGCGCAAGAAAAGTAACTGCTAAGTTTAACACACATGGGCTTTGGCCAGGATCAGAAATAGCAGTTTTGAAGCCTTAGCTGGGAGCCTGGCTGCACGTAGTGCTCAGGATAGATCTGCTGCTGTTTAAAGAGGACTGGATTGAATCATGTGTGTATTAACTGATTAGTGAGCTCTGGAAATCCCATTAGAGCCAAGCCACCATTGCTAATGCTGATTAAGTCCCTGTAGAGCCCACCATAGACCACAGTCCATGGCAAAATCTCATCCTCTCTCAATAATGAAGCTCCTTTGAAAAGGACTCTTCTTTTTTTCCCCCTCATTTTTCATTTCCATTAATGTAATGCAGTATTTTCGTAGATAAAGGCTGTTGCTTTGTAACGTACATGTTTGTAGAGCGTTCGTGTTATCTCATCCATGTTGACCATCTGTGTTCAAAAAATAGTAAAATCTAGCGTTGCCTCGTTTTCCTCATGCGAAGCTTCATTAGTGGTGCTTGCTTAGGCAAGCGTTACATATACTTAGGTTTAGGTGTTTAATAAAATCCCTAACCCTAATATTTAACTTAAATTAAGTCTAAGTAATCAGACCTCTTTTGCTAAATGAATTAATCATCCAGATCACACTAGGCAAAGTCTACCAATGCAGCCACCAACAAACCACTCATATAATGCTAAGTTTAGGTAAGTATGACTCACGTTGTACTCATGTACGTATCAAATTATAATCAAGAATGTGCACTTAAGATTGAGATCTATGGTTATGGAAAAACTTCTTCAAAAGAGTGCAATGGTACTACCGAATTGTGGCGTTTTGGATATGATAGTATCATGGTACTCTATGCATCTCAGTTTGGTTTGTATAGTTTATATATAATTTCTATTGTTTGCATTGTTTGGCATTTTCTGATTTTGTCTTGTGAGATCCTTGCTTCTCATCAGGTCATTATCTGAGGTCTTATGAATAGTGCACAATTAGTAAATTCTATCTCAAGCACTTTATCCAGCTTATAGCCAACATTACCTGACCCTACTGACCTGCCTAGCTCAGTTCAGCCAATCAGATACTTTCTTTTGGTATCGTTTACTCCTCTGCCCAGCCTCTATATATAATCTCTCTATTCTTTTAAATATAAATATAGTGTTTAAGTTGTATATGCCATTAAGTTGATTCCAATCCTATTCTTTGCATATAAATCATTAGTTATTTACATTGTTTATCTCTTATAATAATAAAACACCATAGTGTATGAGAGAGCACTTGACAGAAATCTCCCAGAAGTGTTGTTAAGGTTCTGACCTTTAACCCTGGAAGGTTCTTGTTAGCTCAGGTCTTCTCTGCTGTGCATCATGTGACGTCAGTGATAGATGCTTTGAGTAGCCAGGGCATGAGTGCTGAGTAAGTAATCCTATTTGCGCAACTTGAGCTTCCGTCTCGCTTTCGGCGTGGCAATCTGTTGATCACTTCTCAGCTCAATGAATCAGAAAAACATGTTCTTCTCTCTCTTCAAATTAAAGTTGGAATATAGATTGGGTAGGTATTTTGCCCATGTGCATTTTCAGAAGAGTGTTGACCATAACAACATATAGGATGAAGAGAATCAAAGGAACAATTCTTTGATGGAGCTCAACAAGTGGATTTCTCAGAGAGCAGCAAAATGTACAAAGAAGCATTGGGACATTTATTATCTGACAGGTAAGCAATTATTATTTAATCATTTTTATTTCCATTGTTACATGATGGCGTATAAATACTGTATAAACCTGTTTTGTATATTTATGTATTTTATAGATTTTCCCTTAAAATATATATTTGACCAAATCCTGTATTTAGAATTTTATACCAGCATTTTACTTGTATTTATCCAAATCTAATTTTAGAAACAATTAGCAAAATATCTATACTATTGTGTTGACAGCTTCTGTTTACATTTTGAAATCTGCAAACTAATCTATGCTTTCTAAAGAGCTGGTTTAATTTGGGATCACAGGTGTGGGATGGGTTGTGTATGTTGAGATGTAGCCACACAGAAGGGATTGTTTATAGCAGATAACAGTATTATGTAGCTCAGTGCTAAATCTGGCAACCTCTTTTAAAGCACATGGTGACATCACATGCCCAGTTTAACTGATGGTGTCAACAATGTGATAAAATGTTGAAAAGCTATGCAAAACGTATTTGCGACCCTTGACCACAAACCAGTCATAAGGAACTATTTTTGAAATTGAGATTTATACATCATCTGAAAGCTGAATAAATAAGCTTTCCACTATTGATGTATGGTTTGTTGAGATAGGACAATATTTGGCAAAGATACAACTATTTGAAAATCTGGAATCTGAGGGTGCAAAAATATTGAGAAAATCGCCTTTAAAGTTGTCCAAATGAAGTTCTTAGCAATGCATATTACTGATCGAAAATTCAGTTTTGATATATTTACAGTAGGAAGTTTACAAAATATCTTCATGGAACATAATCTTTACCTTATATCCTAAAAATTTTTGGCATAACGATAATTTTGACCCATACAATGTTAGCTATTGCTACAAATATACCTGTGCTACTTATGACTGGTTTTGTGTGTTCCAGGGTCACATTTAAAGAGTGGGTCATATGGGTTTTTGAAAAATATATTTTTGCAGTTTGTAATATAGCATGAAAAATAATAATATTGTCTCTCAAAAAAAAGAGTCAACTCAACTCAACTTAACAAGGCATTCATATTTTCGAATTTTCTGCCTGTTACGGATATACGTGACTAGGTAACACATTTGCATAATCCCTGCCTACGAACACTCTGGCCTGCCCACAAAACACTTTTCGCTACTTCCGACTTGCCCAGCTGACCAATCAGAGCAGAGTATGCTTATGGAAGGGAGGGGTTTACAGATTTTGACCTCAGAACTGCTTTGAATGAATCATTTTGAAATTGTTGAAAAATGATTCTAAAATTCTATGTATATTCTTACAATGTGTTCTGACCTTAGATGCATTTAAAACTGTTGTAGGGGACTACAACGCAATATGTGACCCAGGACCACAAAACCAGTCATAAGGGTCATTTTTTTAGAATTTGAATTCTGAAAACTGAATAAATAAGCTCTTCATTGATGTGTGGTTTGTTAGCATAAAACAATATTTGGCCGAGATACAACTATTTGAAAATCAGGAATCTGAGGGTGCAAAAAAAATCAAAATATTAGAAAATCGCCTTTAAAATTGTCCAATTGAAGTTCTTAGCAATGCATATTATTAATGAAAAATTAAGTTTTTATATATTTACAGTAGGAAATTTACAAAAGATCTTTGTGGAACATGATCTTTACATAATATCCTAATGATTTTTGGCATAAAAGAAAAATTAATAATTTATGACCCGTACAGCGTATTCTTGGCTATTGCCACAAATATAACCATGCTACTTATGACAGTTTTTGTGGTCCAGGGTCACATATTAGGACACTTTAAAATACTAAATGACCTGCTCTTTAACCAATAAAGTAAGCAACAAAAATTCAATATTAGAAGTTTTACTTTATTTCAGAAGCAGAATGCTTTTGACTTCAGAGAAAATACATATGATGTGCTGTCATTCCCTTTTTTTTCTTTTCAGATGTGGATGACCCTTAATGGGCCACCTAAGCTCTGAAGGGAGATTTAGCGAGTCCGTATCTCATGGGTAAAGGTGGCGAGATAAACCTGTAGTTGCCATGGTAACCTTCAGCGACACGACTGACATCCACAGGATGCCGGCGCCATCTTGTATACCCACTCCACTGTCGCCAGGCTTGCGACGCAAACAACTGCTGTGGCAGAACGCTGTAAAACACATCATCAGCCAACAGGGGCTGAGACAGCAGTTTGGCGTCGAGCCAGCCCGAAAAATACACGTCACTGATGTCTATATCGAGGAAATCAACCGACAGATACGGAGCAAAGCATCACGGGGTATGACTAAAAGGCGTTCCTCGGTTGCCAGAGTTCATCCGTCCTTTTTCGGGGAACGTAGCAGTTCATCCAGTACTCAGACCGGAACATCTGCGGACTACGTCAGCGATGCTGACTTTTTTGTACACTGGGGCCACATCATCCACGGGGTGTATGTACCAACATTGAGACACATCTTCAAATCCAGAGACCTTGAGAAATTCTACCAGCGCCATTCCTCGCACACTAGAAGAACCTCATTAGTCGTCACCAACATTATTGATGCAGCTGCCAAACTGCACCTGCTTTTGCTGTACCTGGCCCTGGTGCCAGACAGTTCGGATATGCTGCTAGGCTGGTTTACGGGGTTCTTCATGGCTTGTGCACTTTCTCTGTGTGTTTTGGTACTCACCTGTAAACGCTCACATTCCCCAAGATGGTTGCATTACGCTGGTATGGCTAGCTGGTTGTCACAGACTGCTCAGGTATTGGGTGGGCTGGCATACGGGTTGGAGGGAGACCAATCCTGGTATGTTCTTTTCACCCTGTTTGCCACATACACTCTATTGCCACTGCCACTGCTTTGGGCTATCGGAGCTGGTACACTCACCTCCATACTGCACCTTGTTGCAGAGTTAATACGTCATGTCAGCGAAGTGGGACTGCTAAGAAAGGTAAAGACGGATATATGGATGACCAAGTATATAGCGATAGCGTAATGCATTCCTTGGCTTAGCAAACAAATCATCTGTAAATCTAGTTCTCTCAGTTGCGTCTATTTCCTTTCCCTTTCCTTTGTAAAAGATCGATTCTCAATGGTCCTCTTGCTTTGTCTTTAGATTCTCGCCAAGGCTTTACTATACACAAGCATGAATGTGGCAGGTCTGTTCATCCATTACCTGACCGACCGCTCCCAGAGACAAGCTTTTCTTGAGACACGCCGCTGCATCGAAGGCCGCATGAAACTAGAAACGGAAAACCAGAGACAGGCAAGACTTTGAAGTCTATTTGAGATTCCAGTTATCAAATTAGTGTTAATACGAACGACTGAAAAACACATCTCATGTGTAAAAGTTGGATCAATGAAAATATCTGAGGTCAGGTTTCGTGTCCTTCTCAGGAGCGTTTGGTGCTGTCGATCCTGCCCCGCTTTGTTGCCTTGGAGATGATTGCGGATATGACTTCTATGGATGATGATCTTGATCCACAGCAGTTTCACAAAATATATATCCATCAGTACAAAGACGTCAGGTATTTCATAGCCTCTAACAACAGCAAGGATGATTAAACTCTGACCATTCCATGACCAAATCCTAATGAAATGTTATTTTCTAGGTGAGATCATTTGGCTTTCAAAAGCAAAACCATTTGGATCACCTAAAGAACCTTATAACCTTAAAGGATTAGTTTAATTCCAGAAAAAAAAAAAATTCTTGATAATTTACTCACCCCAATGTCATCCAAGATGTTCATGTCTTTCTTTCTTCAGTTGAAAAGAAATGAAGGTTTTTGAGGAAAACATTCAAGGATTTTTCTTCATATAGTGGACTTCAGTGGTGCCCAACAGGTTGGAGGTCTAAATTTCAGGTTGAGCTAGTGCGAGACAAGCATTTGTGGTTAAAAAGTAAATAAATTGTAATGTTTTTTAGATATGAACAATCATTTTGCTAGATAAGACCCTTACCACTGGCTGGGATTGTGTAGAGCCCTTTGAAGCTGCATTGAAACTGCAATCTAGACCTATCCTGTTGGGCACCATTAAGGTCCACTATATGGAGAAATATCCTGGAATGTTTTCCTCAAAATCTTAATTTCATTTCAATTGAGAAAAGAAAGACATGAACATCTCAGATGACATGGGAGTGAGTAAATTATTAATTAAATTTTTATTCTGGAAGTGAACTAATCCTTTAATGCCACTGGAAATGTATAATGTGGAGTTTGGTACTAATGGAAAGATACATTTCATGACCCAGAAAAACTGTTATGAACAGTAAGCCTTTACATCAGGTGTATCCAAACTCAGTCCAAGAAGGCCACTGTCCTCTAGAGTTTAACTCCAACTTGCCTCGATACACCTGCCTGGAAATTTCCAGTATGCCTAGTAAAACCTTGATTAGCTAAATTAGGGTCGGAGGTCGGAGCTAAACTCTGTAGGACAGTGGCCCTCCAGGAGCAAGACTGGACACTTCTGCTTTACACTGAATATTGTGAACAGTTTCACTTGTAATGAAAAATATTACTGATTTCTCACTGTTATTTTTAAGTCTTCATCATTATTTCCCTCATTATCTTTCCTTTCCAGTATCCTCTTTGCTGATATAAAGGGCTTCACACTGTTATCCATGAACATGTCTGCTCAGGAGTTAGTGCGCTTACTCAATGAGCTCTTTGGACGTTTTGACCGACTAGCTGAGGTAAGCTTTCAATTCATGTGATTTTCTTAAGTTAGAGCTTCCAATAGAGACTTATCATTTAAGATAATTGACAAAACTCACATAAGACTTGTTCAGCTGATGATTCCAGTGTTTGTCTTTTTAGGAATATGACTGCTTGAGAATAAAAATCTTAGGGGACTGTTACTACTGTGTATCTGGGGTACCAGAGCCTCAGCGAGCACATGCCCGCTGCTGTGTGGAGATGGGACTAGCTATGATCAGCACCATACGGTACAAAACAGTGCCATTTCCTGTAGAACCAAATGAATTCAGGGTGTTCTCGTAGAGTTTTATATATTGTGAGTCATAGAAGATAAGAAGTGCATGTCATGAATAACTGCAGCTACATTTTGGTTGCCTGAATCTGTGGGTCCATCTACATTTGTGACTTGATTTAATATTTGTTTACTATCCTTTTGAGTTTATTTGTACAGTAAGTCATCTAGGATCTCTGTTTCTATATTCTTAGATCTGTAAGGAAACAACTGAACTTTGACATGGATATGCGAATTGGGATCCACTCTGGCTCTGTTCTTTGTGGGGTTCTGGGTCTACAAAAATGGCAGTTTGATGTGTGGTCCTGGGATGTAGGCATTGCCAACATGCTTGAAGCAGGGGGGATCCCTGGGTGAGTGACCAGAACTTCATAAATTGGATTTACTAGGAGCAGACATCATATAAACACATTCCAGTGTTATATTGGCTCAAACTTTGCTCTAAGCAGGGTTGCCAGGTTTTCATGACAAATCCCTCTCAATTGCTACCCAAAACTAACCCAGCTGCTTTCCAGGGGGGTAAGATACATGTTTTTTGGCAGAGTTCCCGTGGTAAAATTCACATCCCAGGGGCTAAATATCAAGTCCAATTCCATTGGAAAACTGCAGACTTGGCAACACTGGCTCTAAAGCTTTAAACAAACTAGTTGCCAGTGCTTCAACACTTTTACTTGGCTTTTAGAAAGAACTGCAATTGTGTGTAACACTCTCCTTTGACTGTCTACATTGTCAACAGACGCATCCACATTTCACGTGCTACTTTGGACAGCTTGGATGGAAGCTACCAAACGGAGGACGGCCGTGGATATGAACGCAACGAGTTCCTGCGAAAACACAAGATTGACACTTTCCTTATTTGCCACAAGGAGGAGGACCTAGATGAAATTGAAGCAGATCATTTAAAAACTCGGCAAAACCACCGCCCCTGGAACAAAGAGGTTCTATTTATCAACATTATTGATGTAATATCTGTATATGGCTTTATGGCAATAGAAGAAAGAAAAATATTGACATTGAATTACAATTCTGCTTCTCTGGTGAACTTTAACCTTACAGATTTTGGCCTCCTTCTCCCATGGCTCTTACACACAACTTCCTACATCCTCAGTGTCCAGATCTACATCCAAAGAGATCAACAAGCGGATAGAGCATGCTATTGATCTCCGCAGCAGTGAGCGTATGCGTCAGGAGCACATCACTCCAGCCACGTTGGTGTTTAAGGATACACTCATTGAGGAGAAGGTATAAGGGGCAGGATAAGATGTGTTTTTGATATAGAGACAGTTGATTGGCTGTTAAAGATAAAAATCAAAGTTACCAAAAGGGGTATTTGCAATGGGTCACACTTGGCATTTTTACTGTTCGGATCAGTGTTGTAGTCGGATCCAACTCATTCGGGTCTGAGTCAAGACAGAGACTAAGAGGGTAGCCTGAGCCTCAGACGTCATGCCCACGGACCGTTGGCTGAACATCTGATGCACAAACTCAACTCAACTCTTCAGGAGTATCGAAGTTGGCAGAACCTGATTTTACCAAGTACAACATGTTCCTGGATCAACATCTTTGTTGACCCTGGAACAACATTGTGATTAACCAATCAGATTTGAAAAAACAGTTTATAGTTTTTGTGAAGTTTAGGCTTACAATCAGTGTTTAGTGCTTGCACATCAGTGTCATTCATCTATCATTTCCTCTGATTTTAGAGATTACTCATGGGTAAGGTTAGGTTTAGGTGTAGGGATGTGGTCAAGTTTAAATTTTTGGATTACAATGTTGTTCCAGGGTCAACAAAATATGTTGACCCAGGAACACATCTAACTCAGCAAAATCAGGACGTGCATCGAAGTCGTCATCGGATTGGTTAAATAATACAGAATTTCCGGTGTGGGTGGCATTCTTTAACATTCCACCTGGCAACAAAGATGCTGTGGCATCAAACCCCCTCACGAAAAAGGAATGCCTTTGTGTTTACAACTGTGATGAGTGCTTATCAGGATCAACTAAATGCTTAAAGTATGTAAAATATGTTTGTGGCACAGAATCTTTAAAATATGTGCAAGAGTTTTACACACAACGTTCTGTTATTGTGGGGACATTTCCACACCCCTAAACATGATGTGCAACAAAAATGAAACATGATTGGTTGCTTTACCTGTCAGTCATATGCCCTCTTGGGCCTTGGCCATTCAAAGCAGCCAAGGTTCCCAAACCTTCTGCCGTCAGTATAAAGGTCCCAAGTCTATTACAAGAGTCATGGAGCATGTGGACTTGACCCTCTTCTGGTCTCTGTCTTGCCTTGAACTTGAATGAGATAGTCTCGACTACAACATTGCTTCAAGTAAGCTATCTGACCATGTAAATTGTTTAACTATTTGATTTATCAAAACACATGAAGTTGCTAAAATGTCTTTGTTTCTAAACCTATGCAAGTCTTTTGAAACAAATAACTGACTGTTTATGTTTTGCTTCATGGTTTAGTTCTCACAGGTAAGGGATGAGATGTTCAAGACCAACCTAGTATGCTCCTTCATCATGTTTCTTCTTCTCATGGCTGTCCAAGCTCTTATTTCTGTGCCCAGGTAAAGAGTGATCAATTGATGTTCAGTAACTGAATAAGATTGTATTTCTGTTATTCTTACAAACCATTGAGCTTAGATATGATAAACTTCCCCACAATCCCCTTCTTTCTTCATTGTCTTACTTACAGGTTGTATTACTGGACAGCATTGCAGTTCTGTCTGTTCTTGCTGGGTTATCTGTTTTTGCTTACGATAGTCCTGGCCGAAGAGTTCAAACAATCTCCCGGTGTCCTTCAGCAGTTCTGCTGCTGGATTCATGAAAACAACAGTATGCGGAACCTTCTTACTGTCACAGCTATAGCCATCAACTTTGGCATGGCTCTGTTTGACATGGTAAGATTTGCATGAATTTATTTTTTTGCATGAATTTATTTTGGAATAGTGAGGACATTTTAGGTTTTTTGATCTACCTGTTTAAATTTCATTTCTTGGCCTTCAGAGTATATGTATGCATACTCAAACATAATATATGTTGTTATTTTGGGTGGTGTGACATAGTGGATAAATTCAAGGCTATTAACTGTAAGGTTGTTGATTTAACCACCATTGGGCATTAATTGTAAATCTTCATCTTGTGATTATCCAGATATGGTGTAACTCTTCTGAGACAAAAGAAGTAAGCACCAGTAAAACAGGGGAATATCAGTCCAACCAGAAGCCACTTACTGCTTGCACATACCCAGAGGTGTGACTTTTGTACAAACAGTTCTTTTGTGGAGACTTCACCTACCTGTTGTTGTATTTCATGTCTATTATATTTCTGTATACAGTTCTTTGTTCTAAGCGGGGTGGTTTCTATGGTGACCTGTGCTGTGTTCCTGAGGCTAAGCTCTCTCCTAAAGTTGGCTTTTCTGTTGCTTGTGGTAGCCATCTATACTTACTTCATTGAAGTGTCCTTCCACATGCTGTATGTACATCAACCAGAGCAGGAACAGCCAAGTAGGTGAGTGTCCATGCTAAATCTCTAACTATATTTAGAAATGCATTTAGAAATACTTTCATATGGTTAACAATGTGTGTTTGCATTTTATACTTAAAAGGTCTCATTACCTCAGAAGAAAGGGAGTCTCAATTCTGTTGATGGCGATGTTTGTCATAGCTGTGTTCTACAATGGTCGACGGGTATGAGCATTTAGTTTTGACAATACATTACACTGTATTCTCTATAGCATGCAGCTATTTATCTGGCAGAGAATGGGAAGATGTAGGAAAATGGAATACACATCCTTATTCTCTGGGTCTTGCTTATTCCCTAATTCAGTGGGAGGCAACAACACGGCTGGACTTCCTGTGGCGTTTGCAAGCTCAGCAGGAAGTTCACGAGATGAGAGATCTGAGGGAACACAATGAGTGTCTGCTGCATAACATCCTGCCTGCACACGTTGCTCGTCACTTCCTAGAGAGAAACAGAAATGACCAGGTATATCAGAGTCATATATAAGTGATGATATTAATTATGAGTGAAAACGTGGTGCTTGTCTTTGCAAAAATTGCTTCCATGATACTAGGGGTGGTCTTATCATCTGTCAGGTGAAAAGCTAAAGTCTGATAGTGTAAATGAGAAATATCACAACTCAACAACTCAGACAGTTTAAGGTATCATTAATGTCCACAACTAATTAAGGTATCGTTTAGATTCCTAAATCTATAAGCTATGGTGATAATGATGCACCACTAATAACCAAATAAAGGCCAACTTTATGTTGTCTTTGTCCAGGAGCTGTATTCTCAATCCTATGATGAGGTGGGGGTAATGTTTGCCTCCATCGCTGGCTTTAATGAGTACTATGAGCAGAAGGAGATCAATCACGAGGGAGTTGAGTGCCTCAGACTGCTCAATGAGATCATTGCAGACTTTGATGAGGTAGGACTTTGATGAAAGGTCGTACTTTTTTGATGTTTTTGTCTCTCAATCTATCTTACAAAGCCATCATTGTTTCTGTTTCTCTCTGGAAAAGCTGTTGGAGGAGACATATTTTTTGGACATTGAGAAAATCAAAACCATTGGAAGTTGCTACATGGCAGCATCTGGTCTATCACCTGATAAACAGGTAAACCATGTTTAAAAAAAAAAGCCCCTTCCCAAGGGTGTAGGTTTGATTTTGGCATTGGTGGGGACATAACGGCAGGCAATGGACATTTAATGGTTTGATCAGCGTCCCTACTAAATTCTACGGCCTTGAAAGTCATAACAAGCAATGTCTGATTTTGGAAACTATAATTTTCTTTATTCAAAAATGACCTAGACAAGTATATTGAAAATATTCAAAGTTGTTAATCCCAAAGCAGTGAAAACTAAATCTCTATATTCAGTGTGTCCTCTTAAAGTGAAAAAAAAACCAATAGTTAACCCTTTAACTGTCACTGTCCACTCTGTGGGACGCCTAAGTTTACTTCACCATATTACAAATAAATCCTAATCTAATCATGACAAACTATACATCGTTGGAAAGGTCTAAGACTCCTAAATAGACATTTTACCATATTTTTGTGCTACAAATTATGTCGGAAAGTAATAGATTAATATATGTCAAGAGTGCAACTTAAAAAATCTACATCATAACATGAGTTCTGACCTTTGTCACAAAAGACTTTCTTTGTTGCCTTTTTCTCTATCACACTTTAGAAATCATAAGAAATTATATATCAGTCCAAACGTAAAATCTCAAAATTCATCCTTTGAAAGGCATTTTAAAATCAGACATTGCACTACCACTGAAAATGTACATCAAAATCATATCACAAAATGTTTTCATTCATTAATTATAATATTTAAGTCTGGATAGTGCATTTTTATGTCTGTGTTCAAAATTGGGAGTGACATTTAAAGGGTTCACAAATTAACCATGGTTTTGCTACACTAACCATAGTTTAATTATGGTATTTGTAGTAAAATTGTGGTTATACAAAAAATGAAAACAAACACAAAACATTGTAACTACACTTTTACTATAGGCTATGTGTATTCTTTTGTTTTTATAACTGTACTGCCTTAATGTTTCATACAGTTTAATTAAAACACCAATCTGAATCAAAAGATTCACGATCTGCACTCCGAAGTTCCGATCTGAATCAAAAGATTCGCAAACCAATATTTCAGATCGGGTCTTCAATTTCACAAATCTTTCAATTCGCGAAATGATTCACAAACCCACCCCAAAGTTCCGGTCTGAATCAAATAATTTGTGTTACGCGCTCCGAAGTCCGTATCTGAATCAAAAGATTCCCAACCCCGTTTCGAAGTTCAAATGAAGTTCCCATTCATTTGATTAGCCTACTTCATTAATTATATTCATTTGGAATTTACCATCAACTGTCTATGCACCAAAATTGTTCTGTGTTTTATCCTGACAGTCTCGTGTTGTAAATAACTGGCATCATCTCAGTGAGTTGGTTCTGTTCGCTCTGGCTATGCAAGAGACCCTGAAAGAGTTCAACAAAAAACATCCCTCAAACAATTTCCAGCTCCGTGTTGGTAATGGGTCAATGAATAGACCTCAGTCAGAGTATATGCCATATTTAATGCAATATGAATAAGGCTGTAAACCCTGGTCACTAAATAATTTCTTTTTTTTTTTACATGTCCTTAAATATGGCAGCTACTCTGATTAAGAAGTCTATACAATCATCTTTAATTTATGCCTATAAAAATTAGTATATATATGTAACTTCAGTGTACCTCCTAGGAATTGCCCATGGCCCAGTTGTTGCTGGAGTCATCGGTGCCACCAAACCCCAGTATGATATCTGGGGCATGACAGTGAATTTGGCAAGTCGAATGGACAGTACTGGAGTCAGTGGAAGGATTCAGGTCCCTGAGGGCACACGTAATATTCTAGCGGACTGGGGCTTCGTGCTAGAGTTGCGTGGTGAGATATACATAAAGGGTGTCAGTGAGAGAAAGGGGCATGTCCGAACATACTTCATCAGCACCAAAAGGCGTCAGCTTTCGAGCAACGGGCTTACAGACAGAGGAAAGAACGGACGGAGTGGAAGGACCACTCTCGCCGCTGTCGTCTTTGGCCTTGTACAGGCCATTCAAAGAGAGAAACGGAGAGGTACCAATGGAGGTTTCACTCTGCCAAACAACTTTAACAACTGTGATATGAAACATCACACTTCACCATAACTTGATGGACACTCTGTTGAAACACTGCCTTCATTTTCAAAGGATACCTCAAATATAATAGAAAATCCTTATATGGATTTGTCTAGAGAACACAAGCAGTATAAATATGGTATATTTTCATAAATTTCTCTTGGGACGCACATTTAGTAGGGTTCTTGATACAGAAATTTGCAGATATATATTTTACTTTGCTACAGCCAATGTAAACATGTTCAAATAATCATGTGAAAAATGCTGTTTACAGAATTGTTCCTTATCCATGCCATGAAAGTATAAAAATACCTCATATGTACCATAGATACAAACTGTGCACAAACTGTTACTTCTTTGTAAGTTTTTTGTATTGCGCAGAATTAGAAAAATGTTCAATATTTTTTAACATCTATAGTATTTGTTTTTAAGGTTGAAATATTTATAATATAGTAATAATATTTTTTGTTTTTTCTTTACTTTTTCTGCATTTACATCAGAGGGTCATTTCTGATATTCAATGACATGTTAATATAAATTTTAAATCCATTTAAATTTAACAAATACATGTGTAACAGCCATTTTATGTTGCCTTTGAACTGAACTATAGTTGGTAATATAAGCTAAAGGAGAAAAATACATTAAACCACCTTTATTGACCAAAATATTATTTTTAAATAATTATAAATTAATGTGTAATGATCATGTATGCTACTGAAAACAGACCATGTCATACTTACCACACTGACACATGTTAACTGATTTTGTTTTTTGTAGTATTTGTCTAATATTCCACTTAAATGTACCAGATAACACCATAGTATTCATTCTTTTAGCACTATGCATCCAATAACATGCATTTGCTAAATGGAACAATTTGCATTTATTTAAATATGAATTAAATGGAAATAAATTATTGTATCTGCCTTTTGTGTTCTCTTCTTAAGAAACCCAGGCTCAGTAGAGTTCTTATTAGATATCAAAGTTGAGTAGCCTATCCCATCCCTTACAAAAAAAAAACATGGTAAACATTGTTTCCGCCAAAAATACTATAGTAACTGTAGTTATTGACCACAGTTTTTTTAATGTTTAAAGAAGACATGGATTTTTTTTTTTACCTTGTTTGAAGCACATGTTTGAAGTTACCATTGTATTTTTTGCAATGAACATCTACGAGTGAACAGATTAAGTGTGTAAACGTAATTATAGTTATTAAAGTTATCATTAAAACATACCGCCTTTGCCAGTGTGGACGTGTAAGTGTTGTATTGTTTAAAAACAAGGCTGTAAAATTACACATTTGAGCCTCATTCTTACATACTATGAACGCATAAACGTATCTCTGAGCTCGATTAACTACGCCTGCGTAGTTAATGCTCTACTACTCCAGAGGAATGTAGACTCGATTAGTTTGGGCTGGTATTCTGCGCGGGTGCTTCTGCACGCGGGTTGAGTGCTGTGCTATTACTCATTGCATTGTAGTTGTTGGCCTTTTTAGCCAGAATCGGATTACAAACTTCTGCTTTTCACAGTTATAAACGGAGAAATGGCTGATTCACAGGATGACAAACTCTACAAAGCCGAATATGCGAAAAGCGGACGCGCTTCATGCAAGGAATGCAAAGAAAACATTGCTAAAGACTCGCTGAGAATGGCTATTATGGTGCAGGTAAGGAATTATGTGCAACTTTCAGGCAATAATACTGATAGTATAGCATCTGTATTTTTGGAAATGCATCTGGTTTTGCATTTATGTTCTTGAATTCTAGGTGTAAACAATGCGATTGCATATACACGTATGTATGAATGTGTCTCAGGCCCAGGAGAAGTTTAAATGGTCCACAGGCATGGAATGAAAGAAATTAGCAGTGATTTCCTAAGGCCATCAGTTTACATTATACTTTGGGCAACATTAGCAATAAACAAATGTAAAAAGATGTTTTTTTTTTTTTTTTGCTTTAGATTTTGTGGGAACAAAAACAAAGCTATGTTATTGCAATGGAATGATAATATAATGAAGCCTAATATAAACAGTGCGTCTAAAATGGCCAAATCATGTCTATTTTTCATTAGAAATCCACCCACACCGAATTTCACGTTGTGTTCATGACTTATTAAACTCAGTGTTTACTTTTGGTTGTGATAGACTGCCATTAGCAAGCAATAGTGCTGTAAACTACACAAAATATTTAGACGTGATCTGTTTTACTGTAAATTCTCTATTGTTAAGCACCACAAATGACTGTTTTGCTGACTGCTGTGACTAGTGTATATTTGTACTTTCAGTTTCAGTTTGCAGGCATTTCATTAATCGTTGCATAGTATGTTTGCTATATCTATAGTTGTATATTTCTTGTTTAATCATTCTGCACCTGTCTGTCTTCCACAGTCTCCCATGTTTGATGGCAAAGTGCCTCGCTGGCACCATTTTTCCTGCTTTTGGCTCAGTGCTGCAGTACAGTCACCCTCTGACATCTCTGGATTTACTGACCTCCGCTGGGCTGACCAGGAGAAAGTGAAGAAAGCCATTGAGAGTGGAGGTGCTACTGGAGGTGAATATTCCTTTTGACCTAAGCACTGATTTGGTTTGAGTTTGCCATATGGGCTTCAAAGCAGTTAGGCTTAAGTCAGTAAGTCTTAAGGTGATTCATTAATCCTCATTGCTTTACAGGTAAAGGAGAGCAGAAGGGAGCAGCTAAAGGCGAGAAGACACTGAATAACTTTGCAGTAGAGTACGCCAAATCCAACAGAAGCACCTGCAAGGGGTGTGATCAAAAAATCGAAAAGGTATTACCTTTTGTTAAACAAATGCTGCTTTTTGAGCACAACAAGTTAGCATAAGTTAATCTGTTCCTCCCTGCTGGTGTTCAGGACCACATACGTGTGTCAAAGAAGACGGTGGACCCAGAGAAACCTCAGCTTGGCCTAATAGATCGCTGGTACCACACTGGCTGCTTTGTGAGCCGCCGTGAGGAGCTATTGTTTAAGCCAGAGTACAGTGCCGCCCAGCTCAAAGGTTTCGCAGCTCTGCGAGATGAAGACAAGGAGGAGCTGAAAAAAAGACTTCCTGCAGTGAAGAATGAAGGGTGAGCTTTTGATATTTAGCTGCTGCCATGTTGCCTCAAACTGTATGAGCACCACTTTAGGATGCTTTTTGCTTCTAAAGCTTTATGTAGGTTCACAAAGAATTTGGAATACCTATTTTTTTAAACCAGATACATATTTCAGCTTAAACAATTTTGCGTGGCCATTGTTATCTACATTCTATCACATGTAGGGCTATACGCTTAATCAAAATAAATCCATAATCACAAAATGACTTAAAGGCTGCAGTTTAATTAAATATACACTGTCATTCAAAAGTTTGGGATCAGTAAGATATTTAATGTTTTTTTTTAAAGAAGTTTCTTATGCTTATCAAGGCTGCGTTTATTTGATCAAAAATACAGAAAAAAAATAATAACATGAAACATTAATACGGTGTCAAATAACGTTTTTCTGTTTTTTTCTAATTTATTCCTGTGACGCAAAGCTGAATTTTCAGCATCATTACTCCAGTCTTCAGTGTCACGTGATCCTTCAGAAATCATTCTAATATGCTGATTTATTATCAGTGCTGTGCTGCTTAATATTTAAAAAAATGAGTAAAAGGTTAAAAAGAACAGCATTTATTTAAAATATAAATCTTTTCTAATAATATACATTACCATTCAAAGTAAGTTTGGGGTCAGTCAATTTTTATTCTTTCCTTTTTTTGAAAGCATCACAGTTTCCATATTAGAATGATTTCTGATCATGTGACACAATTAAGCATTGCATGACAGGAATAAATTATATTTCAAATGTTTTACATTGTAATAGCATTTCCCAATATTACTTGTTTTTTCCTGTATTTTTGATCAAATACATGCAGCCTTGATAAGCATAAGAGACTTATTTAAAAAACATTTCAAGTCTTACTGATCCCAAAATTCTGAACAGCAGTGTATGCGCTGCGGCTGTCTGATTGTTTAATGTTTGAAAATTACAAAATAAATAGTCATAAATATTATTATTATACTTTTACAGTTGTGCTTTAAAATAAAATTATTATATTATCTACTTTTAATACTCATTTTTTTATTTTACAGTAAAAATCGCAATAGCTTTCTTATTTTGTTCAATATTTCAAGTAAGATTAATAATCACAATAAAGATTATTATTACTATTGTTATAACATTAATATATAATCACAAAAGTTTGGGCAAAATAGTGCAGCCCTACAAACAAGCACAGTGAACCTGGAGCTCTTTTAATCACAGTTTTTATCAGAAAAGTCACAATTAGATTTTCATGCAGCCCTTGTTTTAAGTTGTAATTTTAAAAATAGTATTTTCTCTCTCAAATAAAAGAATGCTTCTTAGAAATATAAAGACAATGAAAATACAAAATACAGGTCTGGTTTTACACAATAAACCATCTTATAATTATGTTTTCATTTCCAGCATTTAATTGAAGATTCTTTACAGATTCTTTAGTATTAGTGTTTAAGGTCTTTGAGCATTGCCGCCTCTATCGTCATGCTGCTCATCGCCATCACCAATGCCCCTGCAGCACAGGAAAATTGCCTTGAAGGCGTTTCTGAATGCTTTCATTTTGTACGCATAGAGGAAAGGGTTAACAGCCGAGTTTGCATGGGAGAGAATAATAGCCGTTAGTAGCAGGGGTAGGGGCACGGGACATGACGGACACAGCAGCAGGAAACAGTTGATGATATGTAGCGGAATCCAGCAGGACGTGAAAAGGAAGAGGACCAGGAAAAGCGAAGTTGCCATCTTCATCTCTTTCTTCATCTTGGCCGTTCCCTCCGTGTTGCCTGCGCCGCCCCGCTCAGCCGCGATCCTTCTCATCTGACGTTTGACCGTGACGAATATCTGCGCGTAGATGAGGAACATCACCACCAGCGGGGTCAGGACACAGGCGAAGAAGTTGAAGTACACCATGTAGGTCATATCCACCACCAACACGAAGAAACAGTACCCAGACTCAGGTGGAGGCTTGTGCCAACCCATCAACGGCACCAGACCGATCAGGAAGGCCAGCGTCCAAGTGAAACACAAGACTAGCACTGCGTTGCGAGGTGTCATGAGTCGGTGGTACTGGAAGGGCATGAAGATGGCAATGTAACGCTCAACGGCGACCGCCAGCAGGCTGAAAATGGAGCTCTGGGTTAACATGATGAGCACAGATAACATTAGCAAACACAGATACAGATTATGCCGTGGAATGCCCAGGTCCGTCATGATGGCGCAAGGGATCGCCAAGGAACCCACGCAGATATCCGCCACAGCTAACGACACCAAGAAGTAGTTGGTAACTGTTTGGAGTTTCCTGTTTAGTCCCACCGCAACACAAACTAGCAGGTTGCCCACAGTGGAGAGAAGGGCTATGACAAGCTCGGCTATCATGTAAGGCAGGTTTATGGAGGCTAGGATGCTTGGCGGCGCTGTTGTTGTAGTAGTAGATGATGTAGTAGTGGTAGTACTAGTGGTAGTGGTGGTTTGGGTTAGTTTACCTCGCGTAAGGGTCGACATGGTAGAGGTGGCGACTTGCAAAAAGGTGTTATTTTCATAAGAGGTGAGATTCATAAAAGTCGTGTTGGTGTAGAGGAGAGTCGGCGAGAATGTGAAGTTGGCAATAGACTGATTCATTTTGACCTGTAGACATAAAACCAAGAAAGGAAGAAAAAATGGGGCTGGAAAATCAGATATTAAGCTTTGCATTAAAGTGATTTGACCTTAACTATGCCTGTATTTTCCACTGTCTGAAGTATGTCTTTCAGTGTTAAAGTAAACTAATAATAAAAGAACATTAGTTGAAAGCATACAGGTCATTTATCACTTCGACTTCCATTTACTAATTTATACACTGACTTGCATGACTATAATGCAAGTAATATAATTATATTGGTAATGCTTTACAATTAGGTTTCAGTAGTTAACAATAGTTAGCTACTTTAGTTAACATGAACTAAGAATTAACAACACTTTTACACCATTTATTAATCTTAGTTATTATTTTCAACATTTACTAATGCATTATTAAAATCAGAATTTGTTTAACATTAGTTAATACACTATGAACTAACAAAGAACACCTACTTTTATTAACTAATGTTAACAAATGCTTTAATAAATGTATTTTTCATTGTTTGTTCATGTTAGTTAATACATTAACTAATGTTTACAAATTACACCTTACTGTAGTGTTACCATTATATTTAATATTAAACTTTTAATAATATACAGTAGTAATATAACAGTAATGTTCTGAAATATTATTACAATTTTAAAATGTATATTTTAAAATGTAGTTTTACATTTTAAATCATGAGCTTTCAGAAATCATTCTAATATGCTGATTTGGCACCCAAGAAACATTTATTATTATCACTGTTAAAAAGAGTGCTGGTTAATATTTTTGTGAAAACAGTGATACATTTTTACTTAAAGACTGACAGCAGTTATTTGAAGTGGAAGCTTTTGAATGGTATAAATGTCTTCTGAGTTACTGCTGATCAATTTAATGCATCCTTGGTGAATAAAAGTATTAATTTTTTAAAAGTATTAATCTAAACATATCTAAACCTGGACCACAAAATCAGTCTTAAGTAGCGTGGGTATATTTGTAGCAATAGTCAAAAATACATTGAATGGGCCAAAATTATCTCTTTTTTTTGTCAAAAAACGTTAGGATATTAAGTAAAGATCATGTTCCATGAAGATATTTTGTAAATGTCCTTCCGTAAACATATCAAAACTAATTTTTGATTAGTAATATGCATTGCTAGGAACTTCATTTGGACAATTTTAAATGAGATTTTCCTCAATACTTTTATTTTATTTAATTTTTTTTTGCACCCTCTGATTCCAGATTTTCAAATGGTTGTATCTTGGCCAAATATTGTCCTTTCAACAAACCATACGTTAATGGAAATTTATTTAATCAGCTTTCAGATTATGTTTAAATATTAATTTTAAAAAACTGACCCTTATGACTGGTTTTGTGGTCCAGGGTTACATATATTAATAATAAAGACAAAAAAAAAATCAAGAATGTATTTAAAATTTTTCTCAAATATCATTAATTTACAATACATCTATTCAAAAAGTAAGTATTAATGTACCTACCAAGTCTCTGTCGTTTATGCTTCGTATGCTATTGTTTTTAGATGTCACTCGTCGCCTGATGTTGTTTGCCTATGTTCTGCCAATGCATTTGACTTCTTTAGATCTACTTGGAAGAATTCTTGCATCCATTAGCAACAAATGCCACATCTATATTAATTTATTTTCTCTCTCTCCGTGTCACTTTTCACCCGTAGCTGTGATATGGGCTTTTATAAGCCTTTCATTCTAATGGGAAGAATGGTCTTGTTTGTGTTTTTTTTTTTTTTTTTTTTCCACTATGGGTCATTGATTTGACCTCTGGTACCCATTATCGTCACCCAAATGGGCGTTAATTGCATTCTGGAGGGGAAATAGGCGCAGTGGTGATGTTGAGATCAGCTTAAGTGTCTGTCATGAGGTGATTAATTAATGATCGGCATTATGATGGCCGCCGGATAGAGGATCCTGTCCAGACATGACTGTGACTCAGTGGACTGATAGTCTTCTAATGAGGTCCACTGATAAAAGAGTCTTTGAGTTATAACACAAGCTCGTAGGTGACCAAATTCTCTCTGTAGGATTAACTCAAATCCACAAGGTGGAAAGGTTTTCATCATTCGGATCAGGTGATCAGATCTTGGATCAGGGTTTGTTTTTTCAGGTTTATCATAAGAATGCTCCTTTTTATTGATGTGAAGGGCATAAAGTCAGCTTTCCATTATGTCTGACTGTACATTGTGCACATAAATGCATTTTTGTGAAGATGACTCTGCATTTACCTTGCCTATTACCTTACCGACATAACTATTCAAGCGTTATTTTAGTATTGTATTTAGTATTTTATAATATTTATGACAGTATTTCTTGCTATTTTTCATATTAATTAGCTTTTATATTTTTGTAATGTAATGTCCTTAGGATAGAAATGCAATACATTGTGTTTTCATAAGGCATTTTGTGCAAATGCATCTGGTGTTTTTTTTTAAAAAAACTATTTTCTTTCTTAGGAAGAGAAAAGCAGATGAGGTAGATGGAGGAGTCTCCAAGAAACAGAAGAAAGAAGATGAAAAACTGGAGCTGAAACTGAAGGTATGAGTTTTTTTCTGATGTCTCTCATATGGTTTGGATTATTATGGATATCTTTTCAACTTTTCCCTAATAAAATGAATTTGCACCAATATAATGATTTTGGTGCACACTTTTCCATTGTAGCTGATTAGCCCATCTATTTATTATCTTAAAAAGATTTTTCTTTTTAAATAAATTTTATTGTTTGCATTAAGTGTTCTTTTTTGTTACCAGAACAGACTTAAGAATTTTACTACATTAGTTGTGCTGTCTGTAGAAATGAGGCTATATTGTTTTCTCCTAATATTTAACTGATTGCTCATCGTTTTTTTCTGTACATTAGAAAGTATATCAGTCTGTAAATGCATTTGCCTGGTTCTTGATGTATTCTAGGAGCAAAGCCAGCTGATCTGGGGAATTAAGGACAAGCTGAAGAAATTCTGCTCCTTCAATGACATGAAGGAACTGCTTATTGCCAACAATCAGGAAGTTCCCTCTGGGGAGTCAAACGTAAGTGTGCAGTACAGAAAACCTGTCCTGATGTGCTGATTTGACCTGACTAGTAGTGTTGGGCGATACGCTCAATTTTCATATCGTCCTATCGTCAGTCTGTGAGATCGCCGATACACAATATTATCGTAGCAATTTATTTATTTACTTAGTTTTATTGCCGGCAAATGAACCAACACCAGCATAAGGCTAAAAGCAGCCTAATGTTTTCAATATGACTTGATTTGTGTTTAACATGATAACAATTTAATAGAAACATGGTAAGTTACTAATGCTTACATTTCCTTAGTTATTCAAAAAGCAGCTACAGAAGCAGGCAAAGAACATTTCTGTTATCAAAGAACATCATCACTGACTAGCCTAGCCTAGTCCAGCGTGAGTATTGCACTTTAAAAAACACTCCCGGTACCATAAGTGTATACAATAGTTATATCACTGTATGATACACACGTCTGTGGCACGAAGGGGGGGCATTCCCCCTCAAAACGAGTTTCTGTGCCCCCCTTTTCCATCCTTTTCCCTCCTTGCTGAACGGGATCGATTTCGAAAGTGAACGTATAACCGGAAAAACAGTGTGCATAAGATAGCGATTGCATGCTTTTGTGAGCGTCAGCAACTGCGTGGAATTACATGCAATGCAGATTGCATGCTTACCACCCAAAACGCCCCCTCCCGCTTACCGTGATTTCTTTGTGTTTACACCAGCCATCTCACGGCAAGTTTCTGAAACTCCTCAGAAGCGGCTCTCAGCACTGCATCGCTAACGTTAGGCACCTAGTCTGTTTTTGACGGATAATAATAATAGTCTTGCTATCGTCGGCATCAGCAACAGGCGATGTCTCTGACTGTCGTCGATACACGATATTATCGTCTATCGGCACAACCCTACTGACTAGCAATTTCAATGGCAGCAGCAAAAGTCAGATACCATGGAGAATCTGTTTGACTATTTTCACTATTGCTTTATGACTTTGTGTATCATTTAATTGACAGATCATAGACCGACTTTCAGATTGCATGGCTTTTGGTTCCTTAAAGCCTTGTGAGACTTGCAAAGGGCAGCTTGTGTTTAAGAGTGATGCATACTATTGTACTGGAGACATCTCTGCATGGACCAAGTGTGTGTTCAAGACTCAGAC
Organism: Cirrhinus mrigala; assembly: GCA_036247105.1. Lineage (NCBI taxonomy): Eukaryota > Metazoa > Chordata > Actinopteri > Cypriniformes > Cyprinidae > Cirrhinus > Cirrhinus mrigala. Next base: position 29,265,742 of record CM070026.1, read on the forward strand.
GCCTGATCGCAAAGACTGGGTCACTCCTAAGGTAAGTGCTGCAGATCTGTGGTAGTTGCATGGTCACAACTGCATGCAGGTGAATTTCAGCATAACATGTTCTGCTAATGTTATTCTTCCTCAGGAGTTCAGTGAGATTCCATTCCTGAAGAAGTTTAAGTTTAAACGGCAGGACCGTTTGTTTCCCAAAGATGCCCCTCAGGCTGCTCCCGCCCCCTCGTCTGCCGCTGCTACTGCGACCTCAGCCACCCCGAGTGCGTCCGCTACTGCCAGTAATAACCTTACTGAGGTGCCTGCAGGTCAGTGACTCTGAGAGAAACTTTGAGACATACTTATTTAGTGGTCAAATAATGAGAGCAAGTTAGATGTACACAAAATTGTTGAAATTAAAAGAACACCATGTTTATTTTATGTAAAATAACATTTGTCATTGCTCAATGCATATTTTTTGGTTAAGTTGCAACACATGCAACAAATGCATTCGATTATGAACGCGATATTGCGTAACTTGTCAGTAATCTACGGCTCTGTGTATTAAAAGGCCACTTCAGCTGAACGCACGGGATGGAGATTTACTACTAATCACAGAACCGGTTTTACTGACGAGATGCGGATGACAATTGCATATGATTTATCATGCAGCCCTAATTAATTTATTAATATTTATTAATAAAGTCATGTAAACTCAATTTACTTACATTGTCAGGTTACTGATATTTAAACAGGGAAACCTGGTTATTTTTAGTTGTCAGCTTACTGGTGTGCATGTAAACGTGCTCAGTGTTGTTTTGCTATTATTTATATAATATTATAGGATTTATTCATATTTAGAATTTGGAGCTTTTACTTTTTATATATATATATATATATATATATATATATATATATATATATATATATAATATTTTTTTTTTTTTTTTTTTTTTTTTTTTATATGTTTAAACATTTTTATTTTATAAGTTTATTAATGTTTATTTTACATTTTTCTGTTTAGCTTTAATTTTATTTTAGTTTTAGTCATTTTAATATTTATTTCAGTTAGTTTCTAAAGCAACATTTCTCATTTTCTTTAAGTTTTTGATATCTGATATTTATATTTCATTTCAAGTTTATTTCAGATGGCAAAAATAGAAAATAGTTTAAAATTGAATAGTTTTAGCTTCACTACAACAGCAAAAACAACAACAGCAAATTTTATTTGTATAAAAAAGCAAAAAAGGAAAATATAAGTTGTAGACACTGAGGAGGCTACTATGGCTTTTTATTAATTGTAATAAATCACTTAAAGGGGTAGTTCACCCAAAAATGAAAATTCTGTCTTTAATTACTCACCCTCATGTTATTCCAAATCCGTAAAAAAGCTTCAGAACATCTTGAGAACACAAATTAAGATATTTTTGATGAAATCTGAGAGCTTTCTGACCCAGCATGAACAGCTTCATAGCTTCATGACATTATGGTTGAACCACTGATGTCACATGGACTATTTTAACAATCTGAATATGGTAGTTGGGTTGCTGTCTATGCTGGTTCAGATTTCGGATTTCATCAAATATATTTCAATATGGGTTCTTAGGGTCTTATGGGTTTGGAACGACATGATGGCGAGTAATTAATGACAGAATTTTCATTTTTGGGTGAACTATCCCTTTAAATTACAGTTATAAAATTTATCCAGAATTTATGTGATGTCCCATAATGCATATAAAAAATATGTCAGTGGAAGCCCAGCTGGTCTTAAAACAGATATTAAACAGTCGGCTTTGGTCTATCTCTGGGTTTATTTATTATTCTCCCAACTTATCATTTGGCAAATGAGTTAAGGGTTACTATGATTAGGCTCTTTAAATTTTTAATGGTTAAACTGATTTTTTTTATTTTTTTTTTTTTGTGTGTGTGTCTGTGTATTTTCTAGATAAGCCTTTAACAGGACTGAAGCTGCTGGCTGTGGGAAAGCTTAGTAAGAACAAAGACGAGCTGAAAAATGCAGTGGAAGGACTGGGAGGAAAAATCACAGGCACTGCCAACAAAGCTGCTCTATGTCTAAGCAGCAAGAGTAAGTGATGTTCTGTAAACCTAGTGAGTTGCCTTGCTGTCTACATCGACAGATTTTGTGTTTGGCATGTTTACTGACTGACTAAAATAAGTTATGCACGGTATGATGCGAAACGAGGTGTGTGTGTTAACTAGGTGTGCTGCTTGTACTTGCTCATAAATAAATTTGTCCCTTCTGATTTTTTGCCAGCTTATTTATTTGCTGGCGCATGTCACTTCGAAACTCATTAATAACCTGCTCTGTTCCTCTCGTGTCTCAGAGGAGATTGAAAAAATGAGTAAGAAGATGGAGGAGGTGAGGGACGCAGGTGTGCGTGTGGTGGCAGAGGACTTCCTCACTGACATCAAGGAGTCCGGCAAGGCCCTTCAGGAGCTCATCTCCCTGCATGCAATCTCACCCTGGGGTGCTGAAGTTAAAGTCGAGTCCCAGGCTGCAGCCCCGGCCTCCAAATCCACCGGCGCTCATTCCTCAAAGAGTACTGGCAGAGTCAAAGAGGAAGAAGGTTAGAAAGATGCATTTTAATTTTCCTGCACTTCTTAAAACGATTTAACAAGTGTATGCACATGCACCAGATGAAATCTAGATATAAAATGTAATTATTTAGGTTTTACTGACAGACATTGTTACCTTACCATTCAAAAGTTTTTGAACAGTAAGATTTGTAATGTTTTTTTTTTTTTTTTTGTTTGTTTGTTTTATAAAGAAGTTTGCTCACCAAGTCTGCATTTATTTGATCCAAAGTACAGCAAAAACAGTAGTTTTTCTGAAGGATCATGTGACTGGAGTAATGATGTGAAAAATTCAGCTTTTAAATCACAGGAATAAATTACATTTTAAAATGTATTCAAATAGAAAGCAGTTATTTTAAATAGTAAAAATATATCAAAATATTGCTGTTTTTGCTGTACTTTGAATAAAATAAATGCAGACTTGGAGAGCAGAAGATGCTTCTTTAAAAATCTTACTTACTCAAAAACTTTTGCGTATAGTCACATTTAACTTAGTATAATGTTTCAGAGTAAAACAAAATATGGAAATGATTTTGGGAAGAATTTTGGGAAGTATAAAACATGTTAGGCTGTGATATGATTAAAAGGATAATAGTACATAATATTATATATATATATATATATATATATATATATATATATATATAGAGAGAGAGAGAGAGAGAGAGTGTGAGTGTGTGTGTGTGTGTGTGTTTATACTCATACTACAAACTACAGCTGCTGCTGGAGGATGACGTCAAGAAACAGTGAGCCTAACGCATTTTTGTGATTAATTTGGATTCCTGTTACGCAAACATAATTTTATCTCAACCGCAGCATATGTGTGTGTGTATATATATATATATATATATATATATATATATATATATATATATATATATATATATATATATATATATATAAAATAAGTATTTCTTTAAAATAAGTATTTTATTCATAGGTCGCTATGTGAGTACCGGCACTTCTAATTGAGCTGAGGCTGGGATTTAGCGAGTTTGAAGTAAAAGCTGATGGACGTATACTATGTGTCAAAAGCATTCACTCAGTATCATTATCTCATTTTTGACCGAGGTGGCTTTTAGCTGGTTTTGCATCTGAACTCTTCATATATATATGCTTTTTATATAATATTTTTATCTATTTGTGATTGTTGTTGTTTTGTTGTAGGATCGTTAGAAGCATTTTTCATTTTCAAATTTCATTTATACACATTTTCAAATGCATTGACATGATTTTTTTTTTTTATTTGTAAATCTTAAAAGGGAGTGCTATGTACTCTTGCTGAATAATAATCCTGTTTTATTACTCCGGCAGGTGGAAGCAAATCAAAGAAAATGAAACTGACAGTGAAAGGAGGGGCAGCAGTTGATCCAGACTCAGGTGAGACTGAGTCTGTTTCCCATAACACACTGAGATAAGAGTCAATATATTTGCATATGTACAGTATGTTTTGTTTATACAGTGCCTTAATTATTTGATTGCTCAGGTCTGGAAAACTGTGCTCATGTCCTGGATCAGAACGGGAAGATTTACAGCGCCACACTGGGTCTCGTGGACATCGTCAGAGGAACAAACTCATATTACAAACTGCAGCTGCTGGAGGATGACGTCAAGAAACAGTGAGCCTAACCCATTTTTGTGATTCATTTGGATTCCTGTTACACAAACATAATTTCATCCCAACCACAGCACTTATTCATCATTAGACAGCTGAATTTGATTGTGCAAAGTATGTAACCCATAGCAAAGTTTCTTAGATGTAACAGTAAGTACTTTGGAAGCAGCATTTTAAACCAGCACCTGCTTCAAATCCTTAAAACGGATGTGCATTATTTGCAAACGTTTCCCATCAGGTATTTCTCTTAGAAAAGTGTGCATTTATGGTACAAATCAATGCAAGCTTTGTTTTAATGTGCACTCATTATGTGAGGAGTACATTATAATTATTTGACCAGATAGGACCACTTGTCTTGAGCATGCTTGTGTTGCTTTTACAGATACTGGGTGTTCAGGTCATGGGGTCGAGTCGGCACCACCATTGGGGGAAACAAACTGGACAAGTTTTACGATAAGAACTCTGCAATGGACAATTTCTGCAGCGTGTATGAGGAAAAAACTGGGAATGCCTGGGGCTCCAGCAACTTCACAAAATACCCCAATAAGTTTTATCCTCTCGAAATCGACTATGGACAGGTAAGAACCTAAAGGACATCTTTATGAAAGTGGGTCCCGTCCACCTTAATAGACAGCCTACAATGTAAACATAGTGTTACAGTATTAAACAAGTTGTTTATCTAAATAAGATGGTTATGGAGCTTTCTGCATATATTTACCCAGGATGAGGAGGCTGTGAAGAAGTTAACTGCGAGTGCAGGTGCCAAATCCAAGCTGGACAAACCCATTCAAGATCTGATCCGAATGATCTTTGATGTGGAGAGCATGAAGAAAGCCATGGTTGAGTTTGAGGTGTGTTCACTTCCTCCTCCTCTTTAAAATAGCACTAGAATAATCTATATTTGTTTAATAACTTGTGTAATTTTCTTACAGATTGACTTGCAGAAGATGCCTTTGGGAAAACTGAGTAAGCGACAGATCCAAAGTGCTTATTCCCTCTTGAGTGAGGTCCAGCAGGTTAGTCTCACTGGTTCCTAAAAGATAGATCTCAACCATATATGTGTATTAAAGGAGAACTCCACTTCCAGAACAACAATTTACAAACAATTTACTCACCCTCTTGTGATCCAAGATGTTCATGTCTTTCTGTCTTTAGTTGTAAAGAAATTATGGTTTTTAAGGAAAGCATTTCAGGATTTTTCTCCATATAATGGCCTTCATTGGTGCCCCGATTTTGAACTTCCAAAAAGCAGTTTAAATGCAGCTTCAAAGAGCTCTAAATGATCCCAGCTGAGGAAGAAGGGTCTTATCTAGAGAAACGATTGGTCATTGTTTTCAAAAAAATAAAAATTTGTATACTTTTTAAGCTTTTTAAAAGCTGGTGTAGCACAGGCTCTGGTATGCGCATCCACGGGTCATTCTTGAACGATTTATTTATTTTGAACGAATCTTTAATGTGACTCGGAAAGAACGAGTCGTCTCGGGGAGTGATTCGTTCAGTCGCGCATGCGCAACATCCTATTAGGTTTTGTACTGGAATTAGTTCACCTGTTTCGAGTCTTCGGGTTTTTTGAGTCGTTCGTTCATCTTATGGGGCTGTCACGTGATGCTGATTTTGCTAAAAAGAACGAAATGACTCAAAAAGATTTGTTGATTGTGCTGAACGAGACTCAAAGGTCTGAGTCGGTAAAATGATCCAAACTTCCCATCACTGCTACGAATCACGTCTTCGAATCACCACAAGTTCATCGTCTGTTTACTCCGGCTCAAAAAGGTAGAGTATGTCTCAAAACTCCATGTTATTTTCTCCTACAACTTCAGAATCGTCCAACATTGTTGTACCTTTTTATTTGTAAACAGCGTTTGACTTAATTGCACTTTCTTAGTCTTTGCGCGTTCGTTTTGTAAACACTGGGTCTGTAGTTCCACCTACGTTCGGTGTGACCTTTCGACGTGATTCAGTAGTATGTAGTGTCGTGAACGTGCATCCCAGAGCCTGTGCTACACAAGCTTTTGTGCTTAAAAAGTAAACAAAATTATATTTTCAGAAAAAAATTTACCATTCGTTTCGCTAGATAAGACCCTTCTTCCTCAGCTGGGATCTAGAGCCCTCTGAAGCTGCATTTGAGCTACATTTTGGAAGTTCAAAATCGGGGCACCAATGAAGTCCATTATATGGAGAAAAATCCTGAAATGCTCTCCTCAAAAAAACATGATTTCTTCATGACTGAAGACAGAAAGACATGAACATCTTGGATGACAAGGGGGTGTGCAAGTTATTTGTGAATTGTTGTTTTGGAAGTGGAGTTCTCCTTTAGGCCAGTTCTTCCCATTTCAGTCTCCTTTATCCTGACTTCCTTTTTGCTGTCATTCATTTCTGTAGGCGGTGACAGATAGCGCTGCAGAAGCACAGATCTTAGATTTGTCCAATCGCTTCTACACACTGATTCCTCACGACTTTGGCATGAAGAAACCACCACTGTTGAATAACATGGATTACATACAGGTATGACTTGGGCAACCATTTAAAGATTGTTATGTCAACATTCTGGTGATTGTACAGTACTCAATCCTGTTTGCATATCCATTGTAGCAAAAGGTGCAGATGCTAGACAACCTGTTGGACATCGAGGTGGCCTACAGCCTGCTACGAGGAGGAGTGGAGGACAATAAGAAAGATCCCATTGATATTAATTATGAGAAACTCAAAACCAAAATTGAGGTAACTAAAAGAACTGTGAAGTATCCTTTGTTATTACCATGAAGTGGTCATGTTGTAGTGATTGATACTGATTCTGTTTTTCTAGGTGGTTGACAAGACTTCAAGTGAGGCTCAGCTTATCCAACAATATGTGAAGAACACACACGCTGCTACTCACAACACCTACACACTGGATGTTGAGGAGGTGAGGTTAACCCCATAAAGTCTGCTCTATGAGAACTTTTAGGGTTTATTTTAAATAATCTTTAAGGGGGTCCTATTATGCTCTTTTACAAAGTCTTGATTTTGTTTTGGGGGTGTACTAGAACATGCTTTCAGGCTTGGTTCGAAAAGCGCATTATTTTTCACATAATTTACATTATTACTTTTCTCCCAGCCTGGCACAAATGGCTCGATTAGTTCCGGTTTAATGAAGGCCTGCCTTCCGAAAAACGAAATGTGTTGTGATTGGTTAGCTGTCCCACTGCGCTACGATTGGCGAACAGCTTAGAAGGTGTTTCAGTACTGCCACGCCCCTTGACAAAGCAGCAAGTTCCATGTACAACTGTTAGCGCAAGCTAGATTAAAGTGGTTCTTACGTTTTAAATATGGATATATTTCTTACAAAAATGAGGCACTTTTTATTATGGATGGATGCACTTTATTGGAGTTGTTTTGGACTGATAAAGAGAAAGCATGGGAGTGCCTGGATAATTTGTAATATAACTCCGATTACATTCGTCTGAAAGAAGGAAGTCATATACACCTAGGATGCATGGAGAGTGAGTACATAATATGCTACAGTAGTTTGGGTCCTGTCGTCAGCCTGCGAGATCTCCGATACATGGCATTATCGTGCTAATTTATTTAATTATTTACATATTTAGTTTCATTGCCCGAAACCAGCTCCAGCATAAGGCTAAAAGCAGCCTAATATTAACATTATCAAAGAACATCATCACTGATTAGCCTAGCCTAGTCTAGTGCATTGACTCTATTTAATGCTTGTGTTTATACCCGCCGCGCTGCGGCTCATTGAAGCATCTCAGAAACTGCTCTCCGCGCTGCGTTGCTAAAGTTATACTAATCCCCCACCTTGTCCCTACCCACCCCCCAACCATTTGAATTTCTGTAGGCGGGATTTATTTTAATGATATTCTAATGGGCCGTGTTGTGACATCATAACATCAGAAAAAAAAACGCTGTAGTCCAAAGGAGCCATTCATTTTAGTTCTTGAAAAGGGATTTTTTAAAAACAAAATATCTCCCTTTGGAGTGGACTTTGAGATTTGTAACTTTGTAGATCTTTTTTTATGCCCAAACATACACACACTGACTAAAATTCAAAAAGTGAAAAAGCATAATAGGACCCCTTTAAAAAAAAATTAATTTTCATGCTTTACAGGGTTCAGTAGTGCATTAACTATTGCTTCATGAATTGTGTATGTCATAGCTGTAAAATAACATGCTATTATCTCTGACTATTGTGTTTTTGTATTGTTAGATCTTTAAGATCGAAAGGGAGGGTGAGTCCCAACGTTTCCGTCCGTTCAGAGAATTGCACAACAAACAGCTGTTGTGGCACGGCTCCCGCACCACCAACTACGCAGGTATCCTGTCTCAGGGTCTGCGTATCGCTCCTCCTGAAGCTCCAGTGGTAAGTTTCTGCACCTTTGTTGCCATTGTCTGCTTCTCTCTGAAAAAAAAATGAACATGCAAAATCCTTTTTAACAATTAATAAGTGTATAAGAGCAGTTTCTATCATAAAAGTCTCTTAAAATGGAATATCAAAATGTTCTTGATATTTACACACATGTGACCCTGGACCACAAAACCAGTTGTAGGTAGCACGGGTATATTTGTAGCAATAGCCAACAATACACTGTATGGGTCAAAATTATCGATTTTTATGCCAAAAAAATTATCGAGGTTTATGCCAAAAATCATTCGAAAATTAAGTAAAGATAATGTTCCATGTTCATATTTTGTAAATTTCCTACCGTAAACATATCAAAACTTAATTTTTGATTAGTAATGTGCATTGCCAAATATTGTCCTATCCTAACAATGCATGCATCAACGGAAAGCTTATTCAGCTTTCAGGTAATTTATAAATCTCAGTTTTAAAAAATTGACCCTTACGACTGGTTTTGTGGTCCAGGGTCACAAATAAGATGTTACTCTACAATAAAAACTTACTGCAAGTTTCAGAGCTCAAAACTAACTCCCTAGTTTAAAATATTAATTATTCTTTTCAGCTGTTCTGAAACGCCTGTTTATTTTTAATGACATCCCTGGGCGACTGAAAGATGAAGATAAACTGAAAGATACATTTTTGAATGTTTTACATATGTCACAACAGATGGTTTTTCAAAACGTTTTATTTAAAGATACAGCAGTGCCAAGCAATTTGGCCCTGAGGCGATGCATTTCATGACCCTTTTCATTGACATTTGACATTTAGAATGTTGCAATAGTACTGTAATCATATCTATTGTTTTTTTTTTTTTTTAATACAGACCGGTTACATGTTTGGCAAAGGTGTTTACTTTGCTGATATGGTGTCAAAGAGTGCAAACTACTGCCACACATCCCAGGCTGATCCTGTTGGCCTCATTCTGTTAGGAGAGGTTGCCCTTGGAAACATGTAAGAGATGCTCTTTTTGTCCTAGTTTCAAGATGACTACAGTTTAACAAGTTAATACGCTTGCATTTATTTAAAAAAAAAAAAAAAAAAACACTAAAACAGTGATATTGTAAAATACATGTTAATGCAACCATTTTCTGTTTGAATATATTTTAAAATGAGTGATTTTTGTTTTTTTTATTCATTTCTGAATTTCCAGGCTTCAGTGTTTTTCAGAAGTCATTCTAATTTGGTGCTCAAGAAAAAAAATTTTATTATTAATGTTGAAAATTGATGTGCTTCTTAACATTTACAGCACATTTTTCTTAAAAAGAACGTTTTTTATTTAAAGTTTTTGTAGCATTATAAATGTCTTTATCACTTCTGATCAAATTAATGCATTTATGTTTAAAAGTAGTACGTACGTATGTATGTACAGGGGTTGGGCAATGAAACTGAAACACTCGCCAATATAGTATTGGAGGTTTCATGGCTATATTTGCGCTGTCTGGTGCCCAATCTTCACTTACTGTACATTACACCAGTTAGAGCAGAGTGTAAAGTTTCATTATGTGCACCCAATGGTTCAAACATTGTACCTTGAAGGTAGTGCTCTGTATCAGGATAATAATGCACCAATACACACAGCAAGAGTGGTGACAGACTGGTTTAATGAACATGAAAATTAAGTTGAACATCTCCCATGGCCTGCATAGTCACCAGATCTGAATATTATTGAGCCACTTTGGGGTGTTTTGGAGGAGCGAGTCAGGAAACGTTTTCCCACATCAGCATCACATAGTGACCTGGCCACTGTTCTGCAAGAGGAAAATGGCTCAAAATCCCTCTGGCTGCTTTGCAGGACTTGTATTTGTCACTCCCACGATGAAATGATGTTGTATTAGCTGCAAAAGGAGGCCCAATATCATACTAATTGTGATCTAAAACCAGGTGTTTCAGTTTCATTGTCCAACCCCTGTATGTATGTATGTATTTATTTACTGAACCCAAATTTTTGCATGGTTGTGAGTCACAACTTGGAAATTATGAAGGTGAAGAATATTGGCAAAATAAAATGTGTGCCCTTTTATCATCAGTTGTTGTCATTGCTCTAAATTTGTGATTTTTGTTTTACTCTAAAGGCATGAACTGAAGAAGGCCTCACACATCACAAAGTTACCAAAGGGTAAACACAGTGTAAAAGGTAAGATGTTTCTTCGTTCAGAAAGAAACCTTTTTTTTTTTTTTTTTGTAGTTAAGCTGTTGTTTAAAATGTCCACAGCTCAAAAAGTCTACAAATGCATTCTTTTTTATTTCGGCTTTTAAGGTTTGGGAAGAACTGCTCCAGACCCAAGAGCAACTGTATCTCTGAATGGAGTGGATGTTCCTCTGGGCAAAGGCATCAACACAAATATTGAAGACACAAGTCTGCTCTACAACGAGTATCCTTTTGTTTTCTGCAATATTCATTTTCTTTCTTGCTGTTGTTTGTCTGTTGTTTTAGGTAAATGTTCACCTGCCTTCAAATGTTTGGGATCAGTAAGATCTTTTAATGTTGTTGTATTTTTTTTTAATGTTTTTTTAAGAAGTCTTTTCTGCTCATTAAGGCTGTGTTTTTATTTTGTTTTTGTTTTTCATAAAAATACAGAAAAATAAACAGTAACATTGTGAAATATTATTGCAATTTAAAATAGTGGTTTTCTATTTTAATATACTTTAAAATAGAATTTATTCCTGTAATGCAAAGCTGAATTTTCAGCATCATTACTCCAGTCTTCAGTGTCACATCATCCTTCAGAAATCATTCTAATATGCTGATTTATCATTAATGTTGGAAACAGTTGTCCTGGTTAGTATTTTTTTGGAACCTGCGATACTGTTTTTAGGATTCTTTAGTGATTTTAAAATGTTAAAAAGAACAGCATTTATTTAAAATAGAAATCTTTTCTAACAATGTAAGTGTTTAACATTGTGAATCAATTTAACACATCCTTACTGAATAAAAGTATTCCTTTCTTTAAAAGAAAAAAAAAATTACTGACCCCAAACATTGAACGTTTAGTGTACATTACAAAAGATTTCTTATCAAAGAATCCTGAAAAAATATCATAGGTTCCAAAAAAAATTAAGCAGCACAATTGTTTCCAACATTGATAATATACAATTTTAAATTAAAATTTAAAATAGACCATTTTAAATTGCAATATTTCACAATTACTGTTTGTTTCTGTATTTTAAATCAAATAAATGCAGCCTTGAGCAAAAAAGACAAAAAAAAAATCTTACTGAACCCAAACTTTTGAACGGCAGTGTATATCTCAGATAGATTTAGACAATTACACATTCACTCTTTTCCTTAACTCTAACTTTCCTCCAGGTACATTGTGTATGATATTGCTCAGGTTAACCTGAAATACCTGCTGAAGATTCGCTTCAACTACCAGACCTCTCTGTGGTGAGACAGCAGATGAGATCTGTCCAGGTGGACAGGCTTTTGGACGCCACTGAAGCCCACTGCTACAGCTTTAGCACCAAGACCAAGCATCATATTGGTTGACAAACGATTAAATCATTTCTCTAATGCTTCGGCAGCGCATTTCCTGTTGCTCTAGTCTGTTAGTTTGAAGTTAAGTGGCTATATCTAAATCGTATCACTGCATTGTTACACGTTGCAGGCTTTGGTACATATTCACAGAAATGATTGGACTAATCTGTGGAGATCTTTCTTATAAGCTACCAGCGATAATAGGTAGACAGTCTTCCATTTGTTTCATAGACTTATTCTGTTTTAATAGTTTTGCTAAACCTGGAATCAGGTTAACTGTAACACGCCTAGTGTACACGTTTTTGTTTGTCTTCTCAGTATAAAAAAGTGAAAATGTACAGTTTTAGAAAAAGTTGTAAGCTAGGATATAGCCTGCCATAAGTGAGTAACCTTTTACTAGATTTGCCAATGTATGGACAAATATTTTGTATGTTTCCCAGTTTTGCTTTTCAGTTTTCTGTCCCTTACAAAAACATACTTTGACCAACTAAAATGGCATTGAAAAGCTAAAAGCAATGGCTGCTGCTGTACTCGCGCATCTGTGATCTTTTTTTGTTTTTCGTTTGGTAAACGTTGCTCCACAGCGGTTTTGTGGATAAGAAGCTGTTCGCGTCCTGACTGATGTCTTTGCATCATAAATAAAACGGTTTTTGGCTTATGTTTAAACCTCATTTATTTGTGTCAAATGGTTCTGTCCTGTTCAGTTTCACAAACATTTGTGTATGAGAGAATCCAGAGTAAATAAGAGGAAATGCCAAAAAAGAAAATAACTAAATTCTACTACCATTGATATTTTAACTAAAATGTACGAGACTAATCTATTTCTGTACATTTTGTAATTAAAATTGCTCAGTAATTGCATGCTAAATATCTATTCTGACCAAATCTTCATGAAAATTTATTATGGGTTTACTACATTTAAAATATATATATATATTTATATATATATATATATATATATATATATATATATATATATATATATATATATATGGTTGATATACATTACAAAAAGAAAATAACTATGATTGATATACATTTTTTTCAGTTTTAGAAACATTTGTGTATAAGAAAATTCAGAATAAATAAGAAAAAATAACAAAAAGAAAATAACTAAATTTTACTACCATTGATAGTTTAAGTAAAATGTACCAGACTAATCTATTTCAGTACATTTTGTAATTAAAATTGCTCAGCACTTGCATGCATAATATCTGTTCTGACCAAATTTTAATGAAAATGTATTATGGGTGTACAACATTAAAAAAAGAAAAAAGGAAACTATGATTGATATACATTAAAAATATATATGATTGATATAATTTTTTTCAGTTTCAGAAACATTTGTGTGTAAGAGAATTCAGAGTAAATAAGAAGAAATAACAAAAAGAAAATAACTAAATTTTTACTACCATTGATAGTTTAAGTAACCAGTTATGTACCAGACTAATCTATTTCAGTACATTTTGTAATTAAAATTGCTCAGTACTTGTATGCATAATATCTGTTCTGACCAAATTTTAATGAAAATGTATTATGGGTGTACAACATTAAAAAAAGAAACTATGATTGATATACATTAAAAATATATATGATTGATATAATTTTTTTCAGTTTCAGAAACATTTGTGTGTAAGAGAATTCAGAGTAAATAAGAAGAAATAACAAAAAATGACTACATTTTACTACCGTTGATATTTTAAGTAAAATGTACCTGACTAATCTATTTCAGTAGTTAAAATTGCTCAGAACTTGCATACTTGCTTAGTATAATATCTGTTCTGACCAAATTTTCATGAAAATGTATTATGGGTTTGCTAAATAAATAAATAAACTGCTTGATATCCAGTTTGCATTAAATCTATTAGAAGAATGACGAAATCTATAGTGGTTCTCAATCTTTTGTATTGAAAGCACAATATTCAAATGCCCATTATATAAGCTTTAATATTTTATCTGGTGTGTTCTGCTGTATATATGATAGAGCTGCTTGTTTATAAACAGAAAACGGCAGTGTAAATATGTTAAATGAATTAACCACTATTATTTTGTGATTCCATAGGTTTTAAGAAATGTACATTCTTTGATGAAAACAATAGTCCATAATACGTTTTTCAATTAAATGTTTTTTTTTTTAAATAAATAATAAAAAAATACCCAGTTAACACGTTTTTAGTTAGATTATGTGAATATAAGTTAATTTAGATCATTTAAGTCAACCTGAGGCCCCCTAATGGACCCCAGTCCCCTGGTTGAGAAAATGTTCCTGATGCCTAGTCATATGGGGAAACCATTCAAACCTGTACAAAAGTAAGAAACTGCCTACCAATTGGAAAACACCGTACCTGATCAATCCTGATGTATTTTAAGATTCTTATTTTTGTGTACCTCTACATGAAATCTATAATATTTTGATAGTTTGTGAGCGCAGACTGTGGAGTGTTTGAACTGCCCTCTCCGTCCCACAATGCATCGCGGCACTCGGCCTTTGAAAAACCGGCGCGGCTAATTCAAGATGGCGGAGCTCGAGCAGCTGTTAGACGAGAGTGAGTAATAAAACTAACTCCTCACTACACCTTCATAACTCTCTTGCCGAGCATGTGTACAGTTTCAAGGCGCTTTATAACGCATGTTATTTGACATACATTTCAAGTGTTTTTCATTGTTCTGAGCGGTGTTAAAATAGACGCAAAGTTATTAGCGCTGGGGCTAACGAGCTAACAGTTAGCTTTCAGAGGCTACTACTATAAATAAATATCACACCTGAAGAGGTTTTCGCCTAACTGTTTCTTTATATTGATTTGTTTGTAACCAAAACTAATGTTACGGTTGAAAGCAGTGGTGTGGTGATTATAAAACGGACAGAGTTTAACTTCACAGACATTTATAGGGTCGTAACTCGATGACAGCTGCTGGGTTTTGTTGTTCTTGTCAGTGTCAGTCTGTTTGTGTAGTAAAACACTCTACATGTGATAAATAAGCACTTTCCATATGTTCACAACACTCTTCATATGTTAAAAATACACTCTGTATATGATCCAAAGCTGGTGTCTAGATTTTGTCTGGTTTATCACAACAAATCTCAGTAGATTTCTTTTCCACTGTCATGTGTATGCTTTGTTTTTATTGCATTAGGATCGCAAAGGAAGTAATTCCTCAGCAGTGCTGATCGGTTGTTTTTATTGTTATTGCTTTTTAATAATTACTGTTAATATTTGCAGTGTTTGTGTATTGAACTAGGGCAGTGATTAAAAAAACACATAATAATATAGTCAGTACTATAAGCAGCTAATGGTTACAAAGAGATTGTTTGTGGTTCTTGAGTGGATCAGTCTGGTTAGTTATCCAAGTAAAAATTACATTATAAAAGTACATATATAATTTGTAACGGAACTCCCGAAACATTATTGACATGTTGCACTATTATTATCAAATTAGGCTTGTTATATTATCACCTTTAGTATCTAAATATAAACTTAATTATGACCTATGTCTTTGCCCTGGGTGTGTTGCATAATTTTAAGATTTATTTTTTTAGATGCTTAATTATATCTTACTTTTGAAAATGTTATGTTTAGATGTATAGCAGAGTTGTCCATTGTTCATCCATTGTTCTTTTGTCTTCAGGCTCTTCAGCTAAAGCTCTTGTAAGTTTAAGAGGTAGGTTATTCTCCAGTTTGTGACACTTGCAACTATTGCACTGTACATTTTCACAAAAATGCTGAGTCTTTACATCTCAGCCACAGCTGAGTAATTGTTGGCACTGTTGTTTTACTTTTCTGCAGAAGGAAGTTTGTCTAATACTCTAAATGAGAAGAACAATTTACCAAAATCTCAGACCACCAGGGGACGAAGCAGTTACGTTTCTGTGGAAACGGTAAATTGTCATTAATTCTTCATGTTCATGGCTGTACTGTTTGCTGCATTTTCACCGATAGCGCCATATTTAATATTTGATGGGAATAAAAACAAAGCTGTGAGGGTTTAAATTACAGTGCATTCAGTGGATTGCACTGTTGTTTAACAACATAGCGATTATTCAGGTGATTAAATATCTTTAAAAAAAACTTTCAATAGATTAAAAACTCTATAACTCATTATGAGTTTTATACAGGATGTTTATACAGAGTGTTCAATTGTAACGATGGTCTAACCATCACAGCCTCTTGTTCATACGCCCTGAAGTCAATGTGGTGCCTAACCTGACTAAAGTCTATGGTAGTAGTTTTTTGTGTCTTGATGTTTGCTGTTCCCTAAATATCTCCTGTCTGCTTTGCCCTTTAGCCAACAAGGAGCTCAAAGAGGAGTCGACTGTCGTGTGAGGATGAGGAGCGGCCGCTCGCCTCCAGATCTCCTAGGAGGAGCCAGAGGGTCACCACTGTGCCTCAGGTAAGAGCACTGTCCAGGATGCAATTTTAATCAGAAGGATAGATTCATCTTTTGACATAAAGGTCATTGTTTTTGCAAAACTTGAAAAATTTTAATGTTTGTCATTACAGAAACTTACAAATGTCACAACACCAGACAAAAGGGCTTCACAGAAAATTGGACTGAGACTGAGAAACTTGCTCAAACTTCCCAAAGCTCACAAATGGTGCATCTACGAATGGTTCTATTCAAATATTGACAGGTATGTTTTGCAGAACTTTATATTTCCAGTTACTGTGTGCATTTCCTGTGCTGTTAATATTCATATTCTTACATTTTAGTATTGAAAAGCAAGACTCGTGTCTGCTTTCCATAAAAATTACATTGCATTTTTATTATTAATTGATTATTAATATTAATATACCCAGTAAATGGGCCTAAATAGTTTGCTTGGCTGATTAATAAGTATTTATTGCCCCTTGTATCAGTTCCAAACTTTTCTGATACTCTTGTGATTTTATAATAAATAAAAAAAAAAAGTCTGTGTTGCATTCTAGATAAATATTGTGCCACCTGTATTATGTACATGTCATTTGCTAACTTTAAGTTGTATTTTGTATATATCAGCGTTATATTTGCATATTTCCAGACCACTTATTTTGTTGTTATCCTTTTCTGTTCTTTAGGCCTTTATTTGAAGGAGACAATGACTTTTGCCTGTGCCTGAAGGAGTCTTTTCCCAATCTAAAGACCAGAAAGTTGACCAGAGTTGAATGGGGAACAATCAGAAGACTTATGGGCAAACCTCGAAGGTTAACTGACTGATCGTTTTTAACATTGCACAGTATTAAATAACCATAACGTACTCATTATTTGCAGTTATAATATGTATATGTATAGACTGGCACACAATAGATTGGTTAGAATGCAAATATCTTGGATTCAGATGTTTAGATGTGTCATATGTTGTTCAGATGTTCCTCAGCATTCTTCGCTGAAGAGCGAATGGCTCTGAAACAAAAGAGGCAGAAGATGCGTCTCCTGCAGCAGAGGAAAATCACAGATATGTCTCTATGCAAAGACCTGCCAGATGAGATTCCTTTGCCCTTGGTCATTGGCACAAAAGTCACAGGTGAGGATCTGATTATACACATTTTACATTTGACACAATCAGCAGATGTGTAAGGAGCATTTCAAAATAGACTTTGTCTTCAGATTGCGAGTTAAGAAAGAATGAACTTGATTGAGAGGTATTGTAGTTTTTCCTTCATGTAATTTTTGCTTATTAAGCTAAAGAAAATTGTGCATGACTTTGTAAAATGAAATGTGACCCTTGACCACAAAACCAGTCTTAAGTAACACGGGTATATTTGTAGCAATAGTCAAAAATACATTGTATTGGTCAAAATTATCAATTTTTCTTTTAAGCCAAAAATCATCTTCATTCCATTAAGATACTTTGTAATTTGAATATATCAAAACTTAATCTTTGATTAGTAATATGCATTGCTAAGAACTTAATTTGGACAACTTTAAGGTGATTTTCTCAATATTTTGATTATTATTTTTTTATTTTTTATTTTTTTAATCTCAATCAAAAAATTGACCCTTATGGCTGGTTTTGTGGTCCAGGGTAACAAATGTTTTTAATAAAATTAAACTCTTTTATTCTTTTTTTCTATAAACTGTAGCTCGTCTTAGGGGTGTCCATGATGGCCTGTTTACTGGTCAGATTGATGCAGTAGATACCAGTGCAGCAACATATCGCGTGACCTTTGACAGAAATGGGCTCGGCACACACACTGTTCCTGACTACGAAGTGCTTGTAAGAAAATTACTGTAATTGTCACAAATAACCATGATAAATTTGGTAAGAACAATAAAGTGACATTCGATTTGAATGGCTAACTCTTTTATTCTTTCCTTCCAGAGTAATGAACCTCATGAGACGATGCCCATATCTGCTTTTGCTCAGAAACAGCGGCCACCTCGTTTCCAGAACTTTCTGACCCCACCCCGCGGGTCATATCCCGGCTCAACCCAGTCCATCTTAATGGTAAAATAGGGCTGTCTAATAAATTCAAATGTTTTTTTAATGGGGTAGTTAACTGGTATGTCATGATCCTGAAATGTTTCTGAGATTTTTGTTCTGCTAATATTGCAGACAAAACAATGCTAAATGCAAATAATAAATAATGTTCCAGCCACAAAGTGTTTTTGCTGGGCCATTAATACATTTTTAGTGTTTGATTTAGTCCACTTCCAGAACAAAAGTTTACAGATACTCACCCCCTTGCCATCCAAAATGTTCATGTGTTTTTTTATTCTTCAGCTGAAAGAAATTGTTTTTTAAGAGGAAACATTTCAGGATTTTTCTCCATATAATAAACTGCTATGGTGCCCCGATTTGGAATTTCCAAAATGCAGTTTAAATGTGGCTTCAATCAATCAAAAATGCGGTTGTAAACGATCCCAACCGAGGAAGAAAGGTCTTATCTAGCGAAACGATCAGTTATTTTCATTTATAAAAAATGCAATTCAAATACTTTTTAATCTCAAATGCTTGTCTTGTCTTGTCTTGCTCTCCCTGAACTCTGTGTGTTATGGTTCAAGACAGTTAGGGTATGTCAAAAAACTCCAATCGTATTTTTTCCCTCAACTTCAAAAATCATTTCAAAATCATCCTACATCGCTGCAGAACTACCGACCCAGTCTTTGCAAAGTGAACAAGCAAAGAAGATCAAACACCCTTAACAAAAAAAAAGGTAACAGCGATATAGGGCGATTTTGAAGTTGAGGGAGAACATGAGATAGGAATTTTTTGACATAACTGTCATGAACCGGAAAAAAACAGTTCAGGCAGAGCGAGACGAGCGTTTGACATTAAAAAGTATTTAAATTGCATTATTCTTATAAAAATAACTGATCGCGTCGCTAGGTAAGACCCTTCTTCCTCAGCTGGGATCGTTTGAAGCCGCATTTAAACTCAATTTTGGAAGTTCAAACTCGGGGCACCATAGAAGTCCACTGTATGGGAAAAAAAAATCCAGAAATGTTTTCTGAGGAAAACATAATTTCTTTACAACTGAAGAAAGAAAGACTTGAACATCTTGGATGACAAGGGGTGAGTACATTATCTGTCAATTTTTGTTCTGGAAGTGGACTTCTCCTTTAATGTTGTTGTTTTTGCTTTTATGACAATTTTGCTACAATGCAAGGTCACACTTCATATTTAGTGTAAAATTTGGGTTTGAAAGCAACACTAGTTGAGAATTACTGACATGAATAATAAATGTCCAGTAGTAATTGCACTGAAATGTTCAGGAAAATACTCATAGCCTCTTCTTGCTCTGTTGCCAGGATAATGACCCTCTGTTCAGTCAGTCCCCCTGGAGAAGTAAACTGACAGGAACTGATGGAGAGACACTGGGTGGCTTTCCTGTCAAGTTTCTTGTGCAAGTGGTGAGAATTGCCACTGCTAATGTTGTGTATTTACTTGGCATTCATTTTACACAGAATTTCAACATTTTATTGTATTTTCCTACTAGACACGCCTGTCCAAAATCCTCATGATTAAAAAAGAACACATAAAGCATTTGAAGGAGATGAACACAGAGGCTGAGAAGCTGGTAAGATTTCAAAGTGCCTTTAATTTAATTGAATTTAATAGTACGTCATGTAACTTCTTCCATTGTTTCTCTGCAGAAGTCCTATTCCATGCCGATTGGGTTGGACTTGCAGAAGAGATATGCCACAACAGTTCTGGACCTGGAACAGCTTAATAAAGATCTCAACAAAGTCCTTCATGAAGTACAGCAGTTTTGCTATGAGGTACGTAAGTTGTTTTTTTTTTTTTTGTTTTTTGTTTTTTAACTCACTCCCCACATGACCACACTTGGTTTCCAGACCTTCAGTTCAGGTTTTCTTCACAAAATCTCATTCCCTTTCCATTATCTTCTTTGTTCAGCTGGCTCCAGATCAGGGCATGCAGCCTGCAGATCAACCCAGTGAATTGCGACGGCGCTGTGAAGAAGAGTCACAGGAAGTTGTGCGTCAGAGTAATGCATTGCCTGATGGAGAACAGCGCGTCCAGAGCCCCAGCCTCACCCAACTTGTCTCTCGCCTCACGGCACTCCTCCTGCAGATCAGGGTACCATACTAAATTTTACTTCTGCATGTCGTTTACAGCAACATAGAACATTTTTACATTTTCTGAAGAAAGCATGCCTTATCACTATGGTAGTTTATTTTCACCACAGAATTAAAAATGAGAAAAAGTAATTGCAAATTTTTATGCATCTTTTTCCCCCCTGAATTTACATCTCACAATTTTTACTTTTTTCTTTGAATTCTGTCTTTACATCTTACAATTTTTTTTTCTGCATTCTATATTTACATCTCACAGTTTTTCCTCAGAATTCTTAAGTTTGCATCTCAGTTTTTTTTTCCCTCAGAGTTTCTCACTATTTTTCTTTTTTTCTTCCTCCTTTGGAATTCTCAGTTTACATCTCACAATGTTTTTTTTTTTTTTTTTTTTCCTCGGATTTCTGAGTTTACATCTCACAATTTTTCTTTTTTTTTTCTCAGAATTCTGAGTTTGTTTCACACGGTTTCCTTTTTTCCTCAGAATTTCAAGCTTGCATCTCACATTGTTTCCTTTTTTACTCGGAATTCTGAGTTTACATCTCGTAATTCCAACTTTTCTTTTGCCACAAAATAGAAAAGGTTCTTCTTCTTGCAATAATTATTTTCTCACAATTCGGACATTTTTTTTTTTTCCTTTTATTTCTGAGACAAATTTCCAAATTGTGAAATAAGTAGTCATTACCTTTTTATTTGTTCTGTGGCAGACATATGCTTCCGTACTAAAAAGTATGTACATAGAGCACAGACCAGGAATTTGTGAACCAAGATTACCATGAAGAAGCTTGGTCAATACTAATCAATTAACAGCTCAGTTTCTCAACTATATTGTAAATTTCGCTCTGTCAAACACATTCAAGTGCCACAATGTCACATGCACATGCACTTCACATTAAATCCTAATCATATTTCTATCCTTATTTAATGCAGTGTTTGGCCGAAGGGGGAGACCTGAATTCATTTGAATTCAAATCACTCACAGACTCTCTGAATGACATAAAGAGTTCAATAGATGGCTCCAACCTCAGGTAATACATACTTTGATTTAATTTCTGTTGTTTTTCGTCCATTTATCTTACTTTTTTCTCCTCCATTTTGAAATTTCTAGTCGCACTGTGCCGATACCATCTAAGAGAACTTATCTTATAAATGTAATCACCTACAATAATTTGTCTTGTGCAGTTGTTTTCAGGATAATGTGGAGATCCATGTAGCACACATACAGAGCGGTCTGAGCCAGCTGGGTAACCTCCATGCTTTCTCTGCCAACAACACCAACAGAACGTGACTGAAATAAACTTGCACACCTCCCGGGAATCCAATCTGAAACACAAACAGCGACTCGCCTCTTCAGCTCACTTCTTTGTTCTTTTGTGTTCATTCTGTTTCATGTTACGAAAGGTCAGAATGTGTGTTCAGTAACAGTACCTGCACAAGTAGCGTTAAAAGTCCATGCCCAAAGACACCAAAGTGTCTAAAGATGTTCAGCTAGCTAGCAAAAAAAAAAAAAAGTGGAGTGTGAAGTTGTTTTGTAGATGTAACCGTTTGATGTCATTTCAGATGTTGCTCACACTCAATTTGATATTTAAGTTTCCCATTTTTTTTATTATTATTATTGGTGGTTTCCAACTAGGGTGTTTGCTAAAAGACACTCCTTACTGGTGCAGTTTGTTTAACTGAAACTGTTTTGTATAATTTTATTTCCTCTGTCTCTCTCTCCTGAGAGATGAGGTACTGTTCTGTCTGTTTTAAACTGTTCTGTATGTTTTAAATATGTACATTGTAGATAACTGTACAGTTCACTCAAAATATATCAATAAATCAATCATATATAGGGTAATGTGGACATTTTTTGACTTGCCAGATTTAGGTATTTTTGCAAAGCAACCAATGTGTTTATACAAGTCCTATAATAGACAGCTGTGTGGAATGAAACAGTTTGTCTTATCCTTAGAAGAAGAAATAATCACCCAAATGCCCCACTGGTGTATGTTTTAAATGCGTTAGTTCTCTGTGGGGGTTTTCCAACCTTCAAGTGTATGCATGACACAACGTTTGTAAATAAATTGATTTCTATTATCTTCATAAAGGCTCAGAGTCTGTGTTTTGATGTTTTATAAAAAATTTTATTATGAATGCAGAATGCTTTCTTTTACACCCATATTGTGTGATAATCACACGTAACAATATACAATAATATCTGAAATATACAATAAATATCTGATTTTCAAAGCTTCAGACAAAGTCTGTGAGTGTTAAAAATTTAAAAAGCTAAATAAACCCACTGAAACCAGACATGGCTTCTCTTTCCCAGTCTGAGTCAGAATCTGAGAACTCAACAGCTTCGCTTGCTCTAATGGGAGAGAAAGTTCCAAAACTTCCAGGTTGGACCTTCTCTGGTATGTTTTGGACAGAACAGCCAACGTGTTTGGGAGATGATGAAGACATCATGAAATTATTCTGCGAGGGGAGAGGTGGAATAACAACCTTCATCTCCGGCCCGATGGTCTTGTTCGGAGGAAAGTTATCATACTCCACCAAAAACTGCTTCATTGTAGACTTAGCATGGCTTGCGTTCACAAACTGTCCGTGTCCCTTCGGATACTGCTGTGCGTAATTGCGTGGCACCACGACGCTCAGGTGATCTGTTTTGATCTGGTTCTCCTCGGTTCTGCTGAACATGCATGGAATCGTAGTTGGGTTGTAAATGTCACCTTTCATGGTGCAGATCTTCTCATCTGAGTTGATCAGCTGTTGACTAAAGATGTCCCTCGTGGCAAACTTTGGCGGTCTTTGTGTCTCCAGTCCAGCATGGTTCGAATGTGTCGTAAACTGGTTCATAAGGAGATTGTTGGGGGTCAGGACATTTCCACTGGTCTTATTAGGAACAGGAATTCCCACCTGGCGCCGTGACTTGGCTCTTCGGTTCTGGAACCACACCTGAATAAAAAAAGACATTGGTTTAGAAACCACAGAGTGAACACAATAAAACCACACTGGCATACATTCTGACAAAGTCAACTGTAGAGAAGACTGGGGCTAGTTGTCACACTTTTACTAAAACTAAAAGGTTGAACTGTTTTCAAAACGAGCATTTTTAATAAATGTGACCCTGAACCACAAAACCAGTCATAAGGGTCATTTTTTCTAAATTGAGAATTATGTATTAGCAGAAAGATGAATAAATCAGCTTTTTGTTGATGTAAGGTTTGTTAGGATTGGACAATATTTGGCCAAGGTACAACTATCTTAATATCTGTAATCTGAGCGTTGAAAAAGATCTAAATATTGAGAAAATCTTTAAAATTGGCCAAATGAAGTTCTTAGCAATGCATATTACTAATCAAAAATTAAGATTTGATATATTTACAGTAGGAAATTTACAAAATATCTTCATGGAGCATGATCTTTACTGAATATCCTACTTTTTGGCATGAAAGAAAAATCGATAATTTTGACCCACGCAATGTATTTTTGGCTATTGCTACAAATACCCTGCTACTTACGACTGGTTTTGTAGTCCAGGGTCACAAATACTAAGTTAAAAAGTTGTTATATGGTATTATTTCGTTAAATAATAATAAAAAAAATAATAATAATAATAATAATAATAATAATAAAATAAAAAAAAAACAAGAAAAACAAAGTTTTGTTTATGTTTACATGCTTCTACTGTTTACATTGGTACTGTTAGCATTGACTAAAGGCTAATCATAAATAGGCCTACATATCAAAACGTTAAATATATGTTATGGAAGATAGTTTTTTCTCCAACTTTAGATAGTATTTCACATTTCAAAAGCATTTTTTCTTCTTGAAAAATGCCCATCTAAAAAAAAAAATAAATAAAAAAAACCATCAATAACGATTCCCCGATTTATTTATTTTTTTATAACGAATAACGATTTTATTTATGTATACATTTATTTATTTATTTACTTAAAGTATGTCTATACAAAAATTAACTTTTTCTGAGAAATACTTAACTTTTTACTTAAGGAAAAAAAGTGACAACTAGCCCCGGAGTCCACTTTAATACTAAGCAGTTTTTTTCTAAAGAACTTTGACAGAAATCTGACCTGAATTCTCGACTCTGGCAAGCCGGTCAGTGCCTCAAGTTTCTCTCTTAAATAAATATCAGGGTATTTGGTGTCCAAGTACACTTTCTCCAGGACGTCAATCTGCTGTTGCGTAAAGTTGGTGCGTTTTCTGCGGTGCGTAAACAAGTTCGCGCTGTCCGCTCTGGAGGCGCAATTGAGGAACTTCATTCTGTCTTGAGCTGCGTAATCTAATGAGAAAATGAGCAAAAAAGATTTAAGTTAGACGTATTGATTACTCAATCACTCTGAAGTGCATTTCACTGAAGATTTCTTTGTGAACACCCACCTGTTGTGTGCATGTTGGTCCTCCTTTCCAAATCCGCGGTAGGAAACAGCTGAAATTGTTTTAAGTGTCCATTCCCAAGGTTTCCTTGCACGACTGCCATTGTGACCTAGTCCTACTGGTGTTCAGCCTGGAGTGATTTGACTTCTCTTTGGATGGCATTATATATCCAGTGGGCCTGCCTTCCTTCAGAGGTGATCAAAGTGAGCTGAGAGGCGGCAGGACACAGGTGTGAATTTTTGACATTCGTGGCCCATTTGCATCTGTAAAAGGTTCGTGTGTGAGTTTAATGGGATCTCCACCCGAATACACATGACTTGAAAAAACATGTACGTGTATTGTTGGGGTGAGATGTCCTTAGATCAGTTTGGAGCCTTACACTTCCTGCTAGCTTAAGCACAAATTTTATAACATATTGTAGAAATGCATCAGATGTTTTGGGTCTTTCATTGGACCTTAAAGATTTTTTTTTGAAAATACAGTGTCTAAAATTATATATTATATGTATGTAATTTGTGTAAAAGTGTATATGTGACCCTGGAGCACAAAACCAGTCTCAAGTAGCACTGGTATATTTGTAGCAATAGCCAAAAATACACTGTATGGGTCAAAATGATCAATTTACTGAATTAATTAACCAAAGCTCATTAGGATATTAAGTAAAGATCATGTTCCATTTATATATTTTGTAAATTTCCTACCGTAAATATATAAAAACTTAATTTTTTATTAGTAATATGCATTGCTAAAAACTTAATTTAGTCAAATAAGCGATTATCTCAGTATTTCGATTTTTAAATAGATGTATCTCGGCCAAATATTGTCCTGTTCTAACAAACCATAAACCAGTGGAAAGCTTATGTATTATTTAGCTTTCAGATGATGTATAAATCTCAATTTCACAAAATTGACTCCATGACTGGTTTTGTGGTCCAAGGTCACATATTAATGTTATTTATATTTTAATGAGTTTCTGAAATGTAGCAAAAACGTTATAATTGAATTTATATTTTCTATACACATGTAGCCAATAAAATATGAGTATTTCCAACAAAAGATGTTTCTGTTGGAAATTATGCAACTAATGTAATTTGTGTAAAATAATAACAATATTATTATTATTATATAAATCAGTATCATTTTCACAGAATAAATTTAAAACACTTTGTTTTTTTATTTTTTTATATTGGCAGTTTAAAATGTAGTTACGTTTTATAATTAAATTAATATTTTATATGCATATGTAATAACATGTCATGACCATTTCCAGCATACTATGGTTGTAAAGGAAATTATGATGCAATTTGTTATATTTTGCGTGGTTTTCTTATATTAAATATTTTTGTTACATTTTGTTATATTTACAAAAATCAAAAACATATATACAAAAATCAAAATCATTTTACAAAAAAAATTTAAATACTGTTTTTATATAAGCTGAGTTTTTCAAATGTTTTACTTTTTTAAAGTAAAAGTTTTATTTAATTTATATTTCAAGAATAAAACAGTGAAATATAATGTATGCATATAAGGGATTTGGAAAAAAAATTAATGGCAAGGGCATGGTAAAAAGTTTACAATTTAAATGTATTGTTACATTATAATTTTAAAGTGACTGTCATATAAAAAAGGAAAAGAAGTCTAAATCTCTAAGAGCAATCCCTGGGACAAAGTCTCCATAGTCAAAGTCAAAGTGGTGTTTTAAAATGATTTATTTTAGAAGCAATTTATAATGTTTCTCTTTAACACTGATTGTTTTGAATGTCATGGAACAATATGTCAAGTAGGTAAATTTGGCCCAGTGGTCTGTTGACTGAATTTTTAACCCTCATTTGAGAAAAGACATGACAATGATCTGGACAGGTTTTCTTGACAGACTCTACATTAAGGGTTCAAATAGTCTGTCTGTGTTTTTTGTCCCACTTGCAATTTGCACTTTAGACCTGGTGAAATGTCATTTTGCACCACTGAACACTTGTGTGTTTCTAAAATGACAATAAACTAAACTAAGGAAAACGCATTTTGCAGTACTTTGCAGTAATGCTTATGCATGCAGTCTTTTAATCCTCTTTTGTCCTGTTTTAAAGGCCACTAGATGAACATTTTGAACTTTGATCAGATCCAAGACCACAATGATTAACTCACCTATTTGCAAATATCACCATCTGGAAACATCAAACATAAGGCAGCGTCTTTTGATGCAGCCAACTGCAGCAGCTAATGATCAGCCGTTAACACATCGGCTGCCATCTTTGATAGACAAAGCTTTCTCACCTCTAAAATACCGCCATAGACAGAGGGATTAGCGAGGGACATTTTGCTCTTAATGTCACATCATTTGTCTAGACATTTGTCTAGAGTTTTTCCTTCTCTCTTTTTGGAAAACGTTAAATAAAAAAAGAAACCTCAAATAAAAAAAACGTTAAAAACCAAGAAGAATGTTAAAAAAAAAAAAAGAAAAAAAAAATATACATATAATAATAGGACAGAAAAATGTAAAAAGTTGTTAAAAAAAAAAAAAAAAAGTTTTTGAACTAACATTTTTAACGTTAATTAACATTTATTAACGTTTTTTTTAAAGAAGTCTCTTCTGCTCTCCAAGCCTGTATTTACTTATTCCAAAGTATAGCAAAAACAGTAAAATTTTGAAATCTTTTTGCTATTTAAAATAACTGTTTTCTATTTGAATATATTTTAAAATCTAATTTATTCTGGTGATTTCCAAGCTAAATTTTTTGCATCATTACTCCAGTCACATGATCCTTCTTTTTAAAAAAACATTAAAAATCTTTCTGTTAACAAACTTTTGACCGGTTGTGTACTTCAAAGATAACACTTTTGTATTTGTGAGCCTAATTAGGGCTGTAATCTTTTTTTTAATATTCAGATTAATACGACAAACATGTATTGCTGCTTATTTCCCCTTGATGAGATAAATAAAGTTCTCATGTCATATTTTAATCTTTAAACGATCCCAAAACAAATTCCATGCAAGTGCAGCCATCCTTGGCAAGTAAAATGGAACCTCTGCAATCTTTGAATATTATCATGTGTGAATGATTCAAAACATTCATTTAAGTGGATTAAAGCACAATATGTTGCATTAAATTTACATTATACACAATAATATAGCCATAACTGCTGCATATGTGACAAGAAAACTATAATATAAAAAATACAACTGGCCACACGATATGCAATCAGCATAAAATGGCACAAAAAATAAATAAATAAATAAAATTAAAATAAAAAAATAACAATAAATCCAAATAATAATAAATCCATGTCACTGCCTACGGACACTGTGACTTTTTGTGATCAAGTACTTCACTTACAATATGTTTTTATCAACATTCAGTATATTTTTATAAGGTGAAAAGAAGGGGAAAGAAGAAAATACATCATCAGTATGAATGCTTAAGCATGTAGTGATTACAGCAGATGTTATCAGAGGTGTGTCTGATAGGGAGGGTGTTTTATTCAGCTCTGACTAATGACTTCCTTTTGTTTTCACTCTGCTTCCTAAGCTTTTATTCCCTTATAATGTAATGTCCCTTCACCCCACAGTCAAGCTTTTCTGTTCCAGTCCGCATTGTTACATTTGAGACGCCACAATCTAAGAAATATAAGCCGATCAACCAACTTTGGTAACACTTTATTTTAAGATGTCCTTGTTACACGTTACATGTATTTACTATTATAATAACAATTAATTGTGCATAATTACATGCAAGTAACCCTAAACCAAACCCAAATCCTAACCCTAACCTAACCATATAGTAAGTACATGCAGTTAATATTACTTGGTACTTAAATGTATAATTAGACTGTAACAAGGACACCTTAAAATAAAGTATAACCCCAACTTTTTCAAATTTGTGAGAGATTTGCTTTTAAGTATTTTATATTTTATGGCCAAGCCTTCACATCAAATATCAATTATCAATACTTTTGTCCGTTCTGCTGTTTTTAAAGAATAAGTCTGCTTCCACAGCAACAATTTACATATAATGTACTCACTCCCTTGTCATCCAAGATGTTCATGTCTTTCTTTCCTCAGTCGTAAAGAAATTATGTTTTTTGAGGAAAACATTTCAGGATTTTTCTTCATATTATGGACTGCTATGGTGCCTCGAGTTTGAACTTCCAAAATGCAGTTTAAATGCGGCTTTAAATGATCCCAAATGCGGTTGTAAACAAACTCACTGAACTCTGTATTCTGGCTCAAGACAGTTAGGGTATGTTGAAAAAATACTGATCGTATTTTCTCCCTCAACTTCAAAATCGTCCCTATATCGCTGTTTTACCTTTTTTGTCAAGGGTGTTTGATCTTCTTTGCATGTTCACTTTGCAAAGACTGGGTTGGTACTTCTGCAGCGATGTAGGATGGTTTTGAAATGATTTTTGAAGTTGAGGGAGAAAATACGGTTGGAGTTTTTTGACATACCCTAACTGTCTTGAACCAGAATACACAGAGTTCAGGGAGAGCAAGACAAGGCGAGCGTTTGAGATTAAAAAGTATTTAAATTGTATTTATTTTAATGAAAATAACCAATTGTTTCGCTAGATAAGACCCTTCTTCCTTTACCACCACATTTGGGATTGTTTGAAGCTGCATTTAAACTGCATTTTGGAAGTTCAAACTCGGGGCACCATATCAGTCTATTATATGGAGAAAAATGCTGAAATGTTTTCCGCAGAAAACACAATTTCTTTACGACTGAAGAAAGACAGACATGAACATCTTGGATGACAAGGGGGTGAGTACATTATCTGTAAATTGCTGTTCTGGAAGTGGACTTCTTTAATATCAAAATGTGTTTTTAAACTGATTTGAAAAGGTAAGTGAGATCATTTAATACAATAAACAAAGATATATACAGCACTCAAAAAATAAAAGGTACATTAGGTGGAATAGGAAGTAGAAGTGTCACTGGCATAAGTCTGGCACCCAGACCACACTTCACCAAAGATAAGTGCAGAAGTGTGAAGCTCTCCACCCCCAACACACATACAAAATAAGGTGCTTCACCTTTTAAATGAGCATTTAAAGACTTCAAAATGTCAATTCAACCATATTTTTATAAGCTTGTACAAGATTTTGCAAGAAGCATAACAGGAAGTCCAATTTTTCAAGTATGCAGAATTAGAAAAGCTTAGAAAAGAAATATTAATATAAAAAGGAGAATACCCGCTGCATGATTCCTGTAGGTAAACACTAAGTTGATCCAAAAAGTTTGTTAAAGATCTTCTCTCATGCACTTCATTAAAAATCAGTGTTCAGTGTCACTTGATCCTTCAGAAATCATTCTAATATGCTGATTTGCTGCTCAAGAAACATTTTTCTTATTATCAATGATGAAAATAGTTGTGCATCTCAATATTTTAGTTTAAACTCTGATTTTGTGTAAACATTTTTTATAAGAAAACATTTAAAAGTACAGAATTTATTTTAAATATAACCATTGAGTCACTTTTGATCCATTTAATTCATCCTTACTGAATAAAAGTACTAATTCATTTTTGAACAGTTGTGTAATTGGCCATGATTTGAGCCCTTGTCTCCTGACATGCTAAAAAATAAGAGTGGAAAAGGTTTAGCGATCCTGTCATGTTTTGATATTTAACAACTCAGCTTGATGGGTTCCTAGTGTGTCGTTAGTGCTTTTTCATCACTCTTTTCACAAGTGCTACTTCTCCTGCCAAAATCACTGCTGCTTTTCCAAGCCACACCTTGACTGACAGGGCCGGTATTCCCCATGCTGCCCTGCCAACCACTAACAGTCCATAAATGCAAGTTCCCCACGTATTTTTACCTGTTTTATTTTGCTTCCCTTGGCAAGTATTACATGAAACACCACAGATCAGAGTAATGCCATCAGTCCAAGAGCAGCAAGCCAACCTGCAGAGGACCAAAGGGTTAAAAAATTACAATTGATATTCTGCACTGACATACAGAATATGCACTATATTGGCAAAAGTATTGGGACACCCCCTTCTAATGAATAGGTTTGACTACTTTAGTCATTTCCATGTGTACAAATCTTCATGTTAAAGCACAGGAAGTTGTGTGCTTCTAATTTCAAAGCAACAGTTTGGACAGGACCCTTTTCTATTCTAACATGACGATGCATCTGTGTATAAGGCAAAGTCAATAATGACATCATGGTCATATTTTTTTTGTTTTTGTTATTCATAAGATTAAAACATACCAAAACGCAGTTTAAACAGACAGTATACCTTTTCACTGATGTTTTCAGTTTCTGAATTGTATATTTTTTGTAGGGCATGAAGTCAAAATATTCAGTGTGATGTAGCTGTTTGAAAAGGGTGATCAAGAAAAAACTCATCAAAATGACACCAGTCACTTAAAGGCTCTTCTCTATGCCCTAACTGTCCAGAGTTTACCCTCCAGAGAGAGCTTTGAAGGGATAATTGGGACCAGAAAACTGTTCCTTGGATCTCATTTTGCATCATCTTGCTGAGACAAGTAAAAAGACAGTCACACCACAACTATTCAGTTCAAGGGGTCATAAGGACAAATGTCCACCTGTTGTAACCTTCAAATTTCTTCATTCTGAAGGTCCCTTCGAAGTGGCCAGTTTTGAGAACTTTGGTTTAGAACACTTAAATATGGCAGCTATGATTGTTCTCACTCTGAAACACCCTTTGAAATTGTGAATAATCAACACTATCCTGTTGCTGTCATTGCCGCATGAAAAGAAAACTATAACATAACATGAGAGGATCCCCTCATGACTATATATTAGCCATTTTGACAGCAAGATCAAATTATAGCCTGTAACAATATTTAAAACATGAAATAGATTTGATAAAATAGCTTTTAAATTCACTTAAAAGTTGATTTATGATTTACTACCATATCTATTGCAAAAACCCAAGTGCTTGTTTCCACTCAAGTTTGTAACAACTTTTGTTCGGGTTGTTTGGGGATTTTTGTAAACCAGTTCACCAACACCAGACAGCAGTGTCTTCACTTCATGCAACAGTATAGATTAAACCAAGAGTATATGCTACTAACTAGTATATGTTACTAAATTGAACAACCTTGAACAACCGTTCAGACACAATGGTATACCTATACGAGAATTTTGAATTAAAATATTCTGTACCACCAAATTTCAACTCACCATTGTCTGTCTTTATTGCTGCAGTCGTAAAGCTACTTGTATCTAAGAAACTGCATCACAGAGAGTATATGAAGTAAACAAAACTGGTTTCAGAACTGTAACCACCCATGTAATATACAAAGAAATTATAGACCAATTCAGAGTAGACTTCATAGCGGTTGCAGAAAAGCATGGGTAACAATTGGAGGTAATCAGGTAAAATCCATGGAATAAGAGATGAGAAAAAAAAAAAAAAAAAAAATATATATATATATATAATATATATATAATATATATATATATAGTGCCTTTTGATGTCAAAATCAGAATGCAAATAATGTTTATAGAATACCATCATCAAAAATGCCATTTGAAGCCAAACACAGACATTTAAACACTATGGAGGAAAACTGCTGTGTTTACTCTATTTTAAAGCATAATTTGGATTTAAACAATAGATCTACATAATATTCACATATGGTGTTCATAGGGGACATTGTATAAGCCCTACAGTAACATGAAATATTTAAACATTTCTATATTCAATATACATTTATAAAATATTGCATATTTAATACATTTAAAAAAAGAATTAAACATTAAATATTTATACTTTTTACATAGCATTGATTTATTTTCTCACAATTCTGATTTTATTCCCCCACAAATGCAGTCTCCTAACTCAGACTTTATAACTCAGTTTAACAAAAAAAATAGTGAGTTTGTCAATTCTGAGGGCAAAAGAACTGAGGGGAAAAGAGAAAATGCAGAGTGGTTTATGCTTATTACAATTGTGAAATATGAGCTTACAATTGTGAGAATAAAGTTAGAATTTTGAAGTATAAAAATTAATGTACCTTTTTTATTATTTTATTCCATGGCTCCACAGACTGCCACTTGGGGGGGGGGGGGGGGGGGGGGGGAAGGAAAAAAAAAAAAAAAAAGTCTAGGTGACAAGCTCTTGTAATACGTGGAGAACATTTTGAAAGATACATCCAAATCAATCTATAATTTTTAAATCTAACTATTTTATACGGTATCGGTGTACTTCTCTAGCCATAAAGGCCATCCCTGCTGGGTTTTCTGCAACCATGATGCGTACGCATCCAGAGTGTTAATAAACCTATAATTGGGCTATAGGTAAATTAGCACTAATAGTATTTCTCCCTTGGTTTAATCAGGCAGGTTACAGAGATGTTTTACAATCACACATTAGGCTAAAGATGACAAACTGCAGGACACACCAAGATAAAAGGCTTTTTGAAGAAGACTTTATTAAGACTGAGCACCAAAAACATACTAAGAACTTGAAAGCAGTATTTTTCCTGATGACAGCTTTGCTCTCTGAAACTGGACATTACTAGTGTCTCTTC
Organism: Cirrhinus mrigala; assembly: GCA_036247105.1. Lineage (NCBI taxonomy): Eukaryota > Metazoa > Chordata > Actinopteri > Cypriniformes > Cyprinidae > Cirrhinus > Cirrhinus mrigala. The sequence continues at coordinate 29,299,190 of CM070026.1, forward strand.
GCACTGGTCATGGGAACAGAGGAGAGAAGATTGATTAATATAATATCCGTATATTAAACAGTCATTTGGATTTAAAGTTAAAAGGACATGGCTGATTTTACAGTGCGAGTACCTTTCTTTCCCGTTTTTAAAGGAATGGGAGACGGACACAGTCTCGTGCAGATTGCATCATTCTGATTAACATCGCAAAGCACAGCATCACAGTGCACAAAGACCTGGTGAGAGAATAAGTCTCAATGACACCGTCTAGTGCACAAATCATGCATCAAATAAAATTAATCTACCTGATCTTGAAGCATGACCTCATTCTGCACAAAAGTAAACATCTTGATTTCAAAGCGCTTCATGTGAGAAGGGTACAGAACAGCTTTAGGATGGACAGGGTGGAAAACTGTCTCGTAACGGTCACCCAGATTCACACAGCTGTAGAAAGAGACAAATTGGACATTTAAAATTACATAAGAATAGCCAAAACACAGGACTTCTAAAGGCAAGCATAACGGAAAGGGGGGGGGGGGGTATATAATTTAAATTGATCACCCATCTACAATCAAGTCCCATCTTGGAGTAGAGTTCCGGTCTTGTTTCAGAGTAGCCCAACAGTTCTCCAAGACTAGCTCTATCTGAGAATCCGTGGACTGAAGCAGCACCACCTCAAAGAACAGAGGACTTCTTAAGTACTGTACAACTGGGTAATCCTCCTCTACATAGTAATTACTATAAGATTCATCTGGGTGAAAGAAAAGGGGGAAGAAAAAAAAAACAAGCTTGATTCATGAAGGGTTTATCTGAAGTATCCCTGCCATTTTTTTTAAATATAGTCCAAGACACCCTATAATTTCCAATATTAATTTCAGGTGATTGACAAATGGCCAGTATTTAATAAATAATAATAATAATAATAATAATAATAATAAATACTTAAAATTAAAGGGGTTCAACATGTGATCAAACCACAGTTCAAGTGGCATTGTGGTAGTTCCTGAACTAATCCACCCTGACACATCTGAAAAAAAACAGCCAAAGGACTTGGTGATCCATCATGAACAACTGGGCTATCAAGGGTTTTAACCTCTTCTGGTTACAGATAGTTAAAAATAAACTGCCTCACCCGACCACTTTTAAACAGATCACTGGCCAGCTCTGGTCTCGAACACGCACTTTGTTGTCCTGCTCCTGGAGGGCCACTCTCCTGTAGTGCAGGGGTGTCTAAACTCAGTCCAGGAGGGCTACTTGTCCTATTAAGTATACCTATTAAGACCTTGATTAGCTGGTTCAGGCATGTTTGATTAATGTTGGAGCTAAACTCTGTAGGACACCGGCCCTCCAGGACAGAGTGTGGTGACCCCTGCTGTAGAGTTTAGCTCCAACCCCAATTAAGCAACCTAAACAGCTAATTGGCCTTACTAGGCATACCAGAAACTTCCAGGCAGACGTGTTGACAAGTTGAATCCAAACTCTGGAGGGCCAAATGTCCTCCAAGACAGAGTTTGACACCTCCTGCTCTGGAGTTTAGCTCCAACCCAATTAAACACCTGAACAAGCCAATCAAGAGGCTTTTTTGAGATGCATCAGCACTGCATGGCATCAAAGTACCACGAGAGTGATTCAAAAGCATAAAGAGTCGTCTGCTTTCCAGTTGCTCTTGTGGTACTTTGTCATACGCCAAACGGTCTGCGCAGTGCCAATCCATCTCAAACAAGCCCAAGGTCTTGAAAATTACTAGAAAGTGTCAGTATCCGGGTTGGAGCTAACTAATCTGTGCTCCTGGTGCATCTCAAGGACCAGAGTTGCCCATCCCTGCTCAATACTGATTGGCTAAAGTGCCATTTTAGTTTCACCTTTGAAAGGTGTTGCATTAGCTACTACAGAGTTGATTTAAATAGTAATTGTAGCACCCTTATTTGAGACAATGGCACTGGGATTAAAGTCTTCATGTTACAGCAGAATCCTATCATACCCCAAGCAAGTCTTAGTACAACCTGCAGCTCCCCAAAACCAGTCTCTGGCAAAGGTTCACTTTCCCGCGGCTTTGTGAAGAACGCAATCGTCTGGGTATCATTTAGGGTGTAAAAGCAGGACATGGTGACTCTAACAAATGGAAAAAAAAAAAAAAAAAAAAATAAAAAAAAAAAAAAAGAGAGAGAGAGCACACCAAGTTTCAAAAGAAAATCAATTAGCAGGCATGATATACACAGTAACGAATTCCATCTCACCGATACTCTGGATCAGGAGGACTAGTGGGCACTCCTTTTTTAATTGGTTGGTAAACTGGTAACCCATTACCCAGAGTAATTTCATTCTGATACATCATGACACCATCATAGAACTGAGGGAGAGATGGGAGCATAAGGGACGAGTACTAGTAATACAAGTACTAGTAAATCATCATACCTCCATACCGTTCTAGTGGTTCCACAACTGTTTGCGTTAAATGAGAAGTAAGCGAAACGGTCATTGCTGAATTTGGGTCTGCAAGAGGGGTCTCTCAGGGTAAGTTGACGGGGGACAAGCTGGGGCACAGATTCTACCTTCACGGCAAGGGCTGACATGGAGCCATTGCTGAAACACTCTGGAAAAGGTCACGCCAAAATACATGGCACATCAGAGACTAGCTTTGACAACTCTTAAGAACCCAGTGCAAAAGAACATACCAGTCATGGTCATGGGAAAATTGCAAGCCAGGGAAAAGTCACTTAGGGTCCATGTGTTGATGGGCTCCCATAACACCACATCAAGACGTGCCCTCAAGGATGATGGGTACATCAGCTGAAAAGTAAAGACTTTTAAAACACCGCAATGTATAACAAAAGCGGCAACAAAGGGAAGCCATACCTCAAAAGCAACATCAGATGCCAGAAAAGGCACAGCGAAGCTCATGTGGGTGGCATTCTCGTTTACGCCATACTCTGCGCTCCGGTCAGAAGTCAGGTCTCGCGTACCCAGCATTATGTTAAAGGTTTTACCCAGACTTCCAAACGAAATGGTGATGTGGAACTTCTCATCGTCACAGGATCCACCCACAGTTGGGAGAACTGGACGGGAAATAAATAATTGGGAACGACGTTAAACCCATTGGTATTGGTGAGAAGGGCCTTGTGCCAATTCAGGTATCGATGTCAACACTTACTGACATCTTGAAGGGTTACATCAACAGATGCAACATAGGAAAATGGAGTGTATTCAGGGAGGATCACAAAACCATAGATGAGGGGAAGAGTATAAACCGTAACAAGTAGATCAACTTGCTGCAATAAATAAGAGCAGCAGATCAGAAGCAGCAATAATTTAAAAAAAAAAAAAAAAAAAAAAAAAAAAAAAAAAAAGGCTCTGATGATTACATGACACTCACTGTTTTAACAACAAAAAGATCAGAGAAGGGAACTTGAAGTCTAAACGCCTTGGAGCCATTTTGAAAGCGCTGTTCCTGTATGTTGAAGCCCCTCTCGTTGGCCTCTGCCACAGTAAGGACTCCGCCGGAAAAGGTAATGTTCACCAACTCCACATCAAAAAGAAAAGTACCCAAGAGCACATCAAACATCCGTTGGTCCACATCAGTGACTACAAGGGGGTAGAAGTTACAAAGTAGGAAGGCATTTAAAAATAAATAAAAAAAAAAAAAGTTAGTTATATACAAATAATTGTACACATCTGTTACACTAGCAACACCAAATGGAAGTGCAATCTGTCTGAGCACTCAGACCAGGCAGAAGAAAAAATTTTGCCAAACGGAATATGGGGAAGGGCTTGTTTGCCAGGAAAATGCTTACGGTCAACAAACCGGGGTGGTCTAGGCATAAGAGGAGTCTTGATGGGGAAGAGGACTTTGTATCTAGTAGCATCCATGCCACCCTCACTCCACAGTAACTCCAGCATTGCCTCAATGGTGTATCTGATGTGGTACTGGTTACTTACAACATGGCTCTACAACAAGATATAAACATTAGCTTTAGCTTAAGACGTAAAGCCATCCAATGACAGCATGCAAACAAACCTTGTAGTAGCCATCTGGCCCACCGATTGGTATTTTCATTACAATCTGATTGTCTACTATTGTCAAGACGTAGCCTCTAGCGGTCATTTGTGCCGAATCGATCCTCTTTCCGTCTATTCCCATGAACATCCCAAGGATAGTGCTCTCGGGAGAACCCATGAGTGGATTAAGTCGGGGGAAGTACCAGGTGATCATTTCATCCGTAAAAGAAAGCCCACCTGAAAGAATCAAAAGACCAAGTTTTCTCAATCCTAGTCTTGGAGTTCCAACACACCTGGCTGTGCTGTTCAAGTAATTCAGATGCATCAAATTAGAACTAAACCCTGCAGAAAATAAGGTGTCTTTGCCAGGACAGGAAAAGAAGAACCTTACAAACAATGGGTCAAAAGACACTGGCGTAGTCACACATACCAGTTGGACATGCAGCAACAGTATCCAACATGGTTACGGACCACTGTTTCTTGAAGTATGTGGTCACCCTAATGATCTTCATTGGCACTCCATTTACCTGTTACAGCAGGTACAACATTAGCTCAAGAAAACTACCAAACGGACACTCCAGTTTCTGCACTTACGTTTTCCACATAGGTCTCTGGCATGTCATAACTACTTCGTAGCACCAGTCGAGACTTGGTTGTTGTTACCCCATATCCTGTTTTTAGGGCATCCTCCAGCACCATGGCTTTTTGTTTAGGTGTGAAAAACACCATCCTCCAGATGTTGTATTTGGAGGTAATAGCCTGGAAGTTGGGGAGTGCATGTTTGATCAAGCAGCATGTGCCAAGTGGACTCAAAACAAGAACTGAACCTCCATACCTCAGTAACTGTATCGGTCCATTGGTCATCAAACGTTTGTCCTTGTGTCATCTTAGGCCGTCTACGCAAGGCTGTAATTTCCCCCGGCAATCGGTTAACGGAAACCTAAGAGGAACCGTTGCTGGATATCTCAATAGCACTACTGCTTGATGTTTTGTGGCATAACCGAGCCAAGAGTTTACCTCCATATAATTCCGATCGCAAAGAATTTCACGGGGGGCCCACTGGTCGTAATTACAGGTCTTCTCCACCTGAAAGACATCTTGCTCTGCTTTGTTGACACCATGTACTCGGACACGCATGTCAATGTCAAACATGGCATCATCCTAAATGTTAAAAGAGCTATTGAAGACGCTTCAAGATACGGTTTTTAATTGTTTCAAGGCCAAAGAGAGCCAATTACCTCATTCCCTGCAAAACAGTTGAGGAGAGATGCAAAGACTTTATAGTTACCCCAAGGATCAGACTCTATACTAAAGCCACATTTAGCAGCCAGGCTTGGAGTTAAAGGCTCAATTTGGGAGCCATCTGAAAAGAAAGAAACACAAGGTTAAGATATGCATGCAAGTTACATGCATCTTTTTTAGGAACATAATTAATTGCAGCAACTTACTGACAGCATCAAATTCAACCCGACTTCCAAAAGCTAGAGATTTATCTACGGTAAGCCTCATATGACTTCCCAGACAATCAGTTTTCAGGCCTGTTCCTGGAAGGAAAAAAAAAAAAAAAAAAAAAAAAAAAAAATATATATATATTTGGGTGAACCGGGGAAAATCTAATCAGGTAAATGAGCACATGCATACACAAAACATACGTTGGTTGACATTCTGTGCTGGTATCACATTTAAATTCTTCTGTCGAGATACAACATTGAAATTCCTCTGTGCCAAAACCACAACCATCAACAGCCATAAAGTACTGAAAGAAGATAAAACAAATGTTAACAAAGACCATTACAATGCTTTTATAAAAACTAAGAAGACTCTAAACATAGATGTTAACTTACCAAATCCCAAGAAGCCATGTCATCCTTGCTCAAAAACAGGCCTCTATGTGTTCAGGTGGTCAAGATCTACAAACACCACCACAGCTTATAACCTTCAAGCTCACAAGCTCCAAATAATGTGCATTAAGTTTTCTGCAAGGAAGTAACCAGCTCCTGTGCACAGGTGCTGCTAGTCATCAGCTTAAGAACAGGTGTCATGAGTTAGCTATTATGCTGCTTTATTTAGAGAGTGGAATTTCTCCCATGAACACTAAGCCCTAGCAATGACCATTTCAATAAAAACAGTATTTCTAGAAACAGTATAAGCAATAATGATTACTGATATTATTTATTTATTGAAGATTTTAAATAGTTAATACAAGGTATGAATAAAAGCAGTGATTAGGTTGTCTTAAGTGGTATTTAATATAATTTGAAAATATAACCCATACTGTAATTTGTTTAAATCTACATAAACTAGTGCCAAATCTAAAATATAATTTTTGATTCCTTATTTAATTTGCAAGTTAGACATGCCCCAGGAATATTCTGGACAGGTCTTTTTAAATTCTACAAAATTTATTTCAGTAAATTTACACAGCATAATTGAAGGCAAAACTCACATTTTAAAGAATGTTTTTATGCAAAAATATACATATATATACATAATTATTGCCCAAATTCTTGCAGAAATTCTGAAAAAAACACAACAAATTCCTTGTGTGTTTGCGCACACTTGGTGAATAAAGCTAATTCTGATTCTGAAAGGTACACTGTCATGCATTTTAATCAGATCCTGACAAAGTTTGAAGGACTATTAGCAGATTTTGTTTAAAAAAAAAAAAAAAAAAAAAAAAAACAGCATCAGTCTACATATAGAAACATTACATGTTGAATGTTATTTAAAGTCATATGCTTTTAAAATTGTCCATGACAATAAAACTTGTTGAATCAACAGTTCAATCAACTTTACATGAGAAATGTAAAATTCAATGACTCCTCAGTAGCCTCTCTTCACTTTTTCTTCACTGTCCAGGAGTGTCTGCTTCAAACTTTCTTTAGCATCTTTAAAATCAGGATTCAGTTCCAGGACTCTCCGAAAGTCACTTTCAGCTTCCTTGAAAAAGCCTTAGGAGAAAAAAAACATCATGATATCAAACAGCACCCCTCAGTGGAACACAACAGATTATCAAAAAACATGTTTTTAGATGACTGGTTGGTCTGAGCTGGCTTTAGCTAGGCTAACTCTTCTCCCAGCCTGACCAGACCCTAAAACGATCTCATGTTGTCTTAAGCAGAGTTATAAGAGTTTTTCCACATTTGAGGTGGGATGCATGAGGAAGAATTAAAATCTAACGCTACATCTACAAACTATTTCTAAAGCAACTTAAGCCCATGTTTAATGTGTAAACTTGTACCTACCTAATCTGTAACGTATCAATCCTCGGTTATAAAGTGGCACTTCAAACTGGCTGTTGATCTGTATGGCACAGGTATGGTCATCCATGGCTTCATAGAAATCCACCCTCAAATACTTCACCTGCCCTCGATTATTATAGGCGACAGCCAAATCATGAGCATTACAATTTCTAGATAAACATAAAACCGCATTGTTATTGTGATCTTAATTAATGAACTACTTAAACGGCAAGCTATTATAAGTTCATACCCGTACTTTAAAGTTTCCATGCAGTGAGCTAATGTTTACTAGTGCTTTTGTTTAAATAGTCGTTAATACCTGGATTTGGTGCAGGACTCGATGAATTGTGTGTATAATTCCTCCGCTCGTTCATAATTCTTACTGTTAAACTCATCGTGTGCTTTTTGCAGAATCGTGAGCTTGCTGTCCTCCATGAGAATGAGACGCGCTACTGACAATAAACAGCTCATGAATATTAATTAGTGCGTACTGACGTTATTCACCTTTTCCCTGGAACGTCCAGTCACTGAACCTAATTAATATTCATGAGAATGAGATCGTTGGCTGATGTTTGTATGTACTGGCGGTATGCGAGCGTCCCCTTCTGAGCTGGAGTGTAATAATAGCGTTCAAAAACTGTACCATTTAACGACAAAATAACGTTAATTTGAGTAAAAGTTCAAAGCACCACATTAAACAAGTTAGATGGTATGCTTATTAATTCCCCAAAACATTTTGATTAGGCTACTGACCTAGCATTTTTTTTCATACAGTTTAGCAATATGCTCATGAATAAAATACATTTTCACTTTATACCTGTAAAATAAACAGTTAGGTCTATTTCCATCTTGCTCATGCTAGGTTTAGGCTGACCTTTACAAAACAATAGCCTGACAGAACCAAGGTGTATCAGATGCTAATATATACAATACAATGGTTACTGAAAATTTACCATAAACTGACCACAAACTGCATAAATATTACAACTTGTAACTGTTGTAAGATATGTGCAAATGCTCCTGTCATGTCTAATGTTTCTCCCCATGTCCTCACAATCACAAAAACCAACTGTGCACATAAGTTCACCTCTGGGTATGTCAATATGCACTGTCGTTCAGCAGAACATTTTATGATGGACATACCTAACCTTTTTAACTCTTGTGATTTGCTGGGGAATTTCTCAGCTTCATGCCTACCTGTGAGGTGAGGATGTGAAAATATTTACCAGACCTGTTTTTCGCCCAGTCTTTGACAGAATAGATGGTTTCGGAGGAATATGCATACACAAGGAATACTTTGAAGGGAACAAGGATAATTTATTACCACAGAAGCACGCCAGTCAAGGTTCAGACAGCAAAAATATTGTCCAAATTGTACTTCAAAAGAGGTGTGGATGTCTCACATTTCAATCATAGAAACAAGGTTTTTAAGAGGTGAGCAGTTTGAAATGCACCAATGGCGCCTTGTGCACCTTCACCCAGATCTCAGTGAACTTCGAGACCTCATATTCTCTCTCGTATTCACCCATATAACCCAAATATTGGTGTTTGCTGTTAGAATTAACACGTTACACTGAAGTGTAATGTGAGCAAAGCTTTGAACAGTCCTGATCTCTCATCTCTATTTCATCTCCTACTTTCTTTGTTTGCTTTAACAGGTGATGGAGAAATATCAGCTGATGTGTTATTGAAAACGCTCCAATTTAGGTAGGTTGTGAATCGATTTTAGATGGGATTTGGGATGAGAGGGATCTTGATGTTCTTTGTCTGTCTGTATATCTGTAGGATGTTCAAATGTTTGTATAGCATGTATGTGGGATTATGAATATCCTGACCAGGGGAATCTCAAGAACATGTTTTTGTACAGTTTGCCTGGCGAATGATTATATGAATATATTTATTCAATGGCTAGACTGAAAGTCTACAGTTATTCTGTAATGGCTAAGATATTGATTCAGACAGACAAGTTCTTCACATCTTACTGTTAAACCTATAGTCTGTCTAGCTGGACTATGTGAAGATGATTTCTATAGGGATGTCTGTACTGTTTCAGTACGCTGTGTGTTATGAAATCAAAACAAATATTATGAACTGGAAAAAGAGACTTTGAGACTGTTGATTAAAAGTATTTCAAGTTTTAATATAATGAATATTACTGCTTGATTATAAATATTGTAGACTACAATATGTCTTTATTTTAATTTTAACAGTATACATGGGAGTCTAAATAAGGTTAAACAATAATAATATGAACATTCTTTCTTTGACATAAACATAAGCAATAAAAATACACCTTTGATAATGACCCATAGTAAAATTGGTTACAATATGTTGTATAATTTAGTCGATTTAAATAAAAAGATTTCTTTTGACCATTTCTGGGGAGCAAAAGAACATCATTATACATACATTCCAGCTTCATGGATGATTTAAACTCTTATTAATATGAATTAATATTTGGATATAGTTAATATATATATATATATTTTTTTTTTGGGTCTGTGAACATTTGTGAACGTGGTTTAAGAAACATCATCTGAAAATCAGCCACTGTGATCCATTTCTGAAGCCATAAAGAGGTTCACATATGATCAATGTGGCTTCTGTGATGAAACAAAAGCAGTCTTGTTGTCTAGTGCTCCATATCCACTCCAGTAATCACTGAAAGTTCACAGAACATGTTGACCCTGATGAATAGAATAGAAGATGTACATTTTTAAATGTTTAATTATTAGAAATCATGTAAGAGAATCGATGCTTACCAAAAACTGCTCTTTTACATGCGTCCCAGCATGTTTTCAATTTGCTCAACCTTTTTTATGACAGCAGCAAGTATAACGACTGTTAAGGTCAAAGGGGTTTGATTTACACGGTTTCCAGAAGCAAATATAAAATTCATAAAGGTTCATTAAGATTTTGCGTAAATTATTTTTTTAAGAATGATGACCTGCATTGCATTCTACTAAACTTCAAGCATAATTGAAGAACATTATTAATGTTTGATTTTATTTTAAACAAAATCAGGAAAAACCAAAGTTCGTTTCAGGACTAGAAAGGATATGTCTGGCGTTGAGGTCCTGTAGGGAGGTTTGTGTCTGCCTCTGGAAAGCCAGCCGGGCCTCACACATGCAAGGGTCCTGAACGATCTCCACTTTCACCTCTTCACATCACAAACAACAAACATCACAGAAATACCTCGCAAAGGGTAATTTGGATTAGGGATAAATACAGATCAAATTATCTACCCCCCCAACCCCAAAGTGAAAGTTTCTTAGCAAATATGTAACACTTTTCAACACAGTTTATGCAATGTTGTACTTTTCTGAATTTCTCACAACATTGTGAGAGTGTTACATATTATGAGTTTACATCGATGTTGAATCAGTGTTCTGACTCAACATGTCAGAAATTACAAGACACTGACAGATGAAGCTTCCCTAGTGACTCCAATTTACAATAATTGATGATTTCTGAAACATGGCTTAAATAATGGCTGCTACAAAATTAATAAAAAAAACAGCGTTGCCATCACAGGAATAGATTAAAGCAGTTCTTTTAAATTGTAATAATATATTTTATTTTAAATTAAATTATTGCAGACTTGGTGAGCATAAAAGACTTCTTTCAAACATTAGAAAAACATTAAAATATATTTGAACATTGTATATATGACCCTGGACCACAGAACCAGTTGTAAATAGCATGGGCATATTTGTAGCAATAGCCAACAACACATTGTATGGGTCAAAATGATCAATTTTTCTTTTATGCCAAAACTCATTGGGATATTAAGTACAGATCATGTTCCATAAAGATATTTTGTAAATTTCCTACCATAAACATTTTAATTTGCATTGCTAAGAACTTCATTTGGCCAACTTTAAAGGCGATTTTCTCAGTATTTCTCAGTATTTTTTGCACTCTCAGATTTGAGATTTTCAAATAGCTGTATCTTGGCCAAATATCATCCTATCCTAACAAACCATACATCGATGGAAAGCTTATTTATTTAGCTTTCATATGGTGTTTAAATCTCACTTTAAAAAAAATTGACCCTTATGACTGGTTTTGTGGTCCAGGGTCACATATATAAGAAAACTGTATCATTATGTGTTTTAGTGGTGTTGTTTGATTTTTTTCTCTAATTTGGTGGCCATTAAATTCACTATTTATAAAATCTATGTCTATTGGACTAATTTTTTGTAGGTATTATTCGTGCCCACTGCACATGAAGTGGATGGTTACAAAAATATGTTTGAATAGTTCCTCTCCAAGTGCTTACTTTTTTTGGAACATGATTTCTTGTCTTCTTGCAACACAAAACCTTGGTGGCATTCACAGTGATATGAAGCATCATCGTTGACGCAAATGTGTTCACATTCATGACCCAGCGCACAGTAGTCCAGACCTGCAATCAGTTAAAACTCTAAAGCCCTGAAGCTAACAAATTTTAGCAGGACATGACATACAATACTAAATACGCATAACTAAATAATATCAAGCTCTAATGATTCACCGTTATGTAAAATTCTCCACAAAACAAAACATATTTACAGAATACTAAGCTAGCTACAGAAACCTATCATAAAATGGTATGATAGCAATACCATTTATGAAGGCCTAAAGCAGAAAACTCACTGGCACTACCATCACCATCAGTGTCACGGGCTTTGAAACAAGATTTCTTGTCCTGCATCAAGACAAAGCCAGGAGGACACGTGCAGTAATATGACGAACCGCTGGAGACGCATGTGTTTTGGCAGCCGTGGCCCAATGCACAGGTATCCACACCTGAAATAATCCACATTGCTGACTAAATGTGAAGGATTTCAGAATATACACTGCTGCAAATTTAAAATTTCTTTAAAATAATATTAATAGCAATCTGATCACAAGCTAGGTCTAATTCTTGATGGGATTTAATTTGATGATTTTTAGATCACGAAATGGTATGAATGGAGTAATTTCTGATCATAACTCACTCGCAATACCTTCACCATTTTGGTTGCCTTCATTCTTTTTCTTTCGGTCACCCTTGTGTACACTGTCACCATGTCCATAAGCACCAGCGCCTCTAATGGAGCACGTTCGCATGTCGTCATTCAAGACAAACCCCGAGCGGCATTTGCAGTGATACGAGTTGCCACTGCTCACGCAAATGTGTTGACAGCTGTGTCCTATTTCACAGGCATCCATGTCTGGAACAAGCCATAAGACATCTACAGTAACACTGGCAATGTTGTGCAAGGTAATTTCCTTAAAACAAACAAGTGAAACATCTGGGATTTTCCATTGAAGGCTTTTGGGATTCATTAAGTGTTGTGTAAAACAGTGGAAAATTTCATTATAGCCAAGCTTATCAACTGATTCTAGGTCATAAACAAATTCAATACTAACATTGACTCATGAATGAGATTATTGTAAAGCTTTGCACTGCAAATAATCTTATTCTCAAGTTTTTTTTCCCAAGTTTTCTTTTTACACATTACATTTACGTAGGAAGCAAGACTACCTAAGATATCAAGACTTATTTTCAAATGCTGTATATGTAATACAAATATATCTTGCCTTACTGCACTGGCAGATTTTTTCCCCATAAATTTTAAGTAAAACAAGTTAAAAATAGTAAGATGAGGCCAGTCAGACAAAATACACATTGAAAACAAGTCTTAGTATTTAATGCAGTGTTGCTTTTCAAGTAAACTTATCTTGTTTTAACAATTTCTACAATTGTTTTACTGAAAAAGTCAAAAATCTTTGTTTTAGGTTTAGTTTTGGGTTTTAAACTGATTTTCAATATACCTCTAATTGCCTCATATGAAATACAATCTGCCTCTAAAAATGTAGCTATGGTTTGTCATCTGTCTCAGACGAACAGCAACACTGACACTGATGTTATTGCTATACTGTTTTGACAAGGAAACAGTACAGAACAAGAAAGTCCACAGTAATTCAACAGTGATTTTGAATGGGTTGAATCAGTGGCTAGAATTCCATAATTCAGCTGCTAGTAAGCTGGATTGTAGGATAAAAAATAATTACATTGCACACATTTAACTAAATTACAGCTCTGCTCCAAAACGTAGTAAGCTGGCTCGAAACGAGGTATCTTAAAGGAGAAGTTCACTTCCACAACAAAGTGTCCCAAATCTATCACTTTTGAGTTTGAATGATAGTTGTAGGCAGCAGACAGCAACAGCTCACTAGGTTTTAGAACAGGGTTTACATGTTCATGTAACCTGTAACTTAGCACACACAATAAAATGAACGATATCATATGATATCAAGTAATACAATCAGAACTTGTAAAAAGCTGGCAAGCAATTGCTAGCTAAATAGGTTAGTTAAATAGGATTGCAAGCATTCTTGCAATGTCAGCATTCTCTACTGTTAAGCTTGAATTAGTTACTGTTAGAGAAAATCAAATATGTTTGTACTAAGTATGTCTTCAAAATCTAAAGTAAAGCGGTTAGCATAATCTGCTGGCTCTTACGTTTTAGGGAACATGTTTTCTGGTCTTCGTTCAAAATATAGCCCTTCCGGCACTTGCAGTAAAAGGAGGAGCCACTGCTGACACATATGTGCTCACAGTCATGTCCCATTGCACAGGCGTCCATACCTGGAACAAGCTTTCATTACTCGAATGGAGTGATTAGGCCACTCTAGCAAGAGTAAGTTTATGGGCAAGCAACTGTCTGGATTTCTTTTAAAATATTGCTTTAGTTTTGAGAAAAACAAACAAAAAAAGCTTTTACTAAATGTCCGTAAAGTTCTTTAAAGACACACTTTATGGGACTTTTTTAAGGTCTTATGTGCCCTTAGTTTGCAGAGCATTTAGCATTAAAATCAGTATGTTATGGTTCTAGCTGACAGCTGCACTAAGCAAATCGTTTGTACGCTTTGAAGGCATAACTAGCGAGCATTTTTGTAGCGCAGCACTTGAGCAATTTTAATGTCCAAAAGACCGACTCTTGCCCTGAAAAAGACAAACAATTTTAATTATCCACAAACAGTCAAATATTCAAAGAGGTTTCTATGAAAAACATACTTGAAGTACAGTACTTATAAAACAACTGTGAAAAGACACTGACAATATTAAATACCAAGAGCATTCCATTCTAAGCCTTTCATTCCACAAAAATAGGATGCAAAGCACAAATATTAGCTTATTCAAAGCATTCAAAAGAGCCAAACGTAGAAGAATGCTTCTTTGAATGATCGGTGGACTTTGTTTTTCTGCTCTCACATACTGAAAGATTTCATTCAGAATGTGTTGCGATCCAATGATTCAAACTTCTGGAAAACAAGAAAGCTATAAGTCCAAATGATCATGACGAATGTTGAATTGTATTTTATGTCTGATGTGAACTACATTCCTAAATTTGGTATTCAGACCCAGCTGTTTTCCAGAGAATGAATCATCACCCACTTCCAAAGACTGAGATATACCTCATAAAAAGGAAAGACATAAAGCCCCATCTCCCCTTTTTTGCATTAACCCTACCGCACAGTGTCTCCCGGAACTTCGAAGTGAGCTTCTCAATGACACCGTAGGTCTCCACGTAGAACACGTGGTCCTCAAGTGGATTGCTGGCCATGAGCTTCAGTGACCGCATGTCAGCCCTGTCCACTCCGACTGCGTAAATCTCAATCCCCGAAGCCCGTGCTGCAGCCGACACATCCTCGACTTGGTCTTGAGGACGTCCGTCGGTGACAATGATGGCAACCTTTGAGATGTTCTTCGATTTAGGCCGGGCTCCTGACTTTTCAGTGAAGGCTTCATCCATGGCTTTCTTGATGGCCATACCAGTCATGGTTCCCGCCGCCAAGGGTTCGATGCGGCTGATGGCTTGCTTTATAGAGTCCTTTGTAAGATGGTTTTTCAGCAGGAACTCAATTTTGACCGTGCTGGCGTAGTTCACCACTGCGACACGTGTGGCATCGGGGCCAACGTCAAGAGTGTCCACCATGTCAGCCAGGAAGATCTTGACCTTCTCAAACTCACCTGGACGCACGCTACGTGAGCTGTCAATGATGAAGACCAGGTCCAGTGGGCGGCTCCTACATTGCGAATCTGTTGCTGAGAGTTGAGCAGAGATTGTTAAGCACTTCAGAAGTTTTCTTACGCAATGTCAATGAGATATAATGAAGACTGGAGTATTAGTTCATTAAAGGATTAATAAAACAACAAGGTTTAGAGTTGACAGTATACGGATTGACACGATGGAATGGTAAATGTGAGTAAAGCATATTCTTTACATGCAAACAAAAGGCTTAGTCAGTTACAGCACTTGCACTGCATGGTATGGCCTAGTACGGCTCACTTTTGTATGTAGAATACCTAGTACTTTTTTTTTTCCTCAAAGTACCACCTTGGTTGAGGTTCCAAGCGATACTGTGCTAAAATGTGACATTTAAACATTGCAGATCACTGATCACTGATTTAAATGACCATCGCACACAATTTGAAAAAAAGAAATGGCTGTATCATGGTCAGTAGATGAGAAGGTGGTGCAACTATAACAATCATCTATAATCCCACCCTTTTCAAAGTGGTACTAAACTGCAATGGAAAAAGCAAACTGAGCCAAGCAAAGCCGAGTCGTACTGAGGCGTACCACACAGTGGAAAAGCACCATTAATCAGTTAACTAAGAAATGAGTATGGCCACTTTTAAAAATTACTTATAAAACAAATCCCATTGGATCTCAGCAAAATGACATACTTCGACACAATGGAATACTAGAATCCTTCTAGAATATAAAAAGGTCACCTTTTCTGATCTGCAAGCTACCCTATAACAGGAATAAGCCAAGTCTAAGGATAACTGGGCCCTTAATGTCATTTTGCTTTGTCCAAAACTGAAACAAACAAACCCTAAGATCTCTACTGCTTTTAAATGAAGTGTGTCCTGTGCTCCTGGAGTGTGTTTCCCAAAAGCACATAGTTAGTTCCATTGAACTCTACTGGTAACAACTGAACTTGTAACTATAGTTGCTTTTGGGAAACGCACCCCTGTAGAGTTTGGCTCCAATCCTAATTAAACACACCTGAACCAGGTAATCAAGGTCTTCAGCAGGGCTGAGCAACTTCGGTCCTGCAGGGCCACTGTCCTGCAGAGTGTAGCTCCAACCCTAATCAAACACACCTGAGCTATCACTAGAAAGCTACAGGCAGGTGTGTTAGATTAGGGTTGGAGCTAAACTGACAGTGAACCCTCCAGAACTGAAGTTGCCCAGCTCTGGTCTTCAGGATTACTAAAGCAGGGATAGAAAATGTCAGTCCTGGAGTGCCGCTGTACTGCAGAGTTTAGCTCCAGTCTTAATCAAACACACCTGAACAAGCTAATTAATGTCTTTAAGATCACTAGAAAGCTGCAGGCAGGTGTGTTAGATTAGGGCTGGAGCTAAATTCTGCAGGACAGTGGCCCTCCAGAACTGAAGTTGCCCAGTCCTGGTCTTCAGGATTACTAAAGCAGGGATAGGCAACGATGGTCCTGGAGTGCCACTGTCCTGCAGAGTTTAGCTGCAACCCTAATCAAATAGACCTGAACGAGGGAATTAAGGTCTTCAGAATAACTAGGGCTTCAGACAGGTAAGGATTTTTTTCAGGGTTGGAGCTAAACTCTGCAGGACATGCAGGACCGACATTGCCTATCCCTGTACTAAAGACTTCTAGGCAGGTGTGTTGGGGCTAGACCAGGGATCCTCAAATCTGGCCCATGAGATCTACTTTCCTGCAGAGTTTAGCTCTAACCCTAATCAAACTCACCTGAGCATGCCAACAAATGTCTTTAGGATCTTTCTCAGCTAGGTGAATCGTTCATGGTTGGAGCTAAACTTTGCAGGACATTTTCCCTCCAGGAGCAGGATTAGATACCCCAGCATGAAGATGGAGGGTTAAACGAAGTAGTACAGTGTACATGGAATTATACCTGTCCTCCCTGTGATGTCTATCCTGCCGTGGGTAATAATCCTGCCTGGCGCCTCTGGTAATGATTCTTGTGGCACAGTAGACATTGTTGGGGCAGTCTGAAGATGTGCCTCTTGAGTCAAACTAGATGTTGACAGGGATTGGGATGAGATCTTTTGAGAAAATGGCCCTGATCTATGAGTGTACACTGGGACAGGCTGAGTCAAAGCACTTTGGGGATTTGCCTCTGGCATCAGTGTGGATGTTAACATGGATTGGGAGATCATTTGGGAATATGGACTTGATCTATGAGTTGACATTGGGACAGGCTGAGGTGAAGTGCTTTGGGGATATATTTCTGGTATCAGTGTGGATATTGGCAGGGATTCTATGGAGGCACTGTGGTCATATGGCTCTAACTCAGATTGGGATGGGATTCTTTGAGGAAATGGCTCTCTAGTATAGATGAACTTTGGCAAGGGTGGGGATAATGTGCTCTGGGAGTATGTCTCTGGTGGAAGTGTGGATGTTGGCAGGGATTCAGAAAAGGAACTTTGAGGATATGCCTCTGGTGTCATGGTAGATGTTGGAAGGGATTGGGGTAAGGTATCTTGTGAATTTGGTTCTTGCTCCAGTGTTGACAAGGATTGTGGTATAGGTTTCTGAGGTTGGGAGAGATTTAAAGATTGTGAAGCTGCCAAGGTCTCGGGAATAGCCGTTGGAACGGTTGGCTGGTTATTTGCTGATTGTTCTGGACCTACATGCGGTTGTTGTGGAACAACAAGTGGTCGATTTGACACCACAGTTGACACATCTGTACCTTCCCCTGATTCTCCTGTAGCTACAACAACTTGTTTTGGATCTTGAACTTTACGGCAAACTATTGGTGCCCATTCGCCTCTCAGCTGCGTGCGTGCCTCAGGTGGAGATTGGTCATTATTTGTATTATGCACCTTTGTGGTCGGTGTGTCTTTGAGCCAGTCATAAACTTTGGGTTGAGAAGGAGCTGTGGGTCCTGGATAAGCTACTGAGATAAGATGGGGCAAAATCTTCCTCCTCTGTTTGTTAGGGTGATCAGGTCCATCTAACCAGTATTTACTCCTGTATACTATGGACCATCAGAAGGTTGAAGTGGAACAGGAAATTAGCCAAACAGAAAGTCACACAAACAAATACAGTTGGCATTGTTTGCAATACATGCCCTTATTCCAATTTATTGAAACATTTTACAATACATGCCACTTAGATATTACACAAATGCCTTTTTGTAGCATTCATGCACTTGAATGGATAGTTCAATTTCACCAAAATAAATAGTCATCTTTTATAAATTCCAAACCTGTATGTATTTGTATCTTCTGTGGAACACAAAAGATTTTTGAAGAGCATTGGGGTCCATCAACATTGACTTTTATTGTTTGGACAAAAGACCTTTCAAAATATATATCTTGTGTTCCACAAATGAAAATCATACAGGTTGATCAAGTTTTGGTTGAACTATCCCTTCAGTGCTTCAATGTGGATGTATTTTATTTCACATTTGCTATTATAAATGCACTAGACAAATTTCTAACATTGTGCATTTCACCAGAAATTTCATTACATTCATATTCCTGTTACAGCATGCACATGGTCAATAAATCATTTTTGTAGTGCATCAAGGAAAATAATGAAACCATAACTGTTCCATTGCAGTGATGCTGTTCAAGACACAATGCAAACATTAGAACTAAGAAAGGGGTTTAAGTTCAGAAACTTACCTGCTGGGTTCAGTGTCCGATGTGGAAGCGCCTGATTTCTTCTTTGTGCGTAACTTTGAGCTAAATTGTGGGATGGATTAAGGTCATAGGATTCACAGAGATCGACCAGCAGAAGAGAGAGGCAATATACCAAACTCCCAATGAAGGACTTCATTGTTTCTCCGTTCTTCTCAAGTCTGCTTCAAGTTGGCGAGCGGTCCTCTCAGCTAACTGACACCAGTATGATTTCTACAGCATCCTAGACTGCACATTTGAAGGGTTGACAAGAAACGTGTCAGATTTTTGTCCAATCCAAATACAGAAGGGGTAGTCCCACCTCAAATTTCTAGGAGGCGGCATATTAAGTAATACTATTGAACCAAATGTATGTTGGGGTTAAAAAAAAAAAAAAAAAAAAAAAAGTCTTGATTGCAGATGCATTGTTTTGAAATGTTTATTGAAGTAATTAGATTACAGAACATGTACAAGAAAAGAAACAGACCACAAAATAAAATAACATGCATCCATTGATTTATACAGCACTAGCACTTTCCTTTTTTTAACTCTGTATCATTGTCATTCATGTAAGGATTCCTCTTGCGTGTTAACCAGCATTACCCAGCAGTTACCATGACAACAGATCACTGTGACGGCTGCTAACATGATGGCGCACAATGGTTCAATGGATGGAAAACACACGCACACACACACACACACACTAATTATATAAACAAGATAAAAAGTGCTTTGAGCTCTCACTTTTGAAAGGATGAAAGTCTTACGTCCACTATAAAGTACACAATGGAAAAAATATATATTTTAACCATCACACTGGATTGTCTAAACAGATTTTTAATCTAGCAAAACAGATTTCTTAGCCAAGGTGATTCTAGATGCAAGTGCCCTATCAAGTTGTAGGGCAATGTTGATTTTCACAATACTTCTACTATCAGGAAAAAACACAGCATTAAAAAGCATGGAAAAATAAAGATCTCAAGGTGGCAAGTAAAGTGAAAGCTTTCATTGGTAAAAATGTCAAACGGCAGATTACCCGCCCCATCTCAGAATCATTTCATTAGTGATTGACTATGAACTATATAATTCTGTCATAAACACAATTTATTGCAGAGCCCGAGTCATGATGTCCACAAAAGAGAATGGCATTTCATATCTCAGATACAACATTAAGTAATTAAAATAAGTCTTGCCACAACCGATCTCTTCCCCGACACCGTGCCGCTTCAACCGTTTTCCTATAGTTTTACAAAAATAGATCTGCAGTGATGAGCTGTTACGAGAGTCATGCGAAAGAAATAGTCATGGATAAGTCTATGCAAATATGTAAGCTGCTGATGTGATGAGTGGACGCTGGGAGTCTAAACGCCCTCCATGTGTTGGAATGGAAGGCAGGATCGAAAGGCAAAGATGGGTGTCTGCACTGGCTTTTACTGAAGAAACCAGTCAGGGGAATTCAAGCTGGCATGTAAGGAGGAGGAGGCTCCTTTGCTGGCATTGTCATGGCCATTTCATAGGTGGGAAGGATGTACTATGATAAAGAGAAGACGCCATTAAGATAAAACCAATCTGTACTCATTTATCTGGAGAAAACTACACAACACACTTTCCTGTTGTAGCAAACCAAAACGATACAGCTCTGTTGAGGAAAACTGCTCAAAACCTCTTTTGGAGGCAAAGAGTGCCCTCTAATGTAACAGAGTGAGTGGTGTATTTTAAGGGGCTGCATTTTACTACTGAGAGAGATTAAGACGCTCTCCTCTTCAAAATAAAACACCATCAAAAAATGAAATCATTGTACAGAACAGACCAGTGTTGTTACTGTTAACTAAAACATTTACGGTGATTTAAATAGAGCTGAAATTAAATATAAATATTAGATAAAAATGTGAATTTAAAAATTAGAAATGCTGCTTTAACAACTAACTGAAATAAGTTTAAATAAGTACTAAAAATCATTAAAACTTATTATTAAAGATACATAAAAATACAAAAAACCCAACAACAACTAATAAAAATGGCACATAAAATGATGAAAACTTATACTAAAATTAATATGTATTAAAAAAAAAAGCTTATTCAACATAATAAATTCTATTCTACAACAGTATATAAATAATAACATGTGCGCACAAAGACCAACATTTTTCCTTCAGAATAATGTATATTTATTAGGGTTGTCAAACGATTAATCGTGATTAATCGCATACAAAATAAAAGTTTAAGTTTGCCTAATATATGCGTGTGTACTGTGTGTAATTATTATGTATATATAAATACACACAAATTAATGTATATATTTAAGAGAAATATGTTATCTATGTAAAAAATATTTGTATTTACATATTATATAAATTATATAAAAATTATAATAAATACATATACTTGTAGATATTTCTTATATATGTACCTGAATGTGTTTGTATTTATATATACATAATAACTGCACACAGTACACACACGTTCAGTAGGCAAACTCAAACTTTTATTTTGTATGCGATTAATCACGATCACGACAGCCCTAATATTTATGTATATATAAATGTATATTTATTACTGTACACAAAACCACCAACGTATTATTCATACTTAGATATTTTATTTATACAAGTCTGAATGTATAAAGTATAAAGCCTGTTAACGATATAGTGCTTGTTGTTGTCGACTTTGTCATGTTTAATAACTACTATATTTTCTCTAGTTCTAATATTATATTTTTTCTAATTACAATATTGTAATCTAGCATGTGACCTTGGACCACAAAACCAGTCTTAAGTAGAATGGGTATATTTGTAGCAATAGCCAAAAACACATTGTATGGGTCAAAATGATTGATTTTTCTTTTATGCCAAAAATCATTAGGAAATTAAGGAGAGATCTTGTTGGAGAGGAGAGATCCGCAAATGTATCAAAACTTAATTTTTGATTAGTAATATGCATTGTTAAGTACTTCATTTGAACAAATCAGGCGATTTTCTCAGTATTTTGATTTTTTTGCACCCTCAGATTCCAGATTTTTAAAAAGTTGTATCTCTGAAAAATATCGTCCTATTCTAACAAACCATGCATGAATGGAAACCTGTTTTTTGTTTCTGCTTTCAGACCCTTATGACTGGCTTTGTGGTCCAGGCTCACATATTATCCTTTCAACTCAAAGTAACCTAGAACCAGGCTGGGAAGCCTGTTGAAATGGACATACCTGTGGTGGGGTCTCAAAAGCAGGATAGACGGCAATCTCTGGAGTGTTCCTGTTGTTTATGTACTTATAGCAGTTCCAAACACAGTTGATCAGGTAGGCCTGAAAAAAACAAATAACACACTAAAATAATCGGACTCTTATATATAAAACGCATCTGAAAAATCAGTTGAGGTTCATATATCTACCTTGAGGACAATGAGAATGGCAAAGAAGATGAGCACAAACAGGAGGAGACAGCTGGAGTCCAGAGAGAGCAGGTTGTCTTTGTAAGGGAAGTCCGGCTAGAAGAGACAGAGATATTTTTAATTTAAGCATTTTTGCATTAACCTCTAGTGTCAGAGGCTCGAGAGACAGGCGGTCAGCATTGGCAGTAGAGGGCAGACTGACCAGCTGGTCCAGGTAGTCCTTGATTCTGGGCAGATACGTGAGGGAGCTGATGGCCACCAGGCAGCTCAGCGCAAAGTCAAACAGCTGGTAGCAAAAGAACGGGATGAGCCAGCCATCACGATTCTGTGTGAGAGGGAAAAATAACAGTCAAGTCATGAGCTGGATTTCTCCCTTTCATTTTTAGACTATTTCTCACCATTTTAATGCTGATGCAAACCTGTGAGACTCCAGGGAATACTGAATCATCCAGCTAATACGAGAAGCTGTGCAGAATAACTAAGCTCAGAAATTACTTAACATGGGAAGGGAGCTATTAGCAAGGCCGTGACTCTACTGGAACAGCATTTCACCGCCTATGAGGCCTAAAACTTGCGGTCAGAGGATACTCAGGGTCTAAACAATTAAAGCTCAATGTTCACTCAAGGTTAAAAGATCAGGTATGGCAAATGATGCACTGCACTGACAGCAGAAAATACTATACAGGAAATGCTCACAGATCCAACCTGTTTTATAAAGATGACTTCAAGCAAGACTGTGAAGTACAGATGAACAGAGGTGAAATGTATTATTCTATTCTAGAATACATGACCCCATCAAACTGAATAAAATTAACTGTAATGCCTTTAAATGTCAAAGAATGTTTATAATGTTTAACACAGTACTGCATTACATGGTGCCAATAAAAAAAAAAAAAACATTATTTATTTATTTATTTTTCAACATAAAATAATTACCAAATAGCACAGATGTACCAAATTATGGAAACTTACAGTAATGGCTCCATACACCATCATGGCACTAATGGTGAGCATAAGGAGAGAGATGGCAAAGCCCACACAAGCATTCTCTGTGGGGTAAAAGAGAAGTTGTGTCATTTTAGATTTAAAAACTATAAAATATATATATAAAAACGGCTCAAAAGTAGAATTATATGGCACTGTAATAAAACTAAATATAAATTTACAGCATTTAATTATTGAAAATATCAAATGAATGTACCTGACATCCTGTCTGAGGCAAAGTAATGCTCAATAACTTCATACTGCAGGTCAACAGTAGGGACGTTCTCAGGGTGAGTTACTGCCACAGTCAACAGAATACCCATCAACAGGTTCACCACCTTTGGAGAGAGATTATATTAGTAAAGAACATACAGATGAGATAGTAAGACATAATATTTCAACAGCCTAACATATAAAACCGAAAGTCCGATCATTCATTGTGTCATGTGACTTCTTGGAGATTTTATTATTGCAATTCAGAAGAAAAAAAGAGGTCAAGGTTTTAAAACATTTGCTTTACATTCTTTACTAAGAATATGTAATTAAAAATAATCGGCTGAAATTAAAGCCAGTCAGTTTTAAATGGAAACATTTGGTCTGGTTTTCTGGAAACACCCAGGTCTTTGGCATACAATTATTTACAATGAAATTTAACACTGACAGTTAAAGACAGATTCATTTATTACTGCCAGTGCCATTTTATCCAAAAGGATTCATAAATCTTGCCAAGCCACAGTAAGTGATCGTTTATTAGTTGAGTTTTGTTTGTTTAAAATCTAGTTGACAGCCTAATTACTACTATATTTAGTCATTAAAATAAAGTCACCCTCTAATGTATACTAATAGCTATGTAATTATAGATAATTTACTTAATCTAAACATATTTCGCGCAAACTGAACTTCAACCCCATGACAGTTCAGTGAATTCAACCTCCGGCCTCAGCTAGCCGTTAAGTTAGCTCATTAGCCGTCTACAAATAGATGATAAATAAACACTTAAAAACAATCGCCACATCATATTACCCAACTTCAATAAACAGATAAGGTTCTTAAAACGTGTTCAATAAACGTTTAGCACGCCTAATCACGTTTACGTGTCTTATTTGTTGATAGGTCTAATTCAAAACATTGAGTTAGCCTAGCAGTCGCTAACATCGAGCTAATACGGCAGAGCCAGGCAAAAACATCCACACAGACGGAATTTAAAACACAGACTCGACTCTAAACAATGGGAGGAAAGGCTATTGATGTATTTCATTTGTGTTTAAAATTACAAGACTATTTTAAATGAATGTTTTATGTCTCGTACCATGTACCAGGTACCCAGAATGATGGTTCCAGTCCGCACATGACAGCAGCCGCAGCAGCGGGCACTGTACAGTCGGTCTCGAGACGGTTTGAATCGCATGTCGTTCTCGGTGCTTTGAAGAAACATCGAGAAAAAGAGACGAGACGAGTCTCCCCTGTCAAAAACACCAGCTACAATCGCAGCGCTCGATCTTTCGGGCAAAACTCCCCCTGATGGATGAGAAACAATGGGGGCGTGGTCAAAGCTAAATCTTGGCGATGGCCGACTCCCGAATCATTCTTTTGAATCGGTTCGTTTGAATAAATCTGATGAACCGGTTCACAAAATTGAAGTGGTCTGAATCGGACTTAACTATTCATTCAGGAATCATACTGAATGAATCGTTCGTGAATCAAACTGAACCGAGTGATTCTCGAATGAGCATCGCACTGACTGACTGAACCGAGAACCTTCTCGTCTTCGAACAGAGTGAGCAGAGGATTTGACCAATCGGCCGAAACGTTACAAACGTAACTCGTACTGTAAAAGTGCGTATACATATACAAACAATTCATATATGTTTATATGATTTATTCATTTTATAAATACATATTTAAACGAAATTATTCACACATATGAATCATTTTGAATAGGTTCTTCAAACGAACTGTTTTTCGGAACCAATTTGCGCAGATCACTGACTAATCCATCATTACTGAATCATGCGTGGAAAACGAGGCGTGGCTAGTCGGATCACGCGTGGAAATGGGACGTGGTCAGAGTTTTGTCACGCATGGCTGCGCTTATATTTATTACTGCGTTGGTAGGTCCTCAAGGAAAAATCGGTCAGGAGGAGGAGGATGTGAATGAACGCACCCAGCTGTAGACAGACGCATGGAAGTTCAGGGCTGGATGCTTTTCTCGGAAAAGCTTTTATGAGTTTGAAGAGCTGTTATATAATAGATAAGATGCTGGAAATTATGTAAGAAATCAGGTGATATACCAGAGATAGACAGTAGCAGCTTGTAAAAATATATATGTGACTGCTAACAGTAGGCTACTGTTTTAGAGCATAATACACCTATTCCATTGTCTGCAAATATAACTGGGAGAATATAGTTAATAATAATTTAAAGTATGGACTCGTTTGACTAAATTATGTTTTAGTTTTTACAATCTTAAAAACTATTTAATTTTATTTTCTCTCTCTCTCTCTCTATTTATACACTACCAGTCAAGTTTTTGAACAGTAAGATTATTAAAGTCTCCTCTGCTCACCAAGCCTCCAAAAGTACAGCAAAAACAGTAAAATTTTCAAATATTTTCACTATTTAAAATAACTGTTTTCTATTTGAATATATTTTAAAATGTAATTTATTCCTGAGATTTTAAAGCAAAATTTTCAGCATCATTACTCCAGTGTTCACTGTCACATGATCCTTCAGAAATCATTCTATGTTGATATGCTGTTCAATAACTATAATTATCAATATTTAAAACGGTTAAGTAATTTTTTTTTCAGTATTCTTTGGTGAATAGGAAGATCCAAAGATCAGCATTTATCTGAAATAAAAAGCTTTTAAGACATTTTACACTATACCATTAAAAAGCTTGAAGTCAGTATAATTTTATAGAAATTAATAATTCTATTTAGCAAGGGTGCTTTAAATTGATCAAAGGTGATGATAAATAAAGTTATAATGTTACAAAAGATTTCTATATCAGATAAATGCTGTTCTTCTGAACCTTCTATTCATCAAAGAAACCTGAAAAATTCTACTCAGCTGTTTTCAACATAATAATAAATGTTTTTTGAGCAGCAAATCAGAATATTAGAATGATTTCTGAAAGATCATATGACTGGAGTAATGATGCTAAAAATTCAGCTTTGAAATCACAGGAATAAATTACTTTTTGAAATATATTCAAACAGAAAACAGTTATTTTAAACAGTAAAAATATTTCAAAATTCGTACTTTGGATCAAATAAATGCAGACTTGGTGAGCAGAAGACACTACTTAAAAAAAAATCTTACTGTTCAGAAACTTTTGACTGGTAGTAAGTTGTGAATAATTATGATTGGAGTATTGTTAGTCTTTTTAATTCACAATTTCATGTTAAATTCAATTTACTGCTTGCCATTTCTATGTAAATAACAAAAATTTACTATGAATTTCCGAGTGAAAATTGTTTCTACACATTTTACATAATTTCGGTTTTTCCAGTTTATAGATGAACTCCATCCAATACTGTTTAAAAAAAATCCCATTGAGATCTAGCCTATACACAAGCTGTCAGTTTTAATGAGTTTATTGCAGCATTTATCTGAATCCCTGAGCTCATTTTTATGGTTGTCAAGCAAGCATTTAGTGCCACCGGATTCTTGCAAGTTACCTCTAAGGATGCTGAACAGTGGTTGAGGAAATGTTCACCGTTTGAGCAGAATTAGACCAAGACCCAGATCCAGACTTGATGCTTGGAGACCCAAAATAATAAGATCATGACATAAAGGCTGAAAACAAGCCTTTTTAAAATCACAGGACATTTCACTTCCTAAAAACCTGCAAAGTATGACCTTATATCTGACAATGAAGATCTCGTAAAACTCCCAAATTTATTTTAAGTTCTTCAGCTGTTAAAACAAATGATAATGAACATTTATGTCTGAATTGTGCCTTGTAAAACTAGTCCAAAAAAAGCCACTCTGCAAATCATTGATTTTCAGTTGTTTTAATGGAGACACTGATTAACCTTATTCTGTGATGAGTTACATTAATTTCCATAGTTTCCGACTCACAGCCAGACTTAGAAAAGAAAAAAAAAAAGTATATCAATATGCCGTTGCTGCAAAACTAAGGTACATTATTTACATTCCAAAAAACAAACAGAAACATCAAAACAAAATAAGAATAATAATAAACAACAGTGCCGATGGTTCTTAGGGATGGGAGTGAATACTGAAGCCTAGAAATGGCAAGTTAAAGTTCTCAACTGAACTGTGTCCCAGAATGACTCTATGGTGCGCCCTGGGGGCCCGGAGCCAAAGCAAAGACATTTCAAGAACATCTGAGAGAGTTTCGTCATCTCCGCAGACGTTTAAAAAACACTTTGTAAGAAAGAAACTAAATACTTAAACAGACCAGGAAGAAAAATGTTCCTGATCTCATTCTTAACGTTCCATTGCAGTAGCCCGTCTGAATCCGGTGAGGTTTCCTGAAGTGCACTTGCTCCTGAGGACATGAGTCGCCTCCTTGGCACCAGAACCTGTTGGATCCTGTCCGTCTTCAGTCATGTCTAGGACTAGAAAACAACAGGTGGGAATATCCTGAACAGGAACGGGGGTTGGGAAAGTGGAGGAATGGATGTATAGGAGATGCATGGTGCTTTTAGGGGAAATGTGCAAATCAGTTTCCTAAATCAATGCTGGCCGTTTTGGTTTGGCATTCAAGGGCTGGAACACTAAAGAAAAAAATACTGGAGCGATTAACAGTCCCTCTTCTGTCTGTCTGGTTAAAATACACGTTTTCAGTCAATGGTGTTAATCTTTTGGCCCCACAGGGCACCTACTGCAGTAGTGCATTAACAAAACAAAAAACAGAAATGAAACCGTCATTGATTTCCTACAGTTTGAAACCATCCCACAATAATAATAATAATAATAATAATAACAACAATAACGACAATAATAATATTAATAATGCTTCAAAGATGCAGGAAATTATTGCCTAAGGCATGATTCTATACAATATTTTCAGTACATACTTTGTAAGTGTTTAAGGAAAACAATCCTTGTATCTGCTACTTGTTCAAAAAGAATGTACAGCTTGATTACTCTAGTTTTGTGCCTTAGTCCTTTTTGCTGCTTTTTCACATTTTCAACTTTTTCTTTTCTTACAGCTTCAGTTCGTTGGCAATTTTCGAGGCGATGTTCTTGAAAGCGATGGACGTTCCTGATATCCGCTTGAAGCGTACGCCGTTTAGCGAGAGGCGGGGCAGTTTGCACACCTCCATCTCCCATTGGACCAAGCTTTCGGCGTGGCCGTCGCCGTGGACGCATAGAAGCAGGAAGCGCTCGCGCTGCTCGTAATCGCAATTGTTGGCGTCCAGGACTTTGCGGATCTCGCGCATCATCTCGGTGGGCTCCATGGATGAGGTGGTCTTCATGCTCCAGGTGAAGCGTAGCGAGCGGGGTTTGGCGTCTTTATGTTCCTCCTTCTGATCCCCAGACACATTACGACTGCAGGAGAGAAGAGAAAATGGTCAGAGAAAGTGTTTATAAAGTTCACTTGGACGTGTGAACACGATAACATTAGAGGATTAGTTGACATCCAGAATTAAAATTTCCAGATAATTTATTCACCCCATATCATCTGAGATGTTCATGTCTTTTTTTTTTTCTTCAGCTGGAGGTTTTTAAAGAAAACATTCCTAAATTTTTCTCCATATAGTGGACTTCAATGGTAGCCAACACAGGGTTTCTGCGGGTTTTATGACGGTAAATTTAAGACTTTTTAAAGACCCTTTTAAGACCAACTAAAGAAAATTTAAGGAAAAAAAAGAAACGAAGGGGAAACAATACAGCAATATATTCTCTAAGTATAGTTCAAGTTTTACTTTCACTTTCAAATTGGCAGCAATTCAGTTTCTAGCAATTGTCTGTTTTTAGTTTGTTTGAGTTTTCCCTATTTTCCTCACTTTTCTTTGGTAAAAGCGCTGTGCACATTTTACTTTCACTTGCAATTCTGTGTCAAACAGTTGCTTCCTTTTATTTTGTGTGTTTTCCCTCTTCACTTTCCTTTGGTTTAAGCTTGTAAAAGTGTTATGCGCATTTTACTTTCACTTTTAAGCTGCATTTATGTACCGTAACAAACTTTTATTACCAAAACGAATAATAATACACCATGTTATATGCCTAATATAAAATAATAACTTACACAAAGTTTAAATAGGTATACAAAACTGATAATCAGTAAACACTATGTAACAAATAAATAAGAAATGTAAAGCTTGGAAGCATGGCATACACCGTGACGTTATATATATATATATATTGACGTTATATATATATATATATATATATATATATATATATATATATATATATATATATATATATATATATATTACACAGCTTAAATAAACAAAAATCAGCAAACACTGTGGAAATAAATATGAAACTTCCACTATCACCTTAGATAAATGGCAGAAGTCAACAGGCTTTTAAAATTTTTTTTTTTAAAACAGGCACTTTTGCATTTCGTTTTGAAACTCTTCCGCCATAGTCTTGTCTTTCTCATCGCTTTCTTCTTGTCAGTCTGCTCGACTCACTCTCTTCACATGACAAATGAAATCTGATCTGTAATGCGACTGTAGTTTAGCACACTGCATTGAGCGGCCGCGTTCAGTTTTAATGGTATTGTCTATTCTTTAACTGAACTAAATGAATTTTATGACCATAAAAAAAAGCAAAACGACAAGTTCTTCTCCGGGTGACTGACAGCTGAAGCAGCACATACCGCCATCTATAGCGTACTGTTTAATGAATATTAAGCAACCTAAGCCATGTAGCACAGAAATCATGCTTTCGCTTCACTTTAAAATGAAACACATGGGCACCGATAGCCCAGTGGTTAGTCGACATATGGCGCAAATATGCTGCCGGCGACCCGAGTTCGATTCCTGTCTCGAGGTCCTTTGCCGATCCTGCCCCCCTTTCTTCACCCAGTGCTTTCCTGTCTGCTCTCAACTGTCCTATCAAATAAAGGCAAAAGCCCCATAAAAATAACTTAAAAAAAAAAAAATCACGACGAAACAATCCCTCATGAAAATTAATGCCATGATCATATGAATTTAAGACTTGCTGCTCTGATTTAAGACCTTTTCAAGGCCTTAATTCATGGAAAAATGATTTAAGACTTTTTTAAGACTCGTGGAAACCCTGCAACAGGTTAAAGTATTAACTGAAGTAATGGAATATAAGTAGTATATTTTTTTGAGATTAAGCTATAGCATTTATACTAAATGTATTTAGAAACCATACATAGAAACCATATTTTACCATGGTATTGAGGTGCTATATTTGTGGTTTTAACTGTGATTATCATGATCTAAATGTATGCTACTATGGAAGACCATAGTTAATAAAAAAAAAACTTAAACAGAATAATTAAATTTCACCATATAAAAATTAGGTTGCTACAATTTTTACCGATATTACTGATTTTGATAATGAACATAAATCTACATCTGCATCCTAACTCAAGCTACTATCAAATGTCTGTTTCTAAGAGACAAAAAATATTGTATTATTATTAATGTTGTGAGGCAATACAGACTTGTTTCTTGATTTGAAATAATATTACTCACTAGAACCTGTAGAACTAAGAAATTGTTTTTTTCTTATTTATTTTGTTAAGAAAAAATTAATGGAAAAGTGCTTGTCATGTTCTGACTATAAAGAATAGTTTAAAACTACAATTACTTGTCTTTTACCATTAACTTTCACATTGGCGCAAAAGTCTGCCTTTAAACTTAAAAGAAAAAAAAATGTAACATTTATTGTGATAATTTTTTGTCCATATTGGCCAGCCCTATTAAAAAGTGTATAAATATTATTTAAAAAAAAAAGACTGTTCGTTTTGATAGATAAGACCCTTGATCCTCAGCTGGGAATGTGTAGAGCCCTTCGAAGCTGCATTGAAACGGCTATTTGGACCTTCAACCTGTTAACTCCCATTGAAGTCCATTATATAGAAAAATCCTGGAATGTTTTCCTCAGAAACCTTAATTTCTTTTCGACTGAAGAAAGAAAAACATGAACATCTTGGATGACATGAGGGTGGGTAAATCAGGAAATTTTTATTCTGGAAGTTAACTTATCCTTTAAAGCCAAAAATGTAGGCAAACATACACATGAATGCTTGGCTAATGCATTGATTCTATTGTATTTTTGTTAGGCTGGCACTAGTTTTTATTTTGGAAAACACCTACAGTAGTGTTTTTTTTTTTTTTTTTTTTTGCTATTTCATTGATACATCTTAAAGGAACCCTCCACGTTTTTTGAAAATAGGCTCATTTTCCAACTCCCCTAGAGTTAAACAGTTGAGTTTTACCATTTTCTAATCCATTCAGCCAAACTCCGGGTCTGGCGGTAGCACTTTTAGCATAGCTTAAGCATAGATCATTGAATCCGATATGAATAGGAACTATACTCTTATTCTGCTGTAATAATCAAGGAATTTTGCTGCCGTACCATGGGTGCAGCAAGCGCAATAATATTATGCAGCGCCTGAAAGTAACCGGCACTAAGTTTGTGTAGATGCAGAGTTGCAGCCGGCAGAGTTGACGGCTGCATAATATCATTGCGCCTCCTGCACCCATGTACGGCAGAAAAGTTCCTTGATTATTATTACGCCGAAATGAGAGTATAGTTCCTAGCCATATCTGCCTAGAAAATTACAACTTTTCATTTTTCGTCCATCTTTGTACACAATGTAACTACAGAAGAGTCAAGTTTTAAATAGGAAAAATATTGAAAATCTTTGGTCATTTTTGAGCGAGATGCTGACGGTTTAATCGGATTCAATGATCTATTCTAAGCTATGCTAAAAGTGCTACCGCCAGACCCGGAGATCATCTGAATGGATTCAAAAACGGTAAAACTCAACTGTTTAACTCAAGGGGATTTGGAAATTGAGCCTACTTTCAAAAAAAGTGGAGTGTTCCTTTAAAACAAAACAGTATTAAAACCAGGCTTGCATTGGTAGGACTTTTCAGTTTTCTTCATAGGGAAGATGCAAGCGTAAATGAACCTAAAAACAAGTTCTTATACAACCTTGCACTGTTTTCAGTGACAACACATCATGCACTGAAGAATCTGATTGCATTTAACATGCAGTGAACACAAAATTATCCATGCAGAGATACAGAAAGAGTGCAGTGAGCAACTCAAGGGTGCAAAAATAAGAAATATACTCAAACTGGTTTTGAGCTGTGATTTTAAGCAACTCTAAAATATTTCCAAGCTCAGATCCAAATTCAAACATGATATTACAGTGTTGTGGCAGTATTACGAGTGATGTCAGTGTTGCTATTTTAACAAACTCTTATCTCTAAGGATGAGCAATAGTGCTATGACCTTTACTCTTGCCTTAGAAAACAGCACTAATAATCATGTTGTACTTTCTACTTTTTGCCACAAGGGGGCATAGCAATAGAGCTAAATGTCAATGCAAACAAATGGTGGTGTTTGTGACAGATCAGAATAAATTAATATTCACACAACAGATTTTAACTTCATTGGGCTTTATTAAACTTCACTTAATTATGCCAGATGCCAGTTTATGTATGTTTGTAAAGAATTATTTAACACAGTGAGATTAAGTCTGTGGAGTAATGTTAGGACTAAAAGTCCAGAGCTCAAGGAAAAGATGGGAAATAATAGTATAAAATCAGAACTGTAAAACCACATGTCCTGTCTCACCTTGAATCCTCATACCTCCCATTTCTATCGCATTCTGCCGGCACTCTTTAAAAATCAGGATGAGAAAGAGAAAAAGAATTTAGAGGCAAGAAAATCTGAGACTCAGCTGATTAAGGAAAGGAAGATAAGAAAACACTAGCTTTTTTCAGACATCCTAGGACAAAGGAGAGAGAGAGAATATCAAAGCCAGTGTAGCGTTCACCAACAACAGATACAATTTCCTGTGTGAGTGGAGAGGAATATTGGACATGCACTTAAAGTTGACCTGTGTGGAGAGATAACATGGGAGAGGAGGAGACAGAGGGTATTACAGATACCCTTTCTGTACCCTATGATTCAGCTTCCTGTTCTAAATAGATTCCATGCAGTGGACACAACTGAGCTCATTTAGTCTGGTAAGAAATACAAAACACGATTTAAAAGAAAGGGCTTTCTCATAATAAAAAAAAAGATGGACATCTGCTTAAAAATAAATAATGTGGGGCGGTGTGGGCAAGCTGTGCCACTTTTTACCCATATTATATAGTAATATTAGTAATTATTAATATTTAATAATCATTATTTATTTAGCATATTAATTAATATTTTAGGATATGTGCTATTAAATGAAATGATAAGAATGAGGCTGAAAGCTGTTGTTGGCGCATCTTACCCCAAACCATGTGACACACTTTCATTTTGGGAAAGTTGCTTTGATTAATAATTCATGGCAATTTACACTGCACTAAGATTTTATATTTTTATTTAGAAAGGATGCATCAAAACTGATCATAAGTGACAGTAAAGGCAATTATAATGTTACAAAAATTTAAATGCTTTTCTTTTGAACTTTCTATTCATCAAAGAATTCTAAAAAAATACAGAATGATTTCTGAAGGATCATGTGACACTGAAAACTGTAGTAATGACTGCTGAAAATTCAGCTTTGCATCACAGAAATAAATTACATTTTAAAATGTATTAAAATAAAAAACAGCTAAATTAAATTGTAATATTATTTCACAATATTACTGCATTTTTACTGTATAAATGCGTATTAGAATGATTTCTGAAGGATCATATTTGAAAATATTCAAATAGAAAAGTTATTTTTTAAATTTTTAATATAAATGCATAAATGCATAAATAAATAAATAAATAAAAATATAAAAATCTTACTGACTTTTGAACAGTACTGTATGACATATTTTTGGGGGAAATCTCATATATTTCAGATCTAAATTGAAAAAAAAAAAAAATACTAGCATTAAAATACTTTTTTTTCAGTTTTAAGCAGCATATTAATGTGATAATGCACAGTTTACTAGATTACTTGGATGACACAACCCACTGACACATTTGAACTCACTCTCCCTTTTTATGACATTAATGCTGCATAAAACACGTTAAATACAGATATATTCAGTTATAAGTAGACATTAATCATCTATTATACAGAACAGAATATGTAAAAGCGATTGGGAGAGGTCATGCAGCAGCGTGGGCAGTGAGCAGCGGTCAGAGGAGAGGACGCTGGTGTATAAGTGCTCTTATGGGGCAACAAAAATAGGCAAACTGCCTTTGACATGATCAACATCCACTGGGACAGCTTTCTTACAGCATCCTGTAACTTCTGAAAGGAATATTACGGGTTGAATATAACTCGTACAATCTCTTGATAGCATCTCTGGAGAAAAGAAACCCTGCTATAAGCATGTTTTCCCACTGACAGCCATTCAAAATCAGTCATGTTATAATCACTGCATATTTTAAAGTTTTATTCACAGCGCTGCCAGCACTGAACATGTTTTTGTATCTAAACTGAGGAACGAGTGAAATTTATTTTCTGTGGTAGTCGACAGCAGGCCGCAGATGCTGTCAAAAGTTTGTATACAATTGTATATATATCCTGGAATATTCTTTAAAAAAGTACCAACTTTTCTCACTGATAAATATCAAGAGCTTTCAAAAGGGTCATCTGACCAACTTCTGGGTTAGAAAAAATCTCAAGTTCTCCATCGAAAAGCATACTGTAATCTGTTGATGTCATAACAGCACTGGTGGGAATGAAAGCGCTGGGATTTCAAGACTACCTGAAGGAACAACGACTGGGTAGGTCAAAAAGGAAGAGCTGGAATCAGAAAATCCTGGACAAATGCTACTTCTAAAGGTGGATTCTGGAGCATGAGGGGTAAAATTGGGAGTGGGTGGTTACTGCAAAAGGCAATCTTGGTACCTTAACTCCAGAAATCTTGTAAAGAACCCTTCTCAATCGCCACATCTGTCAGCTGCTAAATTAAGAGCCCAGTAGGGTGGCCTGAATTACACAACCAAGAGCAAGTCTGTTACCGTATCGCAGGAAATGCATTAATGCGTTTATTTCCTTATCGTCAGAGTAGATTAATATATAAAGATGAACTTCTACATGATATAACACAGTATATGCTAATGATGACCTACATAAATCTCACGAAACCTGTCGGGAACACACCATATTTCACATCAAAATAAAACGAAATAAATTGTTTATGCAAAATGTAATAATTTGCATAAAAACAAAAGCTAATTAAGTTTTCCTGCCTAATTCTCATTACTGTAATGCAAAAATAAATTGCTCTCATTACCGTTAAGCAAAAAGGATTTAATTGTTATTAAAAGTTAATTATGTAATATTGTTTAATATTGTCAAGCATTAATATCATAGTAGTATTTGTTGTACTGCCTTTAACTTAAGCAGATTTAAATAAAAATCCATGTATTATACTATATTATAATAATATAATTAAAATGATACTATAAAATTATAATATATTACAATTGAAGTAATTAATATATTGAATATAATCAAAATTTAACACTGGCAAACGATTAATCGCGATTAATTGCATACAAAATAAAAGTTTGAGTTTGCCTAATATATGTGTGTACTGTGTGTAATTATTATGCATATATAAATACAAGCACAAATTAATGTATATATTTAAGAAATATTTACAGGTATATGTATTTATTATAATTTTTATAGAATTTATGTTATATAAAAATAAAAATATTTTGCACATAAATAACATATTTCTCTTAAATATATACATACATAAATATATACATACATAATTTGTGTGTATTTATATATACACAATTATACACAGCACACACACATATATTAGGCAAAATCAAACTTTTATTTTGTATGCGATTAATCATGATTAATCGTTTGCCAGCCCTAATTTTAATATATATGAAAATAACATTACAGTAATAAGAATCAACATAATGGATGGATATATATATATATTTATATAACAAGACTCCAGATGCATTATAGTAATGGGAATTTGGGGGGAAAATGTGCCGTAAATGTGTCAAATAAATAAATAAATAAATAAATACAATTTAAAAAAAAAAAAAAAAAACATAAAAAGCACACTCTTTCATTAAAGTAACAATTTCCCATTTCTTATGATTTTAGGGTGACTTTAAATGTGACCCAGGTATGTTTTTATTCAGTTACATATAAATTAAAGAGAAAAACAACATTGCTTAATTTCAGAGGTTTGGATTCTTTATGGCTGACTGAAGAATACCATAATCTAACTAATGTTCCCACAATTGAATGTTGCAGTTTATCATCCAACTGTACAAAATACACACAACCTTCCTCAAAGACAAAAAGTGTGAATGGAAAATGAGGCTCTACTGTTTAAAAATATAAGACAACTAATGAATCTATTGTGCTCAGCTGTAACCTGTGAACAGGCATGCATGGGTGATTAGTAATGTCTGTCGGGTGCTGTTCATCAGAAAAACAGCAGAAGTCTTAGGCATGCTCAGTCGCACTCCGATTAAAAGACAGTGTGTCAAAGGTGAGTGACAAGCGATTAATCGAAAACGTCTTCACACTAGGGTTAAGAGTTAAACTTTATATTTCGGCGCTAGTTAACTGCACACAGCCCATAGAGGGTCCTACCTTTTGGCAAACCTGAATGACATATTTCTACAAAAGAAACAGAAAAAAGAGACACTGATCAACATCTAGAGTAGATGTATCGTCTCTTAAGGAAATAGAGGGGAATTTGATGCAACTGCCACTGATCTGGTATTGTGCCAAACATGCCAAAACTGCAGGATAACATTCAGTGTTAGAAAGTAAAAGCTACTAACTTAACTACATTTTTCAGTAGTTTTATAGTAGCTGTTTACAAAACAGTGTACCTTTTTAATTAACGAACCACTTTATCCATACTAAACAAAGCACTATTCAAACTATTATGGTAGCCTGTTTCCACCACAGAATTATATATATAATTGTGAATATAATTTTATTTTTTTTTTTTGCAATCAAGAATTTATATCTCCCAATTCTAACTTAGTTTCTCGCAATTTCAGAACTGTGATATAAACTCGGTATTCTGAGAAGAAAAGTCAGAATTGTGAAATATAAAGGCACAAATGCAAGAAAAAAAAAAAAGTCAGAATTGGAAGATAAAAAGTCACAATTATCTTTATTTTTTATTCAGTGGCAGAAAAAATTAAACTGTGAGATCTAAACTTGAAATGCAGATAAAAAAAGTTGGAATTGTGAGATATTTTTGAACAGTAAGATTTTTAATGTTTTTTAAAGAAGAGTTTTCTGCTCACCGTGCCTGCATTTATTTGATCCAAAGTACAGCAAAAACAGTAAAATTTTGAAATAATTTTACTATTTAAAATAACTGTTTTCTATTTGAATACATTTTAAAATGTAATTTATTCCTGTGATCAAAGCTACATTTTCAGCATCATTACTCCAGTCTTCAGTGTCACATGATCCTTCAGAAATCATTCTAATATGCTGATTTGCTGCTCAAGAAACATTTATTTTTATTATTATAATAATTATTATCAACATTTAAAACAGTTGAGTACAATTTTTTCAGGATTCTTTGATGAATAGAAACGTCCAAAGATCAGCATTTATCTGAAATAAAAAGATTTTGCAACATTATACAGTACACCGTTCAAAGGTTTAGAGTCAGTATAATTGTATTTATTTTTTCTGGGAAAGAAATGATAGAAATGTATAGTTTTATTCAGCAATGCTTTAAACTGATCAACAGTGATGATAAAGACATTTATAATGTTCCAAATTCCATTTCTATTTCAGATAAATTCTGTTCTTCTGAACTTTCTATTCATCAAAGAAACCTGAAAAAAATCTACTGCTGTTTTCCACATAATAATAATACTTTTTTTTTTTGAGCAGCAAATCAGAATATTAGAATGATTTTTGAAGGATCATGTGACTAGAGTAATGATGCTAAAATTCAGCTTTGAAATCACAGAAATAAATTACATTTTAAAATATATTCAAATAGAAAACAGTTATTTTAAATAGTAAAAATATTTCAAAATCGTACTGTTTTTGCTGTACTTTGGATCAA
Organism: Cirrhinus mrigala; assembly: GCA_036247105.1. NCBI lineage: Eukaryota > Metazoa > Chordata > Actinopteri > Cypriniformes > Cyprinidae > Cirrhinus > Cirrhinus mrigala. The sequence continues at coordinate 29,337,611 of CM070026.1, forward strand.
ATAAATACAGGCTTGGTAAGCAAAAGAGACTTATTTAAAAAATATTTAAAAACTTTTGACTGGTAGTGTAAATTCAGAATTGTGAGATGCAAATTCAGAATAGAAAAAACAAATTATAAATCTTGAAATTCTGTGTTTATGTCTCACCTTATATATTAATAATAAATATAAATATATCTAATATTGCCTACTTTTCTCATAAATGCAAGAAACAAAGTCCAAATTGACACAAAACGTTTTTTAAAAACGATTCCTTGGCGGAAGCATGTTTCCAGAAACTGCTGCATTCTAATGCTCATATATTTCATAGCTCCCAAACTCCAAATGAGAACATTTTCATTCTTATTCCACTGAAAACCGAGTTCCATAGGGAATAATGGCTTGTTATAGTTGTATTCAAGGTGAAGTGTTTGTTTACCTGCGTGTGAGCTTGGATGTGAGCTTTGTGAAGAGGTTTGTTGATCCGCGGCTCCGGGATTGCGAGAGTGGCGTGGCATCGTGCGATAAGGTTGGAGAGGCAGGAGGTCCGTTATAGGTGGCCGTGCGTCGCTCCCTCAGCTGGCCTCCGTGGAAAGTGCTGCGGCTCAGCGTGCCTCGTGGGAAACGCAGGCGGTCCGGAGGAGTCGCGCTACTAATGCTGTGGGTGGAGGCACCGGGGTTCCGCTGACTCGTCTGAGCCGCGGTCGTACTGAAGAGAGAAGAACCAGGGTTACAACATGATGAAATTGGAAAATAAGCTAATAGCGCTGGTAACATGTACAACCAGGTTGTCTTTGGACATTTAAAGGCATAGTGTCATCATTAACACATCATTATATCATTCCAAACCTGTACGACTTTCTTTTATCTGTGGAAAACAACAGAAGATATTTTGAAAAACGTCTCAGTGTTTTTGTTGTCTTTACAATAAAAGTCAATGGGGCAATATTTCAGTATTTCATATTACAAAGTCATTATTTTAAAACACTCTTTAAAATATTTTCTTTTGTGTTCTGCAAAAGAAAGTCAGTCATGCAGGTTTAACACAATGTATACAATATTACAACAGCAACAAAATATCAAACCAAAACAATAAATCAGCAAACAAATAATGTTAGACCCTTTCTCAGAATTAATTTTTGTGATTGCTTGTAATAAAGCAGTGTTTTCTTGATTTTTATTGGATATATGTAGTCAGTTCTCCTCAAATTCACACAGGTATCCAAGAAGAGCAACCACAGGTTTAGTTTCTCACATTAATTATGAACATGTTATACAAATGTTTGACTGGTCACTATTATAAGTTTGTAAATTTGTGATTTAAAAAAATAAGAAATATATGGCATACACTACCAGTCAAAAGTTTTTGAACAGTAAGATTTTTAATGGTTTTTTTTCAAGGAAGTCTCTTCTGCTCACCAAGCCTGCATTTGTTTGATCCAAAATACAGCAAAAACTGTAAAATTTTGAAATATTTTTACTATTTAAAATAACTGTTTTGTATTTGAATATATTTTAGATTGAATTACAGCTAAATTCTCAGCATCATTACTCCAGTCTTCAATGTCACATGATCCTTCAGAAATCATTCTAATATGCATTTATCTGAAATAAAAAGCTTTTGTAACATTATACACTACACTATACAAAAGCTTGGAGTCAGTATCTTTTTTTTAGGGAAAGAAATTATAAAAAAAGTAATACTTTTATTTAGCAAGGATGCTTTAAATTGTTCAAAAGTGATAATAAAGACATTTATAATGTTACAAAAGATTTCTATTTCAGATGAATGCTGTTCTTCTAAACGTTCTATTCATCAAAGAAACCTGAAAAAATTCTACTCAGCTGTTTTCAACATAATAATAACAATAAATGTCTTTTGAGCAGCAAATCAGAATATTAGAATGATTTCTGAAGGATCATGTGACTGGAGTAATCACAGGAATAAATTACATTTTAAAATATATTCAAATAGAAAACAGTTATTTTAAATATTTCAAAATTGTACTGTTTTTGCGGTACTTTGGATAAAATAAATGTAGACTTGGTGACCAGCAGAGACTTCTTTAAAAAACATTAAAAATCTTACTGTTTAAAAACTTTTGACTGGTAGTGAATATAGTGTATATATTATATTAATTTTCAAACCAATGAACATCTATAATACTGATTCAACCACAATTTAACCCCAGCAATCTGTGCTTAACAAAATTCTTAATCTGCATACGTGTTTCTTGCACACTATAATCATCTCAACAGTTCTTTCACTACTGGTTTACTAGGTTAATGTAGTTTATCTCCTATATTAGTGGGGTTAGACACAAGGAAGTTAGTCATCGGTTTAAAGGGGAAGATGCAGGAAATCCTCAAACGTTAAAATGCAACAGAAGCTCCACGACGAGTCCTCCTGGATTGGTTGAGACACTAGAGGGATGAGACGAGGGTGGCGGGAAATCAAAGACGCAGACAGTAGAGGTCAGAGGGCGTTAGAGAGGAGTGCGATGGAGAGACACACTAAGATTAGAGACAGACGCTGAACTCGTCTTTACTTGGGCCTGAAGAGATCAGAGGTGCCGTCGTTGGGCGGCAAGGTGGCGCGGCAGGTGTGTCCGGAGGCCGAGAGGGAGGTGGCCTTTTGGTGGCGCAGACGGACTGAGGCTGATGAGCTGGCGAGAGCAACGGCGTATGCCGTCGGGCTCGTGCTGACACATCCCGACATTTCACTCAGGCTGGCCAACGGCAGGCGGGCAAGTAAACAGCAGTGGGATGGATCAGACATAGTATGTACGAAGAAAGCAGAGCATGTGAGATAAAAAACTTAGAGCAGAAAAGAATACGAAGAGAGAGTAATACAGGATACGGGCGGATCACGATGACCGACTAGTCAATTGAAACTGACTAGTCAACATGAATGAGCGTCTGATGACCGTAAACTCCCCTACAAAAGACTTGCTTAACAGGAAAAGTCTGGATCATTTACTCACTCTTATGTCACTCCAAACCTGTATGACTATTTTCTTATGTGGAACATAAAACTTGATGAAGGACAATCCGGTCCAAAATAACATTGGACCCCATTGACTTTGATTTTATAAATCAAAAATCTTCAAATCATTTTATTTTTCATACGAAAAAAAAAAGTACACTACTGTGTTTGTTAATATTTTGTAATCTTTTTAAGTCTCTTATGCTCACCACGGCTGCAGTTATTTAATCAAAAATACAGTAAAAACAGTAAAAATGCGAAATACTATTACAATTTAAAATGACACTTTTCTATATGAATATATTTTAAAATGTAATTTTAAATTATGTTTATATCACATACAACCCTGGTATTCAGCTGTTCGATTTTGTAAAGTTGCTGATTCTACTCTGCATTTAAGCATGAAAATGACCTCAAATATAAATTAATTTCATAGTTTTGCCTTCATTTAGATTAGGTTATCAAGACATTTGGGTGTGTGTTTCAAAAATAAGTGTTTATTGTGATGAAACTTGTTTTATTTGTGTCTGAAAAACCATTGTCAACTAAGTTACCTGCTAGAACCCCCCCCAACATTCTCACATAATTTGCACAGTATGATGATATTTCTTCTAGAAGCACATGGATGAAATACCAGAAGTTATGTTCTCTCTCTTTCCCCTAATATTAGTTAAACTAGCAAACCTGTGTCAAGAGTGGATTAATTGACTCTCAACAATGTTACACAAGTATTATTGCTGCAAATTTTAACAAGACAATTTAACTAAAACGTATGTTTTGTTTATGAAAATATATTTCTAAACATACCATATGCTCAGTAGTTCTAAGCTTCCTTGTTGAGTATAGGCCCAAAACACTAAAAATGTCAACTAAGCTACCTGTCAACTGTGTTACCCAGCAAAGGCAAACAGACGGTATTTCATGCACATATACCTACAGATCACCTTTATTTATATAGCACTTTATACAATATAGATTGTTTCAAAGCAGCTATGTAAGGTCATGTTTGGGTTTTTGGAAAAAAGGAAAACTTTTGTCTTCACATTGTCAAATTCTAAATGTACTCCTAATTATAGAATGACCCTGCTCAAGAAACATTTCTTATTATCAATGCTGAAAACAGTAATATTTTTGTGGATCCACAAATTAAAGTTTTGAACAGTAGTGTATAAAGATTTTAAAATGACATGAGAATGAGTAAAGGATGATAAATCGTTCACTTTTGAATTTTTGAAATCGTGACTTTGAATTCTGCGTATCCCTAATATGGGATTCAGCACATGGTGTATCTCTCTCTGTAGACTGCATGGCAAAGCTAAGCGGTTCAGCATGGCAGACTGGCACAGCAAGGTTGGCCGTTGTTTTTTTGTGATACGTCATTGGCGTGAGTCAGCAGGACAGAGGCCTCTTTGTGAACTCAAGAAAGTGTAATGCAAACATCCCAAATGAATCCGGAGGGACCTTGTCCTGGTGTGCCCATATGTGTCATATTCTCCATCTGTATTTCCGCAGATCTTCCCCCAGGAAAATGAATCAATATATACAGACAACACTATCACAATACTATGGAACATCATAATAATTCCTGACCTCTATAATTTCCACTGTGCATATTCAGGTTTTTAGGAGAGACTTGTAGAAGTGATTGTTGATTCGAAAGAAAATTATAAGCATTGTAGTTTTTTTCTTATAATGTGATAAATTAATTATGGCATGTAAAAGGGGCTGCACAACTGGGTAAAAATGGTTAATATTATATATGATTTTTAACATTTTTATTTAATTTTATATCATATATATATATATATATATATATATATATAAAATATATTTAGAATATTTTGACATATTAATTCAATAAGCATTTAACTCATAATGCTACTGATATCAAATTAATTAAATAAATGTTAAATTGTGTAAAGGATGTTTAAAAAAAAAACATGCGATTTTACAACTTTTAAATTCGAATTTGATTAATTATACAGCCTTAGAAGCTACAGTAATAAAAATCACCAATTAATTCTAAGGTCTACATGATAAAGTAATGTAATGTAAAGTATTAAACCGAAGCTCCATCTTCAAATATTGCATTGGGGAAAAAAACAAACAAACAGATAAAGCTCCACAAACATGAAGCTCCATAAACCTGTAGATGAGAACCGCTTTGGTGAAAATTCGAGTGAGGATGAAAAGACGCAAGTTGTTCCTTTTTGTCAGTCAATGTTTTGAGCAACACTTTCCGATGATGTAAACCGATGATGCTTAAAGGGAAAAGGGAGATTTACAACCTTTGACCAAAAAAAAAAAAGAGGTCTCAGGGACTCACCTGTTCTCTTTGCCGTTCTGGATGACGGAGTGGCGGTCTGTGGCGTTCCTCTCACTACACACGTATGTGTTTCTCCTGGTCATACCGGTAGTCACAGTATTGCTCTGCAAAAATACATATTATAGTGTGAGTCTTAATCTGTGACGCACTGAGATGAAACACCAAAACTAAATTAAAGTTTGACTTTAGCCAAAAACCGAAGGCGAAAACATATTTTGTTTATATATATATATATAATAAAATGTATTTACTTATCAACACTAAAGCAGGAAGTTGTACATAAACATTTGAATTCCACGAATCAACTGAAAACAACATTGACTGAAAGATCTTGGTTTAACAAAATAAGGATCAATTAAAAGCAAGAAATTGATATTTATTACAGCTGACATGTTTACATGACATTTACCCAATTAATCATCCCAGTTTCAGTCAGTGATTTCATCCACCCAAAACTGTTTTGGCCGAAACTAAAAAATAATTTGCAGATGCCAGCATTTTGGTGCATAACTATTCTTGATGATTCATAAAATAACTAAAATAACAGATTGATGTATATAAGCAACATGTTGTTCCTACCAGTGTTATTTTTTATTAGTCTAGCCATATTTGTTACTTTTTATTTATTAAAAGTTACTTTTTATTTTTAAATCTGTCCTTTTCATTTTTTTTTTTTTTTGAGTTTCAGTAATTTTGTTGTGGTTTATCATTTTTATTATTATTATTACTATTTTTTATTATTTTAAATATGTCTGTACAGTTTTAATAAATGTATATAGTTTATAATTTATTTAGTATTTATAAGTACATCAAGCTGAACTACATAGCCAAAAAGTTTTTGATATATATATATATATATGTAAATAAATGACAAAAAAAATGATATATATGTAAAAAAAAAAAAATAATAATAATATATATATTTTTAAAAATGCACATTAATACACATGGCTGTAAATGTGACCCTAGACAGAATGTTGAAAACAAAAATAGAGCATCTTATAAACATATACACACCATACAAAGAAAAGGAAAAAAAAAAATAGTACTATGAAATACAATTACATGATTGCACATAAAACTCAAAATAAAATACAATTATAGGAATGTTGGATTCTCTTCAAATCAATTTTCCACAAACAATGACATTACAAAAGATCTTGGGTGGTACCAACTCACCCCAGGGGCACCGGCACTCTTTTTGCGGTCAGGAATGTCGGCCTTGTTTGGGTTGTTGGCGTTGCCCAGCATGGGGCTTGGTGGAGCCATGCCACGGCTTCCAGATGAGCTGGACTTACGTGCCTGTGCACTGCCCTCTTCTTTATGGTCACTTTCTGCAGAAGTGGTCTGACTTCTCTTGGGGTAACCCACCGCAGGAATGGTTGGACCAGCTGTAGAAGAGAGGAATGGAGATTAGAAAGACTTACAGACCTCACAGCACTACTTAAAGTGCAAAAAGCGTGCTCACCCTGGTCACTGTAACGACGCTGTTTCTGGTTGGAGGAGACGTTCTTTTGGACTTTGAGGTGAGATGGTGACTGGCCATTATTGTGCTCGCTATTGGGTCTGGCCTTCGCCAAAGAGAGGTTACTGCTCGAGCTGGAATCACTCACCTCCAACTGCGATCAAACAAAACAAAATGTAAAAGCTCCAAGAGACAAGAACACTTTTTCTTATGTTTGGATGTCTAGCAAATGCAGGATTGATGCACAGTGAGAAATAAGTAAATGTAACTGGCTAATCCAGTTTGATAAGATAACCAGTGATAATAATTCATAATCAGATGTCATAAATAGCCAGATGTTTGACTATTGATTTGACTAAAGATTTGCCCACACTACAGCTGATGCTGTTTTTTTTTTTTTGGGAAGGAAAGGGTTGTCTAACCGACATGACCTTTATGGGTGGGTAAATCTAAAATCGATGACACAATAATAGAGCAGAGTGCAACTAAGTGGTAACTCACTGAAATATACAGCTAGTTCAATAAAAGGTTTTATAGATGACGTCAAATACATGAGAGAAAAACGGTTACATTTTGTGCTTAAAATTTCCAAAGGTAGAAACTATAAATCTGCAGACAAATCAAATGTATAGTTGCAAGAGTATGTTTGATTGTGACTAGGTTCTTTTAGACTTCTATTCATCAAATAATCCTGAAAAAAAGTATGATTTCCACAAAAATATTAAGCAGCTGTTTTCAACATTGATAAGAATGTTTTTTGAGCACCAGATTAGCATATTAGAATGATTTCTGAAGGATTATGACACTAATGGCTACTGTAATGGCTTTTCCATCATAGGAATAAATTATATTTTAAAATATATTCAATTTATAATTTAAATATAATAATAAAATATAATTTATATACAAGTTATTTTACATTTTAATAATATTTAAATAATATTTCACATTTTTTTTTTTTTTTTTTTTATATACACAATATTTTATACAATATAGGTTTTATTATTTCCCCAAAAATAAATGTAGGCTTGGTGGACATAAGAGTCTTTTTTAAAAAATAAAATAAAATACATTTATTTATAGGTTTCAGATCTACACTACTAATTTTTCTTAAAATAAATTCAGGTGATACATTTTTAAATAAATCATTTAAGCACACCTCTGAATAAAACCGTTGTTTATTTACATTAAAAACAGTACAAACCAAAATAAAATAAAATAAAATAAAATAAAATAAAACAAATGCACATCACAATAAAACAGCTGTAAACATTATATGAACTATCTCACCTCAGTGGACTTCCTTCCTAACAGCAGATAGGTAGCCGTGATTTCGTCGTACTTCATCCTGGTTAGAGATTCGTGGATCTCCTCCCTTGAGTAACCCATTCCTACCATGATATCTGCAACAAACCATATACCAGCAGTCAAACAGAATGCTGTTACCAGCTGGTTGAGAGTCAAAAGTGGTTCTTCTACAAGTTTTTCAAAGGCCTCAACAGACTGGAGTAATGGATTTTGTTCTCAGTAGACTGATAAAAACCTGTGCATCTTGACTATTTCCACATCTGTGCACAAAAAAACACTGATATATAAAAAGCAGAGTAGCCGAAAGCTGAGCTACATGCATTTTAGCCAACCTTGAACATCAAAAAGAAGTTGAAACATGTTTATTCCAAGTTCTTCATAAAAAATGTCTGGCTACTTTGTATCTCAACAGCCCTCATAAGTAAAAAAGAGTGATCTGACCCAATTTATGGTATCACTTTAGCTTTACTATGACAAAAGCAATAAGCAACTCTCAGTGTCGTCACAGTTTCACATGCTAGACTAAATGTGACGGCCGCGGCTCAATTGAACTGTTCCTGCACTAGCTGTAAATGCTTTTCGGGATGCAGAACTGGGGTTTAGAGATCAATGGAGAGTTAGAAAGGCAGACGGGCCTGCAGCAGCAGTGGAAAGAACACGGCCCGTCTGACCTCAGCTACCATCGACCCCTGCACTCTGCCCAAACCCACAGGCACACCAAACACTAATGGCATCACGTTGAAAGAAGCATGCCAGACTAACAGCTTTTGTTGAGCAAAGAAAAATGATGATTGACTCTTAGGACATTACACAATGTGATAAAGCCAAAACATCTAAATATTTGGATCTCCCTTAATGGCTCTCGTGAACCATAAAGCTCTGGCTTACTCCCACGAAAACTCACTAATAACAATAAAATGATGAGTGAGCAGGAAAGATCTTATTGCGTCAGTAAATTTCAATTCTGTTTAGTCTATCCAGCTAAAAACACAGTAAGCAAATACGTAGATACTTATTGCTAATGTGTTATTGTGGCGATTACAAATTTCAGTACTCAAAATTGTTTTCAAATGTGCAATTAAACTGGATAGTCTTCAGGTGCATTATCATTCACATGTTTGTGATCAGTAAGATTTTAACACTTTGATTCACTAAATAACCATAAGTATTAAATTTATAAAAAGTGATGGCAAAGACATTTACAATCTTTTACAACTGTCATTCAAAAGTTTGGAATCAGTAAGATTTTTAATGTTTTTTTAAAGATGTTTCTTATGATCATCAAGGCTGTATATATTTGATTAAAAGTACAGAAAAAAAAATCTGATTTTGTGAAATGTTATTGTAATTTAAAATAAAAGTTTTTTATTTTAAAATACTTTAAACTATAATTTATTCCTGTGATGCAATGCTGAATTTTCAGTGCCATTACTCCAGTCCTGTGTCACATGATCCTTCAGAAATCATTTTAATATGATGATTTATAGTCAATATTAGAAACAGTTGTGTTGCTTAATATTTTTGGGACCTGTGCTACTTTTTTTTTTTTTTCAGGATTCTTTGATGAATAAAAAGTTAAAAAGAAAAAAACAGTAAATTTGTGTTACAATACACACTGTTGTTCAACAGTTTGGGGTCAGTACATTTTTCTTTCTTTCTTTCTTTCTTTTTTATTTTTTTTAAAGAAATTAATACTTTTATTCAGCAAGGATGTGTAAAATGGATAAAAAGTGATAGTAAAGACTTATATTGTTAGAAAAGATTTCTATTTTGAATAAATGACGTTCTTTTTAGCATATTAGAATTATTTCTGAAAGATCATGACACACTGAAGACTGGAGTAATGGCTGATGAAAATTCAGCTTTGCATCACATAAATAAATAATATTTTAAAGTATATTAAAATAGAAAACCAATATTAGAAACTGCAATAATATTTCACAATATTACAGATTTTTTCAGTATTTTTGATCAAATAAATACAGCCTTGATGAGCATAAGAAATTAAAAAACATTAAAAATATTAGGCAGCACAATTGTTTTCAGCAACAATGTTTCTCAGAGCTGCAAATTTCTCGAGCTCCAAATCGGCATATTAGAATATTTTTTTGAAGAATCATGTGACACTGAAGACTGAAGTAATGATGCTGAAAATTCAGCTTTGCATCACAGGAATAAATTACATTTTAAAATATATTACAATAGAAAAGAGTTATTTTAAATAGTAATAATACTTAACAATATTACTGTTTTTACTGTATTTTTTTAGCAAATAAATGCATTAATGGGAATAAAAGACATCTTTCAAAAACAAACAAAAACTTTAGTTTAGAGACCAATTCTCACATGCATATTACTAGCATATGACTGTTTATTAGTACTTAGTAATTATAAGAATATCAATTAATACTATTAATAAGCAGCTAATTATGAGTTTGAGGCAAAAGTAATAGTTAATAGCTAGTTAATAGTCAGAATTTTGGTCAAACTAAAGTGTGACCAAAACGTACCACCCTTTGTTTTTCTGAATGGCAGTGTAGCTAATGACAATTAGCTGTCAACAGTTTCACTAACGTTAACTAATTTTCTTACCAAGATTCTCTTCAAACTGTTGCTCCACCATGACAATATTTGACCCAATAGAGAAAACTCACCGTACAAAAAAACAACTGAAGCGAATGCATGCTTATAGCATCACTGAAAGTGCAATATAAACTTGCAATGTGTTATGAATTGTGCTTTGACAGAACCGAATCATGCAAGTAAGTGTTTGCATGGTTTTTTGCCTTAAACTAATGACTCTTACTCTAATTTCAGAAAAAATCCAGCCAAACTGGGAAGTTTCACATTTAAAACCAAGAGTTCTGCTTTTTTATTCAAAACAATTTTGTGGAAACAACAGTAAAGAACATGTGATCATCTGCAATATGCAGCCATAGGACAGTGGTATGAACTTGTTACTGGCACAACCACCCATGTAATCTTGTTGTAAATAATCTTAAATAAAGCTTTTCCTTTATGTGTGTTTAAGCACTTTAAGTTCAAAATAAAAACAAATAATTGGATGTAAGAGTGCTGATTTCATACCGATTCTCTTCTGATCTGAAATGTCGAGCTCCGGCTCCACAAAAGGCTTGAGCTCGTCCTCCTCACAGCCTGCATTGATCCATCGATCCTTCATGATTTGCTGAAACAGACATATACAGGGCTGTGTGAAAGTTTCTGCTGGGTCATGAATATGCATGATTATGCAGGAAAAAGAATACATGTTTTAAAGTGGGTCAACTGGAAGAATCTTGACACAAAATACAATCTGTTCCCTAAAGGTGGGACAGATTTTTTGCAAAACACTGCTGTACAAGTCACAATGACTCCTTAAAATTAAGATATAAACTGTAAATGTTAAGGTTTTAGATTTATGCAATCATATTTATAAAGTTTTGTATATCATTTCATCATATGTAGTGCTAAATAAAGTGGTCTATATGAAAACTAAGCCACATAAATATTAGAGAGTGGTATAAAACACACTCTAGTGCACAAAGCCTCTCAAATCCTCAATTATTTATCAGCGGACGTCATTTCATTCTGAGTTTCCTGTAACAGAACTATAATTCAGCATGTGCATTATGGGCCATCAAGTGAACAGTATATTTCCTGCACCTAAAGCCCCTAAACACTGGAGGCGCTGTTTGACTGGGAAAAAGGGTGTGTCTGGTCATGAGCTTCATGTTAAATTAATTGGGAAGAGAAAGCATGCTGTGATGGAAGTGTGCACTTAGGCTAAAGGTTGTGATGGAGGGAGAATAGAGGGAAAGAGATTAGATGACATGCTTGGTTGTGTGGGAGAGAGGTTTATATGTTTTCATTAATCAAGGTGGCACCTTCTATGAACACTATACTTTGATGTCCCATTTCTGTTTTAAAACATTAGACGTCTAAATTAAAATCTTTCTTTTTGTTGTAAGACCTACTGAAAATGTTTGATTAACCATAAATTAAAAAAAACTGACTTGGTATGAAAAGTAATATCAGAATCCATCGATTCAACCCTGTTACCAAAATTAATGTAGATAAGAACAAGATTATTTAGGAAAAAGTGATCAACAAAAGCCCTGGCAACATTTTATTATTCACTTTAATATTATAATTTTTTAATTTCATAAATGTAAAGTATTTAGTTTAGAATGTTATTTCTAAAAAAAAATGATTTTAGAAGATTTTGAAGAATAATTCATTTTTAAATTTCATAAATATAAAGTATTTAATATTTAGATTAATTTTTATTTCTAGCAATATATATATATATATATTATATATATATAATATATATATATATATATGTGTGTGTGTGTGTGTGTGTGTGTGTATAAAAAAAACTGTAATGCTTTAATTGGTAAAATGTTAATCAGTTACTTCTTCCAGAATCTTCTAAAAAAAAAAATTTTTTCTAGAAATAAAAATCAAAACTAAATACTTTAAATTTAATATATGTAATTTTTTTTCTAATTGTTTTTATACCATTTCATATATAATAAAGTGGCCCATTAAAAAACAAAAAACAAAAAGATTTGAGAAGATTTTGGGGGGAAAAATGAATAAATGAATGAATGAAAATTTTTTAATATGTAAAATTGATCAAATTTAAAAAATGTTAATGCTTTAATTTAAATGTTGTTAATTAGTTTAAAATTGTCTTAAATCATTTTTGTTTTTTTCTGGAAATAAAAATCAAAACTAAATATGTAAAGTTTAATACTTTTTTTTTTTTTCTAATTGTTTTGTATATTTCAAATATAATAAAGTGGCCCATTAAAAAAAAAATTGGGGGGTAAATAAATAAATAAACAAACAAACTTTAATATATAAAATTTATCAAATTAAAAAAAAATGTAATGCTTTAATTTAAATCTTTTAATTACTTCTAAGTTACTTCTTCCAAAATCTTCTAAGATCATTTTTGTTTTTCTACTGTAGAAATAAAAATCTAAACTAAATGCTTTAAATTTAATACATTTTTTTCTTTGTTTTGTATATCATTTCATATGTAATAAATTGGCCCAGTTAAAAAGATAAACAACAAAAAACACACAAATAGGGTTTAAAGTTTATTTAGTCAACTCCAAACCTCATAAAAATTAAACAGAAAATAAATAAACTATTTAAAAAAAAAAAAAAAAACTTCCGAGCTTCAAGAGCATTTTCTGAAAATAAAGTACCTTTTTCACTGACCAATACATACTTCAGTTATAGGCCCTATTTTGTACTTTTTTTTTTGTACTTTCTCACCTCAAGTGTTCCCCGTTTGACAGGGTTCAGCACCAGGAAGCGTTTCAGGAGGTTCTCACAGTCAGTCGACATGTAGAAGGGAATTCGATATTTGCCTCTCAACACCCGCTCACGAAGCTCCTGCAGGTAAAAAGAACATTTGACAGGATGAGATCTGAATGTAATTATTTAGTGTCTTTATTGACTTACCACTGTTTTATAAAAGTAATGAGCCACGATAGGTTGCACGATACAATGATTGGACCGTTCTCTTTGCATTTTGCTTAAAACAACTATAATGCATAACCTCATATGGCTTATTGCTTTAATAAATCACTAATTTCACCCAGCATTTTTCATGAGTCACTAAACAAAACCACAGCCTTCTCAGTTGTATGACTCTCTGTGAAGGTTTAGGAGGGTAAAAGTGACCTTTCAGGGCTGTGCACACTAACCTTTAGATTCTGTCCATCAAAGGGCAGTGATCCACTGACCAGTGTGTAGAGTATGACCCCCAGACTCCACACATCCACCTCCGGCCCGTCATACTTTTTGCCCTGGAAAAGCTCAGGGGCCGCATATGGCGGGCTGCCGCAAAACGTGTCTAGTTTGTTCCCAATAGTAAATTCATTACTGAAACCAAAGTCTGCGATCTTAATGTTCATATCGGCATCCAGGAGTAAGTTTTCTGCCTGCATGAGAGAAGAAGAGACAAGGAGATCTTTTCCATGAATATTGTGTTTGTTAATAATTAATGAAAAGCAAAGAGAATTTATACTCTCATCACATGAAAACTGTGAAGGGCTTGTCTTTGTCATACTTCACAATAAAAAATTAAAAGGAAGAAATAATAATTATAATTCAGCTAGATTTTTAATGAAAACACAATAATTGTAATGTTATAAATATTAATATTAATATCATTTTAATTATTTGATATTTTTCAATATTTTATTTATTAGATATTAATTTATTAACTAATACTAATATTAATGATTTTATATATTAATTATATATTACATTAATTATTTTATTTATTAATTATTTAATAATTTTATAATTTTAGTACAATTAAATAATTGTTAAAATAATAATGAAACAATGCTAAGTATTTTTTGGGCAAATATTTTTTTTTGCCCTTATTTAATTAAAAAAAAAAATATTTTACATTTTTAATAATTATAATTTATAATACATTTTTAATAATAATTACATTTATTAAAATCACAGTGTATTATTTATACACAAGTACACTCAAGTGTATATATATATATTAAACATTTAAAAATAAAAAAATGAATGTAAATCTAGGAAAACATTACAATTATTTTATTTTTGCTTGAAATGTGTGGGACATCTATGCAATTCAAATACAAATATTACTTATTTTATATATTAATTATATATTATATGAATTATTTTATTTATTAATTGTTTAAATATTAATGTAATTTTATAATTTTAGTACAACTAAATAATTATAATAAATACAAATGAAACTATAAATGAAACCAAAATATGACATTTTTGAGATTCATTTTTTTGGATTTATTTTATTTATAATATTATTTCATATTTTTAATAAAAATTACATTTATTAAATGTTTTATTTATATAGAAGTGTGTAACTATATATTTATTTATATATATTTTCTTTTCTTTATTTTTTTTCTTTTAAATATTTATTTATATATTTATAAAATATAATAAATAAATAAATAAATAAATAAATAAATACATACATACATACATACATACATCACAGTGATGAGAATAAAACACTAAAAAGAAAAAAAAAAAGAAAAAGAATAACTGGAATTATAAAAATGTTATATTATATTTTATATATCTTTTTTTTTTCCAATGAGTGGAGATCATTAAATCGAAATGTATCAGAATGTTTCTTAAAAAATAAATAAATAAATAAAATGCCTAAAATCCACTAATTATTTCCAGGTTTAAATTCTATTTTGAATCCCAGACATTGCACTTCACTGCATGCATAATGTAAATGTCATTTCTCTAAGATGCTCCTTACAGTTACTCCTTACTAACATGCATTTAATCAGACAGGTACTGACAGCAAAAGAAGGAGTGAAAGCGACAGCACATAACACAATAAAAAAGACCCACATTTCCACCTGGCTTCTCTCACACGAGTCATTTAGACAGCTTCACTCTGACACTGGCCTCATGCATCATTTACAGAGCATCAGTCTGGAAACAAAGCGTGTAATGGAGCATGGAGACTTGGAGGGG
The DNA here is from genome assembly GCA_036247105.1 of Cirrhinus mrigala. Taxonomy (NCBI): domain Eukaryota; kingdom Metazoa; phylum Chordata; class Actinopteri; order Cypriniformes; family Cyprinidae; genus Cirrhinus; species Cirrhinus mrigala. The sequence goes on from CM070026.1 coordinate 29,353,202, forward strand.
AAAGCAGACGTAAGGGAGACGGGAAAAAGAAAGCAGGATCTTCAGGGGCTCTTGCTCCTATTCTGTCCTGCTCAGAGACATGGCCGCCAATTGATTTAATCAACTAGTCTGTGCCAAAGCACTGACCTGAGCACCATTTTGGTACAAAAGAAGCATCTACTGTACGTGCAGGGCTTTTGAGAGAATGGCAGAAGTGGGAGAAGATGAACCTATAATTTCAGACTTCTTGTCAGAAGGATGATCTTACCTTGAGATCTCTGTGGACAATGTGTTTTTGATGGCAATACTGAACCGCTGATACAATCTGAAGAAGAAAAGGAGACAAAGGAGTTTTAGAGTGTGGAGAGAGAGGATGACAGAGAGAGAGGGTGTGGTGTAACAGCCAATACAACACATTAACTGGCCTCATCGCTTTTTCCCAGAATGCCATTGATTGGACGGCGGAGCACGTGTGCTGAGGTTCTGACATATGGACCGGGATGATAAATGAGGGGGGAGAGAAAGGCTTGCTGAAACTGACTGCTTAGCACAGCCGACACTTGGAGCTCGAAACCATCAGAATCATGGGTGTGAGATTACAGTTACAGAATACTGTAGGTCTATCAAATCAAAATGTAATGTACACTAATATTCAAAAGTTTGGGGTCAGTGATTTTTTTTTTTTTTGAGAAATTAATTGCATTAAAGGAGAAGTCCACTTCCAGAACAACAATTCACAAATAATTTACTCACCCCCTTGTCATCCAAGTTGTTCATGTCTTTCTTTCTTCAGTCGTAAAGAAATTATGTTTTTTTGAGGAAAACATTTCAGCATTTTTCTCCATATAATGGACTGATATGGTGCCCCGATTTTGAACTTCCAAAATGCAGTTTAAATGCAGCTTCAAATGATCCCAAATGAGGTTGTAAACGATCCCAGCTGAGAAAGAAGGGTCTTATCTAGCGTAACGATCGGTTATTTTAATAAAAAAAAAAATACAATTTATATACTTTTTAATGCCAAACACTGGTCTTGTCTTACTCTGCCTGGACAGTTTTTGTTGACAGTTGACAGTGTTGACAGATGACAGTTAGGGTATGTCGATAAACTCCCATCTCATGTTCTCCCTCAACTTTGAAATTGTCCTATATCGGTGTTTTACCTTTTTTGTTAAGGTTGTTTGATCTTCTTTGCATGTTCACTTTGCAAAGACCGGGTCGGTACTTCTGCAGCGATGTAGGATGATTTTGAAATGATTTTTGAAGTAGAGGGAAAAAATACGATTGGAGTTTTTTGACATACCCTAACTGTCTTGAGTCAGAATACACAGAGTTCAGGGAGAGAAAGACAAGACGAGCGTTTGAGATTAAAAAGTATTTAAATTGTATTTTTTTAATGAAAATAACCGATCGTTTTGCTAGATAGGACCCTTATTCCTTGGCTGGCATTGTTTACAACCGCATTTGGGATCATTTAAAGCTGCAATTAAACTGCCTTTTGGAAGATCAAAATCGGGGCACCATATCAGTCCATAATACGGAGAAAAATGCAGAAATGTTTTCCTCAAAAAATATAATTTCTTTACGACTGAAGAAAGAAAGACATGAACATCTTGGATGACAAGGGGGTGAGTACATTATATGTGAATCTTTGTTTTGGAAGTGGGCTTCTTTAAACGGATCAAAAATGACAGTAAAGATATTCATAATCGGATACAAAAAATATATTTTTTTAAATTGTCAAAATTATTTACAATATTACTGTTTTACTGTATTTTTTTTATTTAAATTAATATTAATTTAATTTTATAATTTTAGTACAATTAAACAATTATAGTAAGTAATAATGAAACCATAATAAATAATTTTTTAATTTTTTTGCAATGGAAAAAAAAATTATTAACATGACTTAATTTTTAATAATTATTAACTTAATTTAACATTTATTAACTTAAAATGTAAAATTAAGTATATTTATAGCATTTGTTTTATTGCCTTCACTTTGTACACATTTAAGATATATATATATATATATATACACATGATATATATTACACATGATCAAAATCATTAAAATATATCAAAACCAATTTTTTTTTTTTTCAATTGACAACTATTACTGTTTTACTGTATTTCTACATTAAATAAATGTTAATAATTTTTTTTAATCATTTTAGTACAATAAAATAATCATAAAAATAATAATGAAACTATAATAAATAATTTCTGGACCATTACATTTTTTTTTTTCTTTTTTTTTGCGCATTGGAAAAAAGTTATTTGATAACATTACTTAATTTTAAATAATATAAAATGTATTACATTTATACGTAATTTAAAATTTATACACAAGTATATTTATAGCATTTGTTTTATTGCCTTCACTTTATACACATTTGAGATAAATATTGAGATAAATATACTATAATATGTATTATGATATACTGACGTATTGATGAATAAATCAATTAATTAATTAATTAATAAAAACTACTTATAATCACATTTATTATTGAATAATCACAGGAATAAATTACATATTAAAATATATCAAAACAGAAAATATTTTTTTTAAATTGTACTGTTTTACTGTATTTTAATTTACATAAATATTAATTAAAATTGATAGTTTTAGTACAATAAAATAATAATTATAATAAATAATAATGAAACTATAATAAATAATTTTTAAGCCATTAAATTTTTTTGTGCATTGGAAAAAAAAAAAATAATAATACTGCATTTATTGCATTAAAATGAATACGTAAGTATATTTATACCATTTATTTTATTTTCTACACATTTAAGATATACTATATAATATATATTATATTACAACATACTGGCTAACCGATAAATAAATATATAAGTAATTAAATAATAAAAATACTAATAATCACATTGATTTTTAATAATAACAGAAATAAATTACATATTAAAAAATATCAAAACTGAAAAGAGTTTTAAAATATTTTACAATATTACTGTTTTTACTGTATTTTTGTCAAATGAGTTCGCTAAGAGAATTCTTTTACAAAAGGTAAACATGTAATGAAAATTCACCCCATTTATTGTCTAATTGCATGCTATAGATGGTATTGCAAAGGATTCATTTATATATATATGTTTCCTTTTTTGGATTTTTAATAAAAACAGGCTGGATCTTCCATTGGATCTTCTAAATCTTGAAGGTTTGTGTAAGCTTGGCTGCAACATAGAGATGACCAACTAAATGCTCCTCACATTATCTTGATTACCACATTAGGTACTTTTAGCAGTAAAAGTATTCAAAGGTGACAAATACGCCCAGTACTTCTAGAATTGCATTCAAAAATGAACAACATTTGCTTCCGCATGATGCAACATCCATTCCGTTACACGGATCCTGACCAAATCTGCAGGCTTTTTCTGTATCTTCTGTGCTGATTTAGGAGAAATCTGCAGTGGAGCCAAGATCACTGCTATTATATTAGCTAAAATATTTAATAAACCAACATTTACAATATAAAAAAAAAGACTTTTAATGTTTCTTTTTATTTTGTTACTGTGTATCCCCTCAAATTATACCTCATTATAACTGTGGACTTTCTCGTCTCGTTCTCCAACGCACAACATTCTTGATACTGTTTAATATTCATGGAGCTCTATCCGTGTCCCAGACATCAGATACGGGGACAGATTTCCATTTCTTTCTCTGGCTGGTGGAAGAATCTGGTGGTTTTTCTGCTCTGCTCAGAAATCTCAGCGGTGCTTCATGCCTGACCCAGATAAGCTGTCTCCACAGCAGCAGCAGCAGCAGCAGCGCAGGGCTCAGACGGAGGAGAGGAGGAGGATGGGAGGGAGACCCCATCGCTATGACTACAGATGTCTGCATCAGCTGCGGGCAAACCCACCGTCCTCGTCCATTAGACCGACGGGTCGCAGCAACAGTAAAACCTTGTGGTTGCCATCATTGTGTATATTTGTCACCCATGATTAACTTATTATATGTAGTCTATGATAATAGAGGGATTATTGAGATTAATGGATTAGCATCCGGCTGGTCATGTCATTTTAACATGGTTGTCATAAAATATGCTCACCTTCATGTAAAACAAAATTACCTGGGTTTACATAATCTAGGAAATTTAAACTACCAAGATTTTAAATGTTTTAAAAAGAAGTCTCTTCCTGCTTACCATGCCTGCATTTATTTGATCCAAAGTACAGCAAAAACAGTAAAATTTTGAAATGTTTTTACTATTTAAAACTTTTTTTACTATTTAAAACTAAAAGTTTTTTTTTAACTTTTTCTAATTTATTCCTGTGATCAAAGCTAAATTTTCGGCATCATTACGCCAGTCTTCAGTGTCACATGATCCTTCACAAAATCATTTTAATCTGCATATTTGCTCTTCAAGAAACATTTTATATTATTATTATTTCTGTTCTTCTGAACTTTCTATTTAAAGAAACCTGAAAAATTCTACTCAGCTGTTTTCAACATAGTCAGAATATTAGAATGATTTCTGAAGGATCATGTGACTGGAGTAATGATGCTAAAAATTCAGCTTTGAAATCACAGCAATAAATTATATTTTAAAATATATTCAAATTGAAAACTTTAAATACTAAATACTAAAAATATTTAACATTTTTACTGTTTTTGCAGTACTTTAGATCAAATAAATGCAGGCTTGGTGGGCAGAGACTTCTTTAAAAAACATTAAAAGCCTTACTGTTCAAAAACTTTTGACTAGTAGTGTAGATTACTGGAGTCTTTACTCACATGAATGTTTTGTACATTTTAAATTAAATAATATTACTTTAAAATAAATTAGTCAACAAAATATTGTAAAATATAATACTTTTAAACATTTGTCAAATTTGTCATTTATTATTTATTTATTTATTTATAGATTTTTAAGATTTTTGGTGACACAAAATTACTATGTTCAGGATGTTTCATTACTTTAAATAAAATAAACATTAGCTGAAATAAAATAAAAATATAAAATAAAAACTTATTTTGTTTCTGCCAGTTGCCAAGGCAAAATTTCTAATTTTCATTTAGTTTGAAATTAAATTTAGAATTTAATTAAATTTAGAAAAAAATTGGTTTAAAATTAAAAAAATTATACAAAATTAATTTAAAATTAAATTTAGGATTAATAAAAATTTAAATTAAATAAAATCAAGTTGAGTGTAAAAATGGCTTTTGGATATATATAGATTCTATATATAATATACATTTTATGAATATAAATATATACATGTAAATAAATATCTACTGTACGTGTGTGTGTCTTTATATATACATAATAAATATACATAGTACACACACATATATTATATAAACAAAAACTGCATAATACGCACAGTAAACATTTTGAAAAAAGGCATTATGTCATTTTAAACACTCCCAGATTCTGAAATTTGCCAAAAAGCTCATTACAGCGCACTACGGCTGCGATGTCAGCAAATGTGTTTTGACGAGGACTTGTGGTGTTCCACAAGCGGTTCTTAAACTGTTCAAACCGTATTTAGTTTATGACCCCAAACCAAAAGTCGTGCATATGGGCCACATTCGGCCCACTGGGAAACCCTTCACGCGGCTGCCACGGGATCCATCAACCGCCAATCACACACGCGTCGCCCAATTGCAGTTCACAGCTTGCTGTTTCCATGGCAATCAGGAGGCGTGTGAGCGGGGCAGGGCGGCCCGGGTGAGAGCGAGAGGGCGGGACAGGGCTGTATCGAGTACACTGCAGTACTGTACCTGTCTAAATTTAGCTCTGGCCTCCTTCTCCTTCATTCGTCCATGCGCTACGAGGTAGTCAAACACCTCCCCTGTGGACAGAAGAGACGCACATGGTGAATCATACAGCGTTCATGCGTTTCGGTTTCATATGCTTCATTATGCAGAATTATAGGGCCGGTTGCACAAGGTTACATAACATAATTTGGAGCTCATATGCAGTCAGTGTCATATTAGCTTCATCAAACTCACCACCACTGGCGTACTCCATCACCAGATAAAGTGTCTTCTCGGTTTCTATGACTTCAAACAGCTTTACTGTAGAAACAGACAGAGAAAAGGAATCGTGAAAATTAAAGATCATTAATCTGCTGGTTTTATTATTTCGAATTGAGTGCACCAAATTAATCTTTGCTTGTATTGCAGGCTGATATGGCAGTTGCATGTCATCATGTCACCCAAACACACACACAAAAAAGTTTTTGGTTACTGACATCCAGTCACATTAAGGTTCAATTCCTCAGCATTATGCAACAAGCATAATTATCTAATTTGTTTTTTTGCATTGTTTATTTATTTTTTGCATCTTTGTGATGTATACTATGGAAGCCCATTTCTGCCACTGAATAAAAAAACAAAAAAGGTAATTGCCAGTTTTTATCTAACAATTCAGATTTTTTCCCTCACAATTGCGAATTTTTATCTCACAATTCTGACTTTTTTCTCAAAACTGCGAGATATAAACTCACAGGTCTGACTTTTTTTCTCAGAATTTTTATCTTGAGTTTTAATCTTTGAATCCTGACATTATCTCTCGCAATTGCGAGTTTATATCCCACTATTCTGGAAAAAAAAAAGTCAGAATTGCGACCTTGTATTACGCAATACTGAGAAAAAAAAGGTCAAAATTGTGAGATAAAAACTCAGAATTAACTTGATTCAGTGGTGGAAACAGGCTTTCATAGTATACATATTTATTTAAAAAATACATATATAAACAATACACCTCTATGACACTGAGATTCAATAATGAACAGTTATTAAATAATATTAAAAAATAATAAATAAATAAATTAATACATATATATTTTAAAAAGTCTCCTAAGCTCACCAAAGCTGTATTTATACTAAGCATTTTTATGGTTATTGGTATCGGTCATTTTCAAAACCGATTCGGTAAAAAAAATTATTTAAAAGCATGTTATTCTTAATTTTGAGACTAATTTTCATTTTTACAACAGACATATATAATTGGTTTAAAATATCGGTTATTGCTCAACTTGATCTGTAAGAATCAGTATTGACCCTATATATGTGCATATATGTGAATATATTTATACATAAATAATAAAAAAGCTGGATTTATTTTATCAAATAAAACAGTAAAACAGTAGTATTGTTAAATATTATTACAATTTAAATAACTGTTTTCTATTTTACTATATTCTAAAATGTAATTTATTCTTGTGATGGCAGGGCTGAATTTTCTGCAGCCATTACTTTGGTCTTAGGTGTCATTTTTCTTAGTATCAGTGTTGAAAACAGTTGTGCTGCTTAATATTTTACATAGAAAGTTCAAAAGAACAGTTGAAATAGGGAATTACATTTTATAAATGTCTTTCCTAACACTTTTGATCAATGTAAAATTATTTTAATTAAAAAAAAAAAAACGTTACTTTTTTATTTACTTTTTTTCCGTTTTAAATAGGATATTGCTCACTATTAAACTCATGCTGTTATTCATACAGTTTACAATGTTATAAAAAGTGTCAAAGTAAAAATTAACATCGACCTAGATTAATAAATGCAGGTACACTATAATGAGCATTGTTATCTCATAATGCTTAATGAATAAACTGACTGATGTCAGCTTTATTCTTTCGATGTAATATGTAATATGACCCGGGCATTTCTTCGTAAGTCAAGTATTTTCTAAAACCCTTTGATTCAGCATCTTAATCACTGTTTCTCTAGCTGTACTCTTGAAGCATCTAAATGAGCTGAAATGTAATTCAGTTCACAGAGTGCCTGCAGAGCTCTTCCCCGTTGACCTACAACTGCACAGACATGCGCTGTGTCTCCAGGAAAACGTTACTGTAACTGAACGCTGTTTGAGATGTGAGTGACGGGCCAGGTTTAAGTAACACTATCCGACGACACGTAACATCAAACATGTACGCTAAATTTAGTAACAGCATAAATACCAGCAAAGGCAGCGCTCTGCTTCTGTGATGATGTTTGAGTTCAGTGACACACAAACACACACTAAAGCTTTTGTGATCTGGTAACAAAACTTCATCTATTCTGAAAATAGGTCATCATAAATCTGTCAGGCTAATATGCCTCCGCCATCATCTTAAAGGAGTGGTGCACCTAAAAACTAAAATTGTGTCAGTATTTACTCACTCTTATGTTGTTCCAGTTTCCTGAATGAAACAAAAAAAAAAATCTATCTATCTATCTATCTATTGATATGTGGACAGTAGTGATGTAAATTTAAAAAGTATCTGTACTTTATCTGTGTTTTTCTTTGGAAAACTTTTACTTCACTACATTCCAAAGCATAATATTGTACTTTGTACTGCACTACATTTCATAAATAAAAGTTATAAAGTATTTTTTTTTACCTTTAATACTTATGAACATTAAAAATGTAGTACTTTCTTGTACTCAAGTAAATCTTTAAATTACTTTTCTGTAATTCATTTCTATATCACTTCAAACAAATAAATACAGTTAACAATAGGATAAAAACAACAGATTAGTTACGTGTTTACGCCACAAAATTACGTTTTATTATGTACGGAAAGCACATACTCTATGGCCACGTTCACACTGTCAGTTTTTGAGATTGACAACTGCATTTACTTACAGGCAGTGCTTGAAGTGAGCCTTTTTTGTGCGTATCGGCACTTCTGACACGTTGCCGGTACTCAGAGTCAACGCGTCAGTGTCTGGGCAATTAGAAATGGCACTATATAAATCACACTACCAGGAGGAGTCATCTCATCTGCACATGGATGCGAGTGGAGTTGGTCTACCCGAACTCATGAAAGTGCATGGGGTTGATGCATATAATATGCACGCGAAAACTGCGTATTATATGGACGACAAACACATGCATATCAAACGCACGCCAAAGTCAATTTCAGCGTATATGAATAACATGCCAAATAGAAACAGAAAATCATGCTATTTATATGCATTTTCATGAGACCGGGCTCTCGAATCAGTGGATAATAACGAAAGCAAACAAAACCTTAAAATGAAAAGATGCAAGTTTTTGCGATTTTAAACTGGTAAAGTCCTGGAAAGTCTAAGGGTTCAGTAAGTGAAAGCATTCAAACTGAAAGTTCAAAATAGCGCTAATACAGAGAATAGTGATTTGCGTCCAGATGTCGGTAAATTATTATTTTCAGTATTTGGCTTAAAAGCAGGAGTGTTTTATAGTGAATGCTGGCTGAAGGAGTTTTAGATTATCTGGTGGTCAGATGTGTAGTGATTCTGAATGGATCCATACATATTAACGGTCAGGACTTGCTTATTTGTATTGCAAACGTATTTAATTATTGATTTATTGATTGTGGCACTATACATACATTGTGAATTATGAAAATAAAAAGGACTTATTTATTTATTTTGGGTTGTTAATTGGGGCGTGGAGTACCGGTACTTCTTTTTTTCCCACTTCAAGCACTGCTTACAGGTGTGAGTCTCGAAATGTCCCGTTCACACATCAGTTTACAGTCGCTTTTCGAATATTGTCTGTTTGAACGTGCAACAGGAGTCAAGCCCGTATTCCTTACCAGTAACCATAGCAAAACAGACCAAAGCAATATCAAAGATGGCGACGTCCGTAAAACTGAAAGACAGTGCCTGTGTTCCGAGAATATGGTTGTCACACCCGTAAATAACCGTACTGTGTGTGAACGTAACCATATTAAGGACTTAAATACGGTATTGACAACCGTATTCTGCTGCTGTGTGAACGTGGCCACAGTTTGCACACACGTTAGCATACCTGCTAATGTTGTTAGCGCTGCTCTGACGATTAACAACTTAAAAACTACATGACATTTCTCACAAGCGAGGGAACAATGGTGCTGTTTGTAAAGAAAATGAACTTAAAGTTTCACAATTAATAGAGACACTGCTGCTGTTCATTTTTGAGAGACACACACACTCAGAGAGGTCATTCACGAGCTTAATCTTTCTCTCTCTCTCTCTCTCTCTCTCTCTCTCTCTCTCTCGTCTGTCTGTCTAAACTTAAACTGCATTAGTCTGCTATCACAGGCTCAAGCGTCATTACTAGGTCTAGCAAGGGAGGCGTTGAATGAGATGCGTAAGAAATGAATCCTACTCAGAATAGCGTTTTAAGGACAAAAACTGGCTGAATGCCTTGAAATATATCATCTGATCGATGTCTTAAAGTGTGGTAACCGTAGTATAAGCGGAATAATTGACTTCGGTCCGTTGAATTCTACGAAAATAATGCACACCTTTTAATGCACATTCTGCTTTGCGTTGCGGATACATAACCACCTCGGGTGTGCACTATTTTTCAAGAATTCAAAGGCCCGTCATCAATTATTCCTTACTTCTTTTAATATATTATATATATTAAATGTATTTAAGCATATTTAAATATATATGCACGTATAATTCAATATATATAATGGGGGTCAACCGAAATGTGTTTTTCAGGGCCGATACGAATATTACGGATCAAGTAGACTAATAACCGATATTCTGAACAGATACTCATGTGGTGTAAAAATGATGTCTGGTGCTTAATATCGCCGCTTAATATATAATTTTTTAAATAATTGTGTTTCTTGGTAGAATGACTGATTAAAACTACATTATCCATGATTGTTTGCCATGTAGCTGCTTTGTTTTTTTTTATGGCTTAACACTTAAAGACTTTTTAGGAATATTAGTGAATAAAGGCTTTAATATCAGCCTGTTAAGACTTGGAATATAGTGGGAGTTTTGTTTGTTTGTTTGTTTGTTTTGAGCATGACAGATATGATGATACATTACAAAAACTGCATAATGACTTTTCAAACATTTCCACAGAAATTTTTCAACAGACCAAAAATAACAGCGTACAGGTTGGGAAAACATGAGGGTGAGTACATAATGACAAAACTTTCTTTTAGCGCTGCCCTGAATGTGCCAGACTTAGTGTTTGACAAAACCAGATCCACATCAACGCCACCCACATCCTCTTCTAGCAATCCACTCCGCCTTTTTCCCTCATTTGCGAGAAAAGGACAAAAAGTAGGTCATCTCTGGGGCAGTGATACCGTGTGACCAGACGGCGTACTCTTATGGAGTAGACGATGCCTGACCGTGTGCCGCCACACGGATAATTGTAGAGGGCATCGCATGTGGAAGCGGAAGCGAGCGTTGTCATGACGACACACTGGATTCCTGATTCCTGGAAAGATGGTCTATATTCTGTGAAATAATGAGTGCAGATGAAAGACAATCGAATGAGGGGCGAGCGAGGAGAAAGGCTGTCTTTCAGAGGTTATGTGAGGAGGCTGACGGAGGTAAAATCTGAATGAAGGAGAAAGGTTAGGAAGTGTGTGGGCCGTAGCTGGGAGTTAGCAATTACCTTTCCTCCTACTCGCTGTTAACACGTTATCTTCACGACGATGCATCAAACACTTTCACTGGTTCAGTCATTCATATGTGAAACATGCATAATGCGCCAATGGAACAGATAGCGCATAGCGCAACACACACTTACACAGGACAGATGTACTGAAAACAATGCTGGGAAGTCTGATTCATTTAAACAAATCAGTTAATTTGGACGCTGAAAGAAACTATTTGGACTCTATTGTTTAGGTCTTTACTCATAAGTGTTCTCAGAAGTCATCACATTGCATAAATAGATTTGAAAAATTGATTTCATGAAATGTACTGCCAAACAAAGAAATGTAGAGTTGAGGTCAAAGGTTTATATACACCTTACAGAATCTGCAAAATGTTCATTATTTTATCTAAATAAGAGGGATCATACAAAATGCATGTTATTTTTATTTCAGTTCTGACATGAATAAGATATTTGACATAAAAGATATTTACATAAAGTCCATAAGAGAAAATAATAGTTGAATTTATAAAAAAGTTCGAAAGTTTACATACACTTGATTCTTAAAATTGAACATTCTGGAATAGTTGCATATGAGTCCCTCAGTTGTCCTCGGCGTGAAAAGATGGATCTCAAAATCATACTGTCATTGTTGAAAGGGTTTAAATACACAAAAATGCTGCTGAAAAACCAACGAATTTGTGGGACCTGGAGGATTTTTCTGAAGAACTGCAAGCAGTTTAATGGTTCAGGATAAACAAGGGACTCATGAACAACTATCACTAAACAAAAAAAAAAACAGCTGTGGATTATTCCGGTAACAACACAGTATTAAGAATCAAGTGTATATAAACTTTTGAACAGGGTCATTTTTATAAATTCAACCATTATTTTGTCTTGTGGACTATATGTAAATGTATTTTATGTGAAATATCTTATTCGGGTAAGTATTAAATAAAAAAATAACATGCATTTTGAATGATCCCTCTTATATTGGTCAAATAATTAACATTTTGCAGATTCTGCAAGGTGTATGTAAACTTTTGACCTCAACTGCTCTAAATAAAGCAATTTGTATGCAAAAGGTTAAAAACAGTTATGCAGCTTATATTTTGTGGAAACTGCATTTAAATGAGAAAAAAAAATTCTGTAGTTATGTTAAAGTGTTTACTATTGTTGTTCATTTTAATGCATCCTTCCTAAATAAAAACAAATATCTTACTGACCTTAAAGGGGTCATCGGATGCAAAGTTCACTTTTACATGTTGTTTGAACATCTACCCTATAATGAATAAAATCCATGCAGTGGTTTTTAATTAATCTGTAAAAATAATATCCCCTTTTTCAAATCGAGCCATTCTCAGATGCCTGTCGGTATGGCATCAGAAGTGAGTATAAGGGTTTTTTTATGAATTTTTGCGATCGCCTTTCCTAATAATGTGCTAGTTAGCAAGTTTAGCAGTTAAACGCGGCTAAATTGGCTAAGGTAAACAGGCTCGTCACTCCACAGAGAGAAGAGAGGGGTGGGGCGAGCAGAGCTCATTAACATTTAAAGCAACCTCGACCAGAACAGGATGAGTTGTTGTGGTGTTGGTGTTGTTTTACACTACCATTGATAATTTTTAACCAAAGTATATTATAAACTTTTCATTAAGACCCTAAAGAATCATATCATCTTGTGGAAAACGGGCATCCGATGACCCCTTTTAAATTTTGAACATTTGTGCATATAGCAGCCTTTATATTTTAAGAAGAGAGTCCCTAATAAGGGGCTAATCATATTTAGGAGTCTTTAAAAAAAAAGTTTGAAAACCCTTGTGCAATTTCACAGTGTTACCACTGACCAATCAGGATCCAGAACTAGAACTACATACTTTATAATAGAAAACAAGGGTCTCTCATGAACACAAACACCTGCTCATGTCCGGGAATGGCGGATGGGGGTCGCTGAGGGCCGATTAAGGTATCGGGGTGAGTGAGGGGCCAGGGGCCACACAGAGATGACATCATGAGACAGGAGGGAGGAGGGGAGGCATGTGCAGGCCGTCAGATGATGGATGCTCAACAATGGAACACACAGAGGCATACAGGAGTGCTTTTGTGCTGCCGGGAGGAGCCGCTCGGCCGTCTGAATAGGAGCGGTGTGGCGGCTCTGGGAAAAGCAGAGGGAGTTCCTGCACAGGGGATTAGAGAGGCCTCCACTACAGTTCGCTTTGTGTGCCACATTCCCAAACATCTCCACAGAGAGAGAGAGAGAGAGAGAGAGAGAGAGAGAGCACTTCTAAAAACAGATTACTGAAGGACAACTTACCAATATTTGGATGATTTAGAATCTTCATTATTCTTACTTCCCTGAAGAGCTGAAAGAGAGGACAGAAAAAGCTAAATTAGAGAATGGGCTGGATTTTTTTCTGAAGAAAAATAAATAAGTGGTGTGAAAAGGTTTACAAAACTTTCTTTTGAAAAGTTTGGGTTCAGTAATTTTTTTGGAAAGAAATTATTAAATCTGAATAAAATGGTAACATCATTTTTCACCAAAATATTAACCGTTTTCAACACTGATAATAAAAAATGTTTCAAGCAGCAAATCAGCATATTACAATGATTTCTTAAGGTCATGTGACACTGAAGACTGGAGCAATTTTAAAAAATGTGTGTGTGTGTATATATATATATATATATATATATAATAAAAGCAATAAATGTTAAATCTATTAAAATATAAAAATCATACTTTATTTCAACTAGTTTCCAAGGTAACATTTCCATTTTCATTTAGCTTAACTTGATGTACTAAAATATATCAGTATATCAATATATCAAAAAATAATAAATAATAAAAAATAAATAAAAAAACTATATAGACATATTTAAAAACATCGAAAAATAATAAAACCAACAGAATTACTATAACAAAAACCAAAATAGCATCTCAATGATGTGAAATTAACACTGCTGAAAATGAACACTGCCATAATAGAAATACATTGTATTTTTAAATATATTAACATAGAAAACAATTATTTTTAGTGCTGTTCAAACAATTAATTGCGATTAATCGCATCCAAAATAAACGTTTTTGTTTATATAATATATATATATATATATATGTGTGTGCACTGTGTATATTATGTATATATAAAGCCACACATACAGTATGTATTTAAAAAATATATTTACATGTATATTTATATTTATGTAATTTCTATTATATATAAATATATTTAATATATAAACAGAACTTTTTTTTTTTTTTAAATATACACATGCATCTATGTGTATTTAAATATACATAATGAATATACCGAGTGCACATGCATACATTATGTACACAAATACATTTATTTTGGATGCGATTAATCACGATTAATCGTTGCCCAGCACTATTTTAAAATGTTTTTACTGTATTTTTGATCATAAAAATGCAGCTTTGCAAAAGCATAAGAGACTTTTTAAAAACATTTCTGACCCCAAACTTTTGAACAGACTTTAAAAATAAGTTTTCCCCTTTAATATGAGTCTATAGGAATTTTATTGTTCACCAGGTGACAATGCATGTAGGAGCATTTAGAAAAGTTATGGTACACTTGCTGTTCAATTCAATGAAAAAATAAGTTTACTTTTACCATTTACATTCAATCTCCCATACAGCTTGTATACTCCAACAGTTTCATAATGTCTTTTAAATCCATTTAAATTTCTGTTCCATCATTCTCTAGTTACATGATCACCATATACCCATACACTTGCACTCTCGAGCCTTCCAAAAACACACCAATAATTTTCAAGAGTCTAGTATGTACGTCACTGTGACGCGTGCATTCGCACTCGAAAAGACTGAAAATGTGAGAAACAGTGAGGTAACATAAGGTACAAAATGTTTTGTGTCCGTTTCACCGAGTTCAATAGTCAGGAGTCACTGCACAAAAAGAAACTACTAAAAATCAATACAGCCCTCCGAGTGCAGGGCTAATTAGGCTCTTAGTCAGCCAGCAATGTTCTAAACCAGCAATCTATACTAAAGCACTAGTACAAACACTATGCACATGCTTTCTCATCTCAACATGTGGACACGGTCAGGCAGTTTAGAGACCTGAGCTGACATCAAAGTGGACGCTTGTGGCCACTGAACCCCATCGCTGTAGTACAGTAGCTGCCCCGAGCCGGGCAGATCCAAATGATGGCATCTTATTTCAACGGCCAGAGAGTGTAAAAGGCTAAATTTAGCTGTAAACACAGCCTGTGACTGTTTATGAAAAGTGGTAACACAATCTGTTCATACAGCCGTTGTGCAGTTTATTTTCCACACAGATTGAATCTACATAGCTACAGCAAAATGAATTATATTTTTGATCAAATATGCCGATTTTACTGAATGTGATGAGACAAAAAGTAAATGATGACAACATAACACATCTTGCTTTTATGATGTCATTGTTTGCTGCACCCAAAAGAGCCATACAAATAGATTTGTGTAATACAATTCATGTGCCAGTTCTTGTAATGAATCGTCTAAAAAGACTCAAAGACTCATGAAGTTATCGGTTTGAATCAGTCTGACAAATCCCTCACTAAATTAATTCTCTGAAGCCGCTGGAGAGGTAATTCATCATTCAAAAAGACTCAAAAAGTCATGAAGTTATCGGTTTGAATCTGCTGGCAAAAACCCTCACTAAATGAACTCTTTGAATCCTTTGGGGAGGTAATGAATCATCTGAAAACACTCAAAAACTCATAAAGTTATCTGTTTGAATTAGCCTGAAAAATCCCCCACTAAATGAACTCTCTGAAACAGTTAGAGAGGTGATGAATTGTCCAAAAGACTGGAAAACTCCTGAGTTAACATTTGAATTAGTATAATTAACCCTTATTAAATTAACGGACCAAATCTGTCAGAATGATTATGAACCTACTAGAAGAGTGGTACTATGAGAGTGGTACTGAATCAATCAAAAAGACTCACACTCTTCTGTTTGAACCACAATCCTTCATGGAATTAACTCCCTGAATCTAGAAGTAATAAATCATCCCAAAAGTCTCACAAACTTATGAGTTGTTTGAATCAGTATGATTAACTCATTACTCTGATAACTCACAGAATTGATCAGACTGAATTTGCTGAAAAAAGAAAAAAATATTCACGAGTTTTCAGGTTGACTCAGCTCTGATCAGAGTTGTCAGAAAGATTCACAAACTCATCAGTTTGTTTGAATCAGCCTGACAAATCCATCCGTGAATAAACTCCCTGAATCCTTTAGAGCAAAAAAGAATCTTCCAAAAAGATGTGTATTTATTTAAACATAGTGAATATACAGAGTGCACATGCATATATTGTGTACACAAAAACATTTATTTTAGATGCGATTAATCATGAATAATCGTTGCCCAGCACTATTTTAAAATGTTTTTGCTGTATTTAAAATGTTTTAAAATGAGCTCAAAAAGACCCACAAATGTATGAGTTATCGTTTGAATCGGTCTGATTAACGCTTTACTGAACTAACTCACCAAAACTGTCAGAATGGTAATTAATCCAGTGAAAAGGCTCAAGAGTTCATGCATTTTTGGTTTGAGTCAGTATACTCCCTCACTAACTGATAAGAGTGGTAGTAAATCAGTCAGAAAGACTCACAAACTCAGCAGTTTCTGTTTGAATCACCCAGGCAAATCTTTCACAGAATGAACTCCCTGAACCCTTTACTGAATTAACTCACCAAACCTATCAGAAGGGTAATGAATCCACTGAAAAGTCTCCAGAACTTGTAAGTTTTGAGTTTGAGTTAGTATGATGACTGAGTGGTAACAAATCAGTCAAAAAGACTCATAAACTCATTCATTTCTGTTTGAATCACTCTGTCAAATCCCTTTATTGAATGCACTGCCTGAATTTGTTAGAACAGTAATGAATCGTACAAAAAAACTCACAAACTCATCCATATCTGTTTGAATCAGACACGATATTGAAATAATAAAATATTGAAAAAAAATAAATTAATTAAAACATGACATTAAAGTATGAAAAAAATGTTACCCTAAAATATGCTTTAGTAATAGTAAATAAATTATATACATATTTATATGCAGAATTACCAAAAAACTGATCTTACCAAAGCATACAGACACAACAAGCAACAGCTGATTTCTACAACTACAAAACACTACCGGGTGGTTTCATGATAATCGGGGCCTGATAACAGGCTGACGGCATTTAAACCGGCAAAACGGATTACGGTGATCACGGCCTGGGGCTTTTCCTTATGACTTGCAGAAAGCGGGATGCTGGGAGCACATGTTCTAGAAAAGACTGCACAGCAGTAGTTTCAGCCCGCAGCCACCAATTACAGAGCACTAATTAAAGAGAGCGAGGTCTCCGCTAATGAGCGGAAGCCATTCAGACATCGATGGGCATGGCGTCTACAGCAGAAATGCTCTGAGGTGGAACATCAGCTGTTTAACATCTTCCGTGGATCATAAGTGATGAGTCATCAGTAGTATCAGAGATGACAAACTGTGGATGGACATCCAGAGCTTTCTGTTTAGATGTCAACACAGTACATTGCTGGGAGAGTAAAACATTTACTCATCATTGACCCATTTGCGTCACTTATAAGAGAAAAAAAGGATGCCTCGATGAATAAGAATAAAAGTTAATTGATAAATAAAAATGACTGATGGCATTTTTAAAAACATCCTAAAAAGTGACTCAATCTTTTGCACAGCACTAAATATGGATAATGCTACCAAAATTAGTTCAAAGTCTCACAATAAAACCAAATAAAAAAACAATTAAGAATTCAGATTCACGTTCAAAAACGTGTTATGAACAACAATAAGCTAAATATACACAAAATCATAATTTCTATTAGAAAGTCTGTCACGAATCCTACCCCCTAAACTTTTAACTTTTAATTTTAAAATAAATAAATAATAAAATAAATAAATAAAAGGCATGTGTAGTATCAATTAAAACAGACTAGAAGAATGATTTGTTTTCAGTGAATAATGCCCTTAATTTTCACTTGTGAAACAAAATTTGTTTTAACAAACATAAAATAAATGCAGCATGTGTAGCATCAATCTGATCAAATTTTAATTTACTGAAAAAATTAAAATAAAAAAATAAAAAAATAAATAAATAAAATAAAATATAATATGTGAAGTATCAATCAGACAATACTACAGGAACAATTTGTATTCAGTGAATAACAACTTATATTTTAACTTACGGAAAAATAAAATAAAATAAAACGTGTAAAATGTGTAGTATCAATCAGACAATACTACAGAAACAATTTGTTTTAAATTAATAATTTCAATTTTAAATTATGAAAATAATAAAACTAATTAACATAACTGATAAATAAATAAAGGATTTTGTGTATGTGTGATAATCAGATAAGACTTCATCTGTTTTCCCTGAACAAAGACTTCATTTACAAAAATAAAAAATGAATAAAATAATTTTCAAATAAATGAACAAATAAATGAAGTAATAACTTTAATAAATGATAAATAAATAAATTTAGTGTATGTGTAGTATCAATCAGGCTAAAAGAATGGTTTGTTTTCAACAAATGGTGACGTTTCATCTGTTCCCGTTACAAAGACCACACATTTTATGACTTCAGAAAAAATTTTTGAAGCATAAAAGCTCCAATGAATAGTAACTGCATATGGACAGAATGACTAGTAGGTTTGGAATGTGACAAAGGTGAACCTACCCATCTACTCCATTAAATTCTAGGTGGACCGAATGTTTTCCTGTAAATAACACACCGTGTAGATGCCATGCTCTTGAACATCAAGTGCCTGATGTTGTGTGCGTGTAGGAGTGTAGCTGCACTGCAGAGAAAAGCTTTCTCTACAACACATGCATGTACTTTTATAAATGGATGCAATCTCGCCTGTAATATACCTACAAGCAATCAGCACAGCATTTATGTTAAAGCGCTCTCTTGAATGTGCGTTACAGTGCACATGTTCAACTGCAGCATGCACGTTTCCCCATATGCACGTCTCTCTAAAAATGCGTGGTTTTCTCATGGCCTGAGGTGGAAGCGACTTCCTGTGTTTCACGATGAATACACTCAATGGTGTTCTGTGGGAAAAAAAAACACAGCTCTGCTGAATAATTCACTAGAGTTTCACAAAGTGATGATGCTCTTCTTTGCAGTTGCTAAAGACCGTCTGTCTTTGCCTTTAGCTCTACGCCTGGGAAAGCATGCCAAGATGCAGTTGCATGAATGTTGTCAATTCATCAGACACAAGGAGGCAGAATGAGTCAGGTTTGTAGTATTTTATGGGCAAATGACTGTTTGATCATTGGTCAGTGTCACTGAGGAATCTCAGAAGCAAGCAAAATCAATGTAACCATAACCAAAGAACTCGACTCATTCCGGTCTGGCTCACTTTTTATGATCGAATTTGATCCAAATTTCCTATAAATGCCCTATATTTTATTCTCAGTGTTTCACTTGAAAGTAAACAGACAAAAATTGTAAACAATTTTTACTCCATGCACTCCAATAATCTTTGTTTTATTGAGAACTTCGAATGCAACGTACAATTAATTAACCAGTGAATTCAGCTGAGGTTAAGAACCCATAAGAAGGGCCATAGATGCACGTTGAGTCTTACAGGCACAAACAGGCTAGTTTTAGAAACCACAGAAAACAGCTAATGTCTGCTCAGAGCTCCTGAAGTGACAGGAAGAGGTTTTTGTCTACGCTTTTCTGTTCACTTACTAAAAGCCAAACAGATTAGCATAATCCATTAAAGTTTTTTTGAGCATTAAATGTAGGCCTGTCAATTTAATACATTAGTGCAAGTAATTATAAAATAATATTCCTAAGGAATTACCATCAGAGCTGCTGAAGTACTTGAATTAATCACCTGAGCCGTAAATGCCATTTGTCTAATCACTCTTGAGATGCAGAAAATGACATGACAATGTTTGATTGGCTGATGACGCTACAAGAACGTGCACAATCCCAAACTCACGAATTACTATATTGAGCACTGACGTCAAAGACAGCAGAGGAGAAAATTACATTCCAGTTCATGCTTTTAGCTCTAAGAAAGAATCAGTCACTGGTAAAACGACAATAATACAACAAGACAATATCTATAATAATAAAATTAAGCATTAGCTTGCAAAAACAACTATTTTTGGATGGATGGCAAATGAAAAAAAAAGACTTGTCCCCAGTATATTTCTCCAGAATACATATATGCTACCATTTAAAAGTTTGGGGTCAGTAAGATTTTTTTAAAAATGTTTTTGAAATAAACCTCAGATCACTACTGCTGCATTTATTTGATCATAAATAAATAAATACATACATACATACATACATACATAAAAGTAATATTTTAATATATTATTTGAATTTAAAATGACTGTTTTCTATTTGAAAATATTTTAAAATGTAATTTATTCTTGTGATGCAATGCTGAATTTTCAGCATCATTACTCCAGTCTTCAATGTCACATAACCCTTGAGAAATCATTCTAATATGCTGATTTGATGCTCAAGTAATATATAATAAAAAAATAAATAATTAAATAAATAAAAAAATCTAACTGATCCCAAACTTCTGAATGTTGGTGTACATGTACACTACCAGTCAGAAGTTTCTAAATAGTAAGATTTTTAACATTTTTTTAAGGAAGCCTTTTCTGCTCACGAATGTACAGCACAAATAGTAAAATCCTGAAATATTTTTACTATTTAAAATTTATATTTTCTATTTGAATATGAAAGCTCAAATTTTAGCATCATTACTCCAGTCTTCAGTGTCACATGATCCTTCAGAAATCATTCTAATATGCTGATTTGCTGTTCAAGAAACTTTTATTATTATTATCAATATTTAAAACAGTTGACTAATTTTTTTTTCAGGATTCACTGCTGAAAAGAAATATCCAAAGATCAGCATTTATCTGAAATAAAAGCTTTTGTAACATTATACACTATACCATTCAAAAGCTTGGAGTCAGTATAATTTTTTTTTTTGGGAAAGAAATGATAGAAATGAATACTTTTATTTAGCAAGGATCCTTTAAATTGATCGAAAGTAATGTTACCAAAGAATTCTATATCAGATAAAAGCTGTTCTTATGAACTTTCTATTCATCAAAGAAACCTGAAAAAATTCTATTCAACTGTTTTCAACATCATCATCATCATCATCATCATAATAATAATAATAAATGTTTTTTGACCAGCAAATCAGAATATTAGAATAATTTCTGAAGGATCATGTGACTGTAGCACTGATGCCAAAAATTTAGCTTTGAAATCACAGGAACAAATTACATTTGAAAATATATTCAAATAGAAAACAGTTATTTAAAATAGTAAAAATATTTCAGGATTTTACTGCTTTTGCTGTACTTTGGATCAAATAAATGCAGGTTTGGTGAGCAGAAGAGCCTTTTTTTTTAAAAAAACATTCAAAATCTTACTGTTTGAAAACTTTTGACTGGTAGTGTAGCCTAATGATTTTTCAAAGGAAGACTTATGGAAACAATGCATTCACAGCACAGACTAATGTGATAAAGGATCCTGTGTTAATGGGTCTGTGAAGGAAAAGTAAAAATGCAAGCTAATTTCCTGAGGTTACTAAAATAGCCCTGCCCACCACTGCAGAAGCACCAATCACAAGCTGGTCACTCTGGATACCAGTAGGCAACTGGCAGTGAAGAAACAGGAAACACTTCTGCAGTCCCTCAACAGTCACCTCACACTCCCCTCCTCTCTCAGCACATCTCATAAACAGGAAGTCGCTCATAGAGACGCAGTCGTTTGTACCGACTGAGAAAGAAAGGGACCATCAACACCACACACACACAGCTCTTACCACTACAAATACACATCTGTAGCATATGAGCCGCTGTGGCAAAACAGACCAGCAGTTCACATGTTGACAGTGCACAGCTATTATGACCTGCATAGTCACAAGATAATGCAAGATAATTTTACTGAATAAGAAAATGGAGAGTTTTGGGTTATAAATGTCTTAAATTGCAATTTCAAGCTCTAAACTAGCACAACTTGTGTTTTATGTACTTTTACAAGTTGAAAATAATTTACATTTCTGCACTATATATAGATAATTATAGTTATTTTTTTTAAATGAATATTATGTCCAAAAATGACAAAACATTTTAGCTAGATATATAAAAAATAAATAAAATAAATAAATACATTTAAATACTATAAGTGCATTTATGCATCACAATTATAATAGAAAAAAAATAAAAAATGCAAATTAATTTTGAGATTTGCTACAGATTACATTTAAAGATTGAAAGTGAGCATTAGATGGTAATCTAAATGCAAAAATAGGGAAGTGATAATTAGGATTAAAGTGCAATCCTAATTATATAGTTAACTGCATTTAGCATTGTTTCCCCTGTTGTCTAAAATCAGAACAAACCTGCAACCCATTTTCAGGTCGTGTCTTGAGTCACGCTGGTCAAAAATACCAACAATACTGTCCACACAGTGTCTACACAACACAGAAGTAGAAATTTAAAAGTGTACACAGTGCTAGAATCTCTTTAAGGACAAATATGGCACAAAAACTCAATGCAAGCATTCACAAACACACACAATTTTAAATGGGCCAATTTAATACAAGTCTTTTGAAACAAAATATGGCCCCTTTAAGATAAACAATACATAAAACCCAAATGGGTTTACTTTAGAAGAGGAATAAATGTTTTTTGAGCAGCAAATCAGAGCATTAGAATGATTTCTGAAGGATCATGTGTCTGGAGCAATGATGCCAAAAATTCATTATAGAAATCACAGGAATAAATTACATTTTAAAATATATTCAAATAGAAACCAATTATTTTAAATAGCAAAAATATTTTAAAATTTTACTGTTTTAAAAAACATTACAAATCTTACTGTTCAAAAACTTTTGACTGGAAGTGTAGCCTAATGATTTTTCAAAGAAAGACTTCTGGAAACAATGCTTTCACAGCACTTATTAACCTGCAACCCATTTTCAGGTCGTGTCATGAGTCACGCTGGTCAAAAATACCAACAATACTGTCCACACACTGTCTACACAACACAGTAGTAGAGATTTAAAAAGTATGTACTGTGCTAGAAATTCAGGACAAATAAGGTACAAAAACTCACAAGAAAACACAAGAACAAACACACACAATTTTAAGCGGCCACTTTAATATAAAATTTGTTGCTCTTTTGAAACAAAACATGGCCCCTTTAAGATAAACAATATATTAAACCCAACTGGGTTTACTTTAGAAGAGGAAGCATCTCTCTTTGAGCGCTTTGACTTGATGATCTATCAAACAGAATGGCCCTAAACCACAAACCACAACAGGAAGTCAAACTTAATGCACAAACACGTGCTACATAACACACAAACATACGACTCAAACTATAATTCCCATTTTAGTAAACATTGAGTGCTCAGTGCTCACATTCAGTTCCTTCTAGAGCAGGAGACACATTGTCCACCTGATTCGGATGACATTCGGATATTTAGAAGAGGATAAAGTGAAAGTGGGGCATGCAGACACATTTACTTAGAGAAAATAATCCACAGATGAAGAGCATCAGGCAGGTTTAAGCTCTGAATTGCCAGGGTGATATTACTTCCTAAAAGATTTTCTTTTCTTTTCCTCCTTTGATAAATCCAGGGCCAGGCAGTCATCCAAGATATTACGGCAAGGTATAAAGAGCTTCCAATAAAGAAAAAAAACCTGTGAGATTTATCATCACCTGATAATCAAGCAGCTTATGGGAACTAGAAAACCATGAAAGTGACACGTAAACGTAATATAAAACAAGTTTGGGCAGGACGTGCAAGTTTGGACACACTTAAGGGTGAATGAGCGCAGCCCTTCATCACAATTACTGAACATTATAATTACAGAACATTATAAGATTCGCTTAGAGGGATCTCTCGGCAGGCCTAATTGGACGAGAGCCTGCTTTCCCTCAGCAGCATGCTAACGTGTTTGTGTCTTTAACTTCCTCCATGGCTCATTTCCCCGTTTAAGGTGCATGCAAACAGCAGTTACCGTTCCTCGCGCTGCTCCACTTATGAGAACATGAAACACTCTCAAATTACTCATGAAAAGAGAGAACTAAGTGCTTAGAATGCAGCAAAACAAAATGCCAGCTAGGTTGTCATGACATAGCCCTGATTATATTTTAGTGCTTCATTATGTTTTTGTTTAAGGATCTTTTGGACAAAATATGCCATGCAAGAAACAGAGGCAATAGCTTGTATATTTTCTGTAAGAAAATGAGTGGTGTTTGTTCAGAGTGGTTTCCAGGACATTGGCTTGCGGTTGCTAAAGTGTTCTGAATGTTTTTTTAGTACACTACAATTCAAATTTTTTGGGTTGGTAGGATTTTTTTTTTTTTTTAAAGAGAAGTCTTCTCCATTCACCAATGCTGCATTTATTTGATTAAAGGAACACTCACTTTTTTTTGAAAATAGGCTCATTTTCCAACTCCCCTAGAGTTAAACAGTTGAGTTTTACCATTTTCTAATCCATTCAGCTGATCTCCGGGTCTGGCGGTAGCACTTTTAGCATAGCTTAGCATAGATCACTGAATCGGATTAGACTGTTAGCATCTCGCTAAAAAATGACAATAGTCTACCTGTGCAAGCAGGTGGTCACATTGGTTATGTTGACGGAAGTTAGCCTATTTTCAGGCGCTGCGTAACATCATTGCGCCTGCTGCACCCATGGTACGGCAGCAAAGTTCCTTAATTATTACGCTGAAATGAGAGTATAGTTCCAAGCCATATCAGCCTAGAAAATCGCAACTTTTCATTTTCCGTTGGTCTTAGTACACGATGCAACTACAGAAAAGTCAAATTTTGCATAGGAAAAATATTGAAACTCTTAGGTCATTTTTGAGCGAGATGCTAATGGTCTAATCAGATTAAATGATCTATGCTAAGCTATGCTAATTGTGCTACCGCCAGACCCGGAGATCGGCTGAATGGATTCGAAAACGGTAAAACTCAACTGTTTAACTCTAAGTTAAAAAAAAAGAGTGGAGTGTTCCTTTAAAATTACAGTGAAACATTAATATTATGACAACATAATACATTCTTGTATTTTAAGATGTTTTCAATTTATTTTTTAATATGTAAGTTATAACTCTGATGCAAAGCTACATTTTCAGCATCATTACTCCAGTCTTCACTGTCACATGAACCTTCAAAAATCATCCTAATATGCTGATTTGCTGCTTAACATTTTTGTTGAAACTGATACTATATTCCAAGTTTTCTGAAATAATTTCAGAAACAGATTAAGAGAATCATTTGATCCAATCAGACAATTCATGATTCGGTTCTTAAGCTCAGGTCTTGACTCGGCTGCAACTGTTAAAAGCTCACTGGAGAAGATTATCAGTGAGAAATGACTTTAAAGGCACAATATGTAAGATTTTTTTATTAAAATATCCAAAAAACTTTGCTGACTTCCGTACTTACATTATCCCAAATGTTTCGAAGATTAGAGAAAGAAGCAATTTTAACTAGTGTAACGGACCATGTCATTGTGTTGCATGCTAATCCTCGATTTTCCAGTTTTATTCTGTAGAAAACATGGAAACCCCAAAGACACTTTAATATGTTATCCATTTTATTAGACAGGTGATGAACGCACAGAGCAGCATTATAACAGAACTTTCAACACACTCCTTCCTTCGTGCTTCCTTCGTCCTTCATTAGCAATCGCTCCAGCGGCCTCGTTTCACTTTCACAGCTTTCAGCCCCACCCTGATTCATACTACAGCAACCTTTATAAGTCTTTAATACATTAGCTTATCCATGGACATGAATTCTGCCCCAGTCCCGACAGATTGCATCGGCTGTGGGGATGAAGACAACAACTCCCATGATTCCACACTCAATCACGGTGTCATCAAACTACACATTTCTTTGTTTGTTTTGAATATGCGCCCTCTAGCGGCAAAAACGAACATATTGTGCCTTTAAATTTGGTCTGTTTCTCACAGAAATCTATTGAATGACTTCAGAAGACTCATTGAAGATGGCAAAACAAGCCTTTTTTGGCCACTTAATGATACAATCTGGTGCTTTTGCATCCCTTTTTGAAGCTTGAGTGCCTCAGTATACATTCAGTGCATTCATTCCATTTGACCAGTACAATTTTTCAAAACTTTTCTGTCATATGGGTTTGAAACAACAAAATGATGAATGAATGTTTAGTTTTGGCGGTTTGTTGAAATCCTTAAAGAGACAGTTCACCCAAAAATGGGATGGCTTGCAATTTTGTGTCCAACTTTACTATTTGAACCAGAATATATAGACAATGAACTAAGAGAGATGGATATTCAGCTCACTGTAAAAAATGACAGTGAATTTAATGGTGAATTTAGCAGTTTTGTACATTAGGGTTGTATGTTACATCTAATAAAGGTTTAAATTGCATTCTTTTAGTTTCATGTTTGTTACCATGATGGTGTTTAGTGTTTGTGTGAATGACACTGTGCACCTTCTATATATGTTAATATTTAAAAGCTGTTTGTGATGAGCTTTGGTTCATCGTTTGACTTTCTCAACACCACCTGCTTTTGGTGGTTATCAGTGTACAAAGGCACAGATTTCAGTACTTCAGTAAGTGGGTACATTAACATTATATCAGTTAATGAAATTACGGCATTTACCTGTAAATTCAAGTGAAAACCGTAAAATACAAAACGTTGCTACCGCATTTTTACGGTTAAATTCTGGCAACCACAGCTGCTGTTTTGACTTACTGTAAATTTTACGGATTTTTTTTTTTACAGTGCACGCATGACTGACAGAGAAGAAGAGAAATTGCTGAATATAAGTCATTATTTTTGTTTTCTTTTGAACAAAATTCTTGTAGCTTCATAAAAGTAAGGTTGAAAACACTGTTAAAAAAAAAAAAAAAAAAAAAAATACCCTGAATTTAACGGTAAAAAAAAAAAAAAAACTGTAAAAATGTTACAGCAAAAACCTGTTAAATGCTTAACAGTAAAAGATTATTATTATTATTTTTTTTTTTTTTTTTTTTACAGTGAATAACCGTAAATTGACATTTTCCATTTGTTACATTTTTTGTTTAAATAACTCTTTCTTAGTTTTTTCTTAGCAGTTTTGTACATTAGGGTTGTATGTTACATCTAATAAAGGTTTAAATTGCATTCTTTTAGTTTCATGTTTGTTACCATGATGGTGTTTAGTGTTTGTGTGAATGACACTGTGCACCTTCTATATATGTTAATATTTAAAAGCTGTTTGTGATGAGCTTTGGTTCATCGTTTGACTTTCTCAACACCACCTGCTTTTGGTGGTTATCAGTGTACAAAGGCACAGATTTCAGTACTTCAGTAAGTGGGTACATTAACATTATATCAGTTAATGAAATTACGGCATTTACCTGTAAATTCAAGTGAAAACCGTAAAATACAAAACGTTGCTACCGCATTTTTACGGTTAAATTCTGGCAACCACAGCTGCTGTTTTGACTTACTGTAAATTTTACGGATTTTTTTTTTTTACAGTGCACGCATGACTGACAGAGAAGAAGAGAAATTGCTGAATATAAGTCATTATTTTTGTTTTCTTTTGAACAAAATTCTTGTAGCTTCATAAAAGTAAGGTTGAAAACACTGTTAAAAGAAAAAAAAAAAAAAAAAAATACCCTGAATTTAACGGTAAAAAAAAAAAAAAACTGTAAAAATGTTACAGCAAAAACCTGTTAAATGCTTAACAGTAAAAGATTATTATTATTATTATTATTATTTTTTTTTTTACAGTGAATAACCGTAAATTGACATTTTCCATTTGTTACATTTTTTGTTTAAATAACTCTTTCTTAGTTTTTTCTTAGCAGTTTTGTACATTAGGGTTGTATGTTACATCTAATAAAGGTTTAAATTGCATTCTTTTAGTTTCATGTTTGTTACCATGATGGTGTTTAGTGTTTGTGTGAATGACACTGTGCACCTTCTATATATGTTAATATTTAAAAGCTGTTTGTGATGAGCTTTGGTTCATCGTTTGACTTTCTCATCACCACCTGCTTTTGGTGGTTATCAGTGTACAAAGGCACGGAAACAGATTTCAGTACTTCAATAAGTTGGTACATTCTATCAGTTAATGAAATTATGGTATTTACCTGTAAATTTAAGTGAAAACCGTAAAACGTTGCTACCGTATTTTACCACAGCTGCCGTTTTTTTTACCGAAAATTTTACAGATTTTTTTTTTTTTACAGTGCATGCATGACTGACACAGAAGAGAAGAAACTGCTGAATAAAGTCATTATTTTTATTTTCTTTTGCACAAAATTCTCGTAGCTTCATAAAAGTACGGTTGAACCATTTATTCTATTTTATCAATGTCCTTACTACCTTTCTGGGCCTTGAACGTGGTAGTCGTGTTGCTGTCTATGAAGTGAAAGCTCTCGGACTGAATTTATCTTCTGAAGATGAACAAATGTCTAACTATGCATAAGTAGTAACAGTGACTTCTGCGTTCTGTGAGCACCACTAAATGAACACACAATAACAAGTCTAAATTTGTTCTCTGAGAAAACACAATGTTATTGTGGTTCTGTCACTTTCTCACTCCCTTTTCTAAAACTTTTTTACCAACAAAGAGCACGTCAGCATATTAGAGGCTTAAACAGGAAAAGCTGGCTAATTAGGCAGTTCTTATGACAGCAAATGCAGACATGCTAGAATAATAATAAAAAAAAAAAACTTAAAGAACTTAAAATAGAAACTTCATGATTTAAATATTTAGATGTTCCTTTGTTTCAAAAATATAGAGAATTTAGGTTTAGATGTGGAGTTGTTTGTTTTAACGCTGTGCAGCGATGCTGGTGAATCAGTCTGCTTTGATCACAACCAACTGTTCTCAAATCATTCATTCTGCCAGATGCATACATAAGACAGGATGAAAATAACCAAAAGGTAGACTAAATACCAGCCGCAACAACATCCTGAACCTCAACAAGGATCAAAGAGATTAAACATCTAAGCTGAAATGAAAGACAAAATTCAAAGAAATACTGTAGGCTCAAGTGTAGTTTCATAACAATGTACAGTGTTGACTTTGAAAGAGTTAAA
This sequence comes from Cirrhinus mrigala, assembly GCA_036247105.1. Lineage (NCBI taxonomy): Eukaryota > Metazoa > Chordata > Actinopteri > Cypriniformes > Cyprinidae > Cirrhinus > Cirrhinus mrigala. The sequence continues at coordinate 29,382,663 of CM070026.1, forward strand.
AAAAAAAAAAAATAAAATAAAAAAAGGAAAACAAAAAGTCAATCAAGTGAGGAAAGCCACAATTTTAGTGCACAATGGGACATATCGAGACTGCTCGGACAGGACTCATTTGCTGTGAAGAAATTAGGTAAATTTGAGTTTCACAGACATTCTTTGTGATCCTGTCTGAATAAAACAAGGCTGTGCCCCCCCCTCAAACAACCTTGGTGAAATTACAGTGCAAATTACCTACTGTTTTTCAGTGAACTCTGGGGAAATCTAATCCCATGCAAATAGGAATGTCTGTGATTGCAGTATATTATTCTTTTCCTAACGCTTCTCCTAAGCTTCTTCGAATACCGTAACTAAAGCTTAAAGCTAAATATACCAAACTAAATAATGTGTTTCGCTGTCTGGTGTGCCTTTATTATGAATTTAGACTTTCTTGATGTTACAAAAAAACTGTTTGTGGTTTTAGTAGAGCCAGCTGAACTACAAGGAACTAGTAAATAATTCCATGCATACTTTCACAAATCTTTTAATTATATACACTACTGTTCAAAAACTTGAGGTTGTGAGATTTTTTATGTTTTGACAGTCTCTTCTGCTCACCAAGGATGGATTTATTTGGTCATAAAAACAATTTATTCCTATGATGCAAAGCTGAATTTTCAGCATCATTATTCCACATGTCACATGATCCTTCAAAATTTGTTAAATGAACTCCCATCCATACGCATTCATCTTATGTTGTTCAATGTGATTCAAAAGTGGCTCAAAAGTAGAAAATATGTCTTATCCAAATCTTAAGCACCACAGTTTATCAAACATGTCCAAGCAGCTGGAGTTACAGCCTAGGAAACACGACCTGCATCCTGAAAAGTCTGGCATTTAATAGCTCTTTCCTACAGGTCAAGAGGCCGACAAAATGAAGAAAATGTTCCATCCTCGACACACAAACAGAACAGTAACAAGAAGAGGAAAGACACCAGCGGATAAAAGAAGAGCTTTCAGCCCATCTGGGTGGTGCCGCTGTCTGATAGGATGCGGTGTGGTCAGACCGATCCCAGCATAATCCTGACACCTTTGCCCCCTTTCTCTTCAAACAAGGGCAGACCTAGTGATTAAACGCATTAGGCACATGTTGCTTTAAATGCATTCAGTCATCCCTGTGTGTGTGCGGAGCGGAAAGAGTGAAAGAGCGTCCTAATGTGACTGAAGCGTATCCCTTTCTGACTCATGGGATTAAACTTTTCGTTAAAAATATTTCCGTGAAACAAGCACCTAAGCTCATCACACAGAACACCGCTGACATGATTTTAAACCTTTCCTTCACTTACAAGAACGGACCAGTGTGAATCTCATAAAAATCAAGATGCGAACGGAACTTAAAATGATAAAAAAACGATGCAAAATAAATAAAGAAATTATAAAGAATAAGGAATTAATAAATACATTTAATTTTCAAGTCAATAATTATACACTACTGTTCAAAAGTTTGGGGTCAGTAAAAAAAAAAATAATAATAATAATTTGATTCAAAGTACAGCAAAAACAGTAAAAATTTGAAACATTTTTACTATTTAAAATAACTGTTTTCTATTTGAATATATTTTAAAATGTAATTTATTCCTGTGATTTCAAAGTGAATTTTTAGCATCATTACTCCAGTCACATGATCATTCAGAAATCGTTTTAATATTCTGATTTGCTGCTCAAAAACATTTATTATTATTATTGTTGTTGTTGTTATTATGTTGAAAACAGCTGAGTAGATATTCTTCAGGTTTCTTTGTTGATTAAAAAGTTCAGAAGAACAGCATTTATTTGAAAAAAAGAAATCTTTTGTAACACTATAAATATCTTTCTCATCACTTTTGATCAATTTAAAGCATCCTTGCTAAATAAAAGTACTAAATAAAAGTACCCCCCCCCAATAAATAAATAAATAACTAAAATGATTAAGCTTTTGAATGGTATAGTGTATAATGTCATAAAAGCTTTTTATTACAGATAAATGGTGATCTTTGGATCTTTCTATTCATCAAAGAATCCTAAAAAAATGTACTCTATTTCTTTAACGGCAAATCGGATTATGTGTCACTGAGGACTTGAGTAACGATGCTAAAAATTTAGCTTTGATCGCAGGAATAAATGACATTTCAAAATATATTTAAATAGTAAACAGTTATTTTAAATAGTAAAAATATTTCAAAATTTGTACTATTTTTGCTGTATTTTGGATTAAATAAATGCAGTCTTGGTGAGCAGAAGAGACTTCTTTAAAAAAACAATAAAAATCTTACTGTTCAAAAACTTTTGACTGGTATATATAGAAAACAATATTTCACAATATTATTGTTTTTTCAGTATTTTCAGGAAATCTATCAAATAAATGCAGCCTTGTTCTGCATAAAAGACTTCTTACAATAACAAATCTTACAGACTCCAAACGTTTATATTTGTCGCACTTAATTTAGTATCTTCTCATTTTAATTTACCCGTTCAAAAAAATTTCATTGCTGTACTATACAGTAACGAGCAAATAATAAAAAGTCTTAAAATAGGAAAAAATACAATTTCTTGGTGAAATTCAACCACCATGGTATTGAGATGATTTCAGTCATTATTTGGATGATTTTAAAATATATTTTGAAGTGCCGTGTAAATACCACTGTATAAGAATATGGTAATCGCACAGTGTTGTGCTATAAATATGATATGTCAAAAAAAACAAAACAAAACAAAAAACAAAACAAAAACATTGTTCCAGACTCTCACTTCCTGAGCTTTCCTGTGTTCTTGAATTTTTCTGATATGATGTTTATTTTTAAAAACTGCAGTGTGAATTGTTTCAATAATTGTACAATTTCCAAAACACCAATACCGGAAGAAAGGCAGTGTGCCAAAGAAATTCATGATTTAAAAAAAAAAAAAAAAAAAAAAAAAAAATCAAATCTGGTTGATGGGATAAAAACAGGAAATGGGAAGTCCATGATATCAGCATTTGGCAAACCTTGAAGGAGGAAAAAAAGAACAAAGTAGCCACTTGAAGATTTGCATGTCTGGCTAGAGGAGCGAACAGAAAAGGCCACATTTGTTACATCCTTAAAAAGTAATTCACATCAAAGTTTCTTTATTTGTATTTTCATACTAATTTTTAGATGGTTACCAAAGGAGGACAGGACTAACCAATCCAGATGTTATAAAATATCAGGTCAAATCCAGACATAATAAGGCAAACAAGTAACAAATGGACCTGCACAGATGCATTGCTTTCCGGATGATGCAAGCACAAATGAGGTCAATGCCAGCGGGACAACAAGCCCGCAAAACGCTGCCAGACTGCAGAGGTTTTGTGGCTTTTGTAAACATTCCCATTCCCATTGCTAAATCCCTCTCATTTTCCTATGTAGTTGTGCAAGCATCCAGGAGAACATCTATTAGGGTCCTGTGATTTCCGTGATGTGGACAAAACCAGTCAAATGGAATCCAGTCATAAAAATTTATTTAAAAATTTAAAATGTAAAAATTTACAATCTAACACAAAATGTCACAGAAATTGGTAAATTTTGAATGAATATATCAAAAGCAGGGCTGTACAATGAATCAAACCGCAATAGTATTACACATACTTGGTCTCCAGCATGTTAAGTGAAGCTGGTGGTGTTTTCAGCATTTCATTTACTAAACTATCATCATATCATATACACACACAGAAACTAATGTACTTCCCAAAGTAATAATAAAATTATTAAAATTTTATTTTAATCTGAAAATGTTCCTCCTAGTTTAATTTAATTTAAGCAGTGACCCTCTGTTTGCCAAAAATAAAAGCAATTGCTTAATTTGCATTTGAATACATTTTAAAAGATTAAATTGTTAATGTTTTACGCCATCATTTGCTTATCGCTGCTAATACATTTGCATGAAATCACAAATTCAGAAAATGGACAACAGAATTTTTTATAACAGAAAAATAAAATAAAATAAAATAAACATTTTAGGGCCCTATTATTGTTTAATTAATTAATTAATTAATTAATTAATTAATAATAATACTTTTTTTTTTAATTGTATGAATCCAGATGAATCCAGATTAGACAAGCTTTCTATTTCCATTAATTCAACTATTAAAACAGAACCAATAAAAGAAACAGAAAACAGAATTTGGGAAAAAATAAAACAGATTTCATAAGGCCTTAAAAATGTACTTTTTAACTTTTAATAAATAATCAAGAAACATTTATTATTGCTATTATCAATGTTGAAAATGGTTGTGCTGTATATAATATTAAATAAATATTTTAATAAAAATAAATATTTTGTTTAAACATCATTCAATTTTTCAGGATTGTTTGTGGAATAACAAGTTTAAAAGAACAGCTTTTGTATTTGAATTAGATTTTTTTTTTTTTTTTTGTAACATTAGAAATGTCTTTACCGTCACTGATCAGTTTAACATGTATTTGCTAAATAAAATAATACATTTCTTTAAAAACTCTTCCTGACCAAAAAGTTTTAAACCGTAGTGCAAATTTGTGTTTCATGATTGCAATTAATTAGATTTTTTGATTGTCAAGATTTAATTTAACCATCAAATAAGAATACAAAAAAAATCAATTGGAAACATTTTTTTATAGGGCTCTAACCTATACTTTATGAAATAGCCCTAGGCACCTGTCCTTTCCTCATGACCACACACAAAGGAGAGGCCGAACCATCTGTGCACCGCACTAGAAATAAGCGCGTTTGAGCAGGTGTTGGGAGATTCAGGTGTTCAGGCCAAACCAAAATGACGTGATCAAGAATGAACTTAGGATTTAAGGCCTTTTCTCAGAGGAGAAATGGTGACTCATCCCATTTTCATTCACATCCCTGATTTCAGATGTTCCTCATTCACTAGCTGCAAGAATGAAACGCTGTATGAGTGTTTCTAGGATACCAGTGGCAGAAAAAAATCATCTGGAACTGCTCTCTTACATCAACACCCACATACACCCACACGCATGATCTGAAAACACGCAGCCGTGACGTCCACGCGCTTTATTCAGCTATTGAGCGCTCGGTGTGCTTCCGCGCTCTCAACCTTGACTCCATCGCAGGGTTGTCGATCGCTGATGTTCATACATAAAAAGAGGTTAATTTTAACAAGGAGATGGAACTAGCACCAGAGGCTGTCTTCCCACTCTCGGCGGTTGCGTAAGAGGTCGCACCAACGCAAATAAAAATGGCATTGGTGAGAGACGAAGAAGAAAAAGCTCTGGAAAGTCGAGAAGTGGTCATTGTCTGTGAGAGGGCCTGAGGTGTGTGGGTGGATGCCGTATTTGAATATTAAGGTTAACAGCAAAGCGCTGCTTGCCAAATGAAACAGCGTCTCCAAGACGTGTAAAAACTGACTCAGTATTAAGCATAGCGATTTTCTCTCTGTCTAGTATCACTGCATGTCTTTAAATTGCACTGTAAGTGTCAATATGGTCTCGGATTGTCTTTTGCTGAGTGGTAAACCACAAACGAGTTGCTAACAGAAAACAAAATGAGAACCGTGAACACAAAATGAGTATAAAACAAGATCCACACACACACACACACACACACATATAATATTTTGAAAAGCTGCTTTGTAACAATATGTATTGAACTGAATAATACAAATTGTGTGGTATTAGACGCTAGGAAATACACCCCCTAAATGAATAAATCCCCTCTACAAATAAATAAATAAATAAATAGAAATTGTGTGGAAGTAGATGCTAGACAAATTCTAAAAAGTATGAATACATCTAGTGCTGTGCAAATGATTAACCGCGATTTATTGCATCCAAAATAAACGTTTTTGTTTACATAATATATGTGCGTGTGCTGTTTTTTTATTACGTATATATAAATACAGACACACATGCATTAAGAAAAAAATTTATGTTTATATATTAAATATATTTATATGTAATATTAATTATTATATATTAATTACACATAAATATTTTCAAAATATATATTCTTTTTGTATGTGTATTTATGTATACATTATATACACAGTACACACACATTATGTAAACAATTTTTTTTTTATTTTGGATGTGATTAATCTTGATTAATCATTGCACAGCACTAAATACATCCAACTCCAAATAAATAAATAAATAAATAAATGTGGAATTAGATGCTAGATAAATTCTAGAAAATATTAATACATCCCCCTCCAAATAAATAAATAAATAGTCCGTAATTAGATGAAAAAATAAGAATACATCCCAAAACAAACAAACAAACAAACAAACAAATAAATAAATAAAAGTGTGGAATTAGATGCTAGATAAATTCTGGAAAATATGGAGACAAAATAACTAACTAAATAAATATAAATAAATAAATAAATAAATAAATAAATGTGGAATTAGATGCTAGATAAATTCTAGAAAATATGAATAAATCCCACTCCAAGTCAATAAATAAATAAATAAATAAATAAATAGTGTGGAATTAGATGCTAGATAAATAAAAAAAAAATTAATACATCCCCAAATAAATAAATAAACAGTGTGGAATTAGATGCTAGTTAAATTCTAGAAAATATGAAGACACCCCCTCCAAATAAATAAATAAATGTGGAATTTATAGTGTGGAATTAGATGCTAGATAAAATCTATAAAATATGAAGAAACACCCTCCAAATAAATAAATAAATGTGGAATTAGATGCTAAATAAATTCTAGAAAATATTAATATATCCCACTCCAAATAAATAAATAAATGAATGAATGAATGAATGTGGAATTACATGCTAGATAAATTCGAGAAAATATGAATACATCCCCCTCCAAACAAACAAAAAAACAAACAGATAGTGTAGCAGTAGATGCTGGATAAATATGAATACATCAACTCCAAATAAATTAATAAATGATGTTGAGTGAATGAGATGCCAGATCAATTCTAGAAAATATGAATACATCACACCCCAAATAAATAAATGGTGTGGCATTACATGCTAGATAAATTCAAGAAAATATGAATACGTCACCCTCCAAATAAATAAATCACTTCCAGAAAATACAAATACACTCCCAGGGTTCATCATCAATATTTTTGGTCTGTTGTCCCCGAAAATAAAGACTACACATTTTAACTGCATATAAAAAGGTAAAACAGATGATAAATACATTTCTGAACTAAAAGCTCCAAAACATATTGTGATTTGATACGGTCCCATATTGACGCCTACAAACTCCTGAAACCAACCAGAAACATAATTAAGTCCATCCAAAAACAAAAGTTCTGTCATCAAGTTTATACCCGCATGTTGTTCCAAACCTCTATGACTGTCTTTCTTCCGTGGAACACAAAAGAAAACAATTTGAGGAACGCTGAAAACCAAAACAACATTGGACTCATTGGCCTTTATTGTATATTCATCAGAAGAAATAAAGTCATACAGGTTTATGAGGGCAAGTAAATGACCAGTGAAGTATGCCTTTAATTATGACATTAACCTCTTTATTTATGCAAGGACTGATATGGACTACGACAATATGGGTCAGATGTTTAGATAACCTCTAACATTGCCATCCAAGCCATTGTCTGGGCCGGTCCACCAGTGACGTCCACCACTGACGATATTATTATTTAACCAAACGGGGTCATCGCTTCCCATTCACTCCCACATGTGGGTCTCATTAGAAAGTCTAGAGAAGAAAACAACAATCGACTTACACAACAAGCACCACTCAAGACCTTCGCCATAGATCCCAACACAGATAAACTGCCATTATAAAAGCTTGTTTTTGCACCTGATGCTTAAGTGAAAAATAGGATAAGATCGAAAGATAAAGCTGAAACCAGAACTGAATACAAGTTCTTCCAGTCAATTGGAAGATAAAACAATCTGTGACCCAGTTTTGGCTTGAGAAACTATAGAAAGTAAGTGAGGAGGAGTGCAGCTACCTTGCTACTTGTAATTTAGCCAAGGTTTTTATCCAAAACGATAAGTCTCTAAGGACTCAACTGCACCTATTGCAACCTTTATATGCACACAGTTTAGCATCTTACCCATTCGGCTATGAATACCCCAGCATCCCCTTTACCCATAATAAAAAAAAAAAAAGATCAGACATGAGACATCAGAGCTCTGAAATGTCAAGCAGTGAAAGTGAGCAATGGCTGCAGGTTCTGATTCAGTGGTGAGAATGACTCAGCCTCCTGTCCAGGACTGTGCAGTACACACGAGCAGTCATTAAACACTACCGCTGACATGAGTTACAAACAGAGATAGCAAACATCTTCGCAGAGGTCGAGAGAAAATGCTACAAATGAAGCGTATACTATGACTGAACAATACTGAAATTATGACATCAAACATTCAACAAATTAGTCATATTATTTATGGTCACACTGGCTAAAAAGATAGACAAAAGAGTTTGGCAAGTTCCTTATGCTCACCAAGGCTGCATTCTCCTTTATCAAAAATACACTAGGAAACAGTATTAATGTGAAATATTATAACAATTCAAAATAGCTGTTTTATACTTTAATATATTGTAAAATGTCATTTATTCTCATGATGCAAAGCTGAATTTTCAGCATCATTACTCCAGTCTTTAGTGTCATGATTCTTCAGAAATTATTCTAATATGCTGATTTAATGAAGAAACATTTCTCATTATCAGTGTTGAAAACAATTGTGCTGCTTCAGATTTTTATGAAAACCACGATTCTTTTTTCAGTATTGTTTGATGAATAGGTTTCAAAAGAACAGCATTTATTTAAAAAGGAGATACTTTGTAACATTATAAATGTCTTTAATGTCACTTTTGATCAATTTAATGTGTCTTTTCTGAATGAAGGTACTAATTTCTTTAAAAAATTATTTATATCATTAAATATTGAGCCAAGAAAAAAGAAGAAAAAAAAAAGTAGTAGACCAATTTTTTTTATCTGATCATTTTAGAGTCCTCTGATTTCTGCGTTGTGGAAAACGTGGACGGAATCGTGGAATCTAGTCATTAAAAATGGAATTTACTGTATAACGCTGAATGTCACCGAATTTGCCAAAATTTGGTTGAATAGATCAAAAATAGGTCAGTACACTTGAATCAAAACATGATATGGACTAGTGTCTGTGAATATTAAGCAGCAAAAATTCTATTAAAACATGAATCCTGCATATTCTATGAGTTTCTGTGTGAAATGGCGCAGATGCATGTTTTTGTTTACTACACACATACTGAAGCACCTGTGACGTTCGCAGTGTTTTCAGTCTCTGCCACCTCAAAATATGAGTACATGAACACATAAACAATCTCTAGAACTGCTCTGAGAGTCACTTCACAAAGATTTCACCGTTTCTTTTAAGAAAAACTATGGTCATATCATATACAAACTGAAACTCAAAGATCTTTACAGCGACCCGTCAAAAAAGCTCTGTTTAACTTGAAGAAACTGACAAATTTACCTAATGTAATGACAGCACTACTACTAAAATTATTATTAAAATAATCTTTTTTAAAGGAACATTTCCCAGATGAAAATGTTTATCAGAATTTATTTACCATAAAAATGTAAACACACAATACAGTATTTCCAAAAAAATAAACAAATAAAATACTGATAAATTAATTCTTTATGAAATAAATTAATTAGAGATGCTTTTGATTATTAATATTTAATAAAACCAATAAAATGGAATCCAGAAAATTAATTCCAGAAAAAAATAAAAAATAAAACGCATTTCATAGGACCTTAAAAATTTAATTTTTGTTCAACTTTTAAAAATTGCTGTTAAAATTGCTTAATTTAATAACTAAAACAGAGTCTATAAAATGAAAATAAAAAAAACAAACAAACAAAAAAGGGAATTTGGATTCGGATTTACAATCTACAACAGATTCTACAATTGAGTGTTTTATTTTTAATACATATATATATATATATGAAATAAATTAGACAAATTTGTGGAAATTAAATATAATCACATGCATGTTGGTCTTGGTAACATTCAGCCACTTTAAAAACAACATCTAGCAATTCATTTGCCAACCCATATTTTCTACATTTTTTTTTAGTTTCACCATTTTTTAAAGGAAATTTTGCAAATGAGTTACTCCTTTCATGCCTTCAATCAGATGCCTTCCAATACTAACCGACAGGCCCTCATTAATCAACCTCAGGTGATTAGAGGACATCTTAATTGGAAATACGCACTTGGGTCAGCAGTGGGCCGCACTGGGGCTCAATCGCACCCAGTCTTTTCCCCTTATGCCCCAAACGGATCACCACCTCCTCTCCAGAGACCCAACCCAAGCTATAGGGTGTCAATCGGCTCGCAAATGGAAAACGGCCTAAATCAATGGCCTGGAAAAACAAGTGCCAGCTAATTATAGGGAAAAGGGCAGCCAGTGGAAGAGAACATCAACACCTCACATTGGCCTCAATGTGACAATGTGATCTATATGGTCCATCCAGAGGGGAAAAAAAAAAAAAACACACAGAGGCCGGTCACAATTTTTGGCACGAAATATGACATCCGAACCGACAAACTCCAGCAGACTCAAGCTAAGCAAACTGTCCCATCTAAGCGCTATGCTTTCCACTCAGCATATGTGTGGTTATTATTCGAGCCTCTCATTCTGATTTCTCGGTTCCTGCTATTATTAGCTGCCTCTGAAATCCAAGTCCACTGAGGGTTCCTCCATCAGCTACTGCTCACCCATCATGCACCACTCTGAACAGAAGTTCCTTTGATTTTTGGTCTGCATCTTATGCTGCTGAAAACGAACGTGTCAACTAATGCCAAATCAAAAAGATAACAACTGGGATTTTAAAAATAGGCAATAAAACACGTGGCCCAAAGGCAACTGTCTCTTGCAAAGAAATACAGTAATGCTATCAACATATGTGGTTAATGTTTAATTCGCTCTGGAAGGACAAAAGCGGGATTCCACTTTTGCACGCTCTTATCCTTAAACCAGTAAAAGAGAGAAGGATAGAGAAGACTGAGAATGACGGGGACAGGATTTTTATAGCTCAGCAGTAATCCTGAAATGTTTACCTTTTGAAGGCTGGTAGGATTAAGTTGTGTCTTATCAATTATTTTTATGGCCACCTGCAAGAAAGAGAGAAGAGGAAAAAATAAATTTCACTGCCTTGTTCAACAAAGTCTGACCAGCACTTAGTAAAAGAGCATCAATAATATGATTTTATCTCTGCAGCTTAACACAAAATCAGGCTGAAAAACATTCAGGGTCATATGTCATCCCCAAAAGCAAAAGAAAAAAAGACAATATATTTATTTATAATAATTTATTTATAATTTATAAATAAATTTCATTTTTGCATTATTATTTTATTATTCAATTATTTATTATATTTCTATTTTAGAAAAATAGAACACTTTTAGGAATATTAAGATGAAAACAAAAAAAAAACAAATATATGAATATATTTAATACATATATATTTTTTTAAATCATTAGCAACTAATATATATATAGTGCTCAACATTTTAAGTGGACCAAAACCTTTCAAAGTTGTCCAAAAGCCAATATATATATATATATATATATACTGTAGATTTATACATCACCTAAAAGCTGAATAAATAAGCTTTCCACTGATGTCTAATGTTAGGATAGGACAATATTTCAACTATTTGAAAATCTGTAATCTGAGGGTGCAAAAAAAAACAAAAACAAAAAATTAAATATTGAGAAAATCGCCTTTAAAAATTGTCCAAGTGAAGTTCTTAGCAATGCATATTACTAATCAAAAATTAAGTTTTGATATATGTACAGTATTAAATTTACAAAATATCTTTATGGAACATGATCTTTACTTAATATGCTAATGATTTTTAGCTAAAAAAAAAATTCTAATTTTGACCCATACAATGTATTGTTGGCTATATATATATATATATATATATAGATAGATAGATAGATAGATAGATAGATAGATAGAAAATGTGTTTAACTGTAAAAATGTTATATAAATAATGCAAAATTGTGCAAAAACCAAAAGTTGTCCACTGAGATCTTCATGAAGCTCACCTCTCGTCCTGTGAGAATGTGTCGTGCCAATTTGACCTTGGCAAAGTTGCCCTTGCCGATGGTTTTGAGGAGCCGGTAGTTGCCGATATGTGGCTGCTCATCGGCACAGGAGGCGATGGAGTTTCGACAGCGGGCCCCTGAACGCCCGGGACGGGATGCCACTTCATTCCGCCCATCCGTGTGTGATGTGTGCTGGAGACAAATACAAAAAAAAAAAGAAAATTAGTAAAGACAAATATACTGCTGTTCAAAAGTTTGAAAAAAAAGTTTTTTTGTTTTTTTTTTAAAGAAAGTAATTTTTGTGCTCATCAAGGACACATTATAATAATCAAAATTGAAAGTAAAGACATTAATATTTTTACAAAAGATCTTAGCTTCAAATAAAAGTCTGAGTGTTCTATTTATTAAAGAATCTGAAATCAAATGTAACTGATGATAATTGTAAAAAAATCATAAGAAGAAAATTAGCATATTAGAATGATTATTGAAGGATCATGTGACAGTGAAGACTTAATTAATGATGCTGAAAATTCAGCTTTGCATCACAGGAATAAATTACATATTAAAGTATATCACAACAGAAATAGTTATTTTAAATTGTAAGAATATTTCAAAATATTATTTTTTTGGCTGTATTTTTGATCAAATACATGCAGCCTTAGTGAGAATAAGAGACTTTCAAGAGCATCACCAATCCTAAACTTCCATATCATTTTGTGTGAATGCAAACAGCTTTTCACTTCAGATAAAATTGCCAGAACATGTCTTAAAAACTCTGTATAAGATCGCTGCACACTTGTGGTAGTCTGACAGCCGTTAAATGCCAGGCAAATGAAAATATAGGGAATGTCAATGCTGTTTAAATGAAGATATTTGAACCCAACAACCTCAAAGAGGAGCTTCACCGCGGGAAATATCTTCATTTCCTCCCATCAAGGATATATATCTGTGAACCGAGCCGGTCAAAGAGTTTCAGCTGACATCTGTTTGTGGTACAGTATGGTGCCTCTAAAGTTTCCCCTCATAGGAAGGGAGACATGTAAATAAAGTAATCTGGACAAAATGTCAGACGATTTCCTGGATCTCTGCTTTGACTTCCTCTTTCGCTGAAAAATACTGGAGCTGCATCCTTTTAGAAATAGAGAGGGCTACTTTGACAAAAGTAACGTTTCTGCTAATTTTGAAGACAAAGTATCTTCCTTCCGGACTAACATTTGGTCTTTTATAGAAATAGACGGCAGCATTAGATCAGTTTTATGTGAATATTAAGTTATAAGTATTTAAAGTGACAGTGAATTTAAAGGAACAGTTCATCCAAAAATGTGTTCACCTTTGCAGGAATGGGTGCCATCAGAATGAGAGTCCAAATAGTTGATAAAAACACCACAATAATCCACAAATAATCCACACCACACCAGTCCATCAATTAACGTCTTGTGAAACAAAAAGCTGCGTGTTTGTAAGAAACAAATCCACTATTAAGACATTTTTAACTTCTGGCATAAATATTAGCGAAAAAGCAAATCCCCTGTTGTCCTCTCACGTCAGAATCCACATACATATTTATTTTGAACTATTTTTGCTTTGTAAACAGTGCTTGATCTGTGCATATTTCTCTCCTGATTCAGATTTTCACTAGAGAAAGCATCATTATGAAAAGAGGACTCATATTTTAGCTGGAAACAATGAAAAAATGTTTTAATGATAGCTTTGTTCATCTCAAACATGCATTTTTCCACTTCACAAGACGTTGTGTGGATTATTTGTGATGTTTGTATTAGCTTTTTGGATTCTCATTGTGACGGCACCCATTCACTGCAGAGAATCCATTGGTGAGCAAGTGACGCAATGCTAAATATCTTCAAATATGCTCCGATGAAGAAACAAACTCATATACATCTTCATCTATTTTTTCAGCAGATTTTAATTTTTGGATAAACCATTTGTTTACAGTTATAAATTTGACAGATTAAGTTTGAAGTTTGAAGTCATACGGATATAAATTGGTGAGTTTAGCTCCACTGATGATGATGTTAACATCTCAAACAGCTTTACTCAAAAGACAAAAACATCCAGCTACCTCACTGAATCAATAACTGTAATGGATGAGCGATGATAATTAGTGGCCATGGTTGTAAAAAACTATTAAACATGTCAGCATCACTGAGCAAACAAAAGGCAGAGATGACACCATCGGCTCGCACAGCGAGGACTCATCTATGATACGTTTTCAAGCAGCATGCTGGTCCATCTGGAACAGAGGGACTTAAATTAGCCCACAAAAGAGCTCCAATAGACACCTTAATGATAATATCCAATGTAGATGAACAGACTGCAGCATGCGTGTTGCCGGAATAAAGAAAAATGAAGAAGATCTCTCAATAAGGGATCCAGGAAATTAGATATGACGTGGATGGAGTCTGAAACAATACCTGAGAGGAGACAGATCAACAAGATGTTGCCTGCATCACTGTGACTCATGCAATTCAAGTCATGAAAAGACCTTAAGCATTACAAAATTAGGTAGTACTAGGAGATCTGGGTCAAGATTACTTCATTTCGACATTCAAACGCCACATTAGTTCAACTATTAGTCATATCAATTATTACTTGATCGATTATGTTCTACAAATAATGGACTTGTTGAAAAATCACCTTTTGTGTTTCACAGAAGACAACATGAGGCTGAGTATATGATCACAGGTGTTTAATTTTGGGTTGAACTATTGCTTTAAACTACAGAATGAGATTTAGGGTCCAAAATAGATAGCAGAAGCTCATAAAAGCCCTCAATGTCATAAAGCAACACTGAGTCAATAATGAGAATCAGCACCATACAGCAACGGATCATCAAAGATCAGCTTTTTTTTTTCTTTTTCTTTTTTTTTTTAAATCAATAGCCATTTAGTTGTATTACCACAAAATAAAAGTGGATGAAAGCAAAGGCAGGTGCCAAGATGTTACAAAGAACATAATGTGCTTTATTTTGCACTGTTTGCACAAAAGAGTTGACGTGCTGGACTGGTGCACATTTGTTTATTTGATTCATCATGACCTACAAATATTGCAGAATCATAAATACATCTTATTTATTTTACATAATAATGCAGATTTGTGTTAAACCCTAAAACTTAGCTTATTTCCAGTCTTAAATACTAAATTTGCCATGTCATTTGTACTCCACTATGCAACTTGCAAAAGTTTTAGGTTGGTAATTTTTATTTATTTATTTATTTGAAATATTTGTTTTGGAAAAACAAAAAGGGTAAAATTGTGAAATATTATTGCAATTTAAAATACCTGCTTTCTAATTGAATATATTTTGAAATCTAATTTATTCCTATGATGCAAAGCTGAATTTTCAGCATCATTACTCTATTCTTCATTGTAGGGCTGTCAAGCGATTAATCGCAATTAATCGCATACAAAATAAAAGTTTGAGTTTGCCTAATATAAGTGTGTGTGCTTTGTGTTATTATTTTGTATATTTAAATACACACAAATTATTTAAGAAAAATGTTATGTACAAAATATTTTTATTTATATATAATATAAATTATAAAAGATTATAATAAATACATATACTTGTAAAAAAAAATTTACATGAAGAGTTCAGATGCAAAAGCCTCTAAATCCATCTGATGTATTTCTTTAAAATTAGCATTTCTTTCTGGCTACATTGTATAGGTTTCTATGTAAGTACTGGTACTTCTGATTCGGCTGAGGCTGGAATTTAGCGAGTCTGAAGGAAAAGTATTTGATGGACGTATAATATGTGTCAGGAGCATTCACTCAGTATCATTATCTCATTTTCGACCGAGATGGCTTTTAGCTGGTTTTACATCCGAACTCTTCTTATATACATAATAATTACACACACATATATTAGGCAAACTCAAACTTTTATTTTGTATGCGATTAATCACGATTAATCGTTGGACAGCCCTACTTTAGTGTCACATGACCCGTCAGATATCATTCTAATATGCTGATTTGCATACAGATTGTTTTTTTTTTTTTTTACAATGCAAAAGTCTTCACTGTCATTTTTGTTCAATTTAATGTGTCCTTACTGAAAAAAAAAAAATAATTTGGAAGAAAATTTTAAATCTTTTGAACAGTAGTATTTTAACTGATAACTTACATCCTATGTTTGGTTTTAAGGAACCTGACTGACATACTAGTATGGGACTCATTAGGTTGTTAGTTACTAAGTTACCCAAGTTCTAAGGAAGCTAATAATGAGGAATAAGAGAATGAAGACAAGAGCAATTAGAGGAAATGCTCACAAGCCAGTTCCTAATATGGGAAACAAAATACTATTTTCCATTACTGATCCTCAAGCCACAACCATTAACATAATGACAATAAACTACTAAAGAGAGCCAATTACCTTCTTGAAACATGCTTCTGGTCTTATTGTGAACTATTAACCTGTGCACGTTATTCCATGATCAAACTCATGACACAAACGTATGTAAGATCCTATTGGATTAAATTAAGTTCCGTCCTACTTATTTTTCCACTCAGAAATATGCAACATGTAAAATGTGCTGCAAATGGCAATTCACATTTATTAAAGAAACATAAAAAATCCACCACACAGAGATATTTTAAACCAACCAGTATGAGAAAAAAGCCATGCACTAACATGCTAGGAAGCTCTATAAAGCACATTTTTAATGGTATTGTGAGAGCATTCTGCCACCCTGTAATTTCTGTGATTCATCTGAGCTTTGTTCCCAGGCTAATAGTGAACCCTAAAATGAGTAATATGGCAGATACTGTTTGTAACTACAAACAGCACACTCATTTGATGAATAACATCAGAGTAAATAGGAACTGGTTAACTTGATACATTTACCATCTAAACAGTGGGATTTAAACGTCTGGTGTGATTTGAGTCAGTGCTATGTTTTCTTTTTCGACTCATAAGAGATTTACCTCTTAAATCCTAAATGCATGAATGACTGCATTAAAAAAACATCAAGCGAGAAGTCTGAAAGTATGTTAACTGAGGTTTGCAGCACAAAATCATTTAAAATCATTATTTAGGACCACAAGATCCTTAAAAAGACTGTGCCCTAAATTCTCCCTCTAGGACAAACGCTCTCATCTAGGACATTCTAGAGCACAGAGTAATATTTCTCTATCACAACATGCAAGCCGCCTATAAAAACATTATGGTTTCTGATAAGATCTTAACAGTTTCACTTTAAACATCTCAATACAGCTCCGGTCAATATCTGACGTAGCCACAGCGTTAGAACAAAATCAGTCGGGTTTTACACCTTTTAAGGGGCTAATCGCCATATTCACAGTAGTTCTGATTAATGATTTGCCAAATATGCTCCAAAATCTCACAGCCTGGACCGGTTTCAAGTGCATTATACAGTAAAACCTTCCCGTGTCAACAAATCTGCTTCCTCTCTGACTCTGAATGGCTTTGCACATTACAAAAGGCTCATTACTAGCAGCCTTTTCCCTCTATCCTAAATTTAATCAGCCTAATTAGAATGAGTAATTAGCACTTACTATAGTTATGCGGTGCCTCTTGACAGAGTGGGAGCCCTTCATTCTAGCATTGGCGATCTGAATGGCGTCGAAACTGACAGTCGGTCCGTTTTTGTGATGCTGACAGCTCATTGATCGCCTGGCACAAACCGATGCTCAGAGGAGCATGAAAACATTTCCGACACTTGTCGTTAGATGTCCGACGGGTGCAGAGGATTTGAGCTTTCTCTCTCTCTTTCTCGCTCTCTCTAACTCTCTCTGGGTTGCAAAGAAGGGAATAGTCGTCACTCAAGGACTAACCAGTGGTGAGACTGCATAATCAGGCAGGTAAGGTCTCCTCACTTATCTGTGTGTCCTTTTTCTAGCCAATGACGCACAAGAGATCCAGCACAATAAAGTTAATTAATTTAAGACTTTTTATAGATACTGTAACTCAAAGTGCATTTCAAACAAGTGGAGTTTTTCGATATTCTGCTTTCGGTTTTTTATTATGATGTTACTGTGTCAAGTAGTGTCATCCAGTATTATTTAATCTAAAACTATTTGAAGCATCTTTTTTTTCATTTCTTGTATTACTGTCATGCATGCATTTATGCCTCTTATTAAATGATCAGTTGCTCACATTGAATATTCGCACTCTTAACTGACCAGATTACAGGACTACTGATATGAACTGCAGAAAAAGTTACAGCTAAAACAAAAACTTAAAAAGTTACATGCACTTTCCTTACATATTCATACAATTTTAAACCTGAAGTATAAGAATTGCCTCTAAACTTTGAAAATATGCCAGATTCCAATGGTGTACATGACGCGCTAAGTGGAACACAACAGCGTTTCACACTATAGGAAACACTGTTACACTGCACCTCTGTAGCGGAAATATTGTTACAGAGTATCATTGTAATGAAAATACAGTGCAACATTATCTCTAGCATTATTACATAATCTGTACCAAAAATGTTACATTGTATCAGTGCAGCAGAAATACTGTTATGCTATTGGAAATATTGTTAAATATTTACATATTGGAAATACTGCTACTCAGTAAAATTGTAGTGGGAATACTGTTACAACCAAAATAGTGTTACACTTTATCACTGTAGTGAAAAAAAGATTACATTTGAGCAGAAAAAATGTTTTTCATACTATATATGTATCTCTATAGCAACAATCTTGTTACAAAGTATCATTGTGATGAAAATACAGTGTAACATCATCACTAGCAGAAATACAGATACATTGTATCATTATGTAATCTGTAGCAGAAAAATGTTACACTGTTACATTATATTTTAAATATTGTTAAATATTTTCATAAAGGAAATACTGTTACTCAGTAACAATGTGGTGAAAATGCTGTTACACTGTAATCAAAATATTGTTACACTTTATCACTGTAGGACAAAAAACTACATTTGCACAGAAAAATTGTTTTTCCACACTACAGGGAACATTTTTACACTGTATCTCTGTAGCAAAAATATTGCTACAAAGTATCATTGTAGTGGAAATACAGTGTAACATTATCACTAGCAGAAATACTAACACATTGTATTATTACGTAATCTGTAGCTTAATAATGTTACACTGTGTTAGTGCAGTGGAAACACTGTTATGCTATACTGGAAATATTGTTAAATATTTTCATAATGGGAATACTGTTACTCATTAAAAATATAATGCAAATACTGTTACACTTTATCACTGTAGTGGAAAAATTTTTTACATTTGAGCAGAAAGAATGTTTTCCACACTATAGGAAATGTCACAATGTATCTTGTATCTCTGTAGCAAAAATACAGTTACAAAGTATTGCAGTGGAAATACAGTGTAACATTATCACTAGCAGAAATGCTAATACATTGATTCATTATGTAATCTGTAGCTTAAAAATGTTACATTGTGCAGTGGAAATGCTGTCATGCTATACTGGAAATATTTTTAAATATTTTCATAATGTAAATACTGTTACTCAGTAAAAATATAGTGGAAATACTGTTACACTATAACAAAAATATTGTTACACCATATCACTGCAGTGAACAAATGTTACATCTGAGTGGAAACAATGTTTTTCACACTATTGGAAACACTGCTACACTGTATCACTGTAGCAAAAAAATAAAAAAATAAAAAATACATTGTTACAAAGTATCATTGCAGTGGAAATACAATGTAACATCACTACCACACCACTATGTCATTAGTAATCTGTAGCAGAAAAAAAAAATTGAATCAGTGTAGTGGAAATACTGTAATGGCATACTGGAAATATTGCTAAATATAATTCTATTTGAAATATTGTTACTCTGCAAAATTGTAATGGAAATACTGCTACAATATAGCTGAAATAGTGAAAAATATTACACTTGAGCAGAAACAATGTTTCATGCTGTAAAAAAAATGTTGCTGTACTGTACCTCTGTAGCAGTAATATTGTTTCAAAGTATCAGTGTAACGGAAATACAATGTAAAAATATCACTCTAGCAGAAATACTGCTAAACTGCATCATTCTGTTGCAGAAAATGTTACGTTGTATCAATATAGTTGTTATACTGGAAATATTGTTAAATATCATTATAGTGGAAATATTGTTAATCAGAAAAACGGTAGAGGAAATACTGTTAAACTATATCACTTTACTAAAAAAAATGTTACACTGGACCAAAAACACTGTTGCACTCCATAGGAAACAATGTTACACTGTGCTTCTGTAGCAGAAATGTCATTACAATGTATCATTGTAGCTTAAATAATCTGATAGCAGCAGAAATACCGCTACACTGCATCACTCCAGCGGAAACATTGTTACTCTGTATCACTGTATCTAAAATATTGTTACAGGAAGTCGCAGGAGAGTGACTTGACAGTTCTTTTGCGGAGTGAAGCTGCGCGTGAGAGTCACGCCGTCATGCGCCCTTATGTTTATTCTTTTAAAACTGTCACACCGGCGACGGAACACACTACTTGCCTATGAAGCGATGTAAAAACATGAGATCCCTAACGTGAGAGAATGTCACAACTGTGGGAAACACATTCACAACCCCGCTAATAGTGTCATCATCAACATATGCAACGCGAGTACGCCCGCCCTGAAGTTTAAAAGTACATATGCCTTTACAGCCAAATGACTGCAGGCTGTGAAACACAAAGAAATTCCAGTGAACCTCAATGGAATTCATACTCACGTTTTCTGTATCTCTCTCATTGACAGTAGGTAGTGGTGTTCTAGTTGACATTTTAATGTGTCTTTATCTCCAAAGTGGTTCCTGCAGTCCAAGTCTGTCTGATCACAGCAAGCTTCAGTTCGCAGGGTGGACAGCTGCCGGGCACCAGCTGA
Source organism: Cirrhinus mrigala (assembly GCA_036247105.1). Classification (NCBI taxonomy): domain Eukaryota; kingdom Metazoa; phylum Chordata; class Actinopteri; order Cypriniformes; family Cyprinidae; genus Cirrhinus; species Cirrhinus mrigala. The sequence goes on from CM070026.1 coordinate 29,403,544, forward strand.
TGAAGATCATGGATTCGATCAACATCAACAGCAAATTCCAGCACGAATGAAAGATCCAGATTAATGCATTAATTTATCCAGACGCATAACGGCACAACAGGTCACCGGTGACACAAAGGCGCAACTCTCCACAAAGATCTGGCAACCAACAGGTCATAACCAATATGCTGCGCTGGATTACTTTAAAAAACTTTGCCACAAGTGCCTATTGTAAACTCAAGCACAAACAGTTCACAGGCCCCTTTAGAAACTGCACACAGCGATCAGACAAGGAAAAGGGGAGGGGGGCGTCCGCATAAAACCGGTTCTGGGTCTTGATGTAAGCTGTCTGAATGCGCACTTTCGTCCCTTGGCTCCAGACAAAATGCTCGAAATCACTCCAGGTTGATTAAATTCCTCCCATCCAGAAGTGTTGGGTTCGCCAGTCCAGATAGAGCTCCGTCCAAGATGGCTGCGTGCTGGCTGATGGTGCCAAGCCAAACCCAGCGCAGCGCAGCCGGAGGAAGTGAGGACAGAGGCGGCTGCACAAGCTCATTGGCCGGCGCGGCGCTGTTTGTTGTTGCTGGGGTGATTACTAAGGAGAAAAATGTACCTGTCGCACAAAAACCCGGCAAAATAACTGTGCTACCTCAGTGCTCCAGTGACGTTCGTGACCGTGAGCATGCAGGAATGTGGAAAACATGTAACAATAGTTTAGAAAAAAAAAAAAATCAGTAAATGTTTTGCCATGTTTTTGAACATGTACCATAGTACATTAGTGTACAAAGTAAATACTGTGGTAAAATAAATAAATAAATAAAAAGTGAAAATCACTACACTAGTACTTTATTGTAATATTTACATTGTCTAATTCTATCTGTCTATCTATCTATCTATATATCTATCTATCTACCTGTGTATCTTTTGTACAGAGTTTAAACAGAACAGGCTTTTTTAAGAAAAAAAAAAAGCAAAAACACTGTCATGCCACATGGCAGATGTTGTCTAAACACACTCACACACACACACACACACACACACACACACACATCATATCCACAAAGGCTATTTTTTACTGGGTTTTTTGTTTTTAAAAATGACAGAAGATGAGCTGCGCCTGTGGCCACATCTCTCAAATGGAGAAACTAAACCAAATATATACAGCATGAGCTCAGATTTGTACAGCGAAACTGAATTTCCCTCAACGAAAGTTAAAGGAACTTTCTCACATGATCACAAAAAAGGTTAATTCTTCATATAAACATCCTCTTCCAGTAAAGTGAATTTGCAAATCTGACCATCTCGAGCCTTCACAACTAATACATTAACCAGTGTGTGACTATTTGGCATGACTGATATAATGACATGCAAGTTTATGTATGTATCTTTATGTATTTATGGATGGAGGACTCCTTCAAAAAATACATCTATAGCATAATAAATCACAAGGGGTCATAACTTTTGTCAGAAATTCTCTGATTTAAGACTATTTAAGGGTGATAAACAATGTCCAAACTCACAAAATGAACATTTTTGAGTGTATTTAAACATCCCAAACATCAAAGAAATTAATTCTGCATTGAATCTCATTTCAGAAAGATTTATAAGTAGTATACAGTTATTAAAATAAATGTTAGAACCTATACTTTGATATTTTCCAGCATGTTTACAATGCAGTTACCTGATGGACTGATGCTAGTGAAGTGAAGGAATGTTGTGTTCAATATACCTGATCACTTACTGCCACCTAGTGGTCATAACTGAGCATTTCTTATTGAGGTTGTAATGTATGGCAAAAGCGTAGAATGAGGTATAGCAAAGTCGAGAGGAAGAAATTCAACGAAAAGTAGCAATAAAGGATTAAAAAGTTGAAACCAGGTGGAGGGAATTATATTATGTTTTATTTTATATTTAATTTCAATTTATGAAAACAAATTTTACAGTCCTCAAATGCCTACAAGAATATCCTCAGATAACACTCTAAAACAAGTAAAACATACTCAAATAATAAATCTAGATCTAAACTGCTATTTATAAGACTCGTGTGAATAGAAATACTAATGTTTAGCAAGGTTTGAAAATGATAGCCTATAGCCTAATTTCCAGACGTTCCAAGAAAGTTTTAAAGGCTTATGTTTTTTTGTTTATCAAACAAATAAGCGAATGAATAACGTTACACACAAACAGGTAAGACTGGCTTTGTCGTGTGTAACAAAAATAGAACATGGAGGATAAACACATCTGTGTTTAAACATAAGCTTATTCCCCGGACTTCGCTCAGAAATTACTCAATGACGACCAGCGAATCACTTGTGTGTGATACTATGCTGACAGATGTATGTTAATATGTGGTGAAGCTGAATTCTAAAGCAAATTCTTGGAAAACGCAAAGCAACACTATATTGCCAAATTCATTCGAGGTTAAGGTATTCTTTCTGGTCTTGGAGCTTTTGTGTCATACTAAAGATTTAGGTGTGTGGTCAATATATTTTTAATTACGGGTACAAATTACTTTCTTCATTCATCTGCTTGTTTATATATTAATAAACATATTTTAAAGTATTATTGTTGTTGTATTTTTTACTTCATCTCAGGAGATCTAAACTTTATTTTATTTTATTTTAAATAAACCTCAACAAATAAAACTCGTTTGGGACCAAATGTAGGTTTGTAGTTAGCGATAAACTTATATTAGCCTACCATAAATTAAAGAACATTTTATTTGTTCGATTTTTTACTATTACAATATGGGTAACATGGTTGAATTATTATTATTATAACATTATTAATGATAAATATTTTGCGGTAAAATAAATAAAATAATTAATGAATAAAACGACATAGCCTATTGCAATATTTACGTTTACGTTTTCGCTGGATTTCAATTGGATATGAAGACCCAGCGGGGAGTCACTTTTTTACTGCTCACATTTTATGACATAGTCATGGAGCAAAGTTCATTTATAAGTGATCTGTCATCTTCCGCTGCAACAGGTGAGGGCTAAGGCTCGACTTTCCAACTTCTCCAGACGTCCTCGCACTTCTCCAAAGACCTGGAACAGCTTTAATCATGGCCGCAAACGCCCAAGAAAACATTTATGAACAAATCGAAGAGACGGCAGAAAACATATATGAGAAGCCGTATGAGAGCCTAAACAGCAACACAGAGCCGAAATATGAGAATCAAGGCGTGAGTAAGGAAATTCTGGAGGAACCGTTGTACAGCACGGTCAATCATCCGTCTCCAGAATACATGAATACGAGAAGAACATCTCAAGAGGACGAAGGACACAGTTCATCCTCAAGTGAAGCAGGAGAGCAGCTCGAAAGCGAGATGGTGGCCTCTCTGCCGAATGGAGATGGTTACGAGTCTTCATCTTCAGAGGAAACTGGAGACCATCGTAATAAGCACTCATTGGCCAGCGACGACCTGCTCATGGCTTACAGTCTCCCAGAAGACGGATCTCCAGAACCCGAGGAGGTAGTTGACTACAGCCTGAAGGAAGTGGATAACAGCCCCGTGGAAGAGACACCTGCAGCTGTCGACCCGAATCAGCCGAATATTGCGCTTTATGTCAAGGTAAGGGCAGTTGGTTTATGACAACTGCATAAAATAACAAACTTTTTATTTTATTAAAGAAATAATGCATTAAAGTTGACGTTACATGAGTCTGAAGGTCAGCTGGGTGTGGTTTGTGATAGCATTCATATTTCTGCTCACCTTTGGCCCTTGAAGACAATGTGAAGACAGCATGAAAATAAATTGTTAAACCGTTGTTCACATGCCCAGCATTTTTTTTTTTTTTTTTAACACTGAACCCCTGTTATTCCTAAATTATAATCCATAGCATGTTTAATTTCGGCATGTAAAATCAAGTGTTAAATACTTAAATACTTAATACTTATGTTTCTATGTTATTTTATGCAAAATTAAATAAAATATATATATTTATTTAAAAAATTGTAACAAATTTTAATACATTTGATTTAGTTTAACTTTTGATTTAATTTTTTGATTTAAAAATGTTTGCAATTGAGTGTTTTAAATACAATTTTAAATCGATTGTATTAAATCATTTATTTTTAAGGTAAACAAAATTAGTATTAAAAATTACAAATTATGCTAACAAATTTATAATCATCATAATTATTATTAAGTAATATTAAATAATAACAAATTATTGTTGAATCAAATTAAAATTAATTTGTTAATTTGTCTTTATTTGACATTGGCATTCAATCAAAGTTATTTTTGGCATTATGAATTCATTCTATTTTATGTAAATAAAAAATAGTTTTGAGTCCACATTCAAGAACACAAAAGAAACTCATGCTGACTGGAATGCAGTTAAAACAAGTTTGAATGAAGAGAACGGATGTAAATATCTGAGAAAGGTTAATGTAGCAAGTAGTTAATGATTTAACAGATAGAAATCAATGTTAAGCACAATGGCCTAAAATGTACAAAAAAGACTAGTATGATCATTCAGGTAAGATTTTCCTCTTGATCATTAACTTGAATTGGGTTTTCAAAGGTTTCTTTGCTTGCTCACAGTCTGTAAATGTCAGAATTGGACATCCTGATTGCATTTCCTTTGGAAGGTTCACTGACAGGCAATGTGAATAATCATTAACTTGGGGATCCGTACAGTCATGGAAACCTGGGTGAACTCCTGACCAGAGTAAATCATCTCATGGCCACTCTTTGATTTTGATAGAAGAACACTTTAGTTTGTGTACATGATGTGGTCACTCAGCAGACTGAACCACTGTGATTGCAAGATTTAGACTTTTCTGTTAACGTTTACATTATATTTTAATGCCACATGTGTTACACAAACAATGGCATCAAGAAGAATTTAATATAGTGAGTGGTACATAATTAAAAATGGGATGCACTGACATAGATGTACCTGGGCGTGGTAAATGTTTTGCTCTTAAGAAACTCACAGAACAATTCAAACATTACATAACTACTTTATGGCCACATATAGTCATAAAAAGCAGAAATAAAAGAGTATCAGTTGTTGTTGAGCAGCACAACACAAGGCTGCCTTTATTACAAAGCCTGCGGGAGAACTCACATAAATTATTGCAAACAAAAATCCATAACAGCATTTGTCAGGTAAATGTTGGCCTTGGTTATGAATTTAATCTTATTGGCTGCGTATGTTGGGGAAATGACCTGTAAAAGGCAGACAGTTGTGATTAAAGTTTACATAGACGCCTTTACTAAATGTTACAGATGTTGGTGGTTAGTGATTAGGTCCAACATTGATTTTAAAATGCACATTTGGAATCATTTTAGCTCTATATATAGTATATTTCTGTCTTTTAAATATTAAGCAGCATCAGCAATGTGATAATTAGATACAGATAATCAGATCCTCCCACACAATTGCTCCTTTGATTGGAAGAACATCAGGCTGTAAAGGATTTCTCAAATGTGACCTTGAACATTTGAAATACATATTTTAAAACACTTTAAGTAGTTTGGCTCAGCCAAAACACCCAAACAAATGTGCACGATGTAGAAGTTAATTATTCACTGCATTGATTACATTTAACCTGTTGGGAACTGAGCCATAAAAAGGACTCATCTGTTACTGAGGATGTTCAGTTGGAGTCCAATCTGAATTTCTTCATCCAGTGGCATTACATAACTCATAATCCAACTTATCTAAGGTGAAATGTGATCTTCTTTAGTGATGCAACCTGCGGTATGGCGTTTGAAATTTCCCGCTTGCTTTTATGGAAAGACTGCATCAGGTTTAATTTACAACAAAAGTATTATGAAGCAATATTAGTTGTCATATGGTGATTCAAGCAAAGAATCAAATGCCACTTGCCAACTGATTCCCATATTGTAGCATAAATATGGTTATTCTACCAGTGGAGGAGACTGTTCAGCCAACTATAATAAATGCTACATCCAGATGTAGCACATAAATACATTATCAGGAGTATGATGATATTAATAATGTCCAAATTCCAAGGCCGTAGAATTTAATAGGGACGCTAGGGAACATGCCTCTACCAATATCTAGCGACAACTAAATCGTCCCTAGCAATATTTTTGACCGAAAAATAAAATATATGTTTATGTAACCATTGTTGTTGTAATTTCGTCTGCATCTGAAATATGTGACCCTGGACCACAAAACCAGTAATAAGTAGCACGGGCATATTTGTAGCAATAGCCAACAATACATTGTATGGGTCAAAATGATCACTTTTTCTTTTATGCCAAAAATCCTTAGGATATTAAGTAAAGATCATGTTCCATGAATATATTTTGTAAATTTTCTACTGTAAATATATCAAAACTTAATTTTTGATTAGTGATATGCATTGCAAAGAACTTCATTTGGACAACTTTAAAGGCGATTTTGAAATATTGTGCTATCCTAACGACCATACAACAATGGAAAGGATAAAAGTATAAATCTCAATGTCTAAAAATTGACCTTTATGACAGGTTTTGTGGTCCAGGGTCACACATGTCATACCATTGATTGATAGTAAATATGCACTTTCAATGACGCACATTTCATACATGGGTGGAGTAAGAACACATAAGGTAGCCAAGGTGTTTAGAACATATGAGCACCGCTCAGTTGAATGACAAAGTTTACCCTCTTTAACTTTATGTTGTTATGCTGTTTGATTTCTATATATAAACTAATACAATCAGACACAAACATTTTTTCCAAATATTTATTGCAATATATAGGCTACTGACAAATTTAACATTCACTTAAATGGTGTGAGATGATTGGATGCTTTCGACTGATTTCCTATTGAACTGTTGCAATGGTCAAACAATTTAAAATATAGTGAATTTAGCTACAAACTCGATCATAATGCACATTCCACCCAACATGCATTTTGAGGTGCAGCTAGTCATATTGATGGAGTGCTTTCACTAGTTAGCGGTAAACATGCAAAATTATTCAATGTAAAATGCGTCACAAAATGATTCACTGTTTCGAAGCGCTTCAATCGGATCGCGTATCGTGAATCATTATATTTAGATCGGGACTTCAAAGCGCGTATTGCAAATCATTTGATTTAGATAGGGACTTCGGAGCAGGTTTGCGAATAATTCGTTTTAGAACAGAACTTTGTGTATCACTTAATTCAGATCAAGACTTCAAAGCACTTATCGTGAATCATTTGATTCAGATCGGAACTTTGGAACGTGAATCGCAAATTCATTGATTCAGAATGGGATTTCGGAGCGGGTTCGCGAATCATTTGATTCTGACTGGGACATCAAAGCGTATCGAGAATCATTGTATTAAGAACAGAACTTAAGAGTGCGTATCGTGAATCATTTGATTGAGGAGCGGGTTAGTGAATCTTATGATTCAGAACGAAACTTCGGAAAGTGGATTGCAAATTCATTGATTCAGATCAGGATTTCGGAGCGGATTTGCAGATCATTTGATTCTGATTGGGACTTTGAAGTGTATCGAGAATCTTTTGATTTAGATGGAGACTTCAGAGCAGGTTTGTGAATCATTCGATTTAGAATGGAACTTCGTGTATCATGAATCACTTAATTCAGATCAGGACTTCGGAGCGCTTATCGTGAATCATTTGATTCAGATTGGAATTTCGGAATGTGGATCACAAATTCATTGATTCAGATAAGGATTTCGGAGCAGGTTCGCGAATCATTTGATTCTGACTGAGATTTTGAAGCTGATCGAGAATCATTTGATAGATCGGAACTGCAGAGTGTGTTCGTGAATTTTTTGATTCAGATTCAGACTTCGTAGCGAATTCCCAAATCACTTCTTGAATTGAATGACTTGTGCTCCGAAATGTATAGTTCCTAAAGTCTGTCATGCTTGGTATGATTTCCAAGGACAAATTTATTAGGGACACTATGACATGTCCCTACCAATATCTAGTGACTACTAAATTGTCCCTAGCAATAATTTTGAATGTCCGTTGTCTGCCATTATGTCCCTACCAATCCCAAAATCTAATTCAATTCATATTCAACATCTTTAATACTAGGGTCCTTAATAAGATGTAAAAGCATAATATAATGGGATTTAGAATACATTTTTTAATAAAATTTATTTTAAAATGTAACTTTTTTTTTTTAAGTAGGTTTGTTTTGTATATATGTCTGTATACCGTATAATTTTTAGTTGCCTTAAGTTAAATTGAAATGAGAAATGTTGCCGTGGAAACTAGCTGGAATAAAAAAATTGTTTATATTTTATTTTGTTTAGGTTTTATTGTTTATTATTTTTTATTTTAAGTCATTTTAGTCATTTTGATATTTTAGTAATTTTTTTTTTATGGTTTTATATAAGGTTGCATTGTAATGCATTCCGCACGTACAAGTTTAACCGCAGTCTGAAGCTAAAGAAACAGACCACATACAGTAATAGTGGTTTTCTTATTAAGTATTGACATATAATTTTCACTCATATTTAGGATAGTCAGTTCTATTTTGGGAAGCCAATTGAGTAATCTTCATTTCAGAGGTTCATATCAGTCACGTCCGAAAACTTTAAACGCAAATTCACACTATAAACCAAAGCCAGCTCATAAAATATCTAACGGGGAATCTTATTCTCCTGGGCTCCACAAGATGATCAAATATAACCTGCCGTTGCCTGCCAGCGTGCTGCCTGTGACTCGGACCGCATTAAAAATGCATGCGGCTCATTCCTCTACTCAGAGTTTCTGGGCCATGAACATGTCACATAGTTACACAGGGACAAGATGGTGCATGAGTTTAGTGACAGAGACTCTAAACAATGAGTCTTTTTGACATGAAATTTTACATCCAATATATATTAAATCAGGTGCCTATTTCAAAACATGAACCTCCACAGATGGTTTCAAAGTCATCTCTAAACATCACAGTTACAGTTCTGGTTTATTCTCATCTGTCACTCAAGCTCATCAGAGCTATTTGTGGCAGAGGTGGGGCAAATTAAAGCCCCGCCCCCAACTGAAGCCTCTCACCTATCTCTCTTTCACATCACCCGTGTTTGGGAGAGCGCTAGATTCATCTTTTATCTGGGCTTGAGCTGACATCACAACACCTGGTGCCACTGGCTGCCCGTCAAGAGTAGAACCAACAGAATCTAAGAGAGCTAAACGTTGACATTTAACCCAAAATATCTGCAAATTACGGCTGGGAGGATGTAGGTGACAGATCAGGAGAGATACCTGAATCAAAGACAGTATCTACAATGGGAGACGGTCAAGAACCTGATATTGAGTTATTTGTCAAGGTAAGGAGAAAAGTCTAGCATTAGAGTGAGCTTCATGGAGTTATAAGGCTTATATAAAGTCATTGTAACTCAATAGTTGTTCTAGAGTAACGTGTGCATATTTGACTAAGGTCATGACCAGGTAGTAAGTAGAGTAATGCTTGAATGCCATTAGTTCTTGCACATGGGTTTATAGATCATTAGTTGCATAAAAAGGTGGTGTTCAAAGAATATACCCTCAGTAGTTTACAAATTAAAACTGATATTAAAAATCACATAAATAAACTAATAATAAAAATGAAAGCATTTTGCCTAAATGTAACTTCTTTAATTTATTTTTTACTATTTTATACTAATTGAAAAGAAAAACACCGAAAACAAAAATAAGTTTAATTGCTGTACAAGTGTACAGTACTGTAATGTACAGTATGAACAAATGGATTTTCATAGTCAAATTTGCTGAAGATTTCATTTAACAATGTTATTAAATATTATTATTGGTGTTTTTAAAGATGCAAGATAACTTTAACAAGGAAAATGAGAATTCACAATAGCAATAATAATGTGCATACAATCAGGTAGATGTAAGATCTGCAACCATTATTAAACTTCAGTTTTTTCATCAAACACAAATGCAAAATAAATACAATTTTTAAAAGTAATATCTATCATTGCAAACAATGCAATAAGCTTATTGGATCTAAATACAATGGGAGAGTAGCAGCAATATATGAAAAGTCTTAAACATACACTGACAATGCATTTCTACATGCTTAAATATTGATTATATAATTAATGCATTATACGGCAGCCATGCTGAGGCAACTTACTTAAAAAAAAGAAATGTTCGACACAAACAAATCCTATTCCAGGCACTAATCTTTCTATTTAACAGTATAAATCCTGTATACAAGGCATTGTCAGTCAGTCACACCCCTGAAATGCCATCCAACAGAGCAACCGGTCCTATAGCAAACGGCCTATTGTCCTGCGCTTTCTAGATCATAGCGGCTCATTGTTTTGCATCCAGTTCCCTCTCTGTTCTGAATTTGCCAGAATGCACAGATGAGTGGAAATGGAAGTGCCCTGACCTTTCACATACCATCTGTCTCATTTACCTGACTGTGTTATGCAATGTATTTCTCCTATGTTTCCCTTTGAACTGTGTAATGAAAACAAACTGTGTTAAAGTAGTAAAGATGTAAAATAGAACTATTTCCGCTATTGGACACTGTATACCTATTATATATTTGACAGCACGCTCCTCGTGTTCTTCTTACAACCAGGCCTGCGGTTAATGAATGCAGTGTGCATAATTCATATTGTGCTGGGTATTGTGTCACGATGTAAGCTAAAGCTGGTCTCGTGATAGTGGTGCCACTGTTTTGGGACACCTGATCTCCTCTACTGCTGAAACGTACAGTAGCAGCGTGAATGTGATTAGAACTGTCACTCACTGATAACCGGGGTCATTTGTACTCTCCATAATGAGAGATCATTAAATGAGTTAAAGTAGTGTAACTGCAAAAAATGCTGGGTTGTTTCAACCCAACTTTGGGTCAAATATGGACTAACTCAACTTTTAGGTTAAAACAGTTGGATTAGTGCATATTTGACCCAAACTCGGGTTTAAACAACCCAGCATTTTTCAGAGTGTGTGTAATCTGTAATGCTAATTGTTGAGTAAATAAAAATTATGCATTTCAATTAATATTTTAAATTGAGCATAAGCACATTTGTGACCCTGGACCACAAAGTCGCATGGGTATATTTGTAGCAATAGCCAACAATACATTGTATGGGTCAAAATGATCGATTTTTCTTTTATGCCAAAAATCATTAGGATATTAAGTAAAGATCATGTTCTATGAAGATATTTTGTAAATATCCTACCATAAATATATCAAAACTTAATTTTTTATTAGTAATATGCATTGCTAAGAACTTCATTTGGACAACTTTAAAGGCGATTTTCTCAATATTTTGATTTTTTTCACCCTCAGATATTTAAATAGTTGTATCTCGGCCAAATATTGTCCTATCCTAACAAACCATACATCAGTGGAAAGCTTTTTATTCAAAAAATATAAAAATATAAAAATCTCAATTTCCAAAAATTGACCCTTATGACTGGTTTTGTGGTCCAGGGTCACATTTGTTTTTACTACTTGTCCCAGTTTAGTGATATCCAGTCTAAAGCAGGGTTTTTCTAAAGGGAGACAGCGACCTCTAGGTGGTCAATGATGGTATTGCAGTGGTCTGACGGATATTGATCAGAATATGATTATGAACTTAAAACAATTCTTTGTGAAAAAATAAAAATGTTAAACAAAAATGCAACATTAAGATCATTTGTTTGGGTGTTTCATTGTAAATAACTGTTCCTCACATAAAAAATTAACCAACTTAAAGCGATAGTTCACCCTGAAATGAAAATTCTGTCATCATTTTAATCACCCTCATGTTGCTCTTTCAAGCTGACGGTAGTCACTTCTTCAAAATATCTTCTTTTGTGTTCAGCAGAAGAAAGAAACACATACAGGTTTGGAATAACTTGAGGGTTAGTAATGATGACAGAATTTTCATTTATGGGTGAACTGTCCCTTTAAGGCATTCACTTCACAAAATTACAAAATCAATAGGGAATAATAATTAAGGTCTAATAAATTTAGGGTTAATATTGTTTTACAGGTTTTAGCTAAAACCCTGCAGCCCACAAGTGTGATTTGTACCTATGTTACACACAAAAAAAGTAACTAAATAACAGTAAAATAGCTCATATCATATCTCAAACAGTAGAAGAAGGCACTATCACTCTCAAGGTCATGGATTCGATTCCCAGGGAAAGAAAAAAAAAAGTAATAATATATATAAGCCTGTAGTTAAACAAGGTTTTTATTTTAGCTTATTTTATTTGTATCTTATTTCATTTTACTTGAACATTTCATTGTAGTTACACTTCAGGTAAACTCTGTTCTAATTGTCCATTGAAACATCAAATCAGCAGCAGGGGGTGCTATGAGACTTTATCATTCTCAATCCAGTCTCTTCGCTTTACAACATGAGTTGCTGTCTCCACCACATCCTTGGCTCATGTTATTGGCATAAAGATAAATTAAGACTTACTGATCTCTGGAGGACGTGATGTATTTGTAAAGATGTGTTTTTGTGTTTGTAGGCTGGTAGTGATGGCGAGAGCATCGGAAACTGTCCGTTCTCCCAACGCCTCTTCATGATCCTCTGGCTCAAAGGTGTGGTGTTCAATGTCACCACTGTTGACCTGAAGAGGTGAGAACTTTACTAATCTGAGATCAAAGTACACAAAACATTAATAATTATATCATATATATGTTAGTAACAAACGCCACGTCTTCATGTTATTAAATGACATTTCCATTGGATATTAAAATGGAAAACTCTGAAAAAAATTCTATGCAGCCAGTTCTAGGTCATTGAACAGTGATATTGTTCAAATATAATCCATTTTGCCTGTCAAAGCTCAAACCAGAAAAATATAGTTTAGAATTTTATCCTTTGGACATAAAATGGAATCTACAATTTTTATGCAACAGCATACAAAATGCTGGTTGAGTAATAAAATTAAGAAATTCATAAAATGTTGTAATAATTACTTTTTGTTCAGGAAACCAGCTGATTTGAACAATTTGGCTCCAGGCACTCACCCTCCTTTCCTGACCTTCAACGGTGAGGTGAAGACGGACATTAACAAGATCGAGGAGTTTCTGGAGGAGGTTTTGGCACCACCAAAGTAAGCTCATTTTTACAAATACACTTGAGACAAATCGTGACTGTATAGAAACTCTAAACCTGCGGTTCTAACTGGTTTTGCTTCAGGAACTAGATTTCATCAATCACGGTCAAACACAGCACCAAAATTGTTTAGCATACAAAAGTAAACAACATTTAAATCTATTAATATTACTAAGAACAGCATACCTAGTGCAAAGTTCACAACCTGTGCAGTTTACCAAAAATATTTTATTAGCATTTAATTTTATATTATTTATTTTATTATTTGCATTTAGCATAATTTAGCATAATTTTTTTTCGCTGTTGTCTAAGGCCTATAAGAACAGGCCTACGGCCCATTTTTGGGTCAGTACCAAACAGTTAAGAACCGCAGCTCTAGACTTTTTTTGCAATGTATATTGTATTAAACATCACATTAAACCACTGCGAGCTAGAACTGTAAAGAATACTGACACATGTTTTTCTATGTACCTTTCCTTGTGTCCAAGGTACCCCAAACTCGCAGCCAGGCACAGGGAGTCAAACACAGCTGGGAATGACATATTTGCAAAGTTCTCAGCTTTCATAAAAAACACTAAGCCAGATGCGAATGAAGGTATGCATGTCAAACTGGATCAAACTGATTGAATGAATGAATGGATTTATTGTTTTTTGGTCAGGACACTGAAACTAGGCAAAGTTAAATTCAGTTAACTCTATATGGAATACATAGTTCTGTAAACATCCTACATATTTTAGCATTGAATGTATTAGAACTGTTCTGACTTGTGCTCACTTTTTTTTAGATTGGTTACGTTTTCAGTAGGGATGTTCCGATATAGACATTTTGGCTGATGTGATAACTATTTCAAATATTTATCATATTTTTGTTTTTTGAAAATGCTTTAAAAAAAAAAAAAGAATAATAATAATAAATACATACATAGAAATATTTAATGTTTACACTACCATTTAAATGTTTGGGGTCAGTACGTTATTTTTTTAGAAGAAAATACTACTTTCATTTAGCAAGATCCATTAAATTGATCAAAAGTAACAGTAAAGACATTTATAATGTTATAAAAGGTTTACATTTGAAGTAAATCATTCATCAAAGATTCCTGAAAAACAAAAAACAGTTGTGATGCTATGGGGAAATATATTTAAAAAATATTTTATTTTTTTCCCCACAAAACATTCACTCAAGTTTTCAACACTAATACTAAAAAGTCAATAAATTACATTTAAAAATATATTAAAATAGAAAAGTTATTTTAAATTGTAATAATATTTACCAGTATTACTGCATTTATTTATGTATTTACGTATTTATTTATGAATACAGCCTTGGTGAGCATAAGAAAAATCTTACCCAAACTATTCTAATATTTAAAACTTTTTCAAATATTTATTATATTTTTGTGGTGCTTGGTTGCCTATGATGACTGATATTTTAAATATTTGCAGTTTTGGCAGAATTTAAACAACGTACACATGGAACTTGGTACAGACAAAGAAAATGTTTTTTTAATAATAATGATAATTAAAAAAATATATACATACATAGAAATATTTAATAGTTACACTACCATTGAAAAGTTTGGGGTCAGTATGTTTTTTTAGAAGAATATAATACTTTTATTCAAGCAAGATTATAATGTTATAAAATATTTACATTTTAAGTAAATAATTTATCAAAGATTCCTAAAAAGAAAAGTTGTGCTGCTGTGGGGAAATATAAAAAGGAAATTTAAAAAAATAAATTATCAATTATATTTTTTCACAACATTCACTCAAGTTTTCAACACTAAGTCAATAAATTACATTTGAAAATATATTAAAATAGAAAACATTTTAAATTGTAATAATATTTAACAGTATTACATTTTTACTTTTTATTTATTTATTTTGATCAAATAAATGTAGCCTTGATGAGCATAAGAGATATCTTTAAAAAAAAATGAATGTAAATGCACATACTGTCATTTTAAATGTATATGTGACCCTGGACCACAAAACCAGTTTTAAAGGAACACTCCACTTTTTTTGAAATAGGCTCATTTTCCAACTCCCCTAGAGTTCTACCGAACTTTTTAATGCTAAACAATATTTAAAAAAAAAGTGGAGTGTTCCTTTAAGTAGCACCGGTATATTTGTAGCAATAGCCAAAAATACATTGTATGGGTCAAAATTATCTATTTTTCTTTTATGCCAAAAATCATTAGGATATTAAGTAAACATCATGTTCCATGAAGATATTTTGTAAATTTCCTACCATGAATATATCAAAACTTAATTTTTGATTAGTAATATGCATTGCTAAAAATTTCATTTGGACAACTTTAAAGGCACCTTTCTCAGTATTTAAATTTTTTTGCACCATTAGATTCCAGAATTTCAAATAGTTGTATCTTAGCCACATATTGTCCTATTCTAGCAAAACATATTTCAATGGAAACCTTATTTATTTAACTTTCAGACATAAACATTTCAGACATATTACACTTTCAGTATAAGTCTCAATAAAAAAAAAAATCGACCCTTATGACTAGTTTTGGGGTCCAGGGTCACATATATTGTATTAAAACGATAACATTAATAAGAAAAAAAACTGTCTAATGGCAACCTAATCAGATTAACACAATTTAAATAAATAAATAAATAAAATAACCAAAGCTCTTATGGTCACCAACATACATGTTTCCAGAATTTTTGGCAACACTAATTTTACCATTCACCATCAAATACGATAAACACACTTGTTATTAAGAAATGTGTGATGTTTTGTTAGCTCTGAAGAGTGGTTTGACAAAGGCACTCAAGAAGCTGGATGACTACCTGAACAGTCCCTTGCCTGATGAGGTAGATGCCGACAGCATGGAGGAGGAAAAGGCCTCCAACCGCAAGTTCCTGGATGGGAATGAGCTGACTCTGGCAGACTGCAACCTGCTGCCAAAGCTCCACATAGTGAAGGTGAGCTGAAGCGCTGAGGGGGGACTTGTCACTATAGCTGGCCTGCAGTGTTCCAGTAATACCTGGATAGAGCTATCTGTTAGCATTCTCATTCATCTCGATGACAATTTTGGCAGAAATTTGCACTCGTGGAGGACAGTCAATGGAGAAGCAGCAACTTGCTGCCAGATTGTGTAGTTATGACATTTAGGGGGAAACTGCTAACCAGCAAAACCTCAACCCATAATAATGCTCGTTATTTGATCTTTTAAGAAAAACAACTTTAACTCAGTGTAGTTTTGTCTATTTTTTGTGACTTTGGAGTTCCCTACAGTTAAGTGAGGGGAATTTACTACCGTAATTACAGTGGATAGATGTACACGTGCATTTGTTGCTGCCTTTTTCGTTGAGTTTGAGATTGTAAGATTTTTAAATGTTTTCGAAAGAAGTCTCACCAAAGCTGCAAGTATTTAAACAGTAACATTTTTTTTCAGTTTAAAATACCTGTTTTCTATTTGAATTTTAAAATGTAATTTATTCCTGCGATGCAACGCTGAATTTTCAGCATCATTACTCCAGTCTTCAGTGTCACATGATATACATGACATGATATACTTGAAAAGAACAGCAAGAAAAAGCACACCATCTTATTTGAAATAGAAATATTTTGTAACATAAATGTCTTTACTGTCATTTTTGATTATTTATTGCACCCTTGCTGAATAAAAGCAATCATTTCTTAAAAAAAGGTATCTTACTGACACAAAAAATTCATTTTCCATCTATTTTCCATCCACTTTTTTTCAGGTCGTTGCCAAGAAATATCGGAACTATGACATTCCCACTGATTTGACAGGTGTGTGGCGTTACCTGAACAGTGCGTATGCACAAGAAGAGTTCACCAACACCTGTGCTGCCGACAACGAGATCGAATTAGCATACCAGGATGTGGCTAAGAGGCTAACTAAGTAAACAGATAAACAAATTTGACACAAATAGACTTGGGGTAGATCTTTTCTTGGGGAAGAGATGATGTTTTCCGTGTAATTCAAAGCTGTTGATCCCAAACTACAAGCTAGTAGTTTCATTCATCCAGGGTCCTGATAATCAATCAAGACTGGTGGTCTAATATAATCATTATGCATATTCATCAGCTCTCACTCATCTCATATAAACATTGTCCCAAGCGAGTTGCTATTATATCTCTATTTAAAGAGACTTCACATTACTGTTTTCTGTTGTTCTTCCTGTTTTATTCTATTTATCATATCATGCACTGATTCTTGAGACATGGAACAAAATGTTCTGCAACTTTAATTGCATCAAAATGAATTAAAGATTCGTGTCACTAGAATATTTACGAGAACACATCATAATTTTTATATAATTCAAATGAAACGGTACTGTACTTATGACATTATCACTCACAACTACTAAACCACCTTCCGTCAACTTGAAACTTTCTTCATAAAGATTTAGATATATATTAAACTTAAGAAAAATATGAAAAATAAATATTTAATCCAATTAGTATTTTGAAGCATGCATTTGCTGTTCAAAATTTGAAATTATTTTTACAATATATTTGAAAATATTTTAAAATGAAATTATTCCAGTGAAAGTTGAATTTTCTGAATTTCCAGTCTTCAGTGTCACATGATCCTTCAGAAATGTTATAATATGCTAATTTGATACTTAAGAAACATTACTTATTATTTTCAGTGTTAAAATAGTAGCGCTGATTAATATTGTAGTGGAAACAGTAATTTAACAGCTTTATTTGCAATCTTTAGTAAATGTATTTACTGTCACTTTTGATCAATGTAATATATCCTTTCTAAATAAAAGTATTAATTTATTCAAAAAAAGAAAAAAAAAACTTACAAACTTCAAACTTTTAAACGGAGGTGTAAACTTTTCACTTTTTTTGTTTAACCTATTTTGTCCCAGTACTCAAGAATTGGTGCATTACATAACCTCTCTAATTGCTTTCAGCTGAAAAAAGCTTGTTCAAGTATTTCAAATCTGTAAGAATGATTCACTTTCATCTCTCCTGTGGTTTTACAGTGTCTGTCAATATTGCCTTCCGTTATGTTTTTATTATCATTTGTGTATAATGGATGATTACATGTGAGCAGCAGGACAAACTCAAAGCGACAAGGTTGGTCTGTCCTGGGCAGCTTCATAACCAATCATATATAACTAAAAATAGTTTTTAAGTACATAATGATTTAATGAGGTGCTAATTTAACATGTGCCTTCATTAAAAGAAATGCAGTGTGGCAAATAACAGCATATGAATGCTGTCAATGATCATTTCTACATGAATATGCTGCACTTTTAAGGCGACTAGCAGACTTTCCGCAAACGGTTTATAGAAAATTCTCAATTCTTCATTGCCTCATCATGTAATTTCCTTGTAAAGTACAAGTTGTTCAGACTTTCCTCTGTTATTCCTCACAACTCATATCATTTTGTCTTCTCATTTCGTTTTGGCTTATCTCAAAGTGTTTAACATCAATCAGCGCTGGATATATCATACTTAAATATTTATTCACAACCCCGTTTATGGGAAATTAACGAGCTGAGATGGAAAGGAGATTCACGGCACGCAGCGGTCCAGCGAAATGGAGAATAAGGAAATCTGATCGGGCTTCTGTCCAGGTCTCCTCCTCTCCACTTAGCACTGCTGGAATATCACAGGGCCCATGATAGGTCCTTGTGGAGCTCCTGCTCTTGTGTGGTTTGGACAAGCGTTTGATATGAAATGAGAGTGTGGCGCCAGAGAGGCCTATTCCGAGTGAAGCTCTATGAATAAAATAATATTTTCACAGTTTGACTTGCATTATTTCTTTTTCCCTACACACACGTTTTTGCTAATTGATACCGCTTTATGGAGCCGTTTCTAAGGAAATGGATATTTATTGTAATTGAATGATGAGTGCTAATTGTGCGGTTACGTTTCTGGATCATTCTGAGCGTATCTGGACACTTAAGCCACTAGATCCATACGACTATCTGTCTGTCTGTCTGTCTAGATATGTTTTTAAACATAAATATGCACGTAAGCCTATATATATTCAAAAAAGGTACATATATTTTCTTAACGTGGTGAAAGGGCTATTATATTAGCTGCTGCTATGACACAGACATCTAAACTGGGTTTCATTGTCCATTAAACGCAAAGAAACAGACTTTGATCTGGTCGTTTCATCCGTGGGCAAAGATGAGTGATGTCTGCTAACAGATTTAAACATGAGCTTTCAGGCCATGGATCAAAGCTCCCCCTTTGCTTCCACTCTCTCATTATGGCCAAAAGCCATCCAAGCCTGTCTCTATTTTTCCTTAAAAGAGCCTCAAAAGTCTCAGAAGACCTGTGCCCGTCAGATTTACAATAGGGAACGGGACTATTTACCCGAAGCAGGAGCCATCCAGAAATAACAGTGCAGAAAAATAAATGGAGCCTGCTATATTTTTCCACACAAGTAAGAAAATATGCTATAGGTCTTGTGCCTCGCTGGTTCGTAATTAGTTCTTAAACATTCTCTGCCTTGGATCTCTGCGTCCACATTCAGCGTTTCTGATAATATACAATGCGGCATTAATGTCAAACATGTCTCACTCTGGTCCAGGGCTGTAACTCTAATCTGTTTGCACAGACTCTAATGATTCACAGGTCCTCAAGGAGGAGACCCTGCGGAGACAGTGGCTCACTGTCTCTAGTCGATGCTCAAATTTGCAAATCAATTGTTTTGGAGGGAATAATCAATCTAAAAATAAAAATGTTGTCAAACCGAGTATTATTTTTTTTCTTCCGTGAAACAAAAGGAAATCTTTTGGAGGAATGTGTCAGCAGCTCTTTTCCACACAATAAAGGTGCAGACACATTTAGCGCTGCTCTGAGAAATTTTGTGGATGAAATCCATTCATTTTCATCCGCGTGTTCGGGAAGTTCACGTGAGAGCAAAAGATTTAATTCATGTTCCAGTTGCTCATGCAAATTCGCCACACTGACTAACAAAAAATCGCATTTTTTTGTGTGAAAGGAGTGATCTGTGTTTCATACATTGCTTCACTATTCACAATGGACCCTTTTGCCTGCGAAATTTTGTAGAAATATCACTGATGTATGGAAACTTGTTTTCGCCACGAAATAAGAATGGTAATTACGACTTTTTCACTCACTATTCAGACTTTTTTGTGAATTTATTTCTCACAATTCAGCCTTTTTTCTTAGAATTGCAAATGTATATTTTGCAATTGCATGTTTTGAACTCATAATTGCGAGTTTACATTGCACAATTATGAGTTTTCCCCATTTGCCACTTGTGTTTTGCAATTCTGATGAAACTGTGAGGAAAAAAAGAGTCAGAATTGTAAGATAAGTTGCAATTAACTTTTTCAAATTATTGTTATTTTTGGCTGGCAGAAAGCTTTCGTACTAATGTTATATTTGTTTTACTACAAATAATTACCATGGTTAAATTATGGTTAGTGTAGCAAACACAAGGTTAATTTGTGGTTTTGTGTTTTTTTTTTTTTTTATAGTAAAATCATGGTTAATTTTTGGGTAGACAGCAATTGTAAATTGTTGAGCTCAAAAAAGACAAAAAGCGATAAGTATCAAAAGTGGTTCAAATATGCTATCCACCTTATTTTTCAAAATGGAAGTAAGCCGTTTTCTGTGAGCGGGTGAGACTTCCGGTTCATTAGCGCTGTAGAAAAATAACGAGAAGAACAACAAAGTGCAGTAAACGGTAGGCCCTAAGTGTTTCCCATATAAATCATTGTGTTCATAATCAAGATAATACAATAAAATAATATGCTAAAACACACACATTTGCAATATCAAGCAGCAAAACTTTTTGTACAGCTTAAAATAGTTGGAAGCCAACACTGAATTTACAAACGTCTGCACCCATTCTTACGGAAAAAATAAGATGGATAATATAAAGTTTTCTCAAGGCTTATGAGTTTTGCGTGAAGAACAGATAAAATTCACGCCGTCGTCATTCACGTTTCTCGCAAATATCATTCGCGTTTTGTTTTCGATTTCAAAAATGGCGCATTTAAATACGGTACCACAGAGGCGAATTTCAAACGCTTTTCTGCAGAAAAGGACGCTACGGTGTCGTAAGCAAGCGTAAACCTTAACGAATAGTCCTTCTACAAAGCCGATAGCGATTTATACATACCTGTATGTGCCATGGTCACTTTGTTTAGGCAACGGCTCTGACTTTAGAGAAGGTTTACTTCAAAATCACGTGATCCTGAGTGGCGCGACCTCGAGATTCTTTAAGAGGTAATTTGTTTTGCAAGTTAGCTAAGAATTAAACCAATTTAAACCCAACGTAAAATATGTATTATTTACGTATTTTTATTTTCAACTGAATGCTAAAGTAACATTGAAATAAAATGTAATTAAATACGCACAAAAACTTTTATTTTAAAAATAGGATTTTTTTCCTAAAAGAAATGTTTTCTTAATAGCATTTAGCTTTTTCTCTTGCTATAGCTGACACTTATTTTTTATTTTATTTTTTTAATGTAATTTTAATTTTAAAAACAATTGACGATAAACCATTTTTGTGATTATTTCATCACCTTAAACCTTTCTGAAGGTATGCAGCTGCAGAACGTATCCAGCAGATGGAGGTATTACAGCTACACGACATTCTAATCACATTTTGACCAGTGTGTCTGTGGCACAGCCAGACACACATCTTAAATTGTACACAACTGTGTCCAAACAAAGGTTGGACTGTGAACCAGATGAAGAAAGTATTAAATTACCACAATCAGTGACAGTTGAGAATGAATCAATGTTTGAATGAGTGTCTGTTAGTGTCTGAGTGACTTGACCATATAAACAAGAGTCAGTTCTAAAGCTAGCAACAGTAAAAAATGGATATCGTCAGATTTATTGAGTATACAAAACCATATATTATTGTTGAACTTCTAAGACTCTTGCGAGTCACCCTATTTAGCCTCATTTTGGTTGTATGTTTGCAGTTCCTCTTTGGATTTCAGTAATATTTAGTTTTTAGGATCACATGAAAGTTTACTGTTGATTTGTGGTCTACTAGAATGAACTGGTCTCCAGAATTCTGACACAAATGCATTATATCATTTTTATTAGGACAAAGTGGAAGAAACATAAATCCAGGTTTTTCTTGGAGAAACAAAATATCAGGTTTTTCCTCACAATCGTAATGAAGTTGCCATGTGACTGACATGCAGTGGGATTTGATGGAGATTGTTGATCTGACAGGCACACGCCTGTGGCTTCGGTAGAAAGCTGACGACCTAACCAGAGGGATTTCTGGCTCTGCAGAGCTCCAGTCTGGCAGACGAACTGGACATCAAAGCGGAGCAGTAGGGTTTAGTAGGAACCCTGTCATACGGATCCGCTCCAGATTCACAAACACTGAGAAATCAGATACTTCTGGGGTTATTCTACAAATAGGGTGTCATTTGTATTCCTTATGTACATATATGTAAAAACAACAAGTCACTGAATAGCTAATGCCAACTTTTTTTTAGTAAAAGCAAAAACAAAAAAGATCAGATATGTTATATTTTATGTTTTTCATTTATATTATTTTTATAGTAAATGTAGTATACATAAAAACACTTATTGAATAGCCACTTTTTTTTTTTTTTTTTTTTTTAATAAAATAAACAAAATCCAAAAAGATTATTTATACAGTATATATAATCCTTTTGGATTTTGTTTAGTTTTATATATATATATTTCTGGAAAAAAGAAATTCAGAAATTTTCAGCATTATGTTCTTTTAAATATTTTACATTTCCACAAGGCTTTTGATGTCAAAATAAACAATAAAACCATTTATGGCTACATGTAATTACATCCCAACTTATATTTAAGAAAGCACAATGCATTTCTTTCAGAAACAGTAAAAAGTGGTAACCTGCAATTGTTAAAGAATGATTTTTACCTGATTTAACCCATAAAACCCATTTTGTTGGCATAAATGTATGTATTTAGGTTGATTCAGTGATGTTAAATAACATTTTTTAATTTAATTAATACCAGTTAGATGTTACTATTTTAAAAAATGTACTTAAACATTATTTATCTTGTATATGTTTCCACAGAATCTTACTTTATCAAAGTAAAAAAAGGCACCTTTATAGAATGACCTTATTTGTCAGTACAGAGAATGCACAGATTTTTTTTTTCAGATGAGACATTTATTATTACTCAGCTATATTTCATTTTGAATAATGGAGCCTGCTGTATTATTATTTTCCTCAAAAGTGATTGATCAAAGCCAGAGCTGTAAAAGAGATTTTCTTCATTAGCCTTTAACATGGAATCATATGGTGAGCAGAAAGGGTGATTACAGCCTCAGTAAAAACAGATTGTCATTTCAGTTTTTCATTTAAGTATGGAAATGTTGCTCTTCCTGTAGTGGCAGGATGTGGCTGCACGCGGAGACAGTTGCGCCTGAGAGGACCCTAATTCATTTAAGACATGACTCGGTGCCTGCGTACGAAAGCGGGACAGCTGAGTTTCCTTCTCGGTGCTCCATCATACGATATATCTCTCCACATAAGAGCACAATCTGCTGTTCCTGAGCCCGGCCTTACCCACAGAAGCTCTCGCAAGTCCTCGGCTGTCAAGAAAATTCGTTTTATCATTCAGCCATATAAATCATCGCAAGCTCCACAGGAAATCGAGAAAGTTTGACTTTCCAGTCATAAACCATAAAATCTGTCATTAATATAATAACATGCATCGGGATATTTGGAGACAGGGCTAAATGAGTACCAGACCTGGGCATCGATAAAACGGTTTGGCTTGCAACATCGGGCAGGATCGTGCCGTCGTTTTCCAAAATACAGTATCAGAAATAATAGGTATAATGTCACCGGGACTGTATGTCACTCATCATGCGAGATCTCTGGAAACGTGATTTGACCGCTTTGCATTACCAGTTCATTAGTTCTCAATTAACACTCAGTCACCTCAAACGGTTTATAGGGCCGTTTCTTTGACGAGAAACATGTCTTTGCTCCTCTGCGACTGGCTGAGGCTCAAGATGGAGTTTCTGTCCAAATATTTCACATTTTAGTGTTTGGCTCAATCCTATGGAAAAAGGCTGTTTTGCATGAATATTTGGCATGCTGCTGAACTCTGTCCATCATGTGCAAGTCGATCTTCGCTGAGACGCTCACTTGTATTGAGCGGCCTTTGACAGGTTAGATGGAAGATAACTCCAGTCTCCTGGCACAAACCTATAGGTTTAACAATGAGATCTATTGTTCATCTGGTAGCTGTCCATGGTACTGATATCAGAGCCGTTCGGTCTGCAACTACCTTGATTATCATCTGGTGGGTTTGTGTGTAATTTGACCAAAACTGCTCTGAAGTTTCCCAACAAGACAGCACTGGCAAAGCCGTCGCTTTTTCACGCGCTGGTCAATTTCTTGGCTTTTCATAATGTGTTGTTTCAGACTAGTGGAAAGAAAACATCCAAAATACGCTTGAAATAAAAAGTGTTTATTTTTCTTCACTTTGTCTATTTGCATCTGGAGATTTCAAATACAGTACGTACATTCACAGACCGTTTTCTCAAAATGAGTTTTTTCTCATGCACTGAGCTTTCAGTAGCACTAAACTTTACAGTTTTATTCCTGTCTATATTCTTAAGGTTTTTTACGAAGGAGTGTTTATATACAGTTTATGATGAAAATCCTCAAAACTTTGACTCTGTCAACAAAGTGAAACAAGAATTTTGAACCTGGCTTTAGTCAATTTTTACATTTCTATTATGCAAATTAGTGCATATTCATTTGCATTTTGAAACATTTCAGAAAACCGCTAACACTTTTTTAATATATGGAATATCTAGGCCTAAATATCTGGGGACAACTTTACAGAAATCATGCTCAATAAATAAATACATTTTATCTTTTTTTATTCAGTGATCATGATTCTTATTTGGATTATTTAGGGGCCTCTCTTTATTTGATTATATGAATTAGTTTTTGCAAGAACAGCACAGAGCTCATGTTGTCATGGAGCCATGGGGTCAGTCTCTCCAAAAGACAAAATTAAAATCCAGAAATGATTTTAAAGCACTAGATGGCGCAGCTGAACTAATGTAACTGTATCTGGACCTCTTCATGGTGTTAAATCCAATTAAAAACAATACTGAGATGATTCTGCTTGCATTACCAAAGAACTGACTAAAATAACCTTAAACTTAACCTTAACCTTAAGAACAAAACAGTTTCACTTGATTAGAACTGAATTACGACACTGTTGTCTGGGTGGGTAAAATTTGTTTTATAATTGATAAACTTTGTAACACTGAAACTACCAGCTGAATCATCTGAAGTCATTGTATAATTGTTGACTTTTATTTATTTTTGGAACAACATAAGGTTGAGTAAATGATGATCAAATTGTCTTTTTTTTTTTTGGGTGGACTATTCCTTTGAATTAATATTTTCATTAGATTTTTACTTTGCTAAACTGAGCTAGGAAATGTATATTTGCCTTGGTACTAAAATATTTAGATTTTGCATGGATTTTTATTTTATTTATTTATTTTTTTGCAGTATTGGTGGACGCATTGGTAGTATTTCTTGTCTTTAGTGCCCTTACACAGACCGTTTGCAGACAGGGTGAAGTTTGTCTTGGATTGTTTGACACAGAGGTGCTGACTGGTTTGTGGGTGGACTGTCTCTCTCTCTCCTTGTTTCTCACTTGGCAAGACTGTAATTGAAAGATTGATGCTAAAGGGAAAATCTGGGGGAGTTTTTCTTGACCAAGAACAATATGGTATCAGGTACAGCACCCTCTCAAATACTCAACACACCCAGCATTACTTCAGATTTCACTCCACTGTATTTAATAATATACATTGGGGTCTAAAAGTCTGAGAGCACCTTGAAAACCTTGGACTTAAAATCTAATTTAAACATGGCAACACAGAACAGATTTTTGATACATTTAAAACAAAGAAACATTCTGAACAATTTCTGTTATGCAGCCAGATAAAAGGAATAATTCACCCAAAAATAAAAATTTGCTATAAGTTTTACTAACCCACAGGCAAATCAAGATGTAGATGAGTTTGTTTCTTCATCAGAATGGATTTGGAGAAATTTAGCATCACTTGCTTACCAACGGATCCTTTGCAGTGAATAGGTGCCAACAGAATGACAGTACAAACAGCTGATAAAAACATCACAATAATCCACAAATAATCCATTGTTAAATAAAAAGCTGCATGTTTTTTTTTTTTTAAATTAAATGTAAGAAAAGTGTTTACACACTATGCTTCGAGCAAAAATATGAATGCATATTCTAAATTAAAATTTTATCCTATTTTCCCCTTATATAAAAATCCACCAACATATTTGTTTATAACTATTTTGGACTGTTTTCCCGCATAAACAGTGCTTGATCTGTGCATATTTCTCTCCTGATTCATAAAAAAATGAACTTTTTGCTGGAGAAAGCAATATTACAGATTATGTATTTAATTATTGCAAGCACACAGCTTTATGCTTCCCAAGATGTTAAGTGATAGACTGGAGTGGTGTGGATTACTGTGATGTTTTTAATCAGATGTTTGGCCTCTCACTCTGACGGCACCCACTCACTGCAAAGGATCCACTGTTGAGCAAATGATGTTTTGATGAAGAAACAAACTCCTATACATCTTGGATGGCCTGAGGGTGAGTATATATAAAAATACACTGAAAAGTGTGTGTATATATATATATATATATATATACACACACACACACTTTTCAGTTTTGGCCCTTTAAGGGCCTTGTCATCTCTGGCTCATTAATTGCTGGATACAGATTGAGCACCTGAAGTGTAAACTTGAAACTTGCTTTTCCCACTCAGTTCATATTCGTGAAAATCCCAAAAAGGATCCCAGTTTAAATGGAGATGGATCACACTCTGATTACGCCTGTTACGTCTTGAAGTAATGTGTAACAGCCCCAATTTAACAGACATCAGTACCAGAGACACAAACACAGCACCGAAGCCAGCCGTGCGCTTCCAGGACCATCCAAAGCAAATGTTGATACAAACTTCGGTCCAAGTCAGTGCGTTCGACAGTAGTGCACAATCCCTGAGCTGCTTCCCAGCTTTCATCTGCGGCCAGGTATCTTCAAGGTTCATTGATAAGGCAATGAAACTGTATGTAAATGGAACAACCCGACGCATGGACTTCTGGCCATTAGTCTTCCCTAAAGCCCCAATGTGACTCTTAATCAACGTCAAACGGGGGAAAAGAGACAGAGGAGAAAGTTTAATGACGGAGATGATATATTTAAAGAGGAACAAAGTAATGCCAGGAAACTATGATAGAATACTACTTTCGAGACGGACGAGATCATTGCAAAAATTTCTTTTTATTTCTCTTACAAAGAAAACTATTATAACAACATACAACAATCAAAAAAGCCAATTTCTTTCACTGTTGTCATGATAATTTCCCTTAAACCCTTTTTCTATCCGTGGATAAAAGAGAACAGGCTTCACAGGGAAGAAAAGCGAGATAATTTAAACACAGATGTGCAAAGGAAACAAAGCATGCAAGAACCAGAGACAAATTTGCTACAAATTGCCCTCAGTTAACCTGTCAGATAAATACTAATTTACAAAAGAAGAAATGAGATAATAATTCAACAAACTAGGGTGGTGTATTTACCTCCTCTAATATACAACATGGTCTCCGAACGTTGTAAACATTTCGTACACACTCACAGCTATTTCAACTGATAGGTAGACGCCCTGATTTGAAGCCGTGTTGCTCTCAGGATGAGATATCTGGGAATGCTGACCCGGATCCTGTGATGAATTCAAGCAACGGCCCTGGTTTGAAGCAGCCCAAATTGAACCACGACTAGTCCCGCCAGAGATGCAATATTGGACCAATGTTAAGGTAAAGGAGGTCAGAAACACATCCAACTCAAGCTAAGAGCTTTGGTTTATTTTAATTTAATTGCTTAAATATGGGCTTTACAAGCCGTATAAAAAGCACTGCTTTGAGGAAAGCTTTCAGTTGTTTGGTGAGGTCTGTATAGTTCCAAGTGTAAGGCACTCCATAAATATAACTACGTTAGATGACTGCAGTTGGGTAAATCAATCTGTCGACGACTGATGAACTAATTTGAGTTTATAATGAAGACTGTCATTAGCAAAACTGATAATGTACCACCATATCCGTGAAATAAAATTTAGCTAATCAAAAGTTTGGGGTTAGTAAGATTTTTTTTAAAGACGTCTCTTATGTTGATTAGAACAGAGTAAAACAGTAATGTTGTGAAATATCATTACAATTTAAAATAGCGTTTTTATTTTAATATATTTTAAAATGTAATTTATTTCTGTGATGCAAAAATGAATTTTAGAAGTTACTCCAGTCTTCAGTGTCACGTGATCCTTCGGAAATCATTCTAATATGCTGGTTTGCTGCTCAAAAAACATGTATTATTATTATTATAAATGTTATAAACATCGAAAAGAGTAGAAATATTAGAAACATATTCATATGTTGACAGCAGCTTCATATTTTTGTTTGATGAATAAAAAAGAACAGCATTTATTTTGAAATAACTTTACTGTCTTAACTGTCATTTTTGATCAATTTATCTTAAAAAAAATATTACTGACCCCAAACTTTAAATGGTTAAATACTACAAATACATCCCAAAAATCAAAAAATGTACTCCAGTTGCATTGTTGCATTGATATAGTGCCATAACTGAGTGTATTAACCCTCATTTTTGAGGATATGAATTGCTCCAGTTATCAGGAAAAGAATATCCGTGTACGACACAACCAGAACCTTCACTATTCCCCCACTGGAAACCTTTCCCAGCCACATTTGATTAAGCAACATAAAAGCTAAATAAATTATCCCAGCACATGCACGCTACTCAAAGAAAGCTTGATTAGCACATTGGCAAACACTTTTGAGCATCCGTGGCTGTTTCTTTGGTTTAAAGCTTTAAAAACAGTGAAAAAGGATTTTGTATCAAGCAACATTAACTGCTTACAAATGTAGTGTACTTAGACACAGAGACCCCATCTCGTTTTAAACGCGTTCGACTAAAACATACAACTCTGTGTGATCAATTAAGGCACAGAAATTTAAATTACCCTAAATGACTTGCATTAACTTGAACATAGATGCTTTACAAAAATATTCCCTCTATGACTCGAGTTCCAAATACATTAATTAATCTATGGCTTTTATAAGTTACGTTAAATCCTTTTATCAAATACGTATAACTTAAATGCTTAAGTTAAAAAAAGCACAAAAAGAGATATTTGATCACAAACTGTCATACAGACGTTGTTCAGTGCTTTAAATGATGTATTAAAAACATGCCAAGACAAGTAAATAATAACATAATGCTAATGAAATACTCAAATCCATCTCTATTCCTTCAATTCCAAATAATCCCGCCTATGACAATGATTCCCAGAGGTCAAAAGGTCCAGAATAATGTAATACAACAACAAAGTCCAATGTAAAAAATACTTCCCTTTCAACAGGCTCATAAATACTCATGTTAGCGAGGGAAAGTAGCTCAGCGAGACAGGATGAACATCCTAATAAGGTTTGTGCTTTAAAACCATGCCGTTCGTAGGAAGGTTCCACGTTTGATTAATTGTCCGATCAATATGGCCGCCACACGCCTTCGTCCATCCTACCAGCAGGATTAAGAAGAGTGGGGGAGTTGCTGTGACTTCCGTCTCCCTCCACTCCCCCGCCTCCATCAGCCTGGACCGGGAGGTTCGGGTTGACCAGGCTGGTTCCCGTGGATGCGCTAGTACAAGGCGGCATCATCCGGGTTGGCGATCGGTCTCCTCCAGGAACCATAGAAAACTGGTAGGAGCCCGAGGAGGCGCCGTAGTAGAGATAAGGTGTGCTGCTGCTCTGGAAGGGTCCGCTTTGGCTCTGGGTGGAGCCGGGGTACGGCGGGGGAAGGTACGTGTGGTAGTGAGCGCTGCCGAGGGACATTCCGGTGGTGACGGGGGTGGGCGTGTACGTGAAGGTGGCCGGGTAGTGCATTCTGGGACTGGAAAATCGGCTCTCGGTGAGTGAGGAGAAAGCGGGGAACTGACGCTCAAACTGGCCAGGAAAAGGACTCAAATCTGTCGAACCTACAGAGACAAATGTTGAGGTTACTTTTTATAGAAGTACGGAGGGATTTATATAATAATGAAGAGAGAAATTACAGCAATGAACAATCATGACCACACAATTGAGTTATATTGAATTTTTTTCCACTTCCGTCCCCTCTGTCATCCAAGATGTTCATGTCTTTCTTTCTTCAGTCTTAAAGAAATTATGTTTTCTGAGGAAAACATTTCAGCATTTTTCTCCATATAATGGACTGGTATGGTGCCCCGATTTTGAACGTCCAAAAAGCAGTTTAAATGCGGCCTCAAACTTCTTCTCAAATGCGGTTGCAAATGATCCCAGCCAAGGAAGAAGGGTCTTATCTAGCAAAACGATTGGTTATTTTCATTTAAAAAATACAATTTAAATACTTCTAATCTCAAACGCTTGTCTCGCCTTTCTCTCCCTGAACTCTGTATATTCTGCCTCAAGACAGTTAGGGTTCGTCGAAAAACTCCAATCGTATTTTCTCCCTCAACTTCAAAAATCATTTCAAAATCATCCCACATCACTGCAGAAGTACCGACCCAGTCTTTTCAAAGTGAACATGCAAAGAAGATCAAACACCCTTAACCAAAAAGGTAAAACATCAATATAGGACGATTTTGAAGTTAAGGGAGAACATGAGATGGGAGTTTTTCGACATACCCTAACTGTCATGAACTGTCAACTGTCATGTATTACGTTTTATGAAAATAACCGATCGTTACGCTAGATAAGACCCTACTTTCTCGGCTGGGATCGTTTACAACCGCATTTGGGATCGTTTAAAGCTGCATTTAAACTGCCTTTTGGAAGTTCAAAATTGGGGCACCATATCAGTCCATTACATGGAGAAAAATGCTGAAATGTTTTCCTTAAAAAACACAATTTCTTTACAACTGAAGAAAAAAAAGACATGAACATCTTGGATGACAAAGGGGGTGAGTACATTATATGTGAATCTTTGTTTTGGAAGTGGACTTCTCCTTTAACTACAACCCTGTTAAAACAAGAGCAAGTTGCACAAACATAGCCTGTGTTTTGAAAGAATAGTTTACTCAAAAATGAAAATTTTGTCATTAAATACTCACCCTCATGTCGTTCCAAACCCGTAGGACCTTTGTTCATCTTCGGAACACAAATTAAGATATTTTTGATGAAATCCAAGAGCTTTCTGACCCTGCATACCTGTAGACAGCTACGCAACTGACACCTTCAAAGCCCAGAAAGGTAGTAAGGACATTGTTAAAATAGTCCATGGGACATCAGTTGTTCAACCATAATGTTATAAAGCTATGAGAACAGTTTTTGTGTGCAAAGAAAACAAAAAGAATCACTTTATTCAACAATTTCTTCTGTGTCAGTCTTCGATGCGTGTTCATGAGAGTGTTGAATTTGAAATAAATTTTGTGTTGAATCAAGTCGTTTTTGTTTTCTTTGTGCACAAAAAGAATTCTCACAGCTTCATAAAATTAAGGTTGAACTACAGATGTCACATGAATTGTTTTAACAACGTTACTAACTTACTGAACTTGATAGTTGCGTTTCTGTCTATGCACGGTCAGAAAGTTCTCGGATTGCATCAAAAACATCTTAATTTGTGTTCTGAAGACGAACAAACGTCTTACAGGTTTGGAACGACATGAGGGTGAATAAGTAATGACAGAATTTTCATTTTTGAACGAACTCTTTCATTTTTATTTTATTGTATTTGTTTAAATTCATATTTATTTGATAAAAACACAGTAAAACAGAAATTTTATTAGAATTTTAAATGACTGTTTTCTATTTGAATATATTTTCAAATGTAATTTATTCGTGTGGTGAAAAGCGAAATTTTCAGCATCGTTACTCCAGTATTCAGTGTCACATGATCCTTCAGAAATCATTCTAACAGGCTGATTTTCTGCTTAAGAAACTTTATTTAAACATTATTAAATGTGAAAAACAGATGTGCAGCTTCATAATTTTTGTGGAAACCATGATACATTGTTTTTTCAGGATCACGTGAAAATGGAAAAGTTCAAAATAATACCATTTATTTGAATATAACTATTTTGTAACTTTATAAATGTTATTACTGTCACTTTTAATCAATTTAAAAGCATCCTTGCTGAATAAATGCATTATTTCTTATATATAAATTATAAAAAATATAAATGTTTTTAACAATTCCTGCGTATTTTAAACTGTTTTTAGTTAAACTAAAAAACTAAATTTAAATGATAGAATGTAACTATTGAAAAAAACAACCATTACTTTAAATTAGAGACATGCAGAGGAGAACAATTTATCGATTAACTGGCTTCACTTCATTGTGGTTTTTCCTCTTTGTCACAGACAAGTTCATGTGTATGTGTATTCATGTGTGCGGTTATATGTCTCAGTTCATTTGTATCTCCGGGGTATTTATATGCCTCCGTATGCTGTGTGCATGTTTAAATTGTTCCTGTGCATACAAAAGTGTACGTGGGGGTGTGTGTGTGTGTGTGTGTGTGTGTGTGTGTGCATCTGCATTTGGCTGCCGCACATAAAACACAACTAGGATGCATAATCGGTCACACATTTGGAAACGTTTAGAGGGGCGCGAGCAGCATCGTAGCGAGAGAGACAGACGTCTGCACTGTTGTGGGCTCCTGGTATCTTCAGCATTATAAACCCATGCGAAAACTGTCCATCTGCCCTTTTGTCCTTAACATATTCTTTATTTCCCTCCAAAAAATCAGAAACCACTAATGGTCTTGTAGCTAGTGCTAGTGCCAAGGGGTAAAGGAACAAAAAGAAACAGCCTCGCCTCCCTGGCGCGGAGCTGTTTTCATAAATCAAACGGCGTCTTTCTTGTCACCATGTCTGCGCCTGTGGGCCGACTGGGTGGCATGGTTAAACGTGGGCGATTTGCGGAGGCACGGCTTGTCGCTAACGCTAGTCGCGTCTCCTTTTCCCCTCTACGCCCATCCCCTTTTTCTTTTATATTCAAAATCTTTGGTTTGAGTCGCCAACGATAATGGTTTTCTCACCCCGGGCTATATAGGGAGCCTGTGCTCTGAATAAGAGGTTGTATGATAAAAGCGAAAAAGCTATTTACATACATTCTCTGCTAGACACCAAAAATCCATAGACGAGATGGCGCTGGTCTTGAGAACAGATGCTATGTCTGTAAAACTAATGATTTATTTGGCAAGAATGATTCGTTTCAGGTGAACCAAACAATTATGGGTTATTTACAAGTTTAAGTCATGTCTACATGAGGAATGATGTCACTATACAACACAGTGCAGTAGTTTTTCCTCTTTGTTTGCTACGATGCTAAAGACTCTAACTTTATAAATTTGACAGGTGAGCATGTAATATACGCTTTAAGCTTGATTACACTATTTTTTACAAAATAAAATCACACCTATAATTCATATTGCAACTAGTGTTGCTAAAGGTGAAAGTATTTAAAAAACATATTAAGTGAAATTAAAAAAAACATACGAAGAACTAAAAAAAAAAAAATGAAAATCATAAATTATTTAACAGTAATAAATATGATGTAAGCTCACAAACTAAAAATTGCAATTTAAAAATAAACACTGAAAGCTGAAAAAGGGTTTAAGCATAAAAACAATATGTGTAATACTGATTTAAACTGTTGTTTTTCAAAAAAAAAAAAATCAAAAAGTTTTCTGTTTAATTTAATTGCATTTTTGTTTTTGTTTTTCTGAGCAAAAAAATAAATATCATACATTTTCGCCTAATTTACAGAAGACACTTACTAGAATGTAATTCAGTATAGCAATCTTGTCAGGGATATTTACAACAAAAATCAATTTATGACATATTAAAAGACAAATTACTTTCACCCCAAATACTAATTAGTTGTTAGTATTTAATAAAAAATCATAAATTAATGAAAATCATAAATTATTTAACACCATTTAGAAAATATATATATATATAATATATAATATATATATATATAATATATATATATATACACACACTACCGTTCAAAAGTTTGGGGTCAGTACATTTTTATTGTTTCTTTTTTTTTTTTTTTTAAGAAATTAATACTTTTATTCACCAAGGATGTATTAAGTTAATAATTAAAAGTTTATTAAAAGTTAATAATAAATAATTTACATTGTTATATATATATATATATATATATATAAACTATGACATAAGCACACAAATTAAAAATTGCAATTGAAAAAATAAACATTAAATATAAACATGTGGGTCAAAGACGAAAAAGGATTTAAAATCAATAAGCGTAATACTGCTTTAAATTGTTGTTGTTGCATTTTTTGTTTTTGTTTTTAAATATCATACATTTTTCCCTAATTTACAGAAGACCACCAAAATGTCATCTCGTCAGACATATTTACAACAAAAATCCATTTATGATATATTAAAAGACAAATTACTTTCACATCAAATACTAATTAGTTGTAATTCTATATTTGTAAAATTTGCCGTTATCCTAGGATTTTCCCATTTATCAGTAAGATTTTTTTTACTTGTTTAAAACACAATAAAATGTAATATGCTCCCTCAATCTTTTATATATTTTAACATGTAAAAGTCAAAATAAGCATGTTGTTTGAATTTTTACATAAATATTGTGTTAAACTGGATGACAAAGTAACATTATTTCAACCAAATTTTGACATTTTATTCTCCAAAAACTTATTTGAAACCTTAAAAGTAGACACTTACATTTAATGTGCTTTCTATGGACATAAAATCACTTTTGTAAATTTCTTTTGATGTGGACATCTTAATGTCTTTGATCCATGTAATAAATAAAAACAAAACTAATTCCAAATATAAATAAAAATTATGATAGCACAAATATTAAATAAATTACAGCTAGTTTTCTCTTTCAGGTCTACTACTGTTATATTATAGCAGTGCAGCCGTTTGAAAAAAATGTTTGTTAAAAGTATATTTTTTAATGCTAAAATATACAAGCAAGACATTGCAATTCTGCTTGGTTTCACAAAAAAAAAAAAAATTACACACTCTACTTTTCAAGCTGACGTTTACAGCCAACGATCTGAATAATAACAACCCAAGTTCAATGGCACAAACATTGAGGTAACTCTATTGCCCCCTTGAGTACGGAAGTATATTGCCACCACTGCAACACAAAACGCTGTGCACAACGTGCAAAGATGTATACTACTGAAGAGTTTTATATCTGCAATAGACAACAACAATGCATATTTGCACTGTTACTCTTACAGTTAAGTTGCGGGACACATCAAAGAGCCGTGTCCTTATCTCACATCAAACCTATTATTAAAAAAAGCTCATGTGCCAGCATCAGATGAAAGGATGATACACCTAAATTAATTAAACATGACAGGCGGGTGGCGGGCATCCAGAAGCTGGCAGCCAGTGCTCAGGTGAGGGAGATTCTTGTTTAATCACTTTAAGCCTCTCCAGGTTCTCAGGAATGGATGAGGGTGTAGTATGGCAGTAAATGAGAAAGAATGAAAACACTTACCTGGCACTGACTCAAACAGGTGTTTGGAAATGGAAACTTGTCTGTCTACATTTATTCTTTAAAGGGGACGTTTCTGGGTGTGTTGCAGGGCACACGAGGACAAATTAGCTTATGGGGTGCAAGTCGGGCACAGAGTGGCCCTCCATTCCCCAAAGGTTCTCTGGGAAGCGTAACGCTATAAACGGCTTTATTTGCCCGCCACTGGCCTGTTATTATGTCTTGCTCTGTTATTAACTATATACTACGCAGGATCAAAGCCATGGAAAGAGGAGCAAAGGAAATCTTTTTTTTTTCCCTTTTCCCCCCGAGTTTTAAAAATACGCTCATGGCCGAGTCCAATTTTAAAAAATGGCTCCGTTTACATATCTGTGGCACCATTAACTAATAAAAATCATGTGAATTTGAGATTGTGTTTCTAACGAATTATGACACTGAAATCTAATGCTATGATTTGTTTAATATGACTGACAGACCATTATAGAAAAATGATAATTTCAGAAAATAACCCTCCCAAAATGAAGCCTTGTTACCTTTTTTTCATGTGTTTTTCATGATTATGATTGTATCATCCAACATATTGAGGAGTAAATTCAGAAAATATTCACAAAACTTTTGTGCACATTTCATTGCTGCATGTTTTTTTTACTAACCATCCGAAAAAAAGTGAAACCAAGTGCTAAAATTGAAATAAATTAAAATGTTGTATAAATATATAAAAATATTACAAAATAATAATTAAAAAAAAATATGGGAAAAGCACATAACAAAATTTTAATTAAAAATTAAAATTAAAATCATAGTAGCATACAAATAATACAAAAATAACACTGAATGCAACAAGTTTTTTTTTTTTTTTTTTTGCATTATATGATGTGTCCGGAGCTGCTATAGAAGTAGTTAACATAATCTGTGATCATTTACAGTTAGTTTTCTCTTTCAGATCTTATACTGTCATGGCAAGTTTAAGGTAAAGTAGGTAAAGTGCGTATTTTTTTTAATGCTGTAAAACTAATGGCAGTTTTCCAGAAACTGTCAGTTATTATTTTTACAATTCTGCGTGGTGGCACATGCACATGGTGCAGTACTATTTCAAAATTTGCTAAAATAGTGCTTCACCATGAGTATTTAAATTAAATTTAATCAAGATTCTTTTATTATGTTAAATTAAAATCTTTTATGTTAAAATAAGATTCTTTTTAGCACAAACATGCTTATTTTTCATGCAAATTAGGTTCAAATTTAGTTTTTGTCTACTGAAATGTGGTAAATATTATTTTTAGGAGACATTTAAAAAAAAAATCTGATTTAGGATTTAATTTAAAAAATGTAAATATCTCTTAAAATATTTAACATTTTTAAATAGTAAATTCACTTTTTGTATGTTCAAATATTTTCAAAAGTTGTATAAACAAAGTTGCATTATTCACACAAATCCCCATCCTTCTAAATGTGCAAACCACCATAAAACACGTGCCCACCCCGCTGCCCACTGCAGTGTCAGACGCGAGGGGTAGGGGGCGCACCTGCTGTAGGGCTGAAGCTGGAGGTTACCTGGGAGGCGTCTGGGCACATCGCTGATGGACGGCAGCCCCGTGGCCCGGCTGGACGAGAGCGGGGTGGTCGAGTGCACGGACGGGGAGGCCATGGGACTCAGGTACGACGGGTACGTCTGGTCATATGACCAAGGTGGGGAAGACTGAGCCTGGCGCGGATCTAAAAGTACAAGAGAGCAGGTCAAAGAAAAGTAGTTAAAGGGATAGGTCATCCAAAAATGAAAACTCACAACATTTAACCTGCATGATTTTCTTTCTTCTGTGAAAAATGAGAAATTTTAAGAATGTTGGTAACTATACAGTTTTGGTTCCCTTTGACTAGCACTGTTTGGACCAAAATGTATAATGGAAGTCAAGTGAAACGAAATTGTTTCTGGGAGTTTTCTCACCAAACATCAGTATATCCTGTCATTAATTTAATTAAAACTGACAATTCAACTGTTCTGTTTATATTTGTCCGTCTCATACCCATGTGTGGTTAGCAAATACAATGTAATCCCTTGGGCAAAGTATTTAAATGAAGCCATACTCAAATGTTTGTCTGGGATGACATATTTCATGCCTCATAATTCAACCTTTCTGTCATGCCAAGTATCAATTTAAAAGCAGGCAAATAATTGCTAAAGTCAAGAAAATACGACGCATTCCTTCTCAGATTCAGTCACTTGGCTTGCACTCAGTACAGTAACAGGACCCAGAGTTCAGGACATGCGCTCTCAGAGCAGTAATTAAGGACAGGTGATATCCTGTTCTCTCACTGTGACACAACGCACTGCCCTAGGCTGTCCGCACTCGGTTTCCACTTGTCCATCATGTTGCAGTGTGCGATTTCAGCTTAGATAAACCACTTTGTGCTGAGACGAACAGACATTAAAGTAACACTGACAGACACCAGATATGCTGAAATCCTTGGGAGGATGAGTAAATATAATCGCTGTAAGTGATGACTTGACTAAAAGAAACAACAATTCTGACTGACAGGCTAGCGGCGACTTAACAGATCGTTTCCTTCATTCATGTGGTTTTGCGTGCAGATGCTATCAGTAAATTAGGAACATAAACACGTACATTTGTAAATTAACATTGCCTGGGTATTTGATTAATCTACAACATCGAGATTATAGATTTAAATATAGTGTATATGGAGTGTGTCAAGGATTTGGGGATATATAGGCCATATTACAGAATTGGTCCAAAGACAGAATTGGAAACGTCTTTTCAAAAAAATTGTATGTATGCAAATTGTATAATATCCAAGGTACACATTTCTAGTAAATGCGCAGTTAATTCTCATATTGTATTTTCAGAAAGTTTTGGAATATTTGTCTTCTCCCCAAATTTGTCACTACCGAAACACAGTAATAATAATTTAATTAGAAGGGTTATATTGACCTATTAAGATTTTGCTTACATCTAGATTATAAATATATATTTTTTGCTATTTTATTAACATTTTGTCAGAGGCAAATCTATAACAATTACATTTTTAACAATATTTCAAATGTGATTTATGAGATTTGTTGTATTTTGAATTCAATTTTTCTTTGTAAAAGGTAAAAGGTTGATCATACTGAATTCAGAGTCAAGGATTCATTAGTTTCATTAATATACATTGAACCAAAAACTATTATAGCATATTAGTTGATAATTCAGTATACTTTATTTTGGACAAAACATCCCGTGTTTCGGAAGTGACATCAATGCTTTGGTAGCAAACACATTACATTACAGAATTTTAACTCGCATACTAAAACACTACTAAACATACAAAAATACAAAAAAATGCATAATTGTACTAAAATTTTGTTTATTTTCCCCAAATATGAGGATTATGTGTTCCCTTTTGTGTTCCCTTTCCACAATGATAGCATGTTTCGGTAGTGACTGTTTCACTAGTGACAATTCTATGGGATAACACCCAAATATTTGGTAGTGACAACTTTAGATACTTTTGAATCTAGTTCAAAGATGCTAATCAGCACATGGTTAGCTAGCACAGTTCTGAACAGTGGTATACATATTAAAACTAAATGTTATGGAATAACTTCCAAAAAAGTGTGCTTAATTGCAGAAAAGGTGTTTGGAAGTGATGTTCCTTAAAGTTACACACAGATTTTTCAGACTTTTGAATACATTTACCTCAAAATGATGAGACCTATCTACTTACATCTTGTAGCTATGAGAAGAGGAACACAGGAATATTTCCTGATCATAAATTTATGGGTTTAGTTAAAAACTCAGTCCCGGCCAATAGACTAAAACATACACTATTTCGGTAGTGACATGAAAAATGCGGGACACATTTTTTTTTTTTTTACATAAAGTTTCAGAATTTGCAAAGAAAAACTTCACTTTTTAAAAGAAAAAATATACTTTTAAAAACAACAATAGAAAAAAAATAAAATATCACTTTCATAAGTTAAAATTTAGGGGTTAGGGTTTGGGACAGCCACCTCCCAATTGAAAGTACCCAAAAAATGATGATTTTATATATATATTAAGCTTACGAATATTTTAAATATTATTGTGGGTTTCAATAGATAATAGAAGGAATTTAATATACATCTTAATTTGAATAATTAAATGCTTTTTAAATGTGTTTTTTGGTTGTGGGACAGCAGTTTGCACCAATTCTGTAGAATGGCCCATATATGTGTGTGTATGTGTGTGTGTGTGTTTTTGTTTTGCTGCACCTGCTTTAAATTTAGAATAGAATAGAATAGAATAGAATAGATTATGCACTGCTGTTCAATTTCATACCTGTTATCTGCGTCTGCCCCTGAGGTGTGAAGGAGTTGGGGCTGCTAAGCGAGGGCCGTGGTGTTTGCGATGGCACCGTAACACGCATGGTGGTCTGCCGGATACGCTCCAGTTCACTGAGACGGTCAGAGAAGAGTCCGGCCTTCGGCGAGTCATCAAGCTTCGGCCTGTGCCCTGCAAACAACATACTGCCTTTAATAAAAAATAAATAAATCTCAAATTAAAGAATGAACAAGCTCGTTGGAGGGCATTACTTGCATTGACATGTTTCTAACATGACACACCACAAATGTGTCACATACCGCAGCAAGGTGACTTGCACTTTTGCTTCCCACAGGCTGCATGTAAAAACAAACATGTAGTCTGATTCACAAACAAATGAACCACTTCATTTTAATCATTTAAAAAGAGTCAACTCAGCAAATACAGGACTAATACAGGACAGGTAATTTGAGAAGCTGATTACCGCATTTGCACCCTAAAGGTATTCACAATGATTTTAATGTAGTTATGTAAGTGTTAAATGCCTAAATATTATTAAAAAGTACATCAGATGTGCACTTTCCACAAGTTGGTATGATTTTTTAGAGTTTTCATGAAATGTGCGCAAAATACTTTGGTTAAAATTCCTCAATGGTCGTGTAAAACAACGCCCTTTTTACCTCGTTAAAAACAGCCCTGTTCACAGTGACCTGTTTCGGTGCATGTCTCTTTAAATGATAATGAGCTACTGTTCACTCCACCCCCTTTTCTGCTTTTTTGTATATTTGGTGGCGCATTACTATCAGATGCTAAACTAATCCACTGCGTCTTTAGTGGCTCTGATTTCAGAAGAAACATGAAGACACTAATGTTCACTTTTACATCCAACTATGAAACACCTGCATTGCTTACAAGACTTTGTTATTGCTACAGCTAAGAAAATGACGGACAGAGTACAACTGGCTGAGGGCGGGAATATGCTAATACGGGACCATCTGTCAGCACTTGTGGGCGGGGCCTGAGCAGCATGACATCATACTGCTCAGAAAATCAAAACGGGTTGATAATTGTGATTGGTTTAGGTTTTTGGGGATTAAAAAAGAAAATGAGTAAATGGATTTTTATCATTGTGGGGTGGTTGTGTCTACACTGCTAAGACACATATATATATATGCAAACACCATTTAAAAGTGAATACTGTATAATAATACAAACCCCCAACACATAATTTACTGTAAAAAGTTTTGAAACTGATTAGATCTCCTAGCACGAAAATGTTAGCCAGTCTATGATGTGTATGTATGGCATAGGTTTGACTATGAGACAGGTGTTCCATTTCCCCCTCTTTATAAGAGCTTTCATTATGCCCCATGGCATTTCAGTCTTTCAAGCCACAATCTACCGTGACTCTGCCATATGGAATCAAACCGAATCTAATTTCATTTTCATAAAAAAAGTTTCAAATATTACATATTCCATATCCTTAAAATATCTATTAATCTGTCCCATCAGGGCGGGGATTTGGCTTTGACAATGAAGTGCTATGCTTGGCATATAATAACATTTTGTTGGCACATGTTGAACGCTCAACCTTCCCAGACAAGACGAAACCCATATAATACTAGACCGCATATGCTTCCTCTGTGTAGGACGCACGATGACACTGGCCAGCACCTTTCTGGAACGCTATAACAAGAGCGTTTAAGTCCATAGCCTCAAGTCTATTCTCGGCAAATTAGAGGAGGGATAAGACAGCAGCGCGGCCCAATACACAACTAGCCCCTTTTTCCACATTAAAATGGCCCAGTGTCTCCCTCAGACTGCTGCAGTTTTTTCTAAGAAGGCCGTAAAGTAAATATCAAACAGGAGAAAGAGAAAAACTCCTGCTGGAGTTGGCAGCGCTCCAGTTGGCACCGAACGAACACGTTACCTCTATATCTTGACTAACCGGCCTGCGCCAGGAGAACAAAGAGGAGCAGCAAACACTCAGAAAAGTTTCATAATCAAATCATTAAAGCACTTTAGAATGTCTAGAATATAAACTACTGTATGATTCAGTATTTAAAGGTTGAGAGTCATTTTTTTTTTTATCTTAATATGTACAGACAGCTATAAGTAAGTCATAGGTGCTGCTAGACTTTATTTAGAGGAGCAATCTTTCATCTCAGGCCCCCTAAAAATCTGAGCTTAACTGTCAGCACCTTTACAAATATGTGATTATGTGATTTCTCTCAATGTTCAGTGTCTGCAGTGAGTTATCTTAGGTTATTTCACTCTAAATTCTTCACACACAAAAAACCTTAATATTTTAATATTTTGTCTTGTTTCCCATTACAAAATGTTAAACATTCTTAAATCAAGACACATTTACACTACCAGTCAAAAGTTGAACAGTAAGATTTTTCTGCTTACCAAGCCTAAGCCAAAGTACAGCAAAAACAGTAACATTTTGAAATATTTTTACTATTTAAAATAACTGCTTTCTATTTAAATATATTTTGAAATTTAATTTATTCCTGTGATTTCAAAGCTGAATTTTTAGAATCATTATTCCAGTCACATGATCCTTCAGAAATGTACTCAACTTTTTAAATATTGATAATAATAATGAAAAGTGTTTCTTTAACAGCAAATCAGCATATTAGAATGATTTCTGAAGGATGATGTGACACTGGAGTAATGATGCTGAAAATGTAGCTTCGATCACAAACAATAAATTACATTTTGAAATATATTCAAATAGAAAGCAGTTATTTAAAATAGTAAAAATATTTCACAATATTACTGTTTTTGCTGTGTTTTAGATCAAATAAATGCAGGCTTGGTGAGCAGAAGAGACTTATCTAAAAAACATTAAAAATCTTACTGTTCAAAAATTTTTGATTAGTATAGTAGTATACTTAAAAGGGATAGTTCACCCAAAAATGAAAATTGTGTCATCATTTACTCACCCTCAAGTTGTTCCAAACCTGTATGAATTTCTTTCTTTTGCTAAACACAAAAGATGATATTTCGAATAACGTGGGTTACCGAACAGATGACTTCCATGGTGTAAAAAAAAAAAAAAGACTATGGAAGTCAATGGCTACCATCAACTGGTTGGTTACCAAGATTGTTCAAAATGTCTTTTATGTTTAGCAGGTTTGGAACAGCTTGAACTATCCCCCCTGAAAAGTTTCCTGATTTTATGCTTAAAACAAGAAATAATATGTCAGACATGTCATAAAATAATATGTCTGACAGATCGTTTTTCTTCTTGTCTATGTATTTTCACTTCACAAGATGTTAAATAATGGACTGGGGTTGTGTGGATTTATTGTGGATTATTGTGATGTTTTTATCAGCTGTTTGGACTCTCATTCTGATGGCACCCATTCACTGCAGAGGATCTATTAGTGAGCAAGTGATACAATTTAGATATCTTTGATATCTTAAGCCACTTCTTAAGTAAACGCATCTAAATTTAAGAATGTTTATAGATATTTGTACTGGAAAACAAGACAGAAATACTAAGTAAGAAAATCATATTTTCCAGTGTTTTTTACGGACCAATGGCAGAAAAGGTGTTTGAGAAACTTGTTTTAAAACATTCATTCATTATTTCCATCTGGTGCCCCAAATGGTTCAGAAATTACACACTTCGTCTTTAATATCATGCACGTCTTCTGTAGAAGCATGAGAAATTAAACAGACAAAATAATATAGTGTTTCATCACAATGAAAACATTACAGCTAATGGAAAAATCATTAGCTCGAGTCTGAGTGTAACTTCGGGACACTGTTGCATTGCGCTCCGCCTTTGAACTCGCGAGCAATGTGACATATGTAAAAGCTAAAAGCTAGCATAACTCAACCTCCCAGGAAGTGCAGCATACCTTTTCACACAAAGCCAATTTGTCTACTGTGAAAAGCCAAACTATATTTTTCTGTGACAAGCTGGATCCAGACAGTGATACTAACATAAATCCTGCTGGGGAAATAAAACGGACAAAGATGTGCTTTGTGTGGCTTAATTTCACAGAAATTCATATGAAACATAATGTTCTGTGCTCAGCGAGACAGCGGACTCTGATCACCAGTAAATTTAGAGCCATGTGTACTGATCCAGCATCCCTAAAGACAGATTTGCAAGGGGTGATATTTACATTTTTCTGGGAGCGTTGAGAGTCACTGGAGCAGAAGTTACGATAAGCCCACATACAGGTAATAGGAACTCCAGAGATGAATTTGCAAAACAATGGGAATTTTCACCAAGAGATCGGGAATGTTAAGTGGCTTGTTTTTGATTCTGTCTGTGAGGAATATGTAGCCACCTCAGTTTGGATAATGTATCCGGTTACATTTGCTCGCCCAAGAAGTATCTCTCGGGGGTGGGGGCAGCCAAGTGGTTAACAATCTGGGCTGCTAACACAAAGGTTTTAGGTTCAATCCCAACGGTGTGGATAAAATACAAAACCAGGAACGAGTGTTAGAAAGATCACAAGCACCTTTGTACTGTCGAGCTCGACAGGT
Organism: Cirrhinus mrigala; assembly: GCA_036247105.1. NCBI lineage: Eukaryota > Metazoa > Chordata > Actinopteri > Cypriniformes > Cyprinidae > Cirrhinus > Cirrhinus mrigala. Next base: position 29,447,951 of record CM070026.1, read on the forward strand.
TGCCTCAGGGCAGCTGTCACTGGACCTCGCTTTGAACGAACAACCTCTGATCAAATATAGTTAATAACTAAATAATGGTCTCTCCCACACACGTCAAAAGCTGTGACAATTATGATATATGCATATATCTTTTTTATGTTATGCTTTTGAGAAAAAAATTGTTGGCTGGAGCTGTGGCCTAGTGGTTTTGTGTCTGATTTTCAACATGCACAAGCTTTGGTTTCTTCTACTTCTTCCCTGTGATTCCTGTCTACTCTCTACATTTCAGTCAAAACTAAAAGATACCAAAAAAAAAAATACCAAAATGAAACACTTAAACAGGCTTGAGACATTAATAGTTGCACATGATGGAAAACTATAACATAACTATAACAGATACACTACCAGTCAAAAGTTTTTGAACAGTAAGATTTTTAATGTTTTTTTTTTTTTTTTTTTTTAAATATGTCTCTTCTGCTCACAGAGCCTGCATTTATTTTATCTGAAGTACAGCAAAAACAGTAAAATTTTGAAATATTTTTACTATTTAAAATAACTGTTTTCCATTTGAATATATTTTAAAATGTTATTTATTTCTGTGATTTCAAAGCTAAATTTTCAGCATCATTACTCCAGTCTTCAGTGTCATGATCCTTAAGAAATCATTCTAATCTGGTGATTTGCTGTTCAGAAAACATTTTTTATTATTATTGTCAATATTTAACACAGTTGAGTACATTTTATTTCAGGATTCTTTAATGAATAGAAATATCCAAAGATCAGAATTTATCTGAAATAAAAAGCTTTTGTAACATTATACACTATACCATTCAAAAGCTTGGAGCCAATATAATTTATTTTTGGGAAATAATTTATAGAAATTAATACTCTATTTAGCAAGGATGCTTTAAACTGACCAAAAGTGATGATAAAAGACATTTATAATGTTACAAAAGATTTCCATTTCAAATAAATGCTGTTCTTCTGCACTTTCTATTCATCAAGGAAACCTGAAAAAATCTACTCACCTGTTTTCATCATCATCATCATCATAATAATAATAATAATAATAATAATAATAATAATAATGTTTTTTGAGCAGCAAATCAGAATATTAGAATGATTTCTGAAGGATCATGTGATTGGAGTAATGATGCTAAAAATACAGCTTTGAAATCACAGGAATAAATGACATTTTAAAATATATTCAAATGGAATACTATTATTTTAAATAGTAAAACTATTTCAAAATTTGACCGTTTTTGACTGTACTTTAGATCAAATAAATGCAGGCTTGGTGAGCAGAAGAGACTGTTCAAAAACTTCTGACAGGTAGATACTGTAAATAGATCAATTAAAAGTGTATGTTTAAAATTAAGACGATTTAGATATTTTGAAGAATGTGGGGTTCCGAAAAGTTATTGGTCCCCATTTAATTCCATAATGTAGAAAAATTACTATTGAATTACTAATGTTTGGATGCCCGCATTCTTCAAAACACCTTTTTTTGTGTTCAGCAAAATAAATAAATTCATACAGGTTTAGAACAACTTGAGGGCGAGTAAACAGTGATAATTTTCATTGTGGGGGTGAACTATCCTATTAAGAAGTTAAAGTTAAATCAAATAAATTAAATTAAATTAAATAAATTTAAAAAAATCTTTTTTTTTCTCAACTTACAGATAGTAAATATGTGTATTTTGTGGTAAATAAGTGTAATATAAATGACTGGACCATAGACTTCCATGCCTACTTTTTTCAAAATTGAGAACTTACCCTGTTAAAATGCTGGCTTCATGACTTTAAGGATCCTAAAATACCTTAGTGACAGAGAGCAAAGGAATGAGCACAGAGACATCATCTGTAAGGAGAGGTATTTAAGAGAGCCAGGAAACCAGATGATATCACTGCTGGAGGGAAAGTCCCAAAAATTCCTGTCATCCCCCAGCCAGTGGAGTGAGATTTTCGATAGCTAGCACTTCCATGTCCAATCACAGAGCGGAAGCGCTAACACATTCATTCCAGATGTTTAAATGGCCCTGTGGGATGTGGCCCAGTCTCCAGCTGACTCAGATCTTATCTCAGGTTGAGAATCACAGAGCAAAGAGAATTATAATGGAGTAATTCCTGTTTTCAGGCCTGCTTTGATGATAGGGTTAGTCTGCATGACCACACCAACAGATCCACAAACAATGGAGGAAAAAATTAATGAGTGTGAAATATATGATCCGAGGTTTCTTGGAAAATTAGACGAACAGCACGAGAAGCTGTTTGCACAAGGAAATCTAAACAAACTCTGACGATCCAATAACAAATTCTGAGGGTAATTAGAAATAGACACAGGAACTGATGAATTTAAGCCAGTCAATGTCAGTTCAACTGTGGCTTTGTAATGTCATTTTTCATGACTCAATTTAATTGCCAAATGTCAATCAAATAAATAACTAAAAGTTTAAATTAATTCAATTATATTATAATACATTATTAATTAATTATTAATTATAATTTTAATTTAATTTGTTTGCATTTAGCAATTTCAAATAATTGTTTTCTGTTTTAATATATTTTAAAATGTAATTATTTCCAGAGATGCAAATCTAAATTTTCAGCAGGCATCTACAATGTCACAAGATCATTCAGAAATCATTTGAAATAAATTAAACTAGAAATCTGATATTTTTAATAATATTGTAATAATATTTCACACTGTATTCACTGTTTTTGGTCAAATAAATGCAGCCTTGGCGAGCATAAAAGGATCTTTCAAAAACATCCAAAAATTTTAATTATTACAAACTTTTGAATGGTAGTGCATATATGATTTTTTCTTTTTTTTTTATTTTTTTATGTAAAAAGCAGTATCATAGGAACAAAAAATGCTACACGTAATCAAAGCTGTGAAGCAATTTTTTTTAGATTTTACATTTATTTTTAGATAGGCCTGTTAAACGATTAATCGCGATTAATCGCATGCAAAATAAAAGTTTGTGTTTATGTATGTGTATGTACTCTGTATATTTATTACTTACGTATGTGTGTGTGTGTGTGTGTATATATATATATATATATATATATATATATATATATATATATATATATATATATATATATATATATATATATATATATATATATATATATAGGGCTGTGAAACGATTAATTGCATTAACGCATTAATCGCATGCAAAATAAAAGCTTGCGTTTACATACCAGGACCTGTTTGTATTAACAGCCCTATTTTTAGAATTATTATAGATTTTAGAACAGATTTTTATTATAAAACCTTTGCTGTGGAAGAGAATAAGTATTTGAGATGCTAAAAGAACCCGAAATATCTTCACTTTTTGTCTCCATCAGTGAAGCTGTTTCACCTCAAACAAACATTGGTATACGACATGACTACCTGTGGGTGAGTTTACTCTAAATGTCACAAAAACATCTGCTGAATGTCATTCTAACATCCGACAGGGAATATTTTAGAGACATCTTACAGATCTTTCACATCGACAAGCCATCCGGGGCGACGCACATATACGGCAGCCCGGAAATTATGGAAATTCATCACGGCCGTCATCAACAGGGTTTTTGAGAAAGTCAGCGGAAGAACGGAATAAACTGGAAAAGAAAATCAGAGAAAGAGAGAGGGGAAAGAGAAAAAGGAAAGTGGGAGGAAAAAGCCAGGCTGCTGTGGAGGACTGCCAGGTGTCTGTGTGGTCTTTACATTTCAGCATTTAGGAGGCAAGCCAAGCAGAGAAGGGGTACAGAGACACACACACACACACACACACACAGAGCAAGGCAAAAGGCCCTCGGCCTTTTTCAAACCGCAGGCACACTTCTTCATCACCTCCAAGCGGATACGAAAGCAGTGCGACTCGAAACCGGGCGCCATCGGTATTTCTCGACTTCTAATGATGCAGCACTGATGTACGCAGCAACTATCCAAACCAGACGCAAACACACACATAGCCTGAGCCCGCGACCTCGGCGGTTGGCACCTTCACACGCAGCCTGAACAGATCGAGTCTGCGGTTCTGGTTTTCTCTCCTTCTCCTCTCTTGTTTTGGTTGGTTTTATGTGAGCAGTTCCCATTGTAAACTTAACTCGCCCCGAAGTGACGCCTTTGCTAAGCGAAACTGACTTCTTTTTTACTTCATTCATTGTACGCTTAAACAATGTCTATCAGTCTTGTGTGGTCTGTTTTGAAAGGAACGCCGCACGACACGCCAAAGCTGCCGTTTCTTTTTTTTTTACTGTAATATCAGCCGCTGTTATTGCTAAGGCTAAATTATTATCCCCTTTCAACTTGTTGATGTGTGAGATTGTCAAAACAATGAGCCTCATGTGTCAGATTTGGGATTTTAGCTTCAAGCAAATCCGCTTGAAAGGGGATTTTCAGCAGATTTACTTGCGGTCTCTGCGACTTCTAACGGTCGTGCTGTTTGACTGCTGTGATTGAGCTGCGGAGAGACGCAAAGATGCATAGAGCACTTCCTAAAGGTGTTACACAGTGACAGTCTAACACTGAATCCATAATTACACAGGGCCCCCAGTGCAGGTATGTTAGTTTAACCAACCCCACCCCGACTATTAGATCAAATGACACTTAATGAGTGCTATTAGGAGCTGGTGTGTACACAAAGCCTGAGACACACACACAGACACGCATACACACTTCATGGAAGCAGCAGCAAACCACAAGCAGGCATCTCTTGTTAACATTGGACAGGCATATGACTGAAAAAAAAAAAAAAAAAACTAGCAACATACTTGTCATACATATTATACGGCAACAGATACAACCAATAAAATGCTGTTTTTATGTAATATGACATCTGAGACCTCTTTTTTCTTAAGTTATCTGTATGAAGAAGACTGAAATCCTCCTGAAATTGCACTATTTCTGTAAATTTTTTACTTGATGTTGTTTATAAGTTGAAGAAAGTAGCACAAAATAGCATCAAAGTTAAAAGTATTTTTATAAAAAGTGGCAACAATAATATTACATTTTTATTTTTAACATTTTTAAATGCGTTTCCTATGTTTAGGAGAAATAAACGTATGTTTGTTTTAGCACAATATTGAAGAGTAAATGACTGATGTCATCAAATTAAATCAATAGTTCCAAATGTATAAATATATCAGTTGATAAAATTTAAATGACTTTAATTATAGAATAACCCCCAAATTTAAACCCAAATAACTATTTATATTATTGTGGATTATATAAAATATAAAAAAAGGTAAGTACCAAACCTACATTTATTTGATCCAAAGTACAGCAAAAACAATAAAATTTTGAAATATTTTTACAATTTAAAATAACTGTTTTCTATTTGAATATATTTTAAAATGTAATTTGTCCCTGTAATTTCAAAGCTGAACTTTAGCATTGTTACTCCAGTCACATGATCCTTCAGATATCATTATAATATGCTGATTTGCTGTTAAAGAAACATTTTCTTCTTATTATTATTAAATTATTGAAATAAAATGCTTTTGCAACATTATAAACTATACCACTCAAAAGCTTGGAGTCAGTTTTGGTTAAGAAATTATAGAAATGAATACTTTTATTTAGCAAGGCTGCTTTAAATTGATCAAAGGTGATGATAAAGACATGTATAATGTTACAAAAAATTCTACTCAGCTGTTTTTAACATAATAATAATGCATGCTTTTTGATCAGCAAATCAGAATATTAGAATGATTTCTGAAGGATCATGTGATTGGAGTAATGATGCTAAAAATTCAGCTTTGAAATCACAGGAATAAATTACATTTTAAAATATATTCAAATAGAAAACAGTTATAGTATGCCGGTGTGGTGAGAGGAAGAGACTTCTTCAAAAAACATTACTGTTCAAAAACTTCTGACTGGTAGTGTTAAATATAAAAAATATGAATATATACACCACCATTTAAAAGTTTAGGATCAGTAAGACTTTTGTTTAACTAATTTGATCCAATAAATGGAGCCTAAGCATAACAGACCTCTTTCAAAAACATCAAAAAACTTACTGACCCCACACTTTGAAAAGGTACTGGATTTACGTTTACTTGTAATAATGCAGTTATGTTTAAAAAAAAATTAAATAGGAAGAAATACATTTCAAAGGTATCCAGCAAATCAATACATGTACAAACATCCACATTGCATGTAAAAACTGTACTGTCCTCTGTGCTTGTAAGTCACCAAAATATAAAAACAACATTGTTAACTTCATTCAGATGTTTGTCAGCTTACAGAAAGTGAACCATTTAGCAACGAGTAGCTATGACATATCCAAGACATTCATTCTTGCAATAACCTTTAAAATAACAAAAAAACTCCCTCCATAATTCAATTCAAATGTTAAGACAGCAGTCCTGCACTGTTATGATACAACTGCGATAAAAAACAGGTGTGTAGACTCGCTAAGCGCTTCTGGCTTCCAGAAGGACCCACGTGTGAGCCAATCAAGAAGAAACTCACTGAGACAAGTCTGTCACAGTCAAATACTCAACGATCTCGTTGTCTAGCCCTTTCCCGGCCCTATTGATTCACAGTTCATATGGCACCCATCAAGATCTATTAAATACACAAACACATTAATACACTTCCTGTACTGGATATCAGCCTCAGAATGAGGCCTGTGTGGAGGACGAGGAAAAACACGACCCAAATGAGCATTACAGCCACCCGTACTGGACATAATGAGGATATTTTGACTGAAATACTAATCATTTTATGTACAAAAACATGTTATAGTTATTTCTATGATTCTCAAAATACATAAACACAGAGATGTTCCATCAGGTGTTTGGCTGACAGAACACTGTAGGCATTGTCTAAATGTGCGAGACGGGCCTCTTCCTTAATTACCTGCTCATTAACACCAATTTGAGGTTTAATGAGGCAGAATTGTAAATGAGGCGTTCTTCGATAAAAATCAGGGTGAAAAAATGTGAAATTATTAAGAGGGCACGTGTGATTAGGCCTGTAACGATCAGTGTCAGCGAACGTATGGACATCTGCACGTGCTCAGAGCGCAGGTGATGTTTGACCAGGACTCTGTTCATTTATTTCTGGGTTTGTTTATTTCTCCCTTGTCTCTGCTTAATTGATGCCATGCTTTGAGACTTGTTTTAATTGCAGTTAGTGATCAGAATGATTTCAAACACCTGCAAAGTTCTTGTAGATGCTTCAAGATGTTGACATTTGAACTGTATCTATACTGTCATATTACTTATTATATTTAAGGAAAGAAAGTACAAAATTTCAAAGCTGCATTGTTCTGATGTGATGTCACTATGCTGGTCACATGACATCATCATGTTGCAGGTTCAAATCAGGCAAGTGACATCCAGTTACCAATTACACTAACAATTGTGGTTGGAAAGGAAAGGTCAAGTTTAGTGCACTGCATTATGGGACACAATATTGCACACAGTATTTACTGTTCTGGTAAATGTAGCAGGTATAAATAAAATAGTCATACTGTATTATGTACAGAACAGGGTTATTACAGTCAACTATTAAAATTAAACTATTAAAATGAAATCAATTTTATTATTATTAAAATTAAAATTAAATACAAATTAAATATATTAAAATTAAATTAAATACAAAAACCTCAAGCTTATTTGCCAAGGCATCAGTTTTCATATTATTTTAATTAAACTTTAACTACTAAAATAAATAAGGTACAAATAAATAGGAACTATAGGACATGCAAAATAAATAAATAAATAAATAAATAAAATGCAACAAAGTTACTAAAAAATAAATAAATAAAATGAAAATGGAAAATATAAAACACTAACAAAAAAAAAAACTAAAATACTATAGTACTATAGTATTTTGCATAAATAAACACTAACTACTAGTTTAGTTAAAATACTATTTTATTTTTTTTTAAATATATTTTCCATTTTCATTTTATTATTTTAGTTAAGCAATAGTGTACATATATACTGCACCAATATATATATCCACAATTTTTGAATTTTTTGAATTTTTAAATTTTAGTAATTTAGTAAACCAAGTCTTAAAGCATGGCATTAACAACTATAGTAGCAATAGTGTACATATTATACTGCAGCAATAGTATGTATGCTAGTACATAATCCCACAGTGAATTTTGTTTTCCAGTGTGATGAATGAAGTGATATCAATGACAATTTTTAAACCACAGATTTTTAACTTAACTCATTTTAGCCAAAGTTAAGACATTTTTACACAAATCTGGATTTAAAAATAACCATATTTTTAAAACACTTTCCCCCAAAGTCAATTTGAAGTTATATTATTTATTTTGTCAGTGCACATTAATGGTCTTGTTGTGCACAATTAATCCGTGTTTTAGTGCTGTAAAACGATTAATCGAAATTAATCGCATCCAAAATATCTGTTGGTTACATAATATATGTGTGTGTATATTTACGTAAAAATGTCATGTTTATATACTAAAATTATGTAAATTACATGAATATAAATATATATGAATATAAATATTTTCAAAATATATACTGTATGTTTGTATTTATCTATACATAATCAATATACACAGTACACACACTTTTATTTTGGGTGCGATTAATTGTGATTAATCACTTGACAGCACTACCGTGTTATAGTGCAATGTTCTATATAAAATATTTAATTGTATAAGAAAAAAAATACATGCATATTTTATATAATAATAATAATAATAATAATAATAATAATAATAATTTTTAAAAATTATTTCAATATTATTTTAATAATTATTTCAATATTATTTTAATAATACTTACATTTTAAATGAAACATTAATAACAACATAAAAAACATTTTAAAGAAAATATTAAAAATAGCAAGCATTAAACAGCCAATACTGCGAAATATTTGTAAACAGTAAACTTGTTAAATCTTTTAGTCTATCACACATGTGGCATTCTTAATTGAAATCTGACAGCGTATTATAACCACAGAAGAATATTTAAGACACAGCCGAGACAGGAGCTTTACAATATCAGATCAGCAGTACAAAAAAGCCCCCCGTAAAAGACCTCCAGTACTCCGACCCTTTCATCTGTTCCTATGCACAATAACACGGCCTGCAAGCCTTTCAAAACTTCACTTATAGATAAGGCAGGAATAGAGGAAGTCTTCAACATCAAAGACTCAGCCTGTAGTTGCTAGAGGCCATTGTAATACAATGAAGAATCAAGACCATATACAGCCGTTGTGTCTAAGTGCCTCTAAATACTAGTACCATATGTGTTCATTGAGAATAGTCTGAAAGTCAGAGAGAAAAAGAGAGGCAGAAATGTTGTTAGGGATGTGATAGGCTTGATTTCCACGCCAAGACGAAAGTATATATTTTTTCATAATAAAGTAAAACAGCTGCTTGCCAGACCAGTTGGCACTGAGAGATGTAGTAGATTTTTTTCGCTCTTTTATAAGTGCCATTAAAACAAGCTGATGCAAGCACAATGTTACTGTGCTAGAACCTCTGTGCAGACACTAACCTAGCACCCAGACAGACAGCTTGTTAAGATAACACTGACAAGACAAGCCGGCTACCAGAAACATCCTGATAGAGTGTCAATTCTCTATAGCCAACTTGAAGTCAATTTATTTTGTCAGTTTGTCAGTGTACATATATACATATATATATATATATATATATATATATATATATATATATATATATATATATATATATATATAAAAAGTACAATTGAATTATATACTCTTTATATTTTTCAAAAATAAAAAAAAATCTTTTTATATTTAAATAATAATAATAACAATGCGAATAATATTTTTTATAAATTATTAATTCATTAATTTACATATGTAGTATGGAAAAAGTATCATTAAATAAAACTCTATATAAATTCTTTTGTACAAATCAAAAAATGTATTTACACTTTAAATACTACTACTACTATTACTACTACTAATAGACATATTACTTATATATTTAACTTAAATATTAATAAGAATATAAATTGTTTAAATATTTTTAAATATTAAATATTGTCTATTTAATTTGTAATACTGTATTTAAAGAATCATCCACACAACATTTTTTTTGTTTACATAATGTATGTGTGTACTCTATATATTTATTATGTATATATAAATACACACACATCCATGTACATATTTAAGAAAAATATGTTGTTTATATATTAAAAAAATAAATATAATATAAATAATATAAGTACAACATAAATATAATAAATTTATATATTTATATAGAAATATATATTTAAATATAGAAATATAAATATATATTATATTTATATATTTATAATATATATAAATTACATGAATATATAAATGTAAATACATGTAAATATTTTCAAAATATATACTGTATGTGTGTGTATTTATCTATACATAATAAATATACACAGTACACACATATATTATGTAAACCAAAACTCACATTTTGGATGTGATTAATCGTGATTAATCGTGATTAATCGTTTGACAGCACTACCGTGTTATAGTGCAATGTGCTATATTAAATATTTATTTTTATAAGAAACAAATACTTTTAGTTTTTAAATAATAATAATAATAATAATAAATATTTGTTTCAATATTATTTAAATAATACTTAACGTTTTAATTAAACATTAATAATAATCTTATTAATAATTTTAATAATAATTAATCATATATTAATAATAATTAATCATATATTAAACAGTCAGTGCTGCGCAATATTTGCAGTAAAACTTGTGACATTTTTAGGAAGAATATTTAAGACAGTTGAGACATGCACTGATGAATCATTCATATTAAAAAGCTATTAAAACCTCGTAAAAATAAAAATAATTTTCATTCATGTTGACTTTAAAACATAGTTTTTTCATGAAAAAACTCTTAGTCTGTTGTGTGTACGTATCTTTAACTACATGTCACATGAACTAAGTTTGGTTTCACAAACCTTACAAATTTTAAATTTTTAATGCTGCCTTCTATGTCACATCACATTAATGGCTCTTGTCTCATTTTACGTAGAACACGATAACCTGCGGTTCAGTGAGCGAGTCAGGCTAACGATTCAGTGAGGAAGTGAGCTGTCTGAATGATTCAGTCCAACGATTCCAATGTTTGATTAGGAATCATTCAGTAAAAATGGTTCAACTGATTCATTAACAAGAAAAGAAACCAGTGATTCGTTCACGAATTGGAGAGCGAATGCTACATGAAATTTTCCCCTCTCGTTCACGACTTTCCAAAAGTATTCAATGATTCCATTGAATATCCCATTTCACTCAGAAATTATAGTATATATATATATCCAATGAATTGAGCATTAGTCATGGAAGGGACTGTGGAACTTTTATCCATATTTTTAAACATAAAACTTAAAAATCATTGCTGAACTTATACTTCTATATGGTAACAGCAATCCTGAAACCTCCAAGTAAAATGAAAGCCATCAATCTGCCTACCCAGAGAGAGAATTACTTCGGGCAATGATTTCATGACATCAGATTGGGGCAGAAATCAAAAAATAAATAAATCAATCACTAGCACATGCACCGAACGACCGCAAGCCTTTGATGAGGTGCGATCGCGGCCCGACGGAGAGGTGAACGTGATGACAGGCCTCATGGATGTGGTTAGTCACAGCAGTATGTAATATAAGGTGTACTCACTCCTGGGCTCCCGCGGTCCGTCCACCGTGACCTTAATGGCTCTGTGGTAAGTGGCCACTTGCGGTGGGTTTGTGAATACTGTAATCGTCAGGGTGAAGCTCTTCCCTGTGCAAACACAGAAACATTTAAGGGCTTTACTCGCTGTCAAAGCAGGACGGAGCTCTCCGAGCTTATAATTGAGAGGACACTGCAAGATTTCACTATTAGCGATAATGATTTTAACATACTGTTTTTTCATTTTAATGTTCTCAGAATGAAAGATCAGCGGGCTGCTGGGAAATTGTGCAATGCTACACTGTGGGGCATCAGCAATCTAGACAGCTCACTTCCCTAAACACCGTTTCCAGACAATTTGTGCTCTCTGGTGGTTTAACACAGGGGAACAAGGGATTAACATGACGCTCCAATGGTTCCTACTCATGAATGCCCCTGGTTTGCTGGAGACAGGAAGTAGTGGGTGGAATACTTTGGCAACGTTGGGAAACAGCTGGCAAGACGTGTGGAATCTCAGCACCACACAGCAGCACAGATCTGCTGACACTGATTTTATAAGACTTGGGATCATAAAATATAATTAAATGCGACCAAATGGCTCTCATAATGTAAAAATAATTTGAACATATTGGTAATACAATATATAGCGTGTCATTGTGACCTAGAATCTTCTGAAAATCAAAGAAACCTCAAGTGTCAAAAATCATGAAGCTTTACGAATCAAAGAACCAAAAGATTCCCATTGCGATTATATATTTTTATGCAGTGTACAAGCTTTAAACAACATTTTTTTTTAAACCAAATGCAAAGATGTAAATAGTATATACAGTCAAACCAAAAATTATTCAGACACCAATTTATTGATTTTTTTTTTACTAGTCGGTGCAGGACACTTTAGTTAATTTATGTAAGTTAGGATAGCAAAATAAAGTAAACTGTGACATATTAGACCAAAAAACCCTTCATACAGTGGACTACCAGCAAAATTGCTAAAAATTAAGGACTAAAAATTTGATTTGACACTTTGTCCTGACCATGTTTTGTTACATACCTTTCTATCGAAGTTATCTGACATTGTCAAGATTAATTAATTCTGACACAGTTTAACTCTTGAGTCATATTTTACTACCAACTATAGCGAATAAACTGTGATAATGTGAGAAATTTTGAAGTTGTCTGAATACATTTTAGTTGACTGTATATAAATACATTGCCGCTCAAAAGTTTGGGATCAGTCATGCTTTTTAAAGAAGTCTCTTATGCTCGTCAAGGCTGCATTTATTTGATCAAAAATACAGAAAAAAAACAGTAATATGGCAAAATGTTTTTACAATATAAAAAATGTTTGTTATTTCAATATACTTCAAAATCTAATTTATTCCGTAATGCAAAGCTGAATTTTCATCAGCTGTTACTCTAGTCTTTAGTGTCACATGATCCTTCAGAAATCATTCTAATATGCTGATTTATTATCAATAAAGTTAAAGACAGTTGTGCTGCTTAATATTTTTTTGGAACCTGTGATATTTTTTTTTCAGGATTCTTTGATCAATAAAAGGTTAAAAAACAGCATTTATTTAAAATAGAAACGTTTTCTAACAATATACACTACTGTTCAAAAGTTAGGGTCAGTAAATTATTATTATTATTCTTTCTTTTTTTTAAATAAATTAATACTTTTATTCACCAAGGATGTGTTAAATTAATAAAAAGTGATATATTGTTTTATTTCGATTTTTTTTTTTTTTATTAAGATTTATATTTTGAATGAATGTTGTTCTTTTTAACTTGTTATTCATCAAAGAAGAATCCTAAAAAAAGATTCCAAAAAAATATTTGGCAGCACAACTGTTTCCAGCATTGATAATTCTAATAATAAATCAGCATATTAGAATGATTTCTGAAGGATCATGTGACACTTAAGTCTGGAGTAACAGCAGATGCACACTTCAAAATCCTGACTGAAGCAGTGAGTCATTCGGGTAGTTTTCACCTACTGGTTAATGAATACCGTGAATTCAGACATACTACTCTTTTCAGGTACTGTTTTTCTCCTACTATACAATAAGGAAGTACAGTATGCGATTTCTAATGCAGCTGTAAGTTTCAATTTGGCTCAGCCAATGGTGTGAGTTTGAAGGCGTGGCCATCTGCTTGACTGACCAATTGCAGACACACAGAGTGTTCAGGAAGCATCATTACTTTTACAATTTTGCGATTCTAAAGGCAGAGAAATTTAATACTTCAAGTTTAAAAAAAATCTGAACAATACGCAAAATTCTATAACACACAAAAGACTGTTTCACAGACAGCTAAGTTAGCGTCGATGGTCTGAGAAACCTTAGTACGCAACGCACACAGACCTGTAATTTAATGATGCATTCTTACCGGCAATGTGGTGATGTGGTTTCACAACGGTGTTGGCTCGTAACTGATAGCTCAGTACACAGACTGACTATAATTATTCTAAGAATGTCATGTGTCCCTGTGTGACCGCGTGCCTCTGTTACCAAATCTCCCTGGAGGATTTCTCCACATGACATTGTGCAAGTGCAGATAAACATAAAATGATTAAGCTTAATAGTAAAACGCATGGTGCGATAATACAATCTGCGATAGGGAAAGCCTGTGTAAACACACATAAACCGGTATGAAGTGTATTGCTAGTTCCACTAGAAGTTTAAATTGTTTTACATGATTTTCAAAACCTTTCTGACGTAAAAGCCTATGCTAAAATATTCAGGTAAATATGAATTGTTCCTACATATCATTTGTGTACCATAGGGTGAATTCAGTTAAACTAGGACACTTTTTGACATTGAGATGACTTGGGAAAAATTGGCCCAATTATTCTGAAATATCCATGTGAACTCCTTCAATAATGTTTGAAAAGCATCCCAGGATACAAGATTCCCATGCTTCCATTTTGGTTATTTAATAGATTGACAGCTTCTCATATTCGAAAATAAAATCAATAATATTAAGAAAGGTGTGGCTATGCTTTTGATCAATTATGACAATCAATAAAAACATTAATAATGAAAAGGGTGTGTCCAAACTTTTGATTGGTTTTGACAATCAAGTGCAAACATGCAGTGAATTACAGTTAAGCTAATATTTGATTTTCTGGATATGAATACAGTTCCCAATGTATCCTGCATGTTAAGGGATTTAGATGGTTCAACAATCAGAAATATTTCTCAAAAGGTGGACTGACCTCTTCCGCTTCGTCCAACAAAGCGCAGGTCATTGAAGCGGGCCACCTGGTTCTTCATAACACCTGAAGCATTCCTGAGCTCAGCTGAATAATTCTCATCATTCCCAGCCATTACTGTGACCACCGTTCCATCAGGAACCTCTCCCAGGGCCACCACCTGTGGAGAGAACAATGATGCAACGTTTTACACTGTGCATGTGCGCATATGCAAGATGTTCAGTTCAGCAGCTTCATCAGACAATTCCTCAGTAGCAAGATTTCATGCAAATAAATGCACAGACGTGCATATTTATGCACATTTAATGTGGAAAGAAATATATTAATTAATTACAATCATTAATAACATTACATATTATTATTATTATAATTATTTAAAAAAAATTTAAATGCAAAATTGATTAAAGTCTACAAAAGTGTTGGAAAATTATGAATATGATTCATTTATTTAATACATCTATATTTAGATTTTTCTTGCATGTCTATGCTGTGTGCGTGTCTATCTATCATTATAGCTATTAAACGTTTTAAAAATTTAGATTACATCAGATTTATTACTACAGTCGGTAACATCAGTCGCAAGCACACTGCACCTAAGGCGATGTGTTTGCATACGATCTTGCAATTCTATTTCATCATTACTCTAATGTAGCTACTAATCTGGCAAATTACCTAAGAGCTAACCACACCTGCACAGGCCTGACCATAAACACAAGCCAAGAGCAAAGATTTGCCACAGGCCAGAATTACACATCAAACAGTGAATAATGCCAGCGCAATTTCATTATTCCTTATTAAATTAAATGTTCCAGTAAAGTCTAGTGCTATTACGAAAAATAAATGCTGTTCACACACTCCTGTCAGAGTATGAATAGCACAAAGGCACAATTCAGTCCAATGACACACTATCCCTGACAAAAAGACAAAACACATTCAGCAAAACTGACGGAAATTCATAGAATTGTAAGAGGTGCTTTTTGTACAAATTAAAACTGATAGACATTTTACTATTTTTCAATGCACAATCTCAATTCCTAGCATTTACTATGCTTAACAAAATTTAGGCAGTACTTTGCATGTTTTATTAAATTATATATTATCATCAATGTTGTTTAAATATGTTTAGAATACTATAATTCTATTCTTATTTGTCAGCGGAGTCAGCAATGTGTTAAAACGCAAGAGAAATTTGACCTGCACGAGCTTCATATTTTGGATAAAGTTAAGCTGACATAAAAACTAACACACAACAATCGTCCAAACACTTTCCGTTATAGTGTCCATGTTACACGTTACTTTGTATTCATAAAGCTAACGCGTTTTCCAAAATGCCGTTTTAAAAAACAAACTCTTACCTTAAACGCAACCGGTAGCGTTTTATTACACCTCCAGTGAGAAGGCAAAACCGAGCAGAGAAAGTTTGGACTGTCGGTCCGGACTAGTTCTGCGGGGTGGTCGGCGATGATCTCGGCCATGGAGCGGTTCTCTTGTGCGCGGAGCCTTGGCACCACCGCGCTGTCCTGCTGCTGTTGCTGCTGCTGCTGCTGTCCTGCGCTCGGGTTAACATCATTCATCTTCACCGACACCGGCGGACTGAACCTCCGGCCGGCGCTGGGATCTACGGGAATGCGCATCACAACAGTCTGAATTAGCCAAAGACCAACGTATGTCCTGTGTTTGCGTATACGGAGCGCCGTCAGTCCCTCTCCGTGCGCTCAGCGCTGCAGTCTGATGAGTTTGGGAAGTGCTGCGGGTTACACACACTCAAGCAGACTTCAATTGGCGCTTTGCGCGCAGTCGTCATTAACTACGTTTCCTGTATTAAAAGGCGCTTAATTCACCGCCACAACGAGAATTTTGTACGGTTTGGTCAGCTCTCAGAAAAGATTTTAAGATTTTATAGATCTTATCATAACAGATTATACAATCCGTCTTAAAAAATAATACAGAAAACGTTCTCAGTGGCACTAGAGCGCGCTGGCACGCAATCGCTTCCAGTCTGGATAAAGACTTACAAGTCGCTCGGATTTCACTGCATATAAACAATATCTGTTAAATCACTATCGATAATAATAACTATAAGGTGATATTTTGTCTCTGCTGTGTAGGTTCAGTGAGGTTTTCCGTAATCGCGCTCCCTGGAGAGCGCAGGATCAAATTAGGCTTTAAAGGATGAAAAGATCTCAGGAGGCGAAATGTTTGTTGCTTCCAATGTGGTTGGTCTTTGAAGACATAGATTTCTCTTTTTTGTGGTTCATATAGTTCCAGCATCATGCAGTCATTATACTGATGCCACTCAAACACGTGATGTCCCGATCACATCATTAAATTTCGACTAAAGTCATTCTGCAGCTACAGCACAGTGAGCGTTTATATCTTTAGTCTGTAACTCTGCCTGTGAAAGTTTAAAACTTCATGGCTGTTATCACTTATAATATCTGAATGGAAACGGGATAAATTGCCTCTTGTGGTTCTGAATAGATTCAATTACTGCATTATGAGAAAATATATCATTTTTATGTTTTCCTTGAAATTGGTCACAGAAAGGGCATTATTAAATTAGTCCAGGCACTTTTTTTCTGCGCACAATGGCAATGGAACATGCATGCGCAGAAATTAAACCACACAGTGATTACAACATGAACTTCACAATACTGTGTGGGTTTCTTCAGATGCTGGCCAAAAAAAAAAAAAAAAAAGATAAATTGGAAATGTTCAAATGCATATTATATTTAGTATTTTGAAAGTACTAATTTCATTGTATCTATAACTGTATATACACAAATATACATGTTTTAATATTTTTAGATTAACTTCTACATCCGTACTTTGAGCTATTGAACATTTTCACTTTTTTAGCAGAAGAAAAACATGTCGGTCTTTTGTGACAACATGCCCCAGCACCTGGGTATACGTTGTCACACTATAAGGGGCAAGTTGTCACATTAATATTAGAATTTTCTGTCCCACTTTATATTAAGTGGCCTTAACTACTATGTACTTACATTGAAATTAATCATTTAATATAATGTACTTTAATATAATGTACTTATAATTGTGTACATACATGTATTTACATTGTACTTAGATTTTAAAAATACCTGCATGTAATTACATCTGTAATTAACTTCTGTAAATGCATTTATAATTACACTGTTGACCCATCCCTTACACCTTAACCCACCCTTAAACCTACCCTTACCACCAAACCTCTCTCTAACCTGACCCATATCCCACCTCAATAGCAGCAAAAGTGTTTTGCAATACAATATGACCACATTAAGTACACTGTATATATTTTTTGACGCAAGTACATAGTAGTTAAGGCCACTTAATATAAAGTGGGACCGAAATACTGAGAGAATCGCCTTTAAAGTTGTCCAAATGAAGTTCTTAGCAATGTATGTTACTAATCGAAAATGAAGTTTTGATATATTTACAGTAGAAAATTTACAAAATATCTTAATGGAACATTTATACATTTGGCATAAAAGAAAAAAATATAATCTTAACCCATACAATGTATTTTTGGCTATTGCTACAAATATATTCCTGTGCTACCTAAGACTGCTTTTGTGGTCCAGGGTCACATTTTTCCAGTAAAACAATTTATGCAATAAATACTATACTTATTAGAGGTATTACATTTTAAAATACTTGCAAAACAATTCATAAAAATACCCTTTTATACAAAAAGATTGGCTTTCATTTAAAGAAACTTCAGTGGAGTTCAACTGAAAACTGCTCATATCTCTGTCTGAGAAAGTGTGACTCACAGAGCAACATGCTGGGATAATTTGAGTGAGCCACAGTGACAGAATATTTTCAGAATCATATTATACACTTACTACACACACCTCTACCTCATAAAGCACAGACTAAACAGGCTGCCGTTTTAACACCCTTTAAGCGAAGTTTCTTTTGACTCTCTGAACTGTGTATCCATACACTCCCTTCAATGTTCTGGCAGCGCAACTAAAGCATGTGTCATTTAATAACGCTAACTCTCCATCTCTCAGTGATACTGTAGATGGCAATCTCTGCCTCTGACTCAACAGGCTCACGGATAGTGATTAACCCAAGTCATAAGTGTTGCAATATGTTTCACACATTTAAAAAAATGATCCGAATAATAGGTCCATAACTTTGATGGGAACACAGACACAGCCAATAAACCAAATAGGATCTAAACAAAGTGTCTAATTATTCTTGGCAGAACCGTGCAAGAGAAATCAAACTTGTTTAATCAGTGACAACAGTCAATCAAAATTTTGCCAAATGTTTGTCTTGGTACAAACATAATATTTCAGTAGGGAAATGCATATGCCTTAAACGTGTTCCTGAAGAACAGAGAATGAAAAATGTGAAAGAACATAAAGATATTTACAATGTTACCTTTAGATATTTGCCATGAAAAACAATCAAACCAACCAAAAGCACACTAACAAAATCAAATTATGAACTGCTTAGGAATACAGATTCTTAACTTGAGCTGGAAAACTGTAAAGTAGCTTTGCTCACATTTACTGTATGAAAGTCTTGCAGGGTGGCATGAGAGGGGGTGGCGGTGGTCTCATGGGTACATTTTGAGTATCTTGTACGTGGGAGGGATAGAAAAAGCTTCAGGAAGCACTGACATGCATCTGGCACATTGTTAAGAGAGAGAAAGATAGTTTGAGTTATACAAGTTGCGATTGAATTACACTCCATCTCCATTTGCCCCGAGCACCGAAAATGTGTTCAAGATTGGCCAGTGTTATTAAAGATCAATTTCAAATTCATAAAAAGATAAATCAGAGTTACAACGGTATTAAAAAACACCCAACAGTTTTCCCTGATTTTTGCTCTCTGATTTGTTTGGACAATAAAATAAACCTAATGCAAAAAGAGATGATTTATGGTAATAATTCCTCGCAGATGCGTGCGCTCAATCAGATGCACGCGAGATTCACGGCTATCGATGATGCAAATAAAACTTAATAAGAGAAATAAAGCGACTGTCGACATGTCCAAACAGAGAGGCGTGTTAAATCATATACACAACGAGATATCAAAGAGCATTTGTCACATCTGAATCCACTTTGCCGGTACAGTATGGCCGCCATCTGCCAGCAATATCGGCGTAGCAAGCGCACGTGATTCGAGTGGCTCACTGTGCCTCGAGAACTCTGCCCACTTCTTTTCGGGCGTCTCGTTTGATCTCCTAATGAGCCAAGAGGAGCCCACACAGCTGGCTATGATGTGCTGCAAAGATGAGGGGTTAGGAGCCGTCCACCGAGCAAGAGCGCGGGATTACCGCGCGCTATTCTGAGCCGTTTGTCACCAGACACTCGCGCTGGACTCGAACCAGCTCAAACGCTGATGATGTGATAAGCCGAACGTAACCGAACCCTTATCTGCTGCTGGCGTGATAGGCCGAGCTCTTAACGGGGATGACAGCGTAATCCGGCGTGGGTAGCTCATCAAAAATGGCCTGCGTATTGAAAAAGGCCAGTTTCAACACAACCTGACAAGTAGTCGTGCAAAAAAAAATGAGCCAGCAACACTTTTCCCCCCTCACGGCGAATTATAAGTGATGACACGGGACAAAGAAACCATTGTTGACTGGTAATGTAAACACGAAGAGACACTGAGCTCCAGGGCTTTAATGATATCCAAATGACTCCAATTCAGATTCATACAGCCCTGGGATTATGTAACGTGCTACATGAGTGTTTTTCTCCGCTTCTTTCTCGTCCCGCATTCTTTCGACGGTTGAGAGGAAAAGTACAGCCACTTAAGTCCCTGGATCAGGGCTCCATTTCACAGTGGTGCATTTTTTGAGACACTTAATTATGGCTTTATGTGGGGAGCAATTTGATGGGGCTATGGAGGCTTCCAATTTTAAATAGTTACTTTCCATCCTTGGCACGCTTCGGGAGAACATGTGTGCGCGCGCGAGCGAGCGAGCGGGATGGTGATGATTCGTACGCAGAATTCATAGCCTTACCTCATCAGGAAGACCTTCTCAACATCCTTTCAACCCTCAGATTTAATCTGAGCCCATAATTGCCGTTTTGTCATTGACTGGTTAGTGACATCATCACTGCAGACGAGACCTTCAGGACTTCGGGTTGCCAGAGAGGCACAAGAACTGGCTCGAAAAGCAAATTGGACCTGTGTTATGGTCGCAAATTTCAGGAACACGATGGTTTTTTGGAAGCGCGCTGTTTTCGTTATGGAAAGTGGAGTGGGGGGCCTGTGGTGGTGGCGGTGGTGGTGATGGAGATGGAGATGTGGGGGCTGGTTTTGGGGGGGTGGCGGTGGTGGTGGTGGTGGTGGCAGGCTACGAAGACAATTTCCTTTTTGCTCTCATTGGCATGACTGTCTGCCGCCTCTTGCCTTCATGGAGGTCCTTAATTGAGATCACTTGTACATAAAAATAGGAACAGAAAAGGAACTTTTGCGGCTTGTGAGGGGGAAAAGGGGAATAAAAAGACTGGTAATATGTGACAAAGGCTCCCATTAAAATACCCGTAACGTTGAAGTCAAGTACAGGAGATTGAAGGCTGTTGCCATGGTGATGATTCAAAGATTTATCGTCTTCCTTGACTTTTTAAGCGTGCAACTAGTTATGTATTGGTTCAGTTCCGCATGTGAATTGTGTGTGTTAAGGAACATTTTATATTGATATTCCAATGAATAACTGGAATTTGGCAACAAACAGAAATGCATTCTGTATAATTATTAACGAAATAATAATTAAATATTATTTATATATTAATTGAATTTGCATGTATTTTTACCCGCTGCTTGCAAACGTCTTAATAATGTAACCACAGAAAGAGTAAGATGCTTGATCATGTTATGAATATGTTGACAAAAACATTGCGACTACATGTATACATTTTTTAATTACAAAATATGCATTTATTAAAGATTTATATATAAAAAAAAATAATATAAGATATTTAGCTTACTGATCTACAGACGCCAACGCTGTGGATTGTCGGTGATTCTTTCTGCCAGTTACATAGTTTAGGCCAGCAGGTGGCAAAACGTGACTGTCTGTCACTTTATGAGTTATTAAATCACTCAATTGATTCGTTCAAAACACTGAATGATTCACTGGCTTACTCAAAGACTATGAATAGTTTTGTTACTGAATAAATCAGTGTTTTGAATGAATTTTCAAGTTTCGGTTGATCGAATGATTTAGTGGCTCACTCATAAAGAAGGTCTCTAGTTGTGTTACTGAACGAAACAGTGTTTTGAATAAATCGTCTGATTAAATGATTCAATGGCTCACACATAAAGATGGGCTCTAGTTGTGTTACTGAATGAATCTGTGCTTTGAATAAATCAGTTGATCAAATGATTCAGTGACTCATTTAAAAGCAGTTACTAGTTTTGTTACTGAATGAATGAATGAATGAATGAATGAGTGTTTTGAATGAATTGGTTGACTGAATGATTCAATGGCTTGCTCATAAAGACAGTCACTAGTTTTGTGCCTGAATAAATCAGTGTTTTGAACAAACCAGCTGATCGAATAATTCAATGGCTCATTCATAAAAATGGGCACTAGTTTTGTTACTGAATGAATGAGTGTTTTGAACAAATTGTTTGATCGAATGATTAAATGGCTCAATCAAAGACGATCACTTGTTTTGTTATTGAATGAATGAGTGTTTTGAATGAATCGGTTGACTGAATGATTCAATGGCTTGCTCATAAAGACAGTCACTAGTTTTATTCCTTAATGAATCTGTTTTAAACAAATTGGTTGACTGAATAATTCAATGGCCCACTCATAAAATAGGTCTCTAGTTTTGTTAGTGGATGAATGAGTGTTTTGAACTAATCAAGTAAATCAAATGGTTCAATAGCTTACTCATAAAAGTTTTCCATAGTTTTGGTCCTGAATGAATCAGTTGTAAACAAATCAGTTGATTCAGTGGCACTCTCATAAAAACGGTCAATAGTTTTGTTCCTGTATGAATCAGTTTTGAACAAATCAGTTAACAGAATGATTCAATGGCTCACTTATAAAAAGTCACTAGTTTTGCTCCTAAATGAATCAGTGTTTCAAACAAATCAGCTGACTGAATGATTTAGTGGCTCACTCATAAAAATTGCCACTAGTTTTGTTACTGTATGAAATAGTGTTTTGAACAAATCATTGATTAAATGATTCAACAGCTCGTTCATAAAGACAGTCACCAGTTTTGTTCCTGAATGAATCAGAGTTTTAAGCAAATCAGCTGATCGAATGATTCAGTGGCTTACTCTTAAAAATGGCCACTAGTTTTGTTACTGAATAAAAAGTGTTTAGAACAAATCGGTTAATTGAATGATTCAGTAGCTCACTCATAAAGAAGGTCACTGAATTAAATTCAATTAAATTACATTTTAAATAAACTGAAATTAAATTAAAGTGGGTAATACTGTGTAATGCAAGATACTCAGTATTGATGTGTTTAACAAACTTAAAGTACTATTGATTAGTTGGTAAAATACTGCCTTTTTTGGACATTGCTTCTGTTGTTTTATTATCTAAATCCTCACAAAACCTACAATAAAACATTCACCCCACAAAAAGGGTCTTCCTTACATGCATAAGTTAGGGGTTGCATTTCCAGCTGATATCTGCTGTGTAACTGAGCAAGTGTGGATTAGTGATTTATTCAGCAGAGTCTGAGGAATAATCAAGGGATCAGTCTATAGCAGACCCTCACACCAGGCACTCCTGGACGAGGGTCGGGTATCACTTCTGTACAAGAGCGTGCTTATTTTGGACCAGATTAACCTTGAGAATTCCACCTCACACTTTCCCCTTCCGCTGTGGATTGCACGGCTCTACTTCCTCTCTGAAACGGCCTGGTTAGTTGAAAAATATTTATAGTTATTACGCCGTTCTCATGTATCCACAGTCAGTTAGTTCTATTTTGTGTGCAAGGTAAAACTAATAGCAGATTTATGTGGGGGGATTTCACCTCATCCCGCAGTAGATTGAGGATGATTTATTGGCTGTATAATATGAACTACTGATGGATTGAGTAACTGGAGGACAACCCAAACAGGCAGGTATCCAGAAAGCAACTAGCAAGGGAACTATCGCCTGTAACCTTGCCGCTGTACAGCTCCGGCTTTATTTCGCTGTTTGGATGCAGGAGGGCTCGTGCTCAGGTGTTTAAAATAGAAAAAGTCTAGATGAAAAGAAAAAAAAAGGGAAAGTCGGGATATTACAGCAGCTGCAAAGAGTTGCTCTCTCGAACGTAAACCTTAAAAAAGCGGTAAAATATAACCTGGCCATATGTGCACAGCAGTGGATTAAATGAATTATTCCAGCACGTCAAAAGTCTGTGGAACCAGGTGATTTGCTTGGCTACTGGTCTGATGTTTCTTTTGCATAAAAATAAGGCTGCCATTGTTTGCTCGAAATCGAATCATTCTCATGGGGAGCAAACCTGTCCAGCTTTCTATTCTTTCAAGACATTTCAACTAGAGCTGGTCGTTCCCGGTGCTTAAGGGAAAATGGTAACACAACCCAAAAACCTAAGGAAAAAAAAAAAAAAAAAAAAAAAAAAAAAAAAAAGTTTAGTCTTCCCAGTCTCCGACTCTCGTGATGGTTACTGCAACAGGCTAAAAGCGATAGCAGGGAGGTAATTGAGAGAAAATGCTACTGCAAGTATAGGGTAATGATACTGCCACAATGACTTAGGGTTTGGGAATATTTTCTTTCGGAATCGACTCCAGCCAGCAAAGATTATATTCATCCTCTTTGAACTCTCTCACCCTGTTACAGCACTGGATGTTGATTGAATGTGTTTAAATGGCCAAAAAGTAATAGGTTCTCAACACGCAGACATCTATTTTTTATCCACGGCACGATAAAAAGATTCTCCTGTCACTTTTGATCATTTTAATGCATCCTTGCTGAATAAAACTATTAATTTCTTTTAAAATTAGTCTTACTGACCACAAACATTTGAACAATATATACTTTTACATCTTTATTCAGCATTTCACTGATGGCTTCACCAAAATATTAATTCTCTGTCCACACAAAAATGACATCCGGATATTCCTGAGGCAGCCCTGAAGATGATATACAAGTGAACGTGTTCCAATAGATTGAAATGATTAATGACTTTTGCAGCTCTTTTCATGCAACCACAATGAAACTACAGTAAATGCAATAGTCTTTGCTTCATGCAAAAGTTGGAGCAATTTTTCTGCAGCAGCCGAAATCCAAATGATATCTAATTTGGGGTGTTGAACCAAACTCAGAAGAATTTCAGTTCGTGGAGGAACATTTGACTGACTTCCCGAATCCCATTGGGAGAATTTATATTATTGGTAATCGCAGCACTTTAGGAGAGATACGCCTGTGGTTTGCCTGTGACATACCAGTGCAATCTAGACATTTTCAGAATTGAACAAAATGACTCTCTGGCATTTAACTGCAGAGATCTCAGATGTCTCAAATTCACTGCGTTGTATTTCTCATTTTATTTAACTCCTAAACTGGGAGGGTTAAACAACAATAAAATGCCTGAACTATAAAAACTTTCTACTTCTTACAGCATGCAAAATTGCGACTTTCTGAAATGCAATATTTATTCTCTACACATCATGATCACTTTACTAATATTATTTTATATAATTATATAATATAATATAATTTATTTATTTATTTATTTTTTCAAAAAGCTGAAAATAATTATCCTTGTGTATATCTCCTCTAGACATCAAGATCTTGATCTAGATGTGCAACACATCTAAGTCTAATTAAACATAAGCTAAAAAGGCCTGGAGGCCATCCAATTGCACTAATTGTATATGTTATTGTGTAACTGGCTTCAGGGCCAGAGTGTCTGATCTTTTTTTAAAGCACCAATTTCACCAATCAAATGGAAATAAATCACAACAAAACAGAATACGGTGAAAACTTTATGTACTTTAAACACAGTAGCCTCCTCTGAACTTCCCCTTGAGGAATGATAAATCATTGCTTCTTAACCCAACATGTGCAGGTCTGTTCTGATTGTTTTATAGTCAACAGCGAAAATAAAAACACTAAATGCAAATGACATGCAAATGTGGATTTTCCTATCCAGTCTGTCATGTCAATTTTTTTATTTTTTTTTTTTGCGTATTTGATTGATAACATTAGCCATGCAAAAAATGAATAAAAATAAAAAAGGTAATCAAAAACAACAATTTTACATGTTAGGTTCTGAAATAAAACCACTTGAGAACAAATAATGTCTGAGCCTGAAAAAAAAAATGCAGCTGTGAATTTTTCTTGCAATTTAGAGAAAAAAAGTCAAAATTGTCTTGCAATTTCCAAATCTCACAGTTCTGACCAGAATTCTGAGTTTACATCTTACAATTCCGTTTTTTTGTTTCTGACACAAAATAAAAAAAAGGTAATTGTGACTTTTTATCTCACAACACTTTTTCTTGTGATTGTGAATATATATCTCACAATGCAGATTTTTTTTTTATTATCAGAATTGTTGAACTTGCATATTGCTTGTTATAAATTTGCAAATTGTGAGTTAATGTTGTAATTCTGACCTTTTTTCCCTCCGATTTGCAAGCTTAATTCTGTTTTGTGTTTTGGTCACAGAATAAAAAAATTAAAGAAAGATAAATGCAGAGTGAATTGCGAGTTTATATCTAAGGATTTTTCAGCAACACTTTACAATTAGGTTCATTAGTTAACATGAACTAAGAATGAATACTTCTACAGCATGTATTAATCTTAGTCAATGTTCATTTCAGCATTTACTTATGCATTGTTAAAACCATAAAAGTTGTGTTTGTTAACTTTAGTTAATACACTGTTAACTACCATGAAGTAACAATGAAAGCCTGTATTTTTGTTAACTAACATTAATAAAGATTCATAAATAGTGTAATAAATGTAGTTCATTGTTCATTCAAGTTAGTTAATATATTAACTAATGTTAACAAATGACACCTTATTGTTGTTACCAATTTTTCAGTTTATATCTTGCAACTGTGAGTTACAAGCTTGCAAACTGCAAGTCACAAACTTGCAAATTAGTTAACAAGTTTATATCTTGCAATTATGAGTTTAAATCTCACAATTCTGAAAAAAAAAACCCAGTCTGACTTGTGAGACAAAAAGTTGGAAATAACCTTTTTTTTTCATCCTATGGTGGAAACAAGTTTACGTTGCATGTTGACCCAAATAAAAAATGAAATGCATGCACTTAGCATGATGACACATCACCACAGGGTCGTGCTGAAGGCAAAGAGCAGTAAAGAACTGGCTCTGTTAGACTTGGGTTAACCGTACTGTAATTCCGAAGCCCTGAGGACTGTCCCAGTGGCCATTTGGTTGCTGTTTACCAAGGAGATAAATTCCACTGTCCCTGAAGGGGAAGGTCATGGGCAGTGCGTGGGCTGAGTGTGTATACCGGTGGTCAAGTGTAGGCTGGTATGAACATGTGGCTAGAGCGTGTTCACATATATGTGGGATTGTTTTTGGGACTATTTGAATTCAGATGAAAACGGGCTGTTTTGTTTCCACACCAGGTTTCCGGACGCTTGTTTCTCAATTCATTTGTGATTAAAAGAAACTTGTGAAATTGCAAAGCAACTTGATGACAGTGAGAAAAAGAGTAGGATCTTCATGTCTTCACAGTCTTTGGCGGTCGTAATTTAATTTTTTTTTTATGTTGTACTAACAACAATTACCACTTTAAATACACTGTTCCCACAGTTTATTGCTTTTTAAGTTGTGATTAATTTGAAATTTGGCACATAACAAATGAGAGAACAAAATATGACTAAAGAAAGCACATTTATGTATGTCAAGTATAATCCTCCCAGACAATATTGCCTTTCTTCTAAAGAAAAAAAAAATGACATTAAGAAGAAAAACACTGGCCTGAAAATACTGCTGTCATTCTTTCTTTGAAGTGCATTTTCTCACAGAGAGTTTAAAACAATAGCCGGGTTTCAATCCACATATTTTTATGCAAATTTCAGGATACTGCATAAAAATCTTGGATGAAAACACCAAGACATGGGGTGAAGTGAAAAAACTTGAAGACAAACTACGATGGAAACATTTTACCCAAAAACAACTAGATAAGATGCACATGAGCAGCATGTTCAACTGTTTTACAACTGTTTTCAACATTAATATTAATAAAAAAAAAAGTTACTTGAGCAGCAAGCCAGCATATTAGAATGATTTCTGAAGGATTATGTGACACTGAAGTCTGGAGTAATGATGCTGAAAATTCAGCTTTGCATCAAAAGAATATATTACATTTTAAAATATGTTTAAATAGAAAACAGATATTTTAAATGTTAAATATATTTCACAATATTACTGCATTTACGGTATTTTTAAGCAAATAAAATGCAGCCTTGGTGAGCACAAGAGCCTTCTTTTAAAAACATTTTAAAAAACTCCAAAACTTTGAAATGGCATCCGATGAGTTTCCTTCTACGCAGAACATTACAAACAAGCCACTTATGAAGTTTGATGCTCAGGATGCCCTCTAAGTAGGCTG
This sequence comes from Cirrhinus mrigala, assembly GCA_036247105.1. Lineage (NCBI taxonomy): Eukaryota > Metazoa > Chordata > Actinopteri > Cypriniformes > Cyprinidae > Cirrhinus > Cirrhinus mrigala. The sequence continues at coordinate 29,476,328 of CM070026.1, forward strand.
TGAAGCAGCTCACCAGCTTTTTGGAACACAGCTGATGTTTAAAAAAAAATAAAATCACAATATGCTTTAAATTCTGTGGGAAGTTTCTCGTTAAATCAGTGTTTTTGCCATTCTCTCGCCTAAGAGAACAGACATTCCATTTCCCACATACACATCAAAACAACACAGACACATGCACGCCACCAACAAATCAACTAATGTGCTGTAATTACATGTTACTGCTTTGAAGTGCCTAGCATTTGCTGCCCGTGCATATTTACCCTTACTATTCAAAGAACATTAAAGAGCATCTAAAATAAAACTCAGGAGGACATGTCGAAGTGTAAAAGACCTGTCGTGTTTGGCTAAAGTTCAAAGTGCTGTTTTGAAGACTTTAAAGAGCTTTCTCTCTATATCCCGTCTGAATACGTGTTGAGTAAAAGTGAACTGAGAGCTGAAAAGAAGATCCCAGCCCCACGCATGGATTTCCCAGGACAATGCTAGCGCGACATCAAAGGCAATTGCCGAACGCAGTGCCAAGGTGTGCGCTCTCCTTCTCTCTCTGGGCTTTGTGCCGCGTGCATATTTCATTTCGGCTTTTGTGAAAGTGTGTGTGGGCCGCTGTAGGCGGGAACGCCTCCCTGAAACTTTTGTGTCCGGTGCGGGACGCAGCACAGGTGGCATGTCAGTGATTCGAGGGGGTTTTTACAACAGATAGGGGCCTTTTGTGCCGAGTGTGATTGAGCTATCGCGTTTAAACGTGTGGGAGGAAACGTGATGAAGATGACAAAGGCCTCTGCCGAAGCAGGTGGGAGGTGTCTGATCTGGCTGTTTGTCTCCTGTGACATCCTACTGCGCCAGCTCTGAGGTGCAAGGTGATCCCTGCCTTTTTTTTTTTTTGTTTTTTTTTTAACTTCTTCCTGTTCGTGTCACTGGGCCGCTCAGATTACAGCATTAGGCTTGTGTGGGCGTCCTCAGCCAGAACTGGTGTCCCGGTGCCAACAAACTACTCTTCAGGTGTGCGACTGATCCATTTAACACCTCTACCCTTAAGGGGGTGTGTGGGATGGTAATTGAACCAAATTAAGAGATGGCACCTGCTGCACCGTGATGCTATATGTCCAGCCTTTGTCATTTCCGGCGCTCAGTCTGCGCATACGCTGAGACCATGACAAAAGAGATCGGTTTCATGCTCTTCAGCTGCATGACTAAGTGCATTAATCAAATTACCTCTTCCTTTTCTCATTCATCAGTTCCTACCAGCTTCATCTGGAAGATCAAAGGCCAGTGTCCGACACTATAATACATCCCACCCATGTTAATCAAAATTTAACAGCCGTTATTTATTATTTATTTGTCTAATTCATTATTTATTTACCTATTTATCTTATAAGAATCTTCCCTTTCGGGACATATAATTTCAGCTTACACTCCTAAAAATAAAGGTTCCAAAAGGGTGTTTTTGCAGTGATGCCACAGAAGAACCATTTTTGGTTTCCCAAAAAACCTCTCAGTGAGCAGTTCTTAAAAGAACCATTTTGAAGAACATTTTAAAAATCTAAAGAGCTTTTCCCCACTATAAAGAACCTTTTCCTGCATTTGAAATGTTCCATGGATGTTCAAGGTTCTTCATGGTTCCAAAAGGATGTTTTTGCAGTGATGCCATAGAAGAACCATTTTTGGTTTCCCAAAGAACTTTTCAGTGAACAGTTCCTAAAAGAACCATTTTGAAGAACATTTCAAAAATATAAAGAACCTTTCCCCACTATAAAGAACCTTTTTCGGCACTTAAAAGCTTCCATGGATGTTCAAGGTTCTTCATGGTTCCAAAAGGTTTTTTTGCAATAATGCCATAGAAGAACCATTTTTGGTTTCCCAAAGAACCTTTTAGTGAACAGTTCTTAAAAGAACTGGAAGAACATTTTAAAAATCTAAAGAACCTTTTTCCACTATAAAGAACCTATTCTGCATTTGAAAGGGTCCATGGATGTTAAAGGTTCTTCATGGAAGAACCTTTGTTTTTTAAAAGTGTAGACTAATTTCAGTGGTGTTGTTAATTCAAAGGCAAGTCGTACTTATTTATATAGCGTTTTTCATCATTTCATATCATGTTGTGGACTTCTGAAATAATATTAATGTTACATTTGCCTTTGATGTTTTCATGGACACCTTTTACATTACTATGTACAAGCAGCCAACACTATAATATTTTTGGTGACAATTCTGTGATAATTTACTCAAGCCATTTCAAACCTGTGTGACTTACTTGAACAAAAAAGAAAACATTTGGACCCCATTGACATTATTGTACGAATAAAGATATCTGTAAATATCTTACTTTATGTTCCAAAGAAGAAGGAAAGTCATACAGGTTTGGTACAACATTGAGTTAATAATGACAGAAAGAGACAGAAAGAACGTTTTTGGGTAAACTACTCTAACAATATAATGTGTCAATCATAATGATTAAAAGAACATAGATTGCCATTATAACACTGACAAGGTAATCGGCCAATCATGACACTGCTTCCTGTCATGTGACTTTTCTCTTTCACTTTTCAATTCAAACTGTGCAAATCTAAATAAATGTGACCCTGGACCACAAAACCAGTCATAAGTTGCATGGTTATATTTATAGCAAAAGCCAACAATACATTGCATGGGTCAAAATTATCGATTTTTCATTAGGAAAATCATTAGGATAAGTTAAGATCATGTTCCATAAAGATATTTTGTAAATTTCCTAACGTAAATATATCAAAACCTAACTTTTGACTAGTAATATGCATTGCTAAGAACTTCATTTGGACAACTTTAAAGGCGATTTTCTCAACATTTAAATTTTTTGGCACCCTGAGATTCCAGATTTCCAAATAGTTGTATCTCGGCCAAATATTGTCCTGTCATAACAAACCATACATCTATAGAAAGCTTATTTATTCAGATGATGTATAAATCTCAATTTCAAGAAATTGACCATTATGACTGGTTTTGTGGTCCATAGTCACAAATAAATAGATATGTCAGGCTGTTTTTGTGAAGCATTTTGTATGCATAATTATGCCATGGCAGCAGTTATTAATTAGTGAGAATGTAAGATAGATAGATAGATAGATAGAAAGATAGACAGATATATAGACAGATAGATACCTGATTTTTAATTTAGGATTTGTTATTTCAGTTCTAGAATTAGGCAGCAGTGATTGAGGAGATTATAACCTCAAAGTCCTTTCATAAAAGACATAATTTAGAAACAAAGCTCTACCTGACTATTAGCGAATGAATACACCCCAAGCACCATTCAATATCTAAAAATTGCTGTCGAAAATTACATGTTTGCTCGCCAGCTACAATTAAATAGCAGCAAATGAATATGGCTTTGATGATATTTTTAGATGGTCCTCTCCTTCACAGAAGCTGCAGCAGCTCAGGGTCAGAGATTTTCCCCTCGCTTCAATTACCTATTGATGAGAGGGCTTCCCTGCTCTGGCACTGCTTTGGAAAAAGCAAAGTCTGGTTTGCTTTTAAGATGTCTCAGGAATGACGGCGGGCGGTGGGATCTGAGCAGACGATGCATGCAACAGAAGCTGCCTTTTAATTCTCGTCTGATGTTGCTCTCGAATTATTTGGGATTCCTGGATTCTCTGGAACGCTTATGGACTTTGAGTCGCTAAACCGTCTTCTTTTCTTTCATCAGTCTTAGTTTTTTAAAAGCCTCCCTTACATTTTCGCTAAATGGTAATTGCTACCATGGGATAATTGTCAATACTGTATAGCTCGGTTTTGATAATGAGCAACAAAATATGCCCTGGAGAAACCTAGCGAGTCTGTCTCATGCCACACATGTAGACAATTACTCCACACCCATCTGCCATTAGGCAGCGTTACAGAGAATGTTTTCTACTTAATTAAATCCAAATCTCTCAATAGTGGAGCCTGAATGAAATATAATGTGTCTGTTTGGGTCTGGTTTCTTTTCTGTCGCCTACTTCTTCACTGTTCGTGATATCTATCAGCTCACATTAACATGAAAAGTTTAAAACAATCATTTATTTTGTTAAAATATAGAAATGCATTTATTAAGCATTGAGTCAAACTGATCAATTTAATGTTTACAAAGAAATCAGTGCTGCATGTTTAAAATAATATTACTAACTTCAAAATTAGCCTTTTATTTTCATCATCGTATTTTTCTAATATGCTCCTCCGACCTAATTAAAATCTATTATGCAGTTAACATAAAAAAGAGGTTTAAATTTGAATCAAAGTCACAAAATTAAGTCAACAAAACTTATATAAATAAAAAATGCCCTCATTAACAACATATTGTAGAAAAAATACTATAAAATAACCCTATTTACTCATGTCTTATATCTGGGGTCTTTAAGAACACACACACACACACACACAAGACATTCTTTCATGAAGGACTTACAAAGCATGTTATCAAGTTGAAATCAATTTTTTGAGCTATCAGCCAAGACTGGTTGTTTCTTATATCCCAAACAGATAAAAAGATCTGGAATCAGAACGCAATTTATCCACCAAATCTAAAACGTTATGCTCCCTGAGCATAAAAAAATATTGCAAATCACTGAGAATTTAAGCCAAGCATCTACTGTTCCTCTCGCAATAAAACCACACAGAAACTGAACAAAGTGAGGGTCTCAGGTGGGCTTTTACTCTGCATATCTGCACTAACCACAATCAAGACATGCTGCCCTACAGCAGGCGTTAAGCTTTCCCCCGTCCCGTTCTCATCCTGGTCTAGTCTCACCCCTGGGAGCACGCCGAGGGTCAGAGGTTAACATGCTAATAGAAGGCACTGATTGCTGCAAGTGGCTCTCGGGTTCACGAGTACGGCAGAGAACAGCACGCGTGCTGAGGGAACAGGCCTCGCACAGCTGTGTTTGGAAAGCAGACGTTCAGACTTGAAAACGGCTTTACAACATTTCTCTTGGAGGATTCGGCAAAAGCCATAGATCAGAATGAATGGGCTCTCTTACTTTTGCTCCATGACACGAGAAAGCCATATTTCCTTATGCACAATATGGATTTGTGCTTGCCCGTAATAAAATTTCAGACATTCTTAAAAAGTATATTTCTGCACAAACATAAAAAAAACCCCAAATAAATCTATAAATAAAATCTGGAGCAGTGGCACAGCAATAAAAAAAGCCTTTTGCATATATATAAAATGCTAGCAAGCGTTATGCACACGATAATTCAAATGAAATGCATTTTGCACAGACTATCTAGTGCATTTCTCAACTTGTAAAGAGTTTAAGGTGGCTTTCTCAACTGTAACCCTTCTTGGCTTTCAGCTTGTACACACCCACTAACCTAACACTCAATGTCAAACATTCACTTATTTGCTTTTATATTAGCTTTCACACCCCTGCTTTTTGACGCACGTCCCAAAAAAGCATGCATTACGCTGAAAATGACACTCCAGCAACTGATCTTTCTATCTACAGTACATCGGCTCCTACACGCAGTCAGGCTTGGCCTAGGCGAATGTTTATAAACATCAACACATGATTGTTGCTTCTCAAAACGCAGATCCTTATTATACACTCTACCGCACGGTCGAAAAGAGGGTGAAAACCTCGGGCACTTACCCCAGAAGAAGTTCTGCTGACATGGGGTCACAGAACTAAAGAGGCTGTTGGATGCCATGGTCGCCCAAATTTCGCTTCTCTGCGGTTTTCGGTGACCCTTGACGCCTCAACCTAAGAGGCGTGCGCGGCGTGCCAGGGGAAGATGCAAAAAAGGAAAAAACATCCACAAGAAATGCGTTTTTGTATCAACTATTTTCATGACCACAAGTAATGACCAGTTCTGGTTTAGGAAAAAATGCAAAAATCTGTCGCCTTATTGGACAGGACGGAGCCAAGCTCGCTGCAGAGGATAGTGCGGTTGAAGCGTACTTACTGGTTGGTGCGGTCCTCAAACCTGAAGCTGACCGGCGACAGTTAACCATTTACGCGCCGCCGTGCAAAAATCCCGAGCCGAACTTTTCTGCGGTTCTGTGGTTGCTCGGGAGGTGAGCGGAGCCTTCACACAAACCCAAAGAGGCACGAGCCTTTAAAAAATCTTTTTTCTTTCCCTCAGAACACTGTCACTGGAGAAGCACGGTCACATGTTTGTGACATCACCGGAGCCGTGTGGGCCAACTTTTTTCCTCCGCTGCCTTCCTCTGTTTTCCTTCTTCTGGAGACGCGTGGTTCGCCGGCTCTTCCTGGCACTGGAGAGGGAAGGGGTGGGTGTGATGCTGCTGCTGCTGCTGCTGCTCACCCCTTGTGAGTCATGAGGCTTCGGAGGGGGGCGTGAATGCCGAGCGTCTCCCTCTCCAACATATGCGCGCCTCTCTCTTTCTACCTCTCCATCCTTCTCAGTCGCTCGGCGTGCTGCAGCCTGTCTCCGCTGACCCCGAGGTGATGTGAGGAGAGCTGCTCATAACGCGGAGGTGTGCGTCTCTTCTTTCAGTTTCTTACTCATAAAGACGCAACGTATGCCTGGCACCGTGCGTCTATCTCCAAATGTGCGTGTGCGAATGAGTCGGCCTCTCTGTTCTCCAAATGAGGGATTCCTGTAAGAGGCGATACATTATTTGGTACCTGACAGCCGGGTGTGTGAAGAAGAGCATGTGACAAACCACTATCACGCTCTGTGACTCACTGGTTTCACACGGCACGCAGACGTTTGCCTGCCAGTGGCTCTGGGCGGCTCTGTGATCCTGCTTGTAGGTATTTGTTTAAACAGATCAAGAATGCTGTTGTTAGACTTTATCAAAAGTCTGGAATGTATGGAATCTGTCAGATATTTAATTTCAGCACAAAATGAACCTTGTTGTAAAAAAATGATTTGGTTTTCCAGCATAAATATATGAACTTTCCTAAATCAAGATACATTTACTTGAGACACAACATATTTAAGACATTTATACTTTTAAAAAAAGAGTTCATTTTTCTTATCCCACTGGCAGTTCTTGTTTTAAGCAAAAAGTCACTTTATTTTTCAGATAACAACACATAAATCTGATGTTATTTTGCTTTTCATGTATATTTATCTTGATTTAAAGATGTTTTGATATTTACCAAGCAAAAATACAGAGTATTTTTTTTTTTTTGCAGTGTACGGCATTTAACTAGTTAAACTATAATACAACAATAGCCCAGTTTGTTCAAAACAGTGTAGTTTTTCCACTAATTTTTTCCCCCAACAAGTAGTGGTGTTACGTGACAAAATAAGACATTGTTGGTTTATGCGTCACATTGTTTTGTACATGCAGCTTTAGAGCCGAGCGACATGACGCTCAATGAAGCAGTGGAAAAAAAGATGAACTGACTCACTGTGCAGTATTGCATTTCTACTCTTGATATAAAATAATTAGGTAATTTCTAGTTCAAGTTTAATACAGATATGTGTAGCAACCCTATGAAAAAAGAAACAGATTTAAAATACATTTATTTTATACTAAGCATATTTACTGACATTTCGCTCAAGACTGAAATAAAAATTGTAATTAAACTTTATTTGGAGTACTACTTGTACACAACGCACATTTCTTAATATTAAGCCTAAAATATGTTTTAATGTCACTATTGATGAGGATTGTATTATCCTTAAATAATATTGTTTTTCAGATGCAAAATATTTAAAGTGTACCTAAAGTATACTTGCAATAATTCGACTTTAGCACAAACAAATATACTTAAGTATATCTTTAAAGTGTGTTAAGTACAAAATAAGTAGTTCCAATTTAGCAGACTTTAAGTATACCAGTTTAGTATACTAAAAGTACAATTGCAGGGTATTTTTATTAAATGCATAATATGTAAATGTGGTACACTTAGCATGAAATAAATGTATTTTAAATACATTTTAGTATATTTATTTTTCACTAAGGAAACTACTTTGAAAATGTATTAACTGTAATTACTATATTAAATCATGAAAAGCTTGTAGCTTGGCAAGTTACAGTTTCAAAGTTGCGTGATAAATAGGGTAAGGTTACAAACAATGGTACTGTATTGCTTGCATAAAATTATGTGACATATGGACTTGTTGGGGGAAAACATCTATATACCTTGAAGGACTTTCAACTGAACATTTAAATGCTTCAGAAAGTGAAACACATTCTGCAATTTCAACAGCTCGTTTAATTTATGGTTTGTTTTTGCTATGTTAATTATGAAAGGCATTAACATTATTCAGGCATACCCAGCGGCTCAAAGCTTATTACCAATTCTTGAGTAAATATTTTTTTCCCTCTCTGCACGCCCACATCATAAATGCATTACACTCATTTAAATATTAGCATCGTCTCTTATAACTGAATGCATTTAAATATGACAATGTGCTACCTTTTGGTAGCACAACCAACTTCATTATTGTCACCTGATGTCATTAAATGTTCATGAAAAAAATTCAGACATACACTACCGTTCAAAAATTTGGTCTGTTTTCCTCTTATGCTCATCCAGGCTGCATATTTGATTAAAAATACAGTTAAAAACAGTAATATTGTGAAACATTATTACAATTTTAAATAAATGTTTCCTATTTGAATATATTTAACAAATAATTTATTCCTGTGATGCAAAGTTGAATTTTCAGTGTCATTACTCCAGTCTTCAGTGTCACATGATCCTACAATCATATACAATCTAATATGCTTAAAAACCATCCCTTAACTCCTCTTTTTTATTTATATATTTATTTATTTATGTATTTATCTATTGTTTGTTTGTTTGATGAACAGAAAGCTCAAAGGAACAGATTTTACTTGAAATAGAAATCTTTTGTAACATTATAAATGTCTTTTTTAATTGCCAAGTATTAATTTATTGACTCTAAACATATCCTGATCAATGACATTTAATAAAAATATATACAAATGCATAAAATTTCATAAAATAACTCATTTGGGTGACCACAGCATCTATTTCATTAATAAAAATTCACAAATAATAAATATAAAGAAATAAAAAAATAAATAAATACTTAACTGCATAGTTTCCTCCATTTTATGATAAATATGTATGAATTCATATTTAACTTGTAATTTAATATTTTTTCCCCACCAAGTCATTCAAGGCAGTTCATTTTAGATATAATATTGAAAATCTGCAAATGAACGCCACATAATGAAGGACCAATTTGGCAGGCAGAATGTTTTCAAAATGTTAAAAATAAATTTGCAATAACAGAGATCATATATATACACACACGTTAAGACTTGGCTCGAAATCCTGCCCGTAGCCATATGAAACGAACAGGCAGGTACAGTGATTTAGTTTAACAGGCTACATCTGTAAAACGCCAGGCTAGTTTACACTGTGGCCGCCTCTGAATTAACATGCTTTTATAGGAAACAAACACCACTTGCAAGCAGTTCCTGTTGGCAGGAGCTACAAATACAAATATTGAGCATCGTTGAAGGTGGGGATCTACTATATTAAGACGATCCGCCATATTACAGAGAAGAAGAAATACTCGTGAAATACTGTTCAGCCTCTAGAAAGTCCATGGCACATCCACGGAGAGAGAAACTCAATATGTGAAGTAATATTTCCAAAAGGATGTTTATATTCGATGTGAATTGTTCGGTATGGTCTGTAAGGTATAATTTGAATGAAAGTAGATATTTTTCTTTTGCCGTCCAATGGTGAGTCTACATCTTCCAGTGACCTAGAGGGCCTTTCTTGTGGTGTCTGCTCGACTGTTTTTGGAGTTGCAGCTTGGAAGGAAAATAAAAATCGCCCTCAGCGTAGGACGGGGGGGTTTGGGTGGGCAGAGGGGATGTTTAATATCGAATGGCACAGTTACAAGCACAACATGCATTAAAAATAACTCCTAGAGCTGAAATTAAATCAAAATTGTTGAACGAAAGAATTAAAAAAAAGTCAAGAAACAGCGAAACAACATTATTTTGCTAAAGAAGATATTTTAGTTTGGTGGCCTAACCACTGCAAACTCAGGCAATTTTTTACTCTCTGCCATTTTAATCAAGAGTCCCATCCAGTATAAACACGAGTCTACCTACACAGCAGTTCAAAACGCCAGAGTCTCTGGGGAACTTCATTTCCAAAGTTTGGAAACTTGATTTCCAAAGTTTCCTTCACAAGTCTAATTACGTGTTGGAGGGCATTAGGAGCTACCTATGTACATGTACATCCATCTGTTTTCCTTCTTTGTGATTTACGAATAGCTTTACACGTCCGCTTAAGGCATACAGACTTTTACAGATCTTCCTAAGCATAAGAATCACAAAAGACGCCAATATGTCTTGATACATATACATAATTATGAATTAAAAAAAGAATGCTTGGGGAAACCTGTTTGAAAACAATTGTTATTTTTTCAGACAATCTGAAATTTTCCTATTGGGGTAAGATTAACACACTTCAGCTTTAACTAGGGTTTTCTGCAGCTGTCAAGTATAGAAATGTTATTCTAGCAAATTGTTCAGCAAATTATTTCTATACACTGCCATTCAAAAGTTGGATAATGTTTTTGAAAGATATGCTCACCAAGGCTGCATTTATTTGCTCAAATATACATTAAAAACAGTAATATTGTGAAATATTATTACAATATCAAATAACTGTTTTCTATTTGAATATATTTTAATACGTAATTTATTCTTGTGATGCAAAGCTGAATTCTCTGCATCATTTCTCCAGACATTTTCTTCAGTGTCACATGTTCTTCAGAAATCATTCTAATAGGCTGATTTGCTGCTCAAGAAACATTTTTTGTTATTTATTTTGAGAACAGTTGTGTGGATGAATTTTCATAACTTTTTTCAGGATTCTTTGATTAATAAAAAGTTCAAAAGAACTGCATTTATTTAAAATTAAAATGTTTTGTAACAAATGTCTTTACTGTCACATTTGATCAATTTAATGTGTCCTTTCAGAATAAAAGTTTTAGGTTCTTACTCAGCCAAACTTTTGAAAGGTGGTGTATGAGGATTCATTAATCAAATTAACAACAATTAAGTGCATATATTACCTAAAAAACCTCTAAATGAAAAATTTAAGATACTTCTATTGACTTTAGAAGTCAATATATTGTGAACTTCCATATTATGAACATAAAGAATTATTAACCTACAGTCAAAAGCAATCTACCTTTAAGCCAGACAATGTATACGTGCCACATTTTTAAGACGTTAAGATAATTAAGATTTTAAAAACAGAAGTTGAGTTTTTAAGAAGTTAAAAACAGACAGATCAATAGATCGAGAGATAGATAGAAAGAATAGTCATTGAAAGCGCTCACTTTGACAGAGAAACCAGCCTTATGTGACTGTGATCTACACTGTGCAGTAAACAATAATGTGAACAAAAACATCTCTGTCTGAGACTGGATGACAGAGCTCTGGCCTCTTCACACGAGGGCTGCCTTTATAGTTGGTAGTAAAACAATGAGTCCCATAATGTGACTGAAGCTCCCCATCCTCAATTTTAATGTTTAGAGTTGGAGTTCTATATGACTCATTAGTGAGTCAGAATTTCTGGGTTAAGTTGCCAATCTGATCCATGTTTAGTGTTTGGTTGCATATTTTTTAACTGCCTTTAGTCTATTCCCAATTTGAATTCTAAATCCTAAAGACCATTTTCAAAATCTGGGGATTATTAAAAAAAAAAGCATTGTCTCAAATCAAGAACAGAATCTAAAAACTGATACAGAATTTATAGAACTCCACTACGCTACAATGCATGTCAGAATTGCAAAGCTATAAACATTCTGCTTCTAAAAATAGCAGACAATATGATTAGAGGTTGAAGTTTAGACACATCTGTCACAAAACATGTTGATGAAATGAATAGTTTGAGGTAATCTGAGTCAAAACGTGCTTATTCAACATTCCTGTGTACATGAGTAAAGAGTTTGCTAAGCCTCCTTTGCACAAATATTTCGATAATGAGTTATGCACATATTGGACCAAAAAACAGCCACAAAGCACTATGCTAAAGAAATCACAAAGTTAACCACACTACAAACCAATAACAAAATGCAGCCATATGCACTGATATTATTTAACAACATTATTATTGGACAACATAGAAATTAGATAACTATCAGATTATATGTGACCCTGGACCACAAAACCAGTTATAAGGTTTATAAGGGTCAGAAATTACTGAATAACTAAGCTTTCCAATGATGTATGGTTTGTTAGGATAGGACAATATTTGGCTGAGATACATCTATTTGAAAATGTGGAATCTGAGGGTGCAAAATAATCAAAATATTTAGTAAATCGCCTTTAAAGTTGTCCAAATGAAGTTCTTAGCAATGCATATTATTAATCAAAAATTAAGTTTTGATACATTTATGATAGGAAATTTACAAAATATCTTCATGGAACATGATCTTTACTTAATATCCTAATGATTTTTGGCCTAAAAGAAAAACTGATAATTTTGACCCTACAGTGTTTTGTTGGCTATTGCTACAAATATACCCGTGCTACTTATAACTGGTTTTGTGGTCCAGGGTCACATATAATTTATTTAAATTATAAAATGATTTTAGTGATTCATTAAACTAAAAGCTAAAAGTAAAAAAAAAAAAAAAAAAAAAACTTGATTAACAGGAGCATTTAACTAAATAATTATTGCACTACACAAAAAGAACAATAAAAATGCAGTGATGGTAATAAATACTATTAAGCGATGATTCATGAATGAATCAGTGAATCTTTTTTTTTTTTTTTTTTTTTTTTTTTTAACTATTTTACTGATATGAATTATCTACCAAATCATTTTCCTAAAGCAAATCGTTCAAACAAATCGATTCAATGAAATTAATCAGAGTTTGGTTGTGGTAACCTGGTAAAACTTAAATTAACAGGGTTACTGCCACACTACTGAAAACTTTACAGTGCTACATAAACAGAACAATTAAAACATTTTGATTGTAGTGAACACTAAATCAATGAATCTATTTTGTGGCAGTTTTTTGAAATAAAACATCGAAACAAACTTTATCCCTAAAACAGACCATCCGAACAGACTTATTCACTAAAATGAATCAGACTTTGATTGGTTGCAGTAACTTAAAAACAACTGCCACACTACTAAAACGTTCACTATGCTACATAAACAGAACAATTAAAGCATTGTGATTGTCATGAACGCTACTACTTTAAAAAAAAAAAAAAAAAATATATATATAATAATAATTTTACTGCAATGAACTGTCTAAAAGATACGATACCCTAAAACAAACCAGTTCACTAAAATGAGTCAGACTTTATTCGGTAGTGATAACTTGGAAAAAATTCAACTTTAACTTTCACACATCTGAAAGATATAGTTGAGTTAGTATCCCCACTACTTTATTTAGTTATTCCCATCGCTGAACAAGACCTAAAGTCACACTTGAAAATATCCACCTTATTTTTAACATGGCCGTTTGTAACTTAAATGTGCGAATGTGCATCTGGTGTCACTGATTTCCAGTTATTTTAGCTGTACAAAAACAGTTGTGCTGCTTGATATTGCAAACTGGCATTAATCCTAGTTGTTTTTATTTATTATCATAATCAGAAACACACTGGTTTGTAGTGCAAACAGTTTTACCCTTTACTGCACTTTATTATTCTTCTAGCCCTTGTGTGACCTTTTAGACATTTTTGTCCTTTTCATTTTTGTTTTTTGATCATTTTGCCTGTGTTATTGCCAGCTGCATAAATTTTGGCACAGGTGTGTATTTTTATTGGAATTTTACTATTTCACCCCATTTCCTTTAATAAATCTATTTTGCACTAGGTACAAAAACAGTTCCTCTCAGGACCTTTAGGACAAAAATGTCCCAATCCAAACCCATTAAAGGAGACGTCCACTTCCAAAACAAAGCTTCACATGTACTCACCCCCTTGTCATCCAAGATGTTCATGTCTTTCTTTCTTCAGTTGTAAAGAAATTATGTTTTTCGAGGAAAACATTTCTGCATTTTTCTCCATATAATGGACTGATATGGTGCCCCAATTTTGAACTTCCAAAATCCAGTTTAAATGCGGCTTCAAACGATCTCAAATGCGGTTGTAAACGATCCCAGCTGAGGAAGAAGGGTCTTATCTAGCGAAACGATCGGTTATTTTCATTAAAAAAATACAATTTAAATACTTTTTAATCTCAAACACTTGTCTTGCCTTTTGGAAGTTCAAAATCAGGGCACCATACCAGTCCATTATATGGAGAAGAATGCAGAAATGTTTTCCTCAAAACACAATTTCTTTACGACTGAAGAAAGAAAGACATGAACATCTTGGATGACAAGGAGGTGAGTACATTATATGTGAATGTTTGTTTTGGAAGTAGACTTCTCCTTTAAAACTGCTATTTTTAATCACAGTGCCATTTAACTGTAAAATGATGCAATTTTTGTTAATAGACTTTCATTCTGTTGGCAAGGCTTCGAAAATACATTTTTTACCATTTTTTTTTTACCAGAAAGCAAATACTCGCTTTATTCCTGTTTTCTGCTTCTGCATATTATAGAGCCAGTTGGATAAATAATGCAGCTATAATTGTGTGGGTGTGTTTGTATGGATGTCAGAGTGTGGTTTGTATGCGTGTCATAAAAAAAACAAACTGTGTGTGTGCAATATTTGAGTGAGAAAAACTACTGCAAATCACAAATCCAACCACTGTGTGCACCAGCGGAGTTTTGCTGGCATCTAATGGGGAAAATTTGGTACTACACCCAAACAAAATCTTCCTAAAAGTTCATTTTTTGAGATATCTACTTCAAATTTGTAACACAACATGATTAAATTTAAGGTTTGATTTTCTAGCAAGTTTAGAGTTCAACATGTTTCATAAACTATATATTATTATATAAAATATTGTTAATAAAGCATTTTCATAAACTTAAACCTCGATAACTTTAAACTTTTTTACTTCAACAATAATCTGCCATGGGTCTTCTTTAAAATGAGACCAAACTTAAGTCTGTGCTCTCAAGCTTCAAATTTTTATGACAGTTTTTGGACATGGACATTTTTGTCCACTAAGGACCTATGTGTAACTTTTTTATATTGACGCACAAGGACTAGTTATATACCTATAGCAGCTAATGAAAAAGAAGTCACAGAAAACACTTCCGCTGTGCAAAATAAGGTGGATACATTTTTCCAGTTTTCATCAAGCGTTTTAAATAATATTTATTAGCTTAAATGTAAACTAAAGCATTAACGCTATTGATTTAGTGTAAGAGGAACACCACCCATCTTCACCTTGCTACCCATTCTCCATCAAAGAATAGCCAACGGCCTTCGCCTGATTAGTTTGTTACCCACAGCCCCAAAAGCAGGACCAGCGTCATTTTATTTCGGTTTACTCCCGGGACACAGACATGCTGAATTCTGTGATGATCGGTGGCTATACTGAATGCTCCCTATTCAGTCATTTTGCCTGTAGTGGTGATTTTGGCCCGAACCCAGAGCCGTACCTTCAGTAAGTATTACTCAAATATTTACTCTGCTGCTATATTGAGATGGAACCAGGGAAAGATGATTTAATGGGCTCACCAAAGAGTCTGCCTCGGTGCCAACAATCCTCCATTCTGGTGGTCTGTTCAATCCTCAGTGTTCAGATACTAACAGACGGTTTTATCGCCCTGAGAGATCATGATTCAACAGTAACGCTGACACCCCTTCGGCTAGTGTTGGGTTGTGGGTATAAGGAAGGCAGCCTGTGGAGTAAAACCTGATGATAATCGCAGATGACCGGATTTGGGATTTTAAGTACTGAAATTTATTGGAACGTTAATTAGTTTGGATGTCATTTCGGTGTATTATATTAAGAAAGTGGATTAGAGATTTGGGCTATTTTGTTATGAGCCTGTCACTGATTTAATAAGATGCTCATTTGGGTCAGAAGCGAACGCTTTAAGGCTAGATCCAACATATATATTTGCTCGACTGTTTGCTGACCATTCCTCAAACGACTGACCCTGTGCAAATGACCATATGGAAGACAGTTTAAACACCTTGGGAGTTTTTCTCCTTTCCCTCAAATGTCTTCTTTCAAACCAGACTTAATTTTAACTACAAATAGAAGTATTTTTCCTCTTCTTGACATTTAGAAAAGCATGACGAGAAAAAAAAGCCTGTGTTTTTATTTAGGCATGCAAAATGTACCAAGCGCCGCTAAAAATAAACTTAGGGGAATTTCTCGGTTTGGTTAACTTCTTGCCTTTACCTCAAGCAAGATGCTGAATCTGACCAGCTCATGTCTCACAAAATATTATAGTTCCTGTAATAAAACCCAACATTTCAAGAGTTCACAGTTTCACGCATAATTTACACCTTTCTGTTAGTATTACTAGGCTTCATTGGAAGGGAAACAATGGCTGAAGGACGCTTTCCAAATTTAGACAGTCGTTTCCCTGCATGAACAAATGTTTTCACAACATTGCATTTTGGTTTCAATACGGTACTGTCACAGAACAATGTTTTTAAAATGCTCTACAAACCAGACTTGTAAAATTTAAATAATGCATTTATGATGTTATGATTAAAAAAAAGAGAAATATTTAGTCTGATTTCTCTGTTTTCTTCTGAAATCAAAATTTCACAGCATTGCATTCTGATTTCAATCCAGTAACACTGCAGCATGATGTTTAAAAAAATGTTCTACGAATGTCATCTACTGTATTTTATACTGTATGTAAATTAAAATAATACATTTACATAATGACATTATTGAAAAAAGTGACATTAAGTCCGATTTCGCTTTGTTCGCACATCACATCTTATAGTTCATTTCAAGCTCTTCGATGTTTTCACAACATCGCATTTTGTTTTTGTCTACAAAAACTTTTTTTTAAAAAATGTTCTTCAAATCATAAAATTAAAAAATACATTTACTTTTATGTACTTGACACACACTTTTATCCTTACTTCTGCTGAACATAAAAAAAAGAAAAAAAAGCACATTAAAGAAAGCTGGTGCACTCTAAAAATGCTGGGTCAAAAACAACCCAGTGCTGGGTGAAATATAGACAAACTCAGTGATTGGGTAATTTTGACTTTTTAAATGTTTAACCCAACCTTCTGGGTAGCTTTATTCAACTCAAGTTTTGCTTAAAAATCACTATATTTCTTGCTTACAATGAACCAAAAATAGGCTGGATATTATTTGGATTTATATGTTCAATAAATGAACATTTATGAATAAGTTGAATAAATAATAATTTCATAATAAACATTCTTTTAAACGTTCACCTTTTGATTATTGCATAATAAATGTGTTTTATTTTGAATTGACATTGTATTTTGGGTTCATATTAACCCAGCCATACAGTAACTTTCAAACAATAGTTGAGTTAAATAAAACTACCTATAAGGTTGGGTTAAAACTGGGTCACAACAACCCTGTCACAAAGTTTTTCTATATTTCACCTAATGCAGGACTGTATTTAACCCAGCATTTTTTAGAACATAACCTACAACCAAGCTACATTTTAATGATAGATAGACAGACAGATGCATAGATAGATAGATAGATAGAAGGGATGCACGATATTGGATTTTTGCTGATTTCCGACATGCAGATATTTTTCAACTCATTTTGGCCAATAGTTGATGCCGATACCGATATATTTCCTTTTGTTGAAAACAACACCAAGTCTCTCCTGTGTGGAAATTATATGCAAAATAATTTTAATTTTGGACTTTTTTCCACAAGAACTTATTTGTTAGAATAAAATAAACAATAATGAAGTTCTTTTTTAATGACAGTACACTGAGGCTTTGAAAAAAATAACTATAAATAAACTGTATATATCAATCACTGCATTTTTTTTTTTTAGAAAGATTTCAGAATGGTAACCATAACACTATATTTTAAGATTAGTAGATGGTCTAAAGCAAAAGAGTTGTAAGAATTCTGAAAATCTTTTAGAACTCATAATTTGATTAAAATAAAAAAACATATTACATTTATTTAATTTAGAAGTGTCATGTTTGTGATTTTTTTTTTTTTAATTCATGTAAGCTATAGCTTCTGACCTTTGAATCAAAACATACTCATGATTTTATGACAGAAATTACTACTTTATTTAATCAGAAACACAGTCCAAATGTTCTTTGTGTATTTGACTTTCATTTTATTTGAAGTGGGCCAACAGCGCCCCCTATGGAATTAAAACTCCTACCGAACGGGCATTAAGACCCGGGGCTGCCACTGCACGTGCTATTACGGTTTATCACACACCAAACGATTGATGTACAGGCATTCTTAGATTAAATGCAGCAATGCAAAACAGTGAATCTAATCATCATTCAGGCAAAACTTTGCTTCAAGAATGAGCCACATTGCTGAAGTGACCTAATCGCTAACACACCCTGAACACGTTTGAGTTATTTCTCTTATGAGCAGACATATTGGCATCATTTTTTATATCGGGCGATGTGGATATTTTGGGGAGCGCAGGGCACAACCTAACACTTTTTGAATTTCTCAGTTTGTGTAAATCCACGTGGTGTTCAGAGGATAGTTTTTTTTATCCACGTTATTTCACACTTGTCTTGTACAAACATCACTTTGTTTCATAATTACAGTGTATACGATTTTCGTTATTTACCTTAAAAGACAGGAAGTGAAAAGTGACAACATATGTGGGGTACATTGTAACATGCGAGGGGCACGTTGTAACATGACCATATGACAGCTTAAAATGTTATCTGAACAAATGAATAAATATACACGACAAACTAAAATATTTTGTCAATAAAATAAAATTATTAACTTTTTTAAATAAAATAATGGCGTTTTTTTAATTTTTTTAATTAAAAAAGAAAAAAAAAAAATTTTGAGGTTCACAATGAACACATCGGAACCATGCATGGGACGGCCCTGATAGCTAAACACTGTTCGCAAATAGATGAAACACATTCAGACATTCAAAAAAAAAAAAAACAAAAAAAACTCTCATAGAACATGAGACACATAAATGAGCCAAAATGCTTTATATTTCTTGAAATAATAATTTCTCAACATTAAACATCGATTGTCAGTTTTTAAATCACCTGTTTCTTGTGGTTTCTTTTTAAAATCCATAAAAGTAAATGGTGAAAATGACATTGCTAATGTCATAGAATAGCATAGTTTAATAATAGCGGGGCACGTTGTCACGCAGTGTTACAACTTTCCCCATCAGCACGACTGGAATATAAAAGTGGTTAGTATCTTCGGCTGACTTGCCAAGCATTATTAAATGATCTGAACTGATAAATAACAGACTGGCGATTAAAATAATAGCAGATTTGTCTCATTTTAAATGAATACTAAAAATTTACTTCAGCCAAAAATGTACTTTTACTATGGTAAAATAAATATTCAGGGATATCATCAAAAGGCTTTTGAATTTTGGCACACTTTTTTCTCAGTATAGTGTTGCTAAGGAAACTAGTAAATTCCGTAAATTTGGTTATGCTAGCGTGTGTGGAAATATTTCAACCACGTGCGTTACAATTAACCCCGCATTAGTTTGTGCCCCATGCACCCCTACATATAAAGCCATTATCGGCCAATTCTGATATCCCGATAATATTGTGCATCCCCAGATAGACAGGTAGATAGATATTTGTTGCGTACATAGAATAAACGTTATCTCAACTACTGCTACTACGTTTTTACAGTGCAGATGAGTTATCTCTGAAGGATCCCACCAGGAAACGCAAAAATCAACTTACGACCTGACAAACAAAGACTAACACTTCTGAACCTGAGCACTTTTTCTTCTTTCGCTAAAGTTTGTGTTCATGTCACATTTAATGTCGCTGAAATGGTTCTTTCTTTGTTGGGAAAGATTTGAGCAGGGATCTGATATTCTTGGATTGCTTGCTTTGGAAGTGCGAGGGCAAACCTTGGAGGGCTGCAGACTCCGGATACAGTGTTCATTTCAAAAGAACCTTCCATTATTGCTAACCTTTCAAGGAAATGTGTTATTTTACTCCTTTTAATATCTTCCCTGTTTTACGATTACACTTACGTGTGTGGTCAATAAGGCAGAACTCCTATGCTTCTGTGAAAATTTTCAGTACAGCGAAATGACACCTAGTTCTTGGGTGGTCATAATGAGGGCCATTTGACTTTTAAAATAGTCTGTTTGCATGACAATTTATTGCCTCAGGTTTTCCTTTTTGTTTTAATTTCTGGAGTCTGGAGAATACTAATTTCCCCCCATGATTGTATTACAGGTCTCAGTCAATTGGTCATACGCAACAGACGTTTGTAGTAATGTTAAGGGAGCAGTAACACTTTACAGAATTTACAGTAACACTATAAATTCTTCATGCACTTCACTGGGTTTGTACTTGGCAATGTCTTGAAAACTTTATTTGTTAGTGTAATTTGTTTAACACTAGAAATTGTGCCATATTCGTTTCTCGAATTATGAGCGATTTTGGCCCTTTCAGGAAATACTCTAAACACATTTCACATTCTTACTAGTTAAATTTGTTCATTATCTATGTTATTTATAGAATAAAACATCTAACTGTTTTCTCTTGCTTAGCCTAATGTAATAGCTAAAATTGTAGGCATTTTAAATAAAATTAAACAATTTCATAATTTGACTAAATAACATCTTGGAAAATATCTATAGTACAACTAAAATATTTTATTATCTGTTTGTAACAGGTCAAATTTTGGGTCATGGAGGAAACCCTGATGAAACTTAACTATGGTTTTACTACAAATAAAACCAATAAACCATGATTACTATAGTTAAACCATAATGACCACAAATTAACCATGGATTTGCTACACTAACCAGTTTAACCATAGTATTTGTAGTAAAGCTGCATTTATATTTTATTAACTCTTTATTCAAGGTCAAATTTTGGTTCATGGAGGAACCCTTACAAAACTTAACCATGGTTTTCACTAAAAAGTAAACCAAAAAAAAAAACCCCAAAAAGGATTACTATAGTTAAACCATGATAACTACTAATTAACCATGGTTATGCTACACTAATCATAGTTTAATCATGGTATTTGTTGTAAAACTGCTTATATTTTATTACTGTAACTTTTTATTAAAGGTCAACTTTTGGGTCATGGAGGAACCCTAACAAAACTTAACCATGGTTTTTTACTAAAAATTAAACACAAAAAACATGATTACCATAGTTAAAACATGATAACCACAAATTAACCATGGATTTGCTACACTGACCATAGTTTAACCATGGTATTTGTACTAAAACTGCAGTTAAACTGTACAAATGGTAATCAATACAGCCAAAAAAAAAAAAAAAAAAAAAAAAAAAAAAAAAAAAAAAGTTTACTACACTTTTACTACAATAAAACAATGGTTAATTTTCGTAAAGGAAATAAGGACACAATTATATAATAACATGTATGTTAAATGAATAAATTAACAACTTCATACAATATGTAAACAAAAATACAGTTTCATACAAATACATTTGGAAATGGGTTATGAATATTTTTAGATGATCATAGTTTATTTAAATGTTAGAATTATTAGTTTGATAATGAATTTTCATCTTTTTGGAAGGTGTCAAAACTATAGAATCTATACAAATAATTAAAATCTACAAACTTAATGTAACCTTCATAAGATTAAAAAAAAAAAAGAAAGAAAAGTTTATCAACTGCACAAAATCAATCCCAAGTTCCCAAAGTTGAAGAATCACTCATTTACTTCCATAATAAATTTTCCCTTACACCCACATAACCAAATAAAACTTCAACAAAAAGACTTTGTCAAACTCATTCTTGTTTTCTGGGAAAGAGCTGCACTCACACTTTGAAGCACTTGTTTTGTTTACGCAGTGCTAATGGACTAGCGCAGCTAGCTCATTGTCAAATCTAATCGAGGACGAATAAAAGCGAATGAGACTCTCACTGCAAACTTGAGTGGCACTAATAACATTTACGTGAATCTACAGATTTGTTGGTTTTGTGGTAAATCATATCTCGAATTGATCAGTAAACACTCCGGGTAATGCGGTCGCTAAGACTGAATTAAGAGAGATGGAGAGATTGAAAGGAAACTGGAAGGAGGAAGCCTGTTTCCATCTCTGATCGATATATGATTCTGTCTTTCCTCTATTCGCTGTCCAGTTACTCAACTCAAAAGGCTTACACAACCTGATATCCTCCACACAAACAAACAAGAAAAGCAGACTTTAGCCAGGAAAGACGGCACTATTAATTTGATATACATGAAGTATGTGATGGAAGAACAGTCCATTTAATATGCTGTACAGTAGATAACCGAGTATCAAACTGACTAAACATCAAAAATGCATCTTTTGTCAAAATCAACGCCCAGATATACCAACAAATTACAGATATGTAACGGATCATACTTTTATCTCTTACAGGCTCTCGTTTGTTGATGTAAAATTAATTATGGACCTTGCTCTACCCAAGGTACATTACTGGTCCCATTACAATCTCATTGGTACTTGGTCAGAATAAGCATGCCTTTATACTGTCAGACTCTGAGAGACTATCTGGACTTTAGGCTCTAATTCTCCAGTAACACATACACCGCCATGATTCAAGGTGATTTCTCAGTCAGCGACACCCTGTCTACATCTTCACCTCACATATGGTTTGAGTAATGCAGTCAGAAGTGAACTAAGAGCTGATGAGAGATGCTGGTATCTCAGTAAACCCACAAAGTCATTGGCAAACCTGAGTAACCAGGAGCAGGCAACGAGACGAGCAACTCCTGGTCCATCATCTACACGGCTTCAGGACCATATCTCAAAGATCGTCTCACCAGCTGACCAAGGACTTTCTTTGATTTACGGATGTGTATTTAATGGCACAGACTAATAACATATTACTCAAGTTAAATACAGACGCTGTAATTAATGTTGGCATGAGTCTAATGAAGAATTGCTGTATGGAACACGCTTGTACTATGAAATACAGCAACGATAATACTCTACGGCCCAATTCTTCACTTCAGAGTCTCGAAAATGCTCATTTCAACATTTAGTCACAGTTTTCCTGTGCAGTTAATCACGTCTGTGAAATAAATCTACTGCAGCTTTGTTTTATGAGTACATAGACTTCTGGCTTACCGCTCGCTTGACTCCGTAATGGGTGTTGGGGAGACTGGAGCGAATGAAATATACTCAATTACTCCAATCAGAAATAAGCTGGACTGATGACACACGGTGTACACATGCTCAGCAGGACTCTGCTTCTGTTAGAGAAAGAGATGTGACTGTTATACCTGAGGAGAATTGTACAAAAAGTTATATTCTTATATTAAGCTAGTATGAACAGCATATGTCATTATACCGTTTGTGCGGCAGAGTGAAATGGACTTTTAACGTTTTAAAGGGAACCTCGGGTATTAAGACTTGCATGGTTAAATAACTTTAAATAACTTACGTTATTTAAAAAATGCACATAGTTTCAAACATATTTTGGACTATGGAGGGTGCCATTATTTCAATGACGTGAAATGGTTGCACTCCGTAAGCTACTGGCGCTACCAGTTGGTAATTTTACCGCAACCCGGAAAATAAAATACTGATAGGATTCCAAATTGTGCGATTTTGGCTGTAATTTTCAGGGCAATAAGAGAATCGATGTAAGTCTTCATTGCTTTCCTAGAAGAGGAAAAAAGCATGGGAAGATGGCTGTGGACAAATAAAACTTCCTAAAGACCCGCATCTTTGTTCTCTCCACTTTAGCCCTAATGCCTTTGAGGCTTTTAGTAGACCACAGCTACTGAAAGAGCTTACAAACGGCAGAGACGAGAAATGCTAGATGCCATCCTGGCAGGATGTAAACATGTCGACGCCTGTCATGGCGCTGCAGCCACTTTCTTAGCACCAATTTTTCATGTTTGTAAGGCAAGTATACACAGTTTCGAAGAGACACGTTCAAGTTCACAGAGACCGAGACGGCAGAAAGCGCATCGTGCTTCGTTTTACAAATGTGCAACGTTTCGTTGTTATTCTGAGTGTACACAAATAAACGCAGAGTCTTTACAGATTCGAAAGATGTATTACTCTTATCTGTATGCCCAAAAATGACAGAGTATTTTAAGAGCAAGTGACCGTACTGGCGCCTCCATCTGTCATGCAGTAAGCGGACTAGTATTCATTTTCCACACTCTGCACAGACACTTCAATAGAGTACATTTTTCTAGGTTAACATTAGATTGAGCTGCCATGTAAAGTTGCTACTACATACATCTTTCAGAAGATATTTTAGGTTGATGAATGATAGGTGAGCAGGGGCAGCCCTAGTAGTGACATTATGTACATTATATTCTACATTATATATAATATAGTACACCAGAATGTTGTTTATCTGCTGGATCCCACATTAACTATGTTAACACTCAGAAATGACAAGAAAGAAATCATATTTAGTACAGATTTTTTTTTGTTTAATAACTCCTCATAATTTAATAACTCCTCAAAATTTCTACACCATTTTTTAAATGTAGTGATTTGTAGCGTTGTCTTTACAATACTGTTCAAAAGTATTTTTTTTAAAAGAAATTAATACTTTTATTCAGCAAGGATGCATTAAATTGATGCATTGATGCAGTGACAGTAAAGATTTTTAAATTGTTTACAAATTTTCTATGCAAGAAAGAAGCCTAAAAAAAAAGTTTCCACAAAAATATGAAGCAGCACAACTGTTTTCAACATTGAAAATACCAAGAAATGTTTCTTGAGCAGCAAATCAGCATATGAGTATGATCTCTGAAGAATACATGCGACATGAAAAACTGGAGCAATGATTCTGAAAATTCAGCTTTGCATCACAGGAATAAATTATACATGTATTTTTTGAGCAAAATGTATTAATTTTTAGCAAAAAAAAGAAAACATACTCGGTAAGCATAAGATCCTTCTTTCAAAAATATTAAGAAAATCTTACTGACCCTAAACTTTTGAGTTGAATACAACATAACAGAACTTGAAAACTGTAACTGTTAATATAAAAGATTCTACTATGTCAGCCAGATCACGGTAACTGTAACAAAAACAGTCTGGAGTTCTTGTTTGTTTTTGCGAGTGTTGGCCACACTGCCAGCCATAAAGGCAGTGCCATCTCTATGTGCCAGAAACGTAAACCAGGTTAAAAGACTTTGACAGTTGTTTAAATCAGGTTTTGAAAACAACATAAAACAGCATTCACAACAAATTTAACTTTTAACTTTCTTGAGTGAAAAGGAATATTCACTGGAAAATGATTTTATCCATTCACTTATCCATGAACTACACTGAAGCCATAATGGTAAAATATCTCTTTAAAATACATAGTTTTTTTTTTTTTTTTTTACTTTTTAATTATATATGGTGTATATTTAAATATAACGTTTATATAATATATGCACGCATATGTATATATACACATACACATACACACATATATATATATATATATATATATATATATATATATATATATATATATATATATATTACACACAGACACACACACACACACACACAATTTTAAAATAACAACTCCAATAATTATAACCTTACTCATGAGTATTTACAAAGACATGACCCAATTTTTACTAAATTGCTCTGAAATAATTAGCCAATGCTACCCAAAAGACAAAAACAAACAAACAAAACAAAAATAAATCAAAACACTGGCACAAAATGCGTGTGCGTTTCTGCTTGGTGTGCGAATGTCATTTGGGTTCTTTGTCCTTAGAGGAAGTTTTAAGTGGGTGGTTGGAAGACCAACTGTGGTGCAGATATATTTCTGGTTTTGCTGTGGGTTAGACACTCCCAAGAACCTCACCAGAAGTATGCAGATCAAGGCCGTGCTATAGAGCAGACGATTAACAGCATTAAAGCATGACCTATTGAGGTCGGCCCTTTTCCTCTTGCTTGGAAGTAATCTAATGGCGGTATTAATTGAGTTTTCTCGTCGCTTGTAATAAGAACCTCTTCCTCTTTTAATCGCATTTCAGTTCTGCTGAATGGACTGGCATAGCACACTTGGCTACACAGTAAACGAAGTTCAAATTCCAAAATGCCATTGGAAGTGGGCAGAAAAACATTAAAATGCCATTTAAGTGCATTTTATGCATTGCAAACCGTGACCATATCCTGTTATTGAAGGGATGGCAGCTTTGCTGCGTCGTGACAGAACGGACTCGTATGGTACGCGCTGTCCTGTTGGAACTGGCAATGCATGTTTAGTCATACATTAGGAAGAGGGATTTTTTTTAAGTGCTATCTGATGCTTGCGGTAGCGCGTGTGGACACAGTGGGCTTTTTTAGGCGTGCCTTAGAATGGACGCACAATAATTTTACCATTTACTGTGGTCGTGTGATGGTGTATTGCCACTGTTATATTGGTTTGGAATGTACCATTCTATTTTTGGGTGGGCTTTACTCAAGAGTTGGGTTTGCAACTACTTATCTCTGCAGCTCATACCCAAGGCCTCTTCAACTTCAACCAGTCCGGTGTAAAATGTATATCAAGCCGTTTACATTTTCTAAAGGAATTTTAAATACATCTTCTGCTCTTTTTTTCTCTACATTCGCAGGCCGTGCCAAAGAAAAACAGCATGCCGTGCAGCGCTGATGTCTGTTTTTAATATTAACAGACATGAGTTTGATATTCTGAAACATAGCAAAATAAGCAAGATTTCTATATAACTGAAGCCGGCCGGTGAAGCGAACAGAATAACCCGTTCACGTCGGCCACTAGGAGCTATTGGTGTTTATTTATCTGGACAGAGCGTATCTATGGTATTTCAGCGTTAACTGACAGCCTTCAAAATATTTAATGGAAAGGCACCAAACAGGAGAAACTTCAAAAGGCCTCCATCGTCACTAACACTAGGCCTAGATTACTATTGTCGGGCTGTTAGCTTGTATCAGTCATGTTAAATTAAAGAATTCTAGGGGAAAAATTAATAAAATAGCGCATGCTGTATTTTACTGGAAATGCTTTGGTATTTTCTCCCATAACACAGCAAATAAAATAAAATAAAATAAAATAAAAAAATACTCAATTAAAAACACTAAATAACGTAAAAAAAATGCACTACTAAATAAAGCAAAATAAAATACTAAAACACTAAATAAAAATAGTAAATAAAGTAAAATGAATCTACAAAATAAAATAAAACTGCACTACAAAATAAAATACTAAAAAAATAGTAAATAAAAATCCTAATACTAAAATTACTGATACTAAAGCACAACAAAACAAAAACAAAACATACTAAATAAAAATAATAAATGAAATAAAAAGGAAATAAAATTATCATCATCACACTGCAGAGTGGAAAAATAATGTAAATGTTTCACCTGAAGTCAACACAAACATTAAATATTTATATTTAAATGATTTAAATAACAAAATTAAATAAAGTAAAATTTTAAATAATAATAATAGAGTATGTTTTTCAAAAGAAATCACCATTTGGCTCGGATCCTAGACCTTATATAGTACAAGCTAAGCGTTATGATTGACTTGTCTGATTATATCTTACATAAAAATGCAGTTGTAACAATACAATTTTAGTGAGCCGAGTGGTTGACTTAGTGAACCAGGCACTCACAGAAGTCAACTCTCAGATTAAACATTACGAAACCAATGACTACTGTACAAATGAAACACAAAAGCAGCAAATGCCTGCAGTGAATGTGGCTTATTGAATTCATGTCTGCGGATTGTCTGAATTTGGAACAGGGTGAAAATAACAAATGAACACAAGGTGATGACACGCTTTGATTTGGACCGTAGACATTTGCACAGGAAGCTTTTTAATGAGGTGAAGCGTTCATACGCTGAAAGCCCCATAATCGTATTAGTCCATTAATAATAATGCAAAGCGAGAGCGCAGTGGTTCAAAGAGCCGTCGTCATTGCGGAGAGACCGCGGGTCCGTTTTGGCAGTTCCGCTTTGTTTGTTGTGCTCGTTTCTGTCAAGTCAGTGGAAATACGGCATCAGCCAACTGCACGGCGTCTCGCTCGTACTGTGGCTGCACTCCTGATCAGTGTCACTTTAATTGCAACTGAATCTATCTGGCTTCATGGAACTAATTTAAATGTGTACAATTTTGTATTTCTAAAAACTCTGTCATCCCAAATATGTAAATGTTTAAGAGGCAGCCGTCTCTGCTTGGCTCTGAGTAATATGGCTTCAATAAACTTGAGTGTCAAGTATGCTTGATTTATTTGAAGTGGAGGGGAAGACTTTAATATGAGACACATGTTTTCAATAGATAGCTGACGTTTGAACCGATAAATCACCAGAAGATGTAGAACGGCAATGCAGCAGGCAGCCAGTGATTTGTAAGTAATATAGGGCAGGGATACAATACTCTACTTCAGATGATTCGCATGCAATTTTTTCCTGTTGGTTACAGTTTAGACTGCATGCAATCCGGACAATAATTACGCAGAGCACTGGATGGAGATCCCCGGAGACCGCAGGCTTTTGTCTGATTATGATGGCCGAGGAACACTTTACAATAACCATAGCAGAGCAATAAGTGATTTTCTACTCAACAAAACGTCCAATACTGCAGTCACTGCATTTATTTTCACTGGATGAAGGGCTCTTGAAACAAATGGCAAATGGATAAAATATATGATTTTTCATGTCAGTGTAATCAAAGCATTGTAAAAATAGATAACTTAGTTACTTACATATTTTTGTGAGCTGCAGGGTTACTATAGTTAACTAAAACTAAAATCATAAAAACAACCAGTTACTTGAAATAAAATCAAAGTTAATTAAAATAAAATAAAATAAAATATATATAAAAGCATACTTTTTTATTTCAGCTAGTTGCCAAGGCAGTATTTCTCATTTTCATTTAGTTTAACTTGTACTAAAATAACCAAATCTAAAACTGAATTAAAATCACTAAAAGCTATATTAAAAAAAAAAAAAAAAAAAAAAAAAAAAAAATCTAAAAATGTCAAAAACACACAGGAAAATTACTAAAACTTTAACTAAAATTTAAATGAAAACAAACAAACAAAAAAAAAAAACAACTAAAAACACTAAAAAGAATATTAGTAAAAACTATAATAGCCTCTCAGTGATACTATAATAACACTGGTGAGCTGAAATTTAATATGAAGAAATATATATTTAAAATATTTCATAAGGTCAAAATACAAATACTGTTAGTATATAACAATAAATAATATATAATATATACTATAATATAAACTTTTTTAAACTCTTTTATTAATACATATTTTAATACAACACACATAAAATATACAGTAAATAATTAAAATATGAAAATAAACGCATATAGCATGTGGAATTGACATTCACAAGACACAATAATAATGCAACGTACTGTGCAAGGACACAAAAATAAAATAAAACAAAAAATAAAATAAAATAAAATAAAATAAAATAGTGAATGTATATGTTACCCTGTTTCTTAAAATATTTAACCAATACTGTATCTAAGTAGTATAGAGAATTAAAATATGAAATTAAATGCATACAGCATGTGTATAATATGCAATATTATGTAATAATACGTATATGTAATAATAATGCAATGTACAGTGCAAGGTCACAAAAACAAAAACAAAAACAAAACAAAACAAAACAAAACATAATAAAACAAAATAAAATAAAATGGTGAATGTGTTTGTTGCCCAGTTTCTAAAAATATTTAATCTATTTCCCATAATTCCTTAGGTGGTCTGCCTTTTAAATCAAATCAATGTCATCAGCCTGCTCTCATAAATACAGTACAGACTATAAACAGGCCTTTGCATTTTCTGTGCTGTTCTCGGCTTCTTGTGTTTCACTGCAAGACAAACGAATGATTGTAGTCAAAGCCTGTTTGTGCATAGCTGTGCCAGATCAAAAGCCGAAATTCGCAAAACTGTTATGAATTACGGGGCTTTCCTCCATAGACAAAACACTGGCAAAGTCTCCAGAACTCTGTGAGGCTTACCACTCACTAGCTACTACAAAAATCTGCCAAACAACACCATTTATTGATACAAAGTCATTCTGCAGTACCGTGCATTGAAGGCAAAAGGATAACAGCATGCTTGGCCTATGATTAACATGCTTTACCAACACAAATTATAGCTTACAAGTGTTTTTCACTGGCGTCTCGGCCCTTCAAGCCTCTACGGTCCAGATACAACATTGATCTTGAAGCCTTGATTAAAATTACAGTGTGCGTTTAAAACGAACAACTGCATCATCTATTGATAAAATCCCTCAGCAAACAAATATGTCCAAAACATTTCTGTTGCTGAGCAGTGTGGCATGACACATCCAGCGTTCACAGTTTGATCTAGAAACCAGAGTGGGAGGGTTTGTGTATGTGCAGCATCAAAAGAAACAGTCTCGGAACACCATATGTACTCAATGTCGAACGCCCAATGTGATGTGTGAACAGCCAGAGGCCATAACATATGGAGATCCTCTGGATAGGCAGCTTTATAGACATGCAACAATGTGGCGATTCACTAGTCTTAAAGGGACAGTTCACCCTCAAATTAAATGCTATCATTTACTCGCTTTCATGTCGTTTCAAAAATGGTTCAAATGACCTGAGAGTGAGAAAAATTATGACAGAATTTTCCTTTCTGGGTTCTATGCAAAATTTAAGATTGCCTTACTGCAAAATTAAACTGTATCAATATATTACAAATTGCTTCTACGGTCCAACCAGGGGTCCAGGCCCACTAGGAGGCCTCATAAACCAAATTAAAATAAAAATCTATATATTTCTTATTTTTATTCACCTTCAAAAAATTTTTTTTTTTTTTGTGGAAAAACTATGGATCTTGCAGTCTTGAAAAACCTGAATATATGAAGTTGCCTAATTTTAAAACAAAAGTCATGGAAATTAATAAAATCTTAAACTCCATTGACATTTTGAATAAATATACATATAATATATTTTCCTAGTTATGCCAATCTCTGAAATATTTTTTCAGAAGAAATTGAAAAAAAGAAAATAAAGAAGAAAATTCTTATCCTTAATCCCTTTCCAGTAAATCAGAAACAACTGGCAAGGTCTATAGAGGACCAAACCTGCAGAAATAATAAAATAAAATAAAATAAAATAATTTTTTATATTAAAAAAAACTGTAAAAGTTAGTTACATTGGTTAAATTATTTTTAACTTTATTTTTCAATCTTTTATTTATTTTTAAGTATTTGTTTATGCATTCATTTATTTTTATATTTATTTATTCCCACCTGCATTTATTCTAATGTATGTTTATTTTATTTTATTTCGTTTTATTTTATTTTATTATGTCTGCAGACTTCCATAGAAGTCATGTATATTCATTGGTTAAGACGAGTGGGATCCCAGAAGAACATTCAGCTCTTAATGAAAATTTAATCACAGAAAATAGGAGTGTCAGGCCTTTGAGTATTTTTGTGAACAATGGGGGGCATTGGACTGAAAAAGGTTCAGAACCACTGCTCTTATGTGAATTGGATTGTGCAATAAGACGTAATTTTACATGTTCCAAAAAAAGCTTCCAGTTAGATTAAAAAGGGATTTACAGCCCTTTTTGGTTCCACATAAAGGTTTTATTCTCTAGTTATTTAGAAAAAAAATCTTATGGCACTTTACAGAACCCAGAAACCAGTATGATGGTCTGAAAAACCTATTAAAGGAGAGGTCCACTTCCAGAACAAAAATTTACAGACAATGTACTCACCCCCTTGTCATCTAAGATGTTCATGTCTTTCTTTCTTCAGTCGTAAAGAAATTATGTTTTTTGAGGAAAACATTTCAGCATTTTTCCCCATATAATGAACTGATATGCTGCCCCGAGTCTGAACTTCCAAAATGCAGTTTAAATGCGGCTTCAAACAATCCCAAATGCAGTTGTAAACAATCCCAGCTGAGGAAGAAGGGTCTTATCTAGCGAAACGATCAGTTATTTTCATTAAAAAAATAGAATTTAAATACTTTTTAGTCTCAAACGCTCATCTTGTCTTGCTCTGCCTGAACTCTGTGTATTCTGGCTCAAGACAGTTAGAATGGTATGTTAAAAAAAAGTAAACTAAATTGTATTATTTTTATGAAAATAACCGATCATTTCGCTAGGTAAGACCCTTCTTCCTCGGCTGGGATCGTTTTACAACCCCATTTGGGATCGTTTGAAGCAGCATTTAAACTGCATTTTAGAAGTTCAAATTCAGGGCACCATAGAAGTCCATTATATTGAGAAAAATGCTGAAATGTTTTCCTCAAAAAACATAATTTCTTTACGACTGAAGAAAGAAAGACATGAACATCTTGGATGACAAGGGGGTGAGTACATTATCTGTAAATCTTTGTTCTAGAAGTGGACTTCTCCTTTAAGTAACAAATATTTTTTAATTTCTAAAGAACATAATAGCTTACCCCAAAACATGGTTGTCGATAAGGTTCTCTACAGATGCTGTAAAGAACCAGTGAACAACTATTATTTCCAAGAACATTCTCGCTCATATGGAAACAAATGTAAACCGAATCCAGTTTTAGCTGACGATGTTTGGAGTCGCGGAACACATAGTCAGATTTACAGCATGTTCAGTTGTTCCACACACACCCGTGATGTGTTGAACATGACCACCAGCTGAGTTATGTAGCCCTAGGTTCGTTTCAAAGGCGGCAATGTATATTTTGATGCTCATTTTCCTGAAACGCTTCACTTCGCAGTGAAGAGAAGTGAGTCAGACCGTTTCTACGGTTTTCCAGCATTTCTGCACAGTCACCATTTCTGTGTTTATCTTAATTGGGTCTCTCCTGCGCCCTGCAAGACAAATCTTGTAATGTTTGACTCTGTAAAATGGCCTGAAGTGTTTGATTATTAAGAGCGTTTTGAGTGGAGAGGGAAAAGTCACTGGAAAAGACCAGACACGGAGGATAAACATGACCGTACTGCCGCCATAACACACCAAAGCATGGATCCGACTGCTGGGCAGCGTGTGGGTGGCATGCATGGTTAATTTCCACACCTGTGTGTGGGTATTTCCTTAACCAAGAAGCTACTTTGAAAAAAATTAAAATAGCTACCCGTAAGGATAGCAAACGTACTCCTGAAGGACTTGCGTGTTTTTTTAGTATTCAAATTCCTGTGCAGATTTCAATTTCGGCTCAGAATAGATTTAATTGGTTATATTTTCTCTTTCTTTTGTCCTTTATTATTCCCTGAGAGATGTGCATTGTTTTCCTCAATGTATATTGTATTTTGTGAAGCGTAAAGAATGTCTTAGATCTTAACATGCATTTAAAGGTCAAAAAAAAAAAAAACATTCCCAATTAACTCTTCCCTTTTCTCTTATTTACGGCAAGTTAAAAGGCTTTTACAAGTTTGCTGGATGTGTTATGTTGCTTTTACAATGGAGAAAAAAGTAACAGAACAATGCACTTTTACAGTAAAGTTAGTCAGATGGAGGCGACAAAACATGCAAAGCAAGAAAAAGACTTTAAAGTTCTGTCTTGGTGGCTGGTTCACATCCTGGCTGATTTGTGCATATATTCACATTAAATTTCTTTTGTCTTTTTAAGAATGGTTGTTAAACGTTGCGTACTAAGAAACCGCCATTTAATGACATCTTGTTTTTTTGCCTTTATTTTGAAGGTCTCTAATTAAACCCTATATGAGTGACTTCACATGTGGTTTTCTGCATCTTCAGTTTGTCAGGAAACAATTCATCACCTGCTAGCTGCTTGGCAAACCATTGTTTTAAATTACTATTTTTCTATTTAAGGAATACTGGAAAACTTTTTTTTTTTTTTTTAACACAATCAAATCCATGTCCATGTGTCTGGAAACACTTTTAGATGTCATACCATGACAAAGGCTACTTGTTTTGCCGAAACAAGTTGGTAACTAATAAGGGAGTGCTTAAGGGAGTGTGTTATATTTTTTTTCTTTAAACTTTTTTAGATGTAACATCTATTAAACTGGACAAATCCTTTCACAAGCCACTTCCATGTCAGTGGTCTAACTTCCATGATATCTGCTTAGATCTATTCATAAAATAAAATAAAATAAAATAAAACTTCTATTAAATTTATAATTAAAACTACAGCGATTTTGGTTGCCAGATATTAATTGTAAAATATGCATTTTTTATCCCTTTTATATGGTTCACAACCTAAATTTAATTAAAATTACCAAACTAAAATAAATAATTGTTACCAGACTATTCCAAATTTTTAAATCTGCTACAGTGTGTACCAAAAATAAGATGATTACCATTATATTATAGATGGCAAAATAGGTCACATTATAAATCTGACCTTTTTGCCCTTTTCACGACCAGTTATTAATAAATACTAATTACTGATATGCATATAAAGTGCACAGTCCTTAAAAAAAAGGACACAAAAAGGCACACAACATTAAAGCAATAAACATGAACTAAATTGAGTTTTCTGTAATTTTTCTGCACATATGGTAAGAAAATTAACCTGTTATCTTCTTTCTATTTTCAAAAAAATTAAGAATTTTAAATCTTATTTGTAAATGCATGGTCCACAACCTTAATTTAATTACAATTACCAAACTAATATATATATATATATATATATATATATATATATATATATATATATATATATAATATATATATATATATATATATATATATATATATTTATTTATTTATTTATTTATATTTATATTTTTTTTTTTTTTTTTTTTTTGTGTGAAAAAAAATATGAAGACTATCAATGCCAAATACCTTTCCAGGGATCAAAAAGTACAAAAAAGCATGAGTGTGTGGGCTTAAAAAGTAATAACTAATGAAAAATACACGCTTTTTGCACTTCATTCACCCCTGAATAAAGTTACTGTGTGAGATTTTCATCCTCTTTGAGTGATAGCTTTGTATTTTTCATTAGTCAGTTAAAAATCACACTTTTTTTAACAGCATGTCAATGTTTTTTTTGCAAGGTAACTGTTTTTCCCTGCCTCTCACAGAATTACATCTGGGCATGCCGAGACTTTTGCCTTATCTGCTGAATGAAGCTCTTCCAGCCTTTTATGTCTGAGTATGTGTTTTTGCTGTGGCAAATTAGTCTGTCAAATTAGCCCATGGGCTTTGTCAACATTCCTGCTGTCTGATGCATCAGAACATCACCCGATATTACATTTTAATACAAATAACATGTTGGGAGATGCCAAAAAGGGTCATTAGCAGCATGTTTGGTTGACATAGTAAATAATAATTTATAGTAAACAATAATAATAATAATAGACCGCAAACTTCATCTTCATTTATGTGCTTCGCAGTTACTGTGGAGGAGGATATACAGTAATGCATAATCTACAGCGAAGATCAGCCCCGCCAGCTTTCCACAGGGATCTCACAAACCTGTCACAACCCTGGCTGCTTGAATATTGGCAGAATCAAGCCGCCGTGTGCAGGAATGAACTTGTGTTAATATATCAACAGCATAAGACCCTCATTATTACCTCATCATCCAGACACAACAGCGTCTCATCAAAGAACTCCAGGCGTAGACGGGCCTCCTTTTTGTTTGTTATGAGGATGAAATGGATCAGATGATACAGCAGTCTTTGGTTAGCAGTTTAACCAGACTTGGAGATCTGCAGGCCCAGACAGAGTCTGCAGGAATGGCTGCATTTTATAGAAGGGAAATCTGAGGAAAGGAATAAAGATGTTAAAATGTGTTACATAGCTGAGGGTGATGCACTTGTATTCATAGCTAAAAGCATAATCAGCCAAAATATTTCATAAACAAACACAAACAATGTGTGGTGCTGAATGATGGGCTTTCAAATCATCCATTTTTCTCCGTGTAACCACACAATGTGATAAAAGCATGTGTATCAAAAACAATTAACTGATAAAAATAGATATAAGATGATAACGAACATGGAGGTTAACCACAATGAATCTCATCAGTCAAAACAAATATGACGTCAAAGAAAACCAATCAGACATTTGCAGTTTTGATTACAATCAATGTATGTCTGGAAATATGCAGTCATTAGTGACTGAATTAGACTTTTCTACATAGGATACAAATAGCTGCCAGATGAGTTAAAGTACACTAAATTATAGTGTCAAGAAAGTGTCCAGGTCACAATTCATCCCAAAATTTAAAAGAAAGAAAATAAATTGCATTTTAGGACTATTCAGGGTTTTTTGCAACAATTAAGTAACCTTTCACATCAAAATCTTATCACTCAAATGTGACAAAAATATTCTCATTACTTCAATGTAAAAAGATATATTAATAGTAAAGGCATTTCTACCAACGTTTCTTGTACTGCCTTTAATTGATGCAGATTTAAAAAAAAAAAAACAATGTATTAAGTAATACAGTAAAAATATATAGTATTACAATGATGAAAATGATATGAAAGCTTGCTTCTGCCACAGGATATTAAAAAAAAAACATAAATAAGTATAATTGTGTCTTTTTCATCTTAAAATTCATATTCATATTTTTTTTTGTAATTACAAGTTTATATCTTGCAATTCTGCTTTTTGTTTCTGCCACAGAATAAAAAAATAAAGAAATAAGTTTTTATCTCACAATTCCAACTTTTCTTCTCAGAATTGCGAGTTTATATCTCACAACTACAATTTTAATGAATTTTTAGTTTTAAATGTGCTATTTCAAGTTGACTTTATATCTTGCAATTCTAACCTTCTTCTTATTGTGAGATACATTCAAAGTTGTGAGAAAAAAAAAAAAAAAAAGTTACATTTACTGTGGTGGAAACAAGCTTCCATAGAATGACCATTGAGAATATACGACGACGTTTTAGTGCCACGTAAAAAAAAAAGATTGAGATTAAAGTCATAATATTTCAAGAATAAAGTCGAAATTACAGAAATAAAACCGAAATATTACGAGAATAAAGTTGAAATATTTTGAGAAAAAGTCGAAATTACGAGAATAAAGTGCAAAATTATTTACTGGGTAGCTGGCACGCTACAAATATTGAATAAAAGACGAATATTATTTCCAATCATTTACTGTATTATACCGGGAATAAAACAGCTTGTGAATAGTCACTTATATACCTCAGAAAAGACAACGATATAACTTATGTTAAGGAGCTGGAGTCCACTTCAACCTTTAGAAAGTTTTATTGTTGTTTTTTATTAAATACACGTGAGGAATGAAAGATTGGATGCCACAGACATTTTTGTGTTTCTGAGTAGGTGGTGGAATTTTCACAAAAAGAAAAAAGTAAAAAAACGAACGTCTCACTGTAATCGAAAAGATGACTGATTTACATGAATACTGCGATCTGTCCCACAACATTAAAGAGCGTGAAAACACATTATTGCAAGACACATTGTTTGTTTCGAGACTGTTTTATATTAAAAGTGCCAAAAGCACAAAGCTTATTGCTATTATTTATTTCAACTTTATTCTCGAAACATTTTGACTTTTTTCTCGTAATTTCGACTTTATTCTCGAAATATTTCGACTTTATGCTTAAAGTATTTTGACTTTGTTCTCAAAATATTATGACTTTAATCTCATAATTTTAGATTTTTTTTTAATGTGGCATTAAAACGCCGTTATAAGAATAAAAGGAATTACAGAAAAAATAAAAAATTCAAAAGTAAAACTTTGAAGGAAACTGACCTCACTTTCTTTATGTAAAATATGTTTTCTTTTTATTCAGAGGTGAAATATGGCATGTTTCAGTGTAATTCACCTAAGTACTGTGGAGACTGTAATAAATTCTGTGTTCTCCGCCCTGTACAAGTATAAATTAGCGTAGGGCAGAGGGCACTTGCAGGCTTACCGACTGGACTGTAAACGTGGTCATGCTACTTATATAGAGACTGCGCCAGTAATACGGCGAATTATAGGATAAATTCACTCCAGATGTGGCAATCATCCCCAGTCCTCAACCTGACAGTGCGCACAGCAGCATCTGCAGTAGCTTTTCAGTGATCAGCTCTCCCTCTATCTGTCTTTTTCACAGACACACACACACAAACACTGCGGAGAGTCCACAATGTTTGCGTTTTTTCAACAGATTGCTTCCATACCTGCATTGCAAACACTCAGTGACTCCGTTTCCTTCCACTCAAGCTGAAATAAAGGCCGTATTAGCAAATAGTGTTTATTTAACCCCTTAATAGATGCACTCTGGTGCAAGCTAGGTGGAGGCCCTTCTCAAAACAAAGCCTTTAGTTCTCTGCAGCTGACACTTTGATTAATGTGAACTAACACTGCAATTACCAGTGTCGCTATTGAAGATCTGAGACGTGTTGTGAAGTGCACTACAGTTGCTAGAATCACTGTTTAGTTTACTGTAATTCAAAAACATGTATCTAGAAGCTAAAAAAAAGCTCTGCATACAAGTTATGGAAGCTAACTGAAAGCTAATGTTTAGATAATTACACTACAAGCAACATGGCAAAAGCAGTGTGAATTATGGAAGCTTTCAAGAATTTAACTTAAATAATTAGTAGCACTTTATTTAAGGACAAATTCTCATTTTTTACTAGCATGTATATTAGCTGTTTATTAGCACTTATAAGTCACATATTAAGTCCTTATTCTGCATGACCATATTTAAATCCCATAATCCTATCCCATACCTAAATTTAATAACGACCGAACTATTAATAAGCACACTGCAAAAAGTTTTCATCAGTTTCAACTTAAAAACTTAAGTTCAGCCACTGCCTTAAAATAAGTTAAATCTACTCAAAAGTACAAGTAATGTCAACTTGTAAGTTAAAACAACTTAAAAGTACAAGTCATTACCTCATTTTGTTGTATTGAGTTGAAATGACTTGTAGTTTTAAGTTTAACATCATTTTAAAGACAGCTGCTGAACTTAAGTTTTTAAGTTGAAACTGGTGAAAACTTTGTACAGTGCAGAAAATTGGGTGTTTATTGAGGCAAACGTAATACTTAGTAGTTAGAATTAGACCTTAAAATAAAGTGTGACCAAATAATTATAATGTATAATTATGAACTATTAAACACATAATTTAATATACCTACAATATACTAATAAAATAATAATAATATGATAAAATATTATGATAAAGTTTATTTAATAAAATAATACTATTACTAACATGTTCATTAGAACAAAATACACTGTTAAAAAAGAGAAAAGTGTACACTCACTATGGTATGAATTACTAATGTATTAAATTATTACTATATTATGTGCCATGGTATTTACAAGGTACTTCAGAAGGAAAAAAAAAACTACTATTGAAGCACATGGCAAAATATGGTATATTTCAATGCTTCATACTACGCTTTTACTAAAGAGTCCTTTAGTCATAAAATGTGCTTACTTAATACACATCGAGTCACTTGCTTCAGATTCAAGAGTTGAATGTAATAAACACCTTCTTTAGCACTGGCAAATTACATTTAACTTTAGTATCAACCTCATCCAGCATGGTTTTTTATTATTTTTATTATCTGCACGTTTTCACCGTGAGAAACCAATTAAGTATGAGAGTGAGCTATTCAAATAACTGAACTGAATCACTAAAAAGAAATGATTCAAAAGAATGATTCATTTGAACTGAACATGACTAGTTCAAAACTGAGCTGACAATTGGATTTGTTCAAGTTGAAAAGATTGCATTTACAAGTTGAACATATATTAACACAGCCATAAAGTCACAATTTCAAGAAGGATGTGGCACTTTGATTTCATAAAATACATAGAAACATTAATTACACGTAATATTTACATCTACTGATCTTCATTATGTTGTATTAGTGTTTAAAAGCTTCCTGCGTTTTTCAGTAAGTGAAAGAGAGAAATCTTAAATTGTATTAACACGTCAATTATTTTCAGATAAAAGTCACTTGAATGTTATAAATTGTAATTAGGATTTCCGAAATCGTAAGTATGTTTAATGTCGAGGAAAATATAATCAATAAAACAGCTTTGAAGCGGAAAAGCTACATGCTTAAAAAAAAAACTTAGCCATAATGTACAGATTGTATAAGCATCCTGCCACATAAAGTAGTTTTACCAACATGACAAATAATAAGAAAAACCAATTATGATACTTTGCTGTTTTAGCAGAGCAACTCAGTTCATTCAGTTCATTATGTTGAAGTCAAATTTGCTTTATGGAAGTGCTTCTAACAAGTCTTTTAGTCATTAGAACCAACACAATGAGGAAATTGTTTTTACAGGAAAATAAATTCCCCCGATACGCTTTTAAGGATCAGAGAATGCAGTGTCTCTATCAAATTACATTACGAGACAAAAATGACAGCGTAAATGAAATCAAGCAAACTGGTAGCGCTTTTACAGATGGTGCAGGGCCTCTGTGCACGCTGAGGTGTGCATGTCAAATTACTATGCAAAGTTTGGTGATCAGCAAAAATAGTCGTGGTGGGTTGACCAAATGTAGCCGAGAGCAGTTGTAGCTGTCCTGTCCATTTAGAGGCCGAAACGTGTATGAAAAAAGACGTCACAACGGGGAAAGGAAGTTTGCTTAGCTGCTCCTTTGGAGCCAGGTGCAAAAATTGGCCAGACTCTCTCTCTCTCTCTCGTATGCGATCGTTTTAAGTCAGTTTTCATCACCTAACATCTTTATCAAACCCATGGGCCTAGTTTGTGTTTTCTTTTTCTCCTCCGTCTTGGGGGGCCGGCACTGTAAATTACAGCGGGTGATGGAGAGCGGTCCCTCGTGCCTTTGCACATGATTAATGCATTTAAATGTTCACGTAAAACATGCACCGCTAAGAGTCTTTTTGATTACAAGTAGTTGGGTTGTAAAATGCCTCTGCAGACTTTGCTCTTTTTGACTTTCGACTTTTCTGCCTCTTGGATTTTCCACTTGTTTTTTTCAGTCTTTCTTATGCTACATTTGCCTGTAAAGTTAAATGGTTTTACTGAGTGGAAAGGATGGCGCAGAGATTTATTTGACCCGCAGGAGATTGTGCGCTGTATGGACTGCTTGGAAGAGCTGTATTCTATCTCTTCAAACTAATAGCAATAGGCGTTTTACTGGGCTTAATTCCTTTTTGTTGGCTGCAAATTTATTGACGGTAATATTGAAATGCAACTCACTTGGGAGGACTAAGGCAATAAGAGAACCATTTGGAGCAATCTAGAGAAACTCTCAGACTAAGGAAAGAAAACAGTCTAGCACTCAGAAATGTATGCCTTTGAATGCAGATATTAGCTAAACAGTAAACTGACCTGATTTCTTGAATGTATTTTGATTTGAGCATCAGTTGAATTTCAAATATTATCTATGAAATCATTAAAATAGGAACAGCTGGTCTTTTGTATTTTGTATGGAAGCCTGTTTCTGTCACTGAATAACAAATAAAAAAGGTAATTGCGACTTTTTA
This sequence comes from Cirrhinus mrigala, assembly GCA_036247105.1. Classification (NCBI taxonomy): domain Eukaryota; kingdom Metazoa; phylum Chordata; class Actinopteri; order Cypriniformes; family Cyprinidae; genus Cirrhinus; species Cirrhinus mrigala. Next base: position 29,517,635 of record CM070026.1, read on the forward strand.
GTTTACATCTTGGTTCAAGACTGATATGTTTACAGAATTGCGAGTTTATATCTCACAGTTCTGACTTAATAACTTGCAATTGCCAGTTTATATCACACAATTCTGACTTTATTTCTCAGAATTGCGACTTTATATCTTGGAATTCTGAGAAAACTGTTGCTAAAACAACTTAAAAGTACAAGTCATTAACTCATTTTATTGTGGTGAGTTGAAATGACTTGTTTTAAGTTTATTTAACTTAAAATTTTAAGGCAGCTTTTAAAGTTGAAACTGGTGAAAACTTTTTATGGTGCAGAAAATTGGGTGTTTATCGTCATACTTAATAGTTAGTTAATAGTGAGAATTAGACCTTAAAATAAAGTGTGACCAAATAAGTATAATGTACAGTTATGAACTATTAAAGACATAATTTATATATACCCACAATATATTAATAAAATAATAATATTATAAAATATTATGATAAAGCGTTTATTTAATTAAATTACTATAATTACTATGTTATGTGTTAACACTACTATTGATGCACATTGCAAAATGTGGTATATTTTGATACTTTCAATGCTTCATACTAGCGTAGAATTACACAATTCTGACTTTATTTCTCAGAATTGCGACTTTATGTCTCAGAATTCTGACTTTATAATCATAAATCTGTGTTGATGACTAAAAGTTTTTTAATACTCTAGTTCTTTAGAGAATTATATGCATAGTCAAAATTAGGGAAGCTCGTTTCCACCACTGAAGAAAAAAAAAAAAAAAAAAAGGTTATTGCGACTTCTCGCAATTCTAACTTTTTTCTTCAGAATTGTGAGATATAAAGTTGCAATTCTGAGAAATAAGGTATATACTCGCAATTGCGACTTTATTTTTTTAGAATTGCGAGTTTACATCACGCAATTCTGACCTTATTTCTCAGAATTGCAACTTTATATCTCGAAATTCTGACTTTATTTCTCAGAATTGCAACTTTATATCTCACACTTCTGAGGAAAAAAGTTAGAATTGCGAGATAAGTCGCAATAGCCTTTTTTTTATTTTTTATTCAGTGGCGGAAACGAGCTTCCATAATTTTGACTATAAATATAAATCTCAAATATAAATATAAATATAAATATAAATATAAATATACATATAAATCTCTAAAGAACTATATATATTAAAAAAATCTTTTCGTCATCAACACAAATTTATGATGGTCACTAGTGGTATGTAATTCAGCATTATTAAAGGAGTGAAATTTTTCTAAACATTTACTTACCTTCAGGCCATCCAAGATGTAGATAATTTTGCTTCTTCATCCAAACAGATTTGGAGAAATGTAGCCTTACATCACTTGCTCACCAGTGGATCCTCTGCAGTGAATGGGTGCCGTCAGAATGACAGTTCGAACAGCTGATAAAAACATCACAAAAATCCACAAGTGATCCACACAACTCCAGTACAAAAATGAACATCTTATGAAGCAAAAAGCTGCATTTTTGTAATAATAATAATAAAAAAAAAAAAACATAATCAAAATGTTTTATCTTTAAATGCAAAAATATGGCTCTTCTTTCCATAACATTGCTTTCTCTAACTCATCTGAACCAGGAAATAAATATGCACAGATCAAGCAGCGTTTACAACTCAAAACAGTCCTTAACAAATATGTGGGTGGATTATGATGTGAGATGACAACAGGGGATGGACTTTTCCCACTGGAGGAAGCATTATTATTGATTATGGACTCATAGTTTGGTCAGAAGCAATGGTTTAAAGTTAAAATGCCAAATTTTTGGGTGAACTATTCTTCTAAATGCATCATCTAAACTACTGCACACAATTTCAATAAAATAAAGAAAAAACAATGATTGCTAGTAAATTTAAAATAAAGATTAACTTGAAATTGCATTGTATGCATCACTTTTAAAACAAATATGTGCAACATCCAGTATATGAATGAACACGCACTTTAGAGGGCAGCTTCAGCCAGAGAGAGAAAGCCAAAAACAGGGGCCATTCAAGACAAACTTCTCTCATTACTATTTCTATCACATTTCATTAGCTCAAAGCGTCATCTACGCTGGGCTTGTTTGTTATTTGTTTGGGTGTTTGTGAGGGTTTCAAACCTCAAGCCCGTGGCAGTCTGGGTGGTCGTCTCGACTGCCAAAGATGCCCCCCGAATGTTTGGATTTGGAGATTTATTTATTTGTAGTCAGGATGAATATGCAAAATGGAAAGTGCAATCCTCTTTAGCACATCCTGCTAACAGCAGGTCGTTCATCCGTCCAGACTGTGGTTGGTCTTCTCAGACACTGGCTGGCATACACAGATGACCAAGGTGTGTTGGCACACCCCACCCACTCTCAGTTTAGTGGGCAAACATTTATTCACCAATCCAAGTGTATAATCACCCTTTCTGAGCGCAACACAAAAATATGCCAATGATGCCAATAGTGTGTAATGTTCAGAAAAAGAATTTTAAAAAGTCTTTAAGCCACTATTAGGCATTTTTGTTGTATGATGCATTGATGGTTTCTAATAGTACTATAGTATTCTGGTACATAGTGGCCACAACAAATAAATATATAAATAAATATTACATATACACTACCAGTCAAAAGTTTTTGTACAGTAAGATTTTTGATGTTTTTTTAAATAAGTCTGTTCTGCTCACCAGGCCTGCATTTATTTGATCAAAAGCACAGTAAAAACAGCGAAATATTTTTCTAAAGTATTTTTACCATTTAAAATAACGGTTTTCTATATGAATATACTTTTAAATGTCATTTATTCCTGTGATTTCTAAGCTGAATTTTTAGCATCATTACTCCAGTCACATGATCCTTCAGAAATCATTCTAATATTCTGATTTGCTGCTCAAAAAATATTTATTATTATGTTGAAAACAGCTGAGTAGATTTTTTTCAGGTTTCTTTGATGAACAGAAAGTTCGGAGGAACAGCATTTATCTGAAATAGAAATCTATAACATTATAAATGTCTTTATCATCACTTTTGATCAATTTAAAGCATCCTTGCTAAATGAAAGTATTAATTTCTATAATTTCTTTTAGAAAAAAAAAAAAATAAAAAAAAAATAAAAATAAAAATATATATATATATATATATATATATATATATATATATATATATATACTGACTCCAAGCTTTTGAATGGCATAGTGTATAATCTTACAAAAGCTTTTTATTTGAGATAAATGTTGATCTTTGGATCTTTCTATTTAAAGCATCCTGAAAAAAATATACTCAACTGTTTTAAATATTGATAATAATAACAAAATTGTTTCTTGAACAGCAAATCAGCATATTAGAATGATTTCTGAAGGATCATGTGACATTGAAGACTGGAGCAATGATGCTGAAAATCTAGATTTGATGATGACTAAATTACATTTTAAAATATATTCAAATAGAAACAGTTATTTTAAATTGTAAAAACATTTCATAACATTACTGCCTTTTGCTGTAAAAATCTTACTGTCCAAAAACTTTTGACTGGTAGTGTATTTATAAATAAACAGTAAAATAATTGAGGAAAAAAAAAATAATAAACCTCTTATTATATTTATATATAATAAAAATGGAAGGTTTTTTTTATTGCAATGACAGTACATATATATATATATATATATATATATACAAAGTGTCTTGCAAAAGTATTCATACCCCTTCATTCCTTATGTTAAACTGGTTTAAATTACTTTTAATTGCTTTTTCCACTACGCTTCATTTATGTATGTCAACTAAAAATGTGAACTACACCTGTGATTATTCTGAGCACCTGTGAGAACTTTAAATTGGAAAATGGATTCAGGTTAGCACTGAAAAAAAGCCTAAGTTTATTGAGGCCACTACATATACTATATAACCAAGGTACTTTTACAAACACAATGGGATTGCCATATTACATCCAAAATGGCACTTTCTGTATGTGTAAATAGCCAATTATTACACTGTAAACATGGCATCAGTTGTTTTCTTACAACTCCAATACCCATTATACTCTGTAAATCTTCAAAAATTCCCAGCAATTCACACTGTCTGCTTCATGCTACTTCATGCTCACTGAATAGAGATTTGACCTGCTGTCAGGTTTAAAAAAAAAAAAAAGCCCTCCTCTCTCACACTCGCTTTGTATTCAGTCAGCCTGGGCTGCTACTCGAGTCATCTGGTACGTATTACCTGCACACATGCTCCAGACAGCACCGGTTGACATTCAGGGTTAAACAAATCCAGCCAGCGCACAGGCCATAGATCAGTCCAACACCAGTGCGCTCACACTGGCTACTGTGTACATCCACACTGCCTGTTTTTCTACAGCTGCAACAGACCGAACAGCATGTTCTAGCACAGATTTTGTTTTGTTACTGTCATACCAGCAAAGTCTTCCAAGAGAACACAGAGTACATTAATTGCAAGGACAGTCTCTAAACCCTGAAGCTAAGGAGTGAATTCACTTTACAGTTGTGCCAGTTTTATCAACAGTCTTATTCACTCACAACTCAGTCTTAATATCTAATATAAATATTCCTATACAGTTGCAAAACAGGAGCTTGAACAAAGTAGACAGCATGTGTGAGATCTCTACCTGGGATGGTTAGCATGGTCCAGTTGCGCCTTCTGGCTCCAGGATTTTGAAAGTAGCTGTGTATTTTGGTGAATTAAACATTTCTGCAAGATATAAAATCACAAATGAAATTTATATGGATTAACTTTAAATTTACAATTTAAATTTAACTGAAACCAGGCTGGGATTTCTATTTTCCAGCATGCTTTGACATGTCATTCTCGGTTTGAGAACAGCATATGTCAAATGTTTTATAGTGCCTTATTCAGTAGTGGTTATGCTAATTACCAAGTTAGCATTCAGTAAATTAGCTAGTTAAGTGTCCACTACTAAAAATATTTAAGTTGAGATTACATGATAATTTTAAGTTAAATGTAGGAATTAGCTTACTCAAATATTTCAAGTTTAGAGCAATTAACACTTATGATCAAAAAAAAAAAAATCTATCAATTCTGCTTACTTAAACTTTTAATTTCTTAACTTTACATAATGTAAATGATTTCCCCGCTTTTTTTTTTTGTTTTTGTTTGTTTTTTGTTTACAGTGTACAGTGTTGATGTTTCGTCAGTGAATTTTTTCTTTATATAATTCTAAAAATTCAAAATGTAAGACTTGGCTCTCTTTCGGATCTTGAGTTGATATTTGAATTTAATTTTTTTACATTTCACAAATCTTTAATTTTTTACTGACCAAGGTTGAAAAATACATTGCATTTCTCTGTTTTGTGATTCATTTCCAATTCCTAGTTCATTTCATGTTTGTCAAAATTTGTCAAAACTGTCATTTTTAACTACAAAACTGTCAAATCAATTGATTATTTTATCTTCTACTTTCTTCAATTAAAAATCGCATTAAAATTCTACATCCTGTTTTTACCTAATTTTAGGTACCACATTTATGTCTCAAACAACCTTGCAGCACACTGCAGATTTCTAATCTCTTTCTCTCTATAAATTAAATATAAATGAAATTTCTATTTATTATCAATAAAATCTTCAAACATAATTTATTTAAAACTTTGCTAGAAGGCACAGTGTTAAACCCTAGTTTGTCAAAATGAACATACAAAATGGACATAACTACAGTAAGTGTAGTTTTTGCAGCTTTTACCCACAAAATTGTCACATGCTTTCCATTTCTTGACACTTATTGCAGTTAATGTTATTATTGCTAAATATCAATTAATTTGCTCAAATCTTAATTACCATTTTTTCATTTTTTTTTTAAACCTCAATTACCTCATTTACAGCTCAAACAACCTGGCAGCAGATTGAAGATTTCTAATTGGATACTCTTGGGCTCCTGCACCAGCTGAGGAACTGCCATTGAGATGAATGGGAATGCTAACGGATAGCTCTTTCCAGGTATCACAGACCTCTTTGCATTGAACCTATAATCATATAATGGGTTAGTGGTCTAAATTACATATCAGGACCTCCAATTAAAAGTCTACAAGCGCAACTTTAAAAAACAGTCATTAATGATGTGTCATTCAATGAATTGAAAACACAATGAAATCAAAGACAGAAATGTGATGTTTAAGCAGATGTCATCGGTTAAACGTTGATTTATCACCTTATGAAACAGGTCTTAAACAAGTAAAGGCTAGCTCTGAGTTTGCTCGTGAATAGGGGACCCACGCATGTACAGAAAGCTTGAAATCCTTTTAGTATTTACCCTCTGTCCGATTTCTCACTTCATCACATGGCAATTGGAACTGACAGCATAATTATCAGATCATCCAGAACTGATCTGCATCCATGTGGGTCAGTTCCAAGAAAAGAGGGAGGGTGAAAAGGAATAAATAAAGGGGTGGAAGAAGAAAAAAGCCATCCTCTTTGGAGAGCTGGCGATGGTTCAGTCGTCTTGTCAGCGAGACACGTATGGTTACGGGGAGGCAGCAGTTTGGAGATTGCGTTGCGGGTGTTCCCTTGATGTACCCTGACAGGAACCAGATTCAGAGCCGAGCGGCGGCGTCTGAGCTCTTTGCTTTTTATTTGTCTGGCTCCTTCGGGTTTTTCCTGGCCCTGTAGGGCCGGTTCGGAGAGTCTAAGGCCATTTATGCAGCTTGCTAGCTTTAGTGGGAATAACAAATACAGGGAGAAAAAGTCTTAACCTTCTGTAACAGAGGAGGAGGAGACCACAATCATGCTATTGTTCGCAATTTAGACAAAAACGATGAGGTCAATTTTGGTGTGTTTTTCAGATGGTTGTCAGCCTAAACAGATATCAACACATGCTACAAAAGCAGTATTCATACGTGGCATGCATTTCTTAGACAGTATAAAAATGTTAACCATAGAATTTACGCAGTACAAAATTAAAACCAGGAGTTTTAAGTGCATGATCCTGGAATCGGTACACTTAAGTATCCATCAAACTTAAGGCATTTTTTCAAAATTCTTGGATAATTGTTGATATTCAATGAATTACATTGCATTAAATGATGTTCCCACTTCATTGTAAAATTGTAAAATTGCCTCCAAGTTAATTTACATCTGATCCCAGTTTTTCCTATTAGACTAAAAACTACTGTTGTGTAGTATACTTATATATACAATTTAGCAATTGTTTACAGTCTTTGACAATTTGGCAACCTACTAATGAAAAGTACATTAAGTTACAACAACAGTATATCAATTTGATGTGGGCAGCAGAATGTAACTAAATATATTTTGTCTAAAATGAATCAGACCTAATCCTTTGTATTTGTACTTGGAGGTGGGCAGTAGCATACAACTTATGTTTTAGATTCTAATAAAAATTTATATTATTTGTGTATCGCTGCGAAAAAACAAACAAAAAAAAAGTTACCTTAAACAAATCAGTGAATCATTATTTTGAACCAGTTCGTTTAAATAAAACATCAGTACAAGCGATTCACTAAAATAAATCAGACCTAATGCTTAATTTTTCAACTTGGAAGTAGCGGGATATAACTATTATGTTTTATTAAATTATTTGAATAAACATTATAATAATATTTGGATAACACTGAAAACAAAAGTCATAAATTGCCATATTGAACAAATCAATAAACCATTATTCTAAACAAGTTCATTTAAATAAAAGCACAAGTGATTCACTAAAATGAATCAGATCTAATGCTTTATATTTCAACTTGGAGGTAGCGGGATATAACTATTATGTTTTATTAAATTATTTGAATAAACATTATAATAATATTTGGATAACACCGAAAAAAAAATCATAAATAGCTATACTGAACAAATCAGTGAATCATTATTTGCAACCAGTTCATTTAACTAAATGAATCAGACCTAATGCTTTGTATTTGTACTTGGGGGTGGGCAGTAGCATAACTTATGTTTTATTAAATTATTTGAATGAAAATGAATATTATTTGTGTATCGCTGCAAAAACTAAACAAAATGAAACAAAAAAAGCTACACTGAACAAACATTATTATTATTTGTGTATGGCTGCAAACAAATTCCACACTGAACAAATCAGTGAATAATTTTTTAAACTATAAATGACATCCAAACAAATGATTCATTAAAATGAATCAGACCTAATGCTTTATATTTGAACTTGGAGGTGGGCAGCAGAATATAACTATTATGTTTTATTAAACTATTTGACAAAAAATTCAAATATAATTTGTGTGTCGCTTAAAAAAAATAAAATGCTACACTGAACAAATCAGCAAATCCTTTTCTGATCCAGTTCATTTAATCAAAGTTCCCAAACAAGACAATTCGTTAAAATGAATCAGATTTCCTAATGCTTTAAATTTCAACTGAGGGGTGGGAGCAGAATTTAAATAAGCTTTCAACTATTTTAATAAATATCATAAAATTATTTGTATATTGCTGCCCACAAAAAAAAAAAAAAAAAAGTAAATCATTTTTCAAATCAAATCAAATCAGTGAATCATTTTTGAATCATCCGAACAAGCATACAGTATTCATTAAAAAGAATCAGACTTCCTAACGCTTCATATTCAAATTGAGGGTGGTCACCACAATGTAACTAAATATTGTTTTAATACATTTTTTTGTAAATACATTATTTATTATTTGTGTATGGCTGCTAAAAATTTCTACACTAAACAAATCAGTGAATATTTTTTTAAACTAGTTCATTTAAATAACATCCAAACAAATGATTCATTAAAATGAATCAGATTTCCTAATGAGAGGGGATGTTTTAGAAGAATGCTTTTAATTATAGGTAACATTTTTGATAACAGGTGGCATATAGTTATGCTAATGAAAAATGCAATATTAGCAGCATCACTGCTTTTAGTAAGCTCAGAGTCCACCATAAAATTAAATTATTTAGAATCTTATTATATCATGATTTTCGCAACCTGAATGACTTTTGTTTTTTCTTTGGAACACAAAAGAAGATATTATGAAATTCAGTTGCTATTCATTTTTCAACAGAACCCTCCCCCCCCTTCTGTCGTATGAAACTTTAGGAAGTTGTTTGGACGCTTCATTTACAAGAACCGGTTTGCTGATTTATTCAGCATGATTCAATGTCTGCATACTTTGGGCTTTATCTTAATAGTCAGGTCATCTCATTACATCACTGACTCTGAACTCTTCTGTGGAGAGCCGTGGTTTGGCTCTCTCAGTGGCGTTCTGTTAATCTGTTTAGCACAAAGATGGCCCAGGCCGACAGTAATTAGACTACATAGCAACACAAACCGACGTGTTTCACTTAGAGTCAGTTCTAACCACCTCCACTCTGTGCTGCATTACGTGGTGCGGAACGGGGCCCGTCCTGTGCCAAATCCGCCCCGTTTCACACCGTTCTCAGACAGTTTCCACCTCAAATGCAGAGAGGAAAAAAAAAACCCTGGTCGTGGGTGGTTTACCGGGGTCAGTCCACCGACAGAGTGCGCATTTCATGAGAACGCAGCCACTTAATTCTGAACCATTCGTCAGATTTACTCATTTACATGAGGACAGCTATCATTTGTGCGAACGCTGACATTGATAAATGAGGCGTTTCAGTTAATAAGCAATACAAACAAATGAGAGGTCTTGAGAGAGAAGATGGTCCTCATTTAACTCCTGTTTTTTGTCTTACTGGAGTTCATAAAGATTGCTTCCATATGATTACTGCATTAATTCAAGCAGAATCGAGTCGAGACTCGTGATTTAAAAGCTGCTCCTTTGTGTGTCTTTAGTGCGATTCGGTTTTTATTAGGTGGAAAAACAAACCTTGTAGTTTGAAACTACCAAAACATGGAAAATTCCATCCGCATGTTAAAATACTGTTTGATATTTATCCAATAAGTTTGTGATTTTATCTGTGTTACAGTACAGCGGACCCAAATATTTTCAGATCAGACTGACTGTATATATGCATGTGTGCGTTACTGTAAAATATCCCCCATAAATTAGTGTCAATTTGCACCCGCTTTGTATTTTCAGAGTGAGTTAAAATATTTTTAAATCAAATTAGCGACGCCATAAATGACCATCTGATCGCCAGCAGGGATCCGTGCCGTTTGGAGACGGAAAATTCAGATGTGCAATGAAAAATGATAAATTATTGAACGGAGACCAAAACATATCAGCACTCTGACTGAGCCTTTTTTTTTCCTGTCCGAGTAAAAATATTAGCACAAAAAGTCCTTATTAAGGGTGGCGATGTTATTTTAACTAGTTTGAATCACCTTTGGTCTCTGCGAATCCCCGAGAGCTTATAAGTTCTCTCAAGCAGCAGAAGCAGCGCATGAAAAGTTTTCTCCACTGGTTTAACGCAACACTAGCAGAGAACAAGCACTCCCGTCTTCTCTACTTGAGCGCGGTGAAGCCGCGTGAGACGGAAATGACACTTTCTTCAGAGGAGGCTGCAGATCACTGTGTCTGCCGAAAACCACCTGTACACAAATTGTGACAAACAGTTAGTCTAAAATAATTAAGAGTGCTTGTCCAAATTAAATTAGGTGTACAAGTCATTTCTTTTAACCACAGTTTATTCCCAGTGGCATCCGTATTTGAGCTGCTTTGAAACTTTCCCTTCCCAAGTAACAAGTTTCACAACATCTGAAGTAACTACTGTCAACGTTTGGGAAATGCATTACACTAAAAACTACTAACAGCAGCTAACAAGCAGTGGGCAATATTGTTTATTATTCTGGTTATATAATAATAAAAAAATATATTTTCAGTTTGTTTCAATGTATGAATCAATGCATGAATTATCCAAATGAACTGATTTCCTGGAATGTATTATTCGACTATTATTGCACTATATTGAAGAAAATGATTAGGTTATTGCCTCGGCTCACTTGTTGTCATTTGAAAAGCTGTATTTTAAAACATCTAAGCTACTGTAAACTAAAATATACTTTGGGATCTCTACTTTTAGTTATTTGACCTGTGGTGTGACATACTAAACTTTATCTAAAACCATTTTAAACAGCATATTGCTAATTACTACAGAATTATTACAAATACAGTTCATTAATTGAGAGACTGGAATATTCACACTTTTTAGGTCATTTAAAATGAACCTAAAATATAATCATATGCAAAATATAAAAACATACATTTTGATGCATTCATACAAATTTTAACCTTAATGTTGATTTGTGACGCTGGACCACAAAACCAGTCATTAAGGTCATTTTTTGGGCTGATTTATACATCTGAATAAATTAGCTTTCTATTGATGTATGGTTTGTTAGGATAGGAAAATATTTGGCAGAGATACAACTATTTGAAAATCTGGAATCTGAGGGTGCAAAAAAATCAAAATGTTGAGAAAATCACCTTTAAAGTTTGTCCAAATTAAGTTATTAGCCATGCATATTACTAATCAAAAATTAAATTTTGATATATTTACGGTAGGAAATTTACAAAATATATTCATGGAACATGATCTTTACTTAATCTCCTAATGATTTTTGGCATAAAAGAAAAATCGATCATTTTGACGCATATAATGTATTGTTGGCTATTGCTACAATATACCTGTGCTACTTAAAGACTGGTTTTGTGGTCCAGGGTCACATTTTAAAAAGCACACAGACCTGTTACACGTCAACTACCTCTGCATTTAACAATAAAAGTACATAAGGTGTGAACTTTTATCACTTGCAGTAATGATTTCCATATGAAATACGCACATCTGGTTTGCAAGTTTACATTTACGTACCAATAAAGGCCTTAAACCATACATTTTGATAGCTTTTGGATACAGTTTGCATAGGCAGAATTTTAAAGCAAGTTATCCAAATTTATTTTCAATGTCTTGTTTGAAGCGCTAAATTTTAAATCTTCATAAAAGTTATGGTTTGACATATTCACACTGCACTAGCATGTAATGATCCATTCACTGACTTCCTGTTCAGTTAGAATAGTTCTTCCATGCTGTCACTTACCTAACACTTGTACAAAGCTAAATTTTTATACACATTTGAAGTAAAAAGAATAAAATGCACTGGCATATCAAGCCCTCGGAGACCTGGGTTTTGTCGCAGGACTTTACTAATTATCCCATGGCAAAACAAAAACAATACTTTCTGTGCGAGTTAGATTTCGCTGCGCAGTCATGCCCCTAAATGATGGCGGCATACGTAATGACCTCAGCCAGGCCAAGGTAATTTTGGGTGCCACTTTCAATCAGCGGCATAACCACAAAACGTTACAGTGATGCAGGGTGATCCTTCTGGAAATAACATCCTTCGCTGTAAAATTATTATCAATACACGCATTGGGAAAATGAGAACAGGTGGGAAAAACAACAAATACAAAAATGAAACCTCAAAGAGCCGATGACAGCTGGGACGTTTCATCTCAAACCACGGCAGAATGGATGATGGCAGCTGGATTACGGTGGCGCTCGGAGGATTGCGGGCCGCCCTTGTAATGCCCGGGAGCCTTTGAGTCTGTGCGTGGCTTCGCCCCCTCGGTAATAAGTAAGATACTGCATGCAGCCTCACAGCGAACGTCTGCAACATGCCGCTAAAATTAACTCCCTGAAACCAGATGAAATTCCCAACAGAATAAACCTTCTTGACTCTATTATACAAAGGGCTTCCAAGCACATCGGCCGAAAGAAAAGCAGCCGAAGGGAAACCTAAGAAGTTAATTGACTTGTGTCTGGCATGCACATAGGGCATTGTGTTTCAGGCTTTAACAAGTGGCCCAAAATTGCGTGTGAAATCTGAAAGCGACACATTTGGCATCGCCTTAATCTGTCAGTGTACAGTCAAATACAGTCAATACATGAATGATTTAATTCAGAGCTTCCATGGAAAATCCCATGTTTACAACAGTGTCTCTAGGATGTTTGGGTTGGCGCTTGAAAGCCGATGCCAACCGTACTGTAAATCATCACATAGAATTTCTCCAATTTTTAAGGAATTAAAATTCATTTTGCGGGTAACAAATGGAAGAAACTAGGATAATGAACTCCTAACCCTTCAACGGTGCCCAAAATTCAGATAATGTTGTTTTTAACAAAATGATGTAGAACAGATGAGACCAATTTATTTTCTAGACTGGTTTTCCTCAACTTTGAGTATAACATATTCAATCACTTTTTATTTAATGTATCCGAGTAAAAATCTGTCATGCTATCTTTAAAAGAATTCTATCAACAAATTTAGAGTGCTGTAATTGGTTAACGGTTATGTCGAAAATATCTGACAAATTCCAAAACCTACAATGGTTTGGAAGCACGCTGGGTTTCATTGTAGCTTGCGATTAAAAGGATAGTTTACACAAAAATGAAAATTTTGTCACAGAGTGCTCACCCTCATATCGTTCCAAACCCGGAAGGCCTAGTTTAAATATTTTAGATGAAATCTGAGAGCTTTCTGACTCTGCATAGACAGCAACGCAACCACGTTCAAGGCCCAGAAAGGTAGTAAACACATTGTTAAAATAGTCCATGTGACATCAGTCGTTCAACTGTAATGTTATGAAGCTACAAGAATACTTTTTGTGCGCAAAGAAAACAAAAATGACAACTCTATTCAACAATTTCTTCTCTTATGTGTCAGTTTTCGACGTGCTTTCACAAGAATAGAACATATGGCTAAGACTGACTTGTAAATTATTAAGTTTTCTTTGCGCACAAAAAGTGTTTTCGTAACTTCATAAAATTATGGTTGAACCACTGATGTCATGTGGACCATTTTAACAATGTCCTTACTACCTTTCTGTGCCTTTAACGTGTCAGTTGCATTTCTGTCTATTAGGGATGTGATGAGATCTTGTGGCACGAGATCCGATGTGTCTCGCGAGACCAGTCGGCTCTTGCAAGATCTCGTGACGATATCCTCGCAAAACATTTAGCAGTGTTTACATTAGAGCTGCACAATTAATCCTTAAAATATTGAGATCTCGATTCAAACACCCACGTTATCTTATTCCTGAATGACAATGATTTAGCTATGCCTATTAGGAATGTTTCACATCGCCAGTGTCAGTGGAGCTTGAGAAGCACGTTTTGTCGCTGCCCATGTTAATGAATCAGAGGGTCGGGGTAAATGTGAATTTCACAAACAGTCTTTTCAACCACATTATAATCATCATTTCTGTGTTACAGACAATTAAACAGAAGTACTGGGATAAACGTTTATAGTTTGGGTATAAACACTTATTGTCTACTGTAGCGATCAAAACGAAAGCATCTTAACACTTGTATGTGTTATAACGCTCATCTTCTTCCGCCAGGAAGTGGCGACAACTGCCCATTTAAAAAAAGTATGTCATTGAATCATTCATTCAGGAGATTGCAATAGTCAAACAAGTCTTAATTAAGTGAGACAATGACTCCATTTAATTTTTTTTTTTTTTTAATAAATATATGTTTTTAAAAGACTTAAGGAATGAAGTTTGTCAGAACCACCAGTAAATTATGTTAATTTTATTTTGTTTTCTAATCTTTTTACTCCAGAATCGCGAGAGAACCATGGTCTCCAATTTATTAAAAACAACTGGGATTCTCAATTTATCCAGAATCCTGAAGCTCTTGTTTAAATGTTGTTTATTACTGCATATAATTCATTAAAATGGAAGTTTAATTTCATAAAGTTCAAAATGCACCTACCTTTTTTTTGCATTTTTTGGCTTTTTCAGTTGAATAAAAGACTATTTTCCCTGTATATTTCATCATTGAGGATTTCTTAAGAAAAGTTTAAAAATCTCATCTCGTTTTCATGAACCCAGTCTTGTGTCTCGTCTCGTCTCGTGAGATAAGTGTCTCGTCACACCCCTACTGTCTATGCAGGGTCAGAAAGCTCTTGGATTTCATCAAAGAAATCTTAATTTGTGTTACAAAGATAAACGAAGGTCTTACAGGTTTGGAACGACATGAGGGTGAGTAATTAATGACAAAATTTTCATTTTTGGGTGAACTATCCCTTTAATTTATTTTGAAAGCTTCGTTCATGTCAAAATCTGAGTTCAATAAATCTTAAAGATTTTTTAAGCTTATTTTCAGATTCATACCTCACCTGAGTGTGATGCCAGCTCTTTCAAAGAACATTAGGTCTGCTTTCTGAAAATGAAATAAATCTTAAGAGTTATAAGTAACACCAGACCAGGAATTTCCTTAAAAGCAGGAACTGGAAGTTTGAGTGGGAGTTTTAACAGCATGTGCAGGCTTTGTCCAGGTGGAAACACACACACACACACACTCATATACACACACAGCTGGGCCTCACATGTTCATGGACGCCTTCCAACGGTTGTGTCGGTAAGGACTTCCTCTCTGCTTACCTGTGCGCTTTTGGCAGCCGTGAGGGTCATGGAGACCCTGAGGGAGAGCTGACCTTCTGTCTGACCTGCTCAGGCCAGACACGGGAGTTCCTTTCACCCACATCAAAGCAGCCATTTGTCTTATGTAATAAATAGTGGTCTAATTCGTAGGGACGCCCACAAAAAGAGCTGGACGTTTGGTTTTAAGTTATGACTGAATCAACAAAAGCAAGTGCAGGGCACTCAGGCTGAAAAAGCTTATATTAATCATGGGGGAAATTAAGAAAAAAAAAATGTTAAAAAGAAAAAAAAATGAGGCATGTATTATATTATTATATATAATTAGTAATACATTATAATTTAATAATTGAATATGTTATAATAAATAAACACACACTGTAGCACTGTAGTTTCATCTTTACGGTCACTTTTGATCTTAATACTGTGGCTTTGCTGAAGAAAAGTATTAATTTATTTTTAAAAAATCTTACTGACTCCTTACTGTTTGCGTTTTGGGTGAAATTGTGTTGAACGGGAATTCAGGAGGTGTCAGATAAAATCTCTCTGTACATAAATGATCAGTTGACTCATTGACCCTTTGCTGGGAAGAGCAATTAAAGGCCAGAGACAACAATCTAAGACATGAAACTACCTAAAATAAATAAATCTGCTGCCCAAGGTCTTCCCTCTATGTTAAACAAGATCTGTAAAAAGCAAAATACACAGTTCTATAAGAGTCCAGTTGTAATTCTATAGTTCATGGTGTGTTGCGGAATAGTGGTTAAGGGTCAGAGCTGATAATCAGGCGGTTGCTCATTCAAAGGAGGCGCTTTACGAACGGGCCCTTCGACAAATAAACTTAATATCAGACCAGCTATGTCTGTAATAAGTGTAGGGTGCCGTTCTATGAAGTTATGCGGTGATAAATAGAAATAGCAATTCTGTACCACAGAGCAGTGGTTCTCAACAATGATAAATGGCAACGTTAAAAGCAAATAATACAATATAACAGAATACAGTAGGCCAAAAAAGCTCACCAACTATTTGTTGGAAGATGCTGAGCAGATGTCAATTAGAGTTATTATTAAAAAATATTATTTAAAAAAGTCATGAAATATATTACTTTAACACAGCATTAAATTAAATTAAGTAAATTAAGTAAATTTAAATTCCTGGACTTTCAAGGACTTTTCAAGCAGTACTTTTTTACATTTTTTTTAAGGACTTCAAAAGTGAAGTAGATGCATGCCAAGTATGCAGTGATGTTAACTTAAACAAAAGGAGAAAGAAAAATAAAGCACATAACATTTAAAATGGACCGTTATTCTGTCAGCAAAAGGTAAGATAACAATTTAAAATTTGCGTTTCCTGCTAGCTACAGTTTACATAAACAATCTGGCTCTAAACCTGTCTTTTCTTTATTCAAAGTTGATTTATATGAAAACTAAAATATAAACTGAAATCTAAAGCTCAATTAACCCTAAAAAAAACCCCTCTATCTCTATATTCCTTATTCATCCTATGTGTGCTCTAAGGTATAAATGTATAACTTTTTTTTGTTAACTTTGCAACACATTCCTAAAAACTCCAAAAAACAAATTAAAACAAAACAAAACAAAAAAAGAACATGGTTACTATAGTTAAGCCATGGGAACCACAAATTATCCATGGTTTTCTACACTAACCATTAAGGGTGTGATGAGACACTTATCCCACGAGACGAGACACGAGACTGGGTTCACGAGAATGAGACGAGACAAGATTTTTAAACTTTTCTTAAGAAATCCTCAATGATGAAATATATAGGGAAAATAGTCTTTTATTCAACTGAAAGGTGCATTTTGACCTTTATGAAATTAAATTTTCATTTTAATGAATTATATGCAGTAATAAACAACATTTAAACAAGAGCTTCACGACTGTGGATAAAGTGAGCATCCCAGTTTTTAATAAATTGAAGACCATGATTCTCTCACGATTCTGGAGAAAAATGATTAGAAAACTAAACAAAATAACGCAATTTACTAGTGGTTCTGACAAAATGTTCATTGCTTAAGTCTTTTAAAAACATATATTCATTTAAACAAAAAAAAAAAAAAAAAAAAAAAACATTCAATGAAGGAGTCATTGTTTCACTTCTTTAAGATTTGTCTGACTATTGAAATCTCCTGAAATTAATGATTCAATGACATACTTTTTTTGAACGGGCAGTTGTCGCTACCTCCTGGCGGAAGAGGATAAGCATTACAATACATACATAAGTGTTATACTTTCGTTTTGATCGTTGCTGTAGACAATAAGTGTTTATACCCAAACTATAAACTTTTATCCCAGTACTTCTATTATTGAAATGTCTGTAACACAGAAATAATGACTATAATGTGGTTGAAAAGACTGTTTGCTTTCTGCGTTCACATTTACCCTGACCGTCTGATTCATTAACATGGGCAGCGACAAAACGTGCTTCTTACCCTCCAAAGACACTCGCGATGTGAAACAGTCCTAACAGACATAACTAAATCGTTGTCATTCAGGAATAAGATAACGTGGGTGTTTGAATCAAGAGCTGGACATTTTAAAGATTAATCGTGCAGCTCTAATGTAAACACTTCAAAATGTTTTGCACACAATCACATCGGATCTCGTCACATCCCTACTAACCATAGTTTAACCATAGTATTTGTAGTAAAACTGTGGTTATACAAAAAAAAAAAAAAAAAGCATGGTTACTACACTTTTACTATAGTAAAGCCTCAGTTAATTTTCTTAAGGGATTTGTATTTGTGTACACTTGCTTTCTTTTCTTTTTTTCTTTCTTTCTATAACTGTACTGTCTTAATGGTTTGTTGTTTTCTACTACTGAAGAAAAAAAACAATCTGACAAAAAGATTTGCAACACCGCTCCGAAATCCTGACCTGAAAGAAATTATTTGAGATATGCGCTCTTAAGTCCTGAACTGAATCGAATAATTTGCAAACCCACACCGAAGGCCCGCTCTGAAGTTCCGAACTAAATCAAATGATTCGCAAAAAAAATAAAAATAAAATAAAAATTCAATTTGCGAAATGATTCTTGAACCCGTTTTAAAGTTCTAAATCAATCTATCTAAATCAAATGATTTGCGATACGCACACAGAAGTCCCAATCTGAATCAAACGATTGGCAATATGCAAAGTTCTGATCTAAATCAAATGATTCGTGTTTAGCAATCCACACTCCAAAGTCCCGATCTCCATCATGATTCGTGAGCCATCTTTTCAGATCAGGACTCGCGAATCGCAAATAATTCAATTTGTGAAATGATTCACGAACCCCCTCTGAAGTTTCGATATAAATCAAATAATTCGCAATACTCAGCCTGAAAGTCACAATCTGAATCTAATGATTCATGATCTGAATCAAATAATTCATGACACGCAATCTGAAGCCCGATCTGAATCAAATGATTCGTGATACAAGATCTGAAGCCCGATCTGAATCAAATGATTCATGATACAAGATCTGAAGTTCTGATCTGAATCAAATGATTTGTGATTCGCAATTCACGCTCCAAAGTCCCAATGTGGATAATTTGATTTGCAAGCTATCATTTCAGATCAAGACTCGAAGAGCAGATCGCAAATCATTCAATTCACGAAATGGTTCACAAACCCGCTCTGAAGTTTCCATCTAAATCAAACGATTCGAGATATGTGCTCCAAAAGTCATGATCTCAATGAAATTATTTGCGATACGCGATCTAAAGTCCCGATCTGAATCAAATGATTCACGATACGTGAAGTTCTGATCTAAATCCAATGATTCATGATTCACAATCCATGCTCTGAAGTCCCGGTCTGAATAATGATTTGCGAGCCATCATTTAAGATCAGGATCTGCGATATGCAGTCCAAAAGTCATGAACTGAATCAAATGATTTCCCATACCCGATCTGAAAACCCGATCTGAATCAGTCTGATTTTTGCTAGTGAATTGCTTGAAATGAAAGATCGAAGTCACAAGTTTGAATCAATCGAAGTGGTTCCAACATAAATGATTCACTCAATTGATTTGATTCATCTGTTCCTCTTTTTGTATCTTCAGACATGTTTACATGACATTGTCAGTACTACTGGCTTAGCTCACTAGCTTTATGACATTAACTGAAATAAGCAAAAAAAATAATACAAATGAGAAAAACAGCAAAATTATTAAAACTAAGTAAAAGTATAATGAAAACAGATACTATTAAAATAAAATATAATTTAAAATGTTAACAAAAACTGCAATAGCATAATTAATTATAGCCTAGTAGAATAACACTGATGTCAACATAATTGTGACATCCTCAAAAAAAATGACAAAACTTTGCAAAGCAAATAATATACAACTCAGACTACAGTATAGAATCGCTTGTAATGAGAACCACTCTATAGTCACAGAGCCATGAAAACCATTAATTAGAAAGTCCTAAGACTTCCACTATTTCTTCTATCCCAGAATTCACCTCTCAAGGTGTTTCCTGCTTTTCTAGCCGAGGTTCTCCTCTGTGGTCTCGCCTGCTCTCCAGATACTCATTAGAAATCGGAGCGCATTAAGTTTCTCTGGGTGGGGATAAATGACTGAATATGAGGCACATCTCTCTTACTCACTCTCCCACAGCACGTGTGGCCGTTTGGGGCAAGGAGAGCAGCTCTGGCCCCTGTGATCTCCGGCAGAGCCTGGATGAGCTCTCTCTGTCAGGAGCAGAACCTCCCCACCCTCCTGCGGCCCATCAATCACTGCTGCAGGCTCTCTCAGATCTCCTAGCAAAACCCTTCATTTACTCACTGGCTCCGTGTGCCGCTTCACATGGGAACATTTAGGAGAGGAAAAAAAAGGAAAGAAGTCCCTTTGTCCCTGTATTTTTGAGGAGGGAGGGGGGGTGGATTTTCACTGATGCAATATAGTGGATAATCATCTATTATTAAGGATCTACCCACAGATATTTTAACAGATTTATAGCAGAATTACTTTTCTCTCCCTTTGCTGTAAATCACAAAGATTATGCAATTGATGAGGAACCACCCCATCTCCTCTCCTGAGCAATTTAGAACTTTCTATCAGTCTAATGTGTTCTAAGTAGGATTGCTGAAGTTAATGTGCATTCATCTTTCCGATGAATTGTTTAACATTTAATGCATGAATGGCCTTGTATCTTACTATCAGCTATATATTTGCCAACAAATCCAAAATGTTATTAATAGCTGACATAACTACAAAAATCCATGAAATGAAATTGCAGTTCATTTTAGTTTTAATTATCTAGTAAGTTCTGAAAATTCTCATTTATTCAATTTATTTTGTTGGTAAATAAATAAATAAATAAATAAATAGCTCACTTGTGATTATTTGGTTACTGACCAAAAAAAAAAGAAATTACATAAATATCATAAACTTAAAAAAACAAGTATTATAAAAAAGAAAGAAAGAAAGAAAGAAAGAAAATCTAAATTAATGAATTTATTTATTTATTTACTAAAAATTGCAAGTATATATAAATTAACACTATTACTTTATTTGGTTAAATAAATAAAATTTATAAATGATCTTATTTAAAAATAATGTAAGTATATAAAAGAACTGTAGCTCACTCATTTTATTTATTTGATTACCTACTAAAAAATAAAGTCAATAAAATAAAACACTAAAAAATGAAAACTAAAAAAAATGTTTATTCATTTAAAAAAGTTTAGTTACTTACCAAATTAAATAAAAAAATAATAAAATAAATAAAAAATTAATTAATTAAATAAATAAATAAAAACAAGTGAATTAGTTACTTAATTGAAAAATAATGTAAGTTCATAAAAGAACACTAGATCACTCATTTTATTATTTATTTGATTAACTACCAATAAATAAATAAATAAATAAATAAAGACATAAAAACATTTAAAAAAATGAAAACAAAATAAATAAAAATTAAATAAAATGTTTATTCATTAAAAAATCTGAAGTTACTTAAAACTTAAATAAATAATTATCTAAATAATTAATTAAATAATTAAAACAAACGTATTAGTCACTTAATTTAAAAATGATGCAAGTACATAAAACACTAGCTCACACATTTTATTTATTAAAATGTGTAATGTGTAATTCAATAAAAAATAAATAAAGACCATAAAATAAAAAACTAATTATGTAACAAATTAAAAGAAAATAAATGAGAACTAAAATGTTTACTCATTAAAAATGTGAAGTTACTTACCAAATTAAAAAAACAAATAAAAAACATGACTAAATTTTTTAAATGACTGAATGAATGAATAAATGAATACATAAATGTATTAGTTATTTAATTTAAAAATAAAGTATATAAAAGAACATTAGCTGGCCCATTTAATTATCTGATTACCTACCAAATAAATAAATAAATAAATAAATAGACCATAATAATAAATAACACAAAAAAACATTTAAAAAAAAAATAAACATGTAAAAAAATTGTAAAAAATGAAAACTAAATAAAATTCATTTATTAATTAAAAAAAGTTAAACTAGTTACAAAATTAAAAAATAAAAACTATAAAAGGAAAATCAAACAAACAAATAAATAAATAAATAAATAAATAAAGCAAGCATTGGACTGTTTTACTCAATTCTGAATTCAGTAAAACAGTAATGCAGACTAAATTCTGTAACTGGTAATAAGTGGGTGACTAAATAATGATTTACCAAATGCATCTGCTTTGGGAAATGGCAAAATAAAAAATATACACTGCATTAAAGAACAACGGGCAAACGCACTCACATATGGCAGCAATCTATGATTGAAAAGCAAGAGAACTGTTATTTAGACATGCAAGAGAAGGGAAAACGCTTAGTCAGCTAAATCATCCAAACAGCAAATAGCAGGACAGAGACACAGAGTGCTAAACCTGAGTGGGTGCCGCATGGCGTCTATTCTGAGCTGGCCAATGTTGACCTCATAACCCATTTACCAAAGGAAAGGCCCTGTTTACTGGAAGCATGTCTCACAGCAGACAATAAAACTCCGTTATGCCCGCAGGACCTCATCTGACCTACCGATCCCACGCATTTGACTGAGATCCAGAGGTCAGAGCCTCCAAACACACTGGTCCACTGATCCCATGGAAAGAGTGATGTGCTGGAGAATCATCACTGCTGATGCATACTGTATCATGTGATCAAGGCTTTATCAAACACGTGGCTCATGTCAGAGAGTGATGACAACTTACTATGATTACACCATCACGTCTCTTTGTTTGGAGTGTTTACACTCGTATTGAGGGTGCCGTCAATGAGCTCTTTGTATGTGTTTGGTGAGCAATCCTAGTGCATAATAGTTATTATATGGCCATCAGTATAAGTCATATCTTAATGGTCCTAATCTTGACATGTGACATGAGAGCATGTTTACAGCAGGGTTGCGTGTCATTCAGAACTGAATGTTTTTTTTAAATGTAGTCCAGATCTAAATTTAAAGGGACAGTTCACCCAAAAATGAAAATTCTGCCATCATTTAAACACCATCATGTTGTTCCAAACCTGTACGACTTTTTTCTTCCGTGGAACATAAAAAAATATGCTTAATAATGTTGGTAATTAAACAGATTTGGTTCCTATTGATTTCATTGTTTGGACAAAAAATACAAATTAAGTTCAATGGAAACCAAAACTGTTTGGTTATTAATATATTTTTCAGAACATTTGTCATAACAGGTTTGAAACAATACGAGGGTGGGTAAATGATGACTGAATTTTCATTTTTGAGTGAACCATCCCTTTAAGCAAGTATATGCAAAATCATAATGAAATTCATCAACTGTTGTGAGTGTGGTTTTTAAAAGCACATTTAATTTATTAGTATGAATTACCCAGAAACGTGTTTAATACACACAACATATTTCCCCATATAGTGTCTAAATTACAGACTATATATATATATATATATATATATATATATATATATATATATATATATATATATATATATATATATATATATATATATGTTAAAAAAAAATCCACTCTGAAATCCTGATATAAAACAAATGATTCGCAAAAAGTCCAGAAATGAATCAAATGACTCACGCACCCGTACCGAAGTGAGTCAAGTAATCTGAATCAAGTAATTTGCGATCCATGCTCCGAGGTTCAGATCTAAAGCAAAAGATTCACGAGACGTGCTCCGAAGTCCCGATCTGTAACGACTTGTTAATCATCATTCGATTTCGCAAAATGATTCATGAACCCGCTTTGAAGTCCCGAACTGAATCAAATGATTTGCCATACACAAATTTCCAAACAAAGTCAAATGATTCGTGAAGCTCCTCCGAAGTCCCGATCTAAATCAGATGATTTGCGTTACCCCATTTGAAGTCCCAATCTGAATCAAATGATTCACGATATGCGATCTGAGCATTTCGAAACTGTGAATCATTTTGTGACGCAATGGTTTAACTGATTCGGGGTGATATTCATCAATTTCATTAAGAAATGCATCAGTTGTTATGAGTGTTGTTTTTAAAAGCACATTTAATTTATTAGTATGAATTAACCATAAATAAGTTTATTACACACAGCATATATCCCCATATAACGTATTTAGTTTATATATCTAAATTACAGACAATACATATACATACACATTTATATATAAAAACGATAAAAAAGATCCGCTCCGAAATCCTGATTTGAAACAAATGATTCACGATACACACTCCAAAGTCCAGAACTGAATCAAATGATTCGCAATCCGTGCCCCGAGGTTCTGATCTAAAGCAAAAGAATCACAAACCTGGTCCGAAGTTACAATCTAATTTCAATGAACCACGATCCATGCTCAAAAATCTCAATTTAAATTATGATGAAATGATTCACAAACCTGCTCTGAAGCTACTATCTAAATCAAATGATTCGCGACACGCACTCCGAAGTCCCGAACTGAATCAAATGATTCACGATACGCAAAGTTTTGATCTAAATCAAATGTTTTGCAATACGCAAAGTTCTGATCTAAGTCAAACAATTTGTAAACCCGCTCCGAAGCCCTGATCTAAATCAAATGATTTGTGATACACAATTTAAAGTCCTGATCTGAATCAAAAGATTCATGATACACGATCCAATTAGAGTGCTTCGAAACAGTTAATCCTTTTGCGACGCAATGGTTGAACTAATTCGGAGTGAAAATCATCAATTACAAAATGAAATTAGTCAATTGTTGTGAGTGCGATTTTTAAAAGCACATTTAATTTATTAGTATGAATTACCCATGAATATGTTTAATACACACAACATATTTCCACATATAGTGTATTTAATTTATATTTCATTTTATTTTCAGCAAAATTAAAACCTGTTTTGTTTTATCAATACTAAAGTTAGGAAGTAAAAGTATGTCTATTCAGTTAAAAACCTGAACATGTATTAGCTATACATAAAAAAAGTACATATAATGGAGTAAATAGGCATAAAATATAAAAATTAATGATAATATGTTGCACTAATGAATTTGTGTGACTGCAGAATTTTTTGGAATTGCAAATTAAATGTAATTAATATACAATTAGTATACCCTTTAATAGATTGACAGTGCTAATAAAAACAGTTTGTGTAAGCTTCAGTAGCCTGAATGAAATCATTTAATTAACTAACTAATTAATGCATAAACTAACTTTAAAAAATAAAATTAAAAAATGAAGTATAAATAAATAAAACTCAATAATTAATTAATAATTAATTACTTAATTTAAAAATAAATATATAAATGAACACTAGCTCAGTAATTATGTTTTAGTTACTTTCCAAATTTAATAAATAAATAAATATTAAATAAAAACTATAAAATAAAAAGGTTGAAAATTAGTCAAATTCATTATCAAATTCAAATTCACACTCATGAATTTAACAAATGCCATTTTCATTGAGTATTAAATAAATGTTTCAGATTATACTTGTTTGACTGCACACTGTGTTATGTGATTGTCTTTTTATGAGCCCTCCACTCTGGTCTACTTCCTAGACCTCAGAAACTTGTGGTGATGGGGGGTTAAAGTCCCCGCCCACATCAAAAAGATCCCGACCCCTCCTGACCCCACAAGATGGCGGACACCCGCCTGCCGACTACGCCCCCTCTGCTCGAGATGTAATGAAGGAGCCATCAAACAGCATTTATAATGCTAAAGCAGGACGTTTTTAAAGTGGTCAGCTCCAGGAGCACTGGAATTGTTGAGCGCAATTTGCGGTCGCTGCATTCTCTTGTAAAAGAGCCACGTCCTGGCAGAGTTCAATTTTGCCCCTTTTTCTAGTGCATTTGGAAATGCACAAGACATTTTATATCGTATAACCATTTCATGCTAATTTAGGATGAGGAAGAGTCATTTATTTGGTTTTCAAATGGAAATGTCGGTATATTAATATAACAAAATGACCTAATCATGCTTTTTTTGTACCTGGAAAATGAAAACGATAGCTACTGCTGAAATTTCCATTGCCTCACGACTCCAACTTGCTATTAGAAAAAACACAAATAATGATAATTGTAAACATAATTTTGACATTAATATTATCATTATTAGTAACAGGCTGTGAAAGAAGTAGTATGTTTTACTGTCAGTGAAATGAAAAATTATAAAATACACTGGTTCAGTCATTCTGAGGTGGTCTTGAACATTATCAACTCAAACTTTCAGGGATTTTCAAAGAAACCTGTCTTACTTTAGAAGTTAAAATCAGTTTTAACAGACAGACCTTATGATTTTATTCCTTAAAAATGTCTGTTCTCCATATACTTTCTTTCCAGTGACTCTTTTGAGTGAATCTTTCCAGTGTTGTACTGACGTAAAACTTTAGAGCTTACATTTCTTTAGAGCAACTTTTTGCTCATTTTATGAATTTCAGGAAAAACGAGCATAGTTGTGTTCTCCTTTATCGTTCACAATTCATCCCCTAGTGGCTGACATTGAGAGCACAAGTCAGAATATTTTTTATGTGTTTCCTCTTCTTGAACATTGAGAATGCAGAAAAAAAACTGACAAAGAAAATCATAAAAATTATGCAAAATATTATTTATGGCAATTATGTTATATAAACAAGAAAAAAATGCGGAAAATACATCACCGTTCAAAAGTTTGGGGTCAGTATGATTTTTTTTTTAATGATTTTTTATTATAGATAGATAGATAGATAGATAGATAGTATCACTGATATACTATAATCATTTTTGTTAATATTCTGCATTTTATTTTATTTTTTTTTTTAGATTTTCTGTTTTTTGCTTTTATTTTAGTGAACATGTTGCTGTGTTTTTGTCATTTTCCTGTTTTTAATGTGTTTATATATAATTATTTATTATTTGTTTAATTAGATTAGTTACTGTACCTGTTGTTTACTTTTTAAATCAATTTCCATTGATGCTTATTTTAAATAACATTCTTTATGATTTTAGTTTTAGTTAACCCTGCATCACATCTGCACTGACTTAATTAAAAATAATAATAATAAAAACAGCAATACTGTGAAATATTTTACAATTCAAAATACATGTTTTTTTTATTTTAATATATTTAAAATTTATTTTTGTAATGGGAAAGCAGAAGTTTCAGGAGCCATTCCTCCCTATTTCAGTGTCACATGATCCTTCAAAAATATTTTTAATATGCTAATTTGCTGCTCAACAAACATTTTATCTTATTATTATTATTATTAATGTCGAAAACAGTTGTGCAGCTTAATATTTTTGTGGAAACCATGATACAATTTTTTTCAGAATTCTTTGAAGAATAGAATGTTTAAAAAAGAACAGCATTTATTTGAAATCATTTGTAACATTATATGAGTGTCAATTTTGGTCAATTTGTTGCACTCTTGCTGAATAAAAGCATTCATTTCTTTAAACTTTTGAACAGTAGTGACTAAGGAAGATACGTACACTTATATTTTACCCTGTTTGTGGCAACTTCATAGCTCAACTGTTATGCGCATAAATTTTGATAAATTGTATGCGCTTTGTTCTGACTTCCTTTGGGTGAGTTCAAGCTTTAATTACTGAGGTCAGGCCCCTCCCAATAATTACTACCCAATTGAAAACCCAAAATGACATCATACCTCATTGATTCTTTTGAAACTCGCTGCTCTTTTCTCCTTAATTAATAATGCACTTTGATTTCTAACTGAACAAACTTCAATCGCAGACGCCTTCGAGAAGAACAGCGCGCCAAACAGCAGCAGTGCCAAGACATACGGCCTTTGGGGTATCATGGGACGGTCCAAATTAGAGCACTGTCTGTACAGGAAGGAAACAATTCAATACACTGTGCTATTACTTCCTGTTTAACATCCTCGTATTCTAAACGAATAAAGGCCAGGCTGGCCGGGATCTAAACACTGGCCTTTTTATTTATGTGTCTTGCCCTGGAAGTCGTCGGAAGCTGACGGGCTGCCAGAATCCCCATAGATGTTTGCCTCGCGTGCGCCGGAGGTTGTTATCAACATGGCTGTGATAAAGGATAAATGATGCCTTAAGAGACTCACCCTCCGAAAACTCCACATATGTGTACCAAGCTTAAAAATACAAGCCTTTGAATACAACCCCCTCACATATTGAGGGCTTCATAAATCACTCACACACACACACCAGTCCGTGCACTCTTGGCACGT
The DNA here is from genome assembly GCA_036247105.1 of Cirrhinus mrigala. Classification (NCBI taxonomy): domain Eukaryota; kingdom Metazoa; phylum Chordata; class Actinopteri; order Cypriniformes; family Cyprinidae; genus Cirrhinus; species Cirrhinus mrigala. The sequence continues at coordinate 29,545,553 of CM070026.1, forward strand.
CATCAGACGGCCCTCTGGTGACTACTCCTACCTGTCATTCTAGAGAAGCCACGAGTTAATTAATGTATAGCAATCGAATTCCTCTCCCTCTGAACGAACACACAGTCTCTGTATCTCGACTTCCCCGGGATTATTTTTCTTGGTCCTTGTTATGCTACGCCGCAGCGCACGTTTGGATATTTATGGATCTGTAAAAATGCACAAGGACGAATTAAAACTCAACTGCTGGGACAGCCCCTAAGTAAACAGGAGTGTTTATTCATACGATCCGGGGTTTGATGTGTTTTCGCTGGATGACAGATGAATTTATCAGCTTCACTTTTGTCACATACCTCCATCATGCTCTGTAAAGCTTTTCAAGGGAAGGTTGAAGCCCCGGCCGTACCAATGTGAATATTTTATTTAACTCTGGAAAACATCCGACCAATATCCCACTCTGGTGTAGATATTCAAGGTCACGTCACATACACATTCACTGTAGGTTCGCTATACAACGTATGCGTCGTTATGCTTCACTTAAACTTAGGGATGTGAATCATACGAAATGTAACAATTCCAGATCTGACACCATTAACAGATCCATTAACAAATAACTTAGCTCTTTTGAGTACAAAATAAATTGATTTACAGTTCATATGTGACCCTGGACCACAAAACCAGTCATAAGGGTCAGTTTTTAGAAATTGAGATTTATACATCATCTGAAAGCTGAATAAATAAGTTTTCTATTGATGCATGTTTGTTAGGATAGGACAATATTTGGCCGAGATACAACTATTTGAAAATCTGGAATTTGAGGGTGCAAAAAAAAATAAAATCACCTTTAAAGTTGTCCAAATGATCAAAATCAAATCAAAAATTAAGTTCTGATATATTTACACTAGAAAATTCACAAAATATCTTCATGGAACATGATCTTTACTTAATATCCTAATGATTTTTAGCATAATTTTGACCCATACAATGTATTATTAGCTATTGCTACAAATATACCCGCGTGACTTATGACTGGTTTTGTGGTCCAGGGTCATATATAAGCTCCACTGAAATTTACACAAAATTTTAGGAGTTACGCTTAAGTGCTGCCAACTGATTAAAAGTCATAATTCCGCATCTCTCTTGCCTCTCCTAAGCCCATTGAGTTTTAACAGACCCCCTAAAGCGTACCGTGAGTTTGGTGGGGGGTAACTGAGAATGAATGGGGGAAAATCATGTGAGAGGAAGCAATGCCTCCATCGCAATATGACTGGTTCATGAAATAAATCCCATCTCTTGTGTTTGTGCGTGTTCCATGTTTGCGAATCAGTCTGAATGAACAATATAACTGCGTTAATGGGAAGATTAATTTAAAAAAAGTACATAAACAACTTACACACTTAGATATAAACACTCTGTTACATTAAAATAAGACTTAAAATGACATGAAAACATGATCTGTGGGAGTTTTTAGTGAGTAAGAAAATCTGTCTGTGACCAATGTTTACCAAGCTTTGATGACTGATGATCTGAAAAATTCAAAAATAGAATTAACTATTAAAAAGAATAGCTTTACGCAAGTTCACAAATAAAATATATTGTTTAAATCATTACTACCTTAAGTTATTACTTTGGAAAAAATTTAAAATGCTCAAAAACACTAACTAAATTAAATAAATTATTTATTACTAAACATAAAAATTATTCAATAAAAATTCATCTTTTATAAAATACTACTGACAAACCTCGTAATGTGCATCTTTAAAATAATCTTAACACCAATTTAAGTCTCACAAGCCTTAAAGGAGAAGTTCCCTTCCAGAACAAAAATTTACAGTTAATGTACTCACCCTCTTGTCATCCAAGAAGTTCATGCCTTTCTTTCTTCAGTCGAAAAAAAATGATGTTTTTTGAGGAAAACATTTCAGGAATTATCTCCAGTGGACTTTAATGGTGCCTGAGAGTTTGAACGTCCAAAATGCAGTTTCAATGCAGTTTCAAAGGGCTCTAAACGATCCCAGCTGAGGAGTAAGGGTCTTATCTAGTGTAACGAATGGAGAAAAAAAATAAAAATAACCAAAAACAAATTTATATACTTTCTTAACCTCAGATGCTCATCTTATCTAGCTCTGCGATGCATACTCTGTGTAATCCGGGTCAATACAGTTAGGGTAGGTCGAAAAACTCCCATCACATTTTCGCCTCCAACTTCAAAATCATCCTACTTTCAATATACCCTAACTGTATTGACCCGGATTACACAGAGTTCGCATGTGCATCGAATAGCTAGACAAGACCAGCATTTGAGGTTAAAAAGTAACTTTTTATATTTATTTCAGAAAATGAGGTAAATCTAGGCAAGACCCTTATTCCTCCGCTGGGATTGTTTAGAGCTTTTTGAATCTGCATTTAAACTGGACGTTCAAACTCTCAGGCACCATTGAAGTCCACTATATGGAGATAATTTCTGTAATGTTTTCCTCAAAAAACAATTTCTTTACAGCTGAAGAAAGAAAGGCATGAACATCTTCGATGACAACGCAGTGAGTACATTATCTGTAAATTTTTGTTCTGGAAGTGAACTTCTTTAAGTACAGCATAACAAACTATAAGCTCCATGTGTTTGAACAGAACCAGCTCAAAAGAGTCATTTATTCGGAATTGAACCATACTAATCACTCGCACAAAAACACAAACACACACAAACACACACATGCACACACACAGAGAGAGAGAGAGAGAGAGAGAGAGAGAGAGAGAGAGAGAGAGAGAGAGAGAGAGAGGTCCGAGATTACACTGCATGTACACTGTATAACTTTTATTAATAAAATAGCCCAGATACTAAATCGCTACATTTTATTCCTTAGCAACGATGTGGTAAAATCGCTGTTTTTGAAGTACCACAGCTTCACTGTTTGTATAGAGATGCACAGATGCAGGTAACACACACACACACAGTCATCTCTCTCTCTGTCTCTCTCTCTCGATCAATAATTAATTGAAATAAATGCTATAATTCATTCAAATCAATGTGATCTTACCACACTATTTCATCTCTGTGTCTGATTTGAAGCGGGCAGAATGCCAAAGCTAACGAGCCGTAGCTGACGAAAATAAACTCCATTTTTACCCGTCCATTCAAACATTGTGCTGTAAACATCATTAACAACTTTAAATTGTCTATGCTGGCAAATGACCATGGTATAAGCGGGATAATGCACGGCTAGTTTTGCATTAAACGATTTTAATGCACTTCACGTCGGGTGGTTCTTGGCCTCCACGTTGTGCATTAAATTCGCTTAATGCACAGCTAGCCGTGCATTATTCCTTACTTAAAGTTATTCAACTCAAGTATCTTAAAATAGAATCTTTACACCATAAGACCCTTTTACACAAGCACAATGCACTGAACTTACTAAGGTGTTTAGAGTTTTAATGATTTCAGCTTCGTCTCCTATTGCTGCTGACCTTTCAAGCCAGTGACTACCAGACAATCTGCACATCCATCTTTACAATGAAATGTCCAACTCTGACGCAAATTTTGTTTTTATACAAATGATTTAGCCTCTGTAATGAGGTCTTTTTGGAAAATGCAATTAAAAAAAAGAAACATTTATAAACTTTATAAAGAGATCATCGTTTGCGGTCATCTGATTTGTTTAGCATGCTTTCTCAACTTCAGCTTAACAAACACATCCAACTTTGCCTGGCACAAGTCTTGTGAAATGGTCTTTACAAACTTATAGAAATCAGATGGCATGGGGAGGTTTAATTCTCTCTCTTTTGTCTAAAACCAGGTGTAGATTAGATCTCTTTTGCTGTGTTGGTAAGAGAAAGCAGAGCTTCCAGTGTCTCCATAATGCAATAGTAAAAACAAACAGCTGTGGCGAGTGTTTAGACAGAGCTAAATGAAACCCAGGTACTGCACTGTACACCCAACTGCCTTAATCCTGTTAAGACCTGCCAATCACAAACAAAAAAAATCTATAGAGCAAAAAAAAAAAAACAACTTGTTTGTGTTCTTCTCAACTCCTGAGTCTGCAATTCTTAAATCAGGATTGGCTACAGAGTAATTGAGTGCATTAAAATGTTATCAGTCAGTCATCATGATGAATGAAAAATCCAGGGTAGACCTCAAACGCCATGAGCTTGTGTGTTTTTTCATGTCTCACATCATTTTCGTATCATTCTATCCATTGTCAGTTTGGAACAGATCGCACACTATAATCATGCTAAATGATGTGAACGTGCCAATGCTGACATGCTATTTACATTTTACGTCAATTATTGTGTTAAAGCACTATAAGGCTCTGACACAGATTGTGATCGCTTATTACATTTACAGGAATGTTAACGATTGATTTACAGTTCATATAGGCTCCATTAAAGCTTAGACGAACTGTTGCGAGTTGCGTGTTTTTATTAAAAATCAAACTAATAAAATGATCAAACTAAATTTCATTAATAGACACTATAAGTCTATATATAAAGTGCAAAACTGTTAAAAATCAATTCAAATTAAAATATTTAAAAACAAACATTGTATATGAAAATGCTGCTTGAGTGTCAAAGCTGATTAGTCATCTCACTTGGGAAGAAGCGATTTTTTTATGAGGATATTTTATTACATTTATAAGGATGTCAAGATGTTCTAAGACAGAAAATATTAGCCCTCCACTCCCGCTCAACATCTGCACCGATGTGTCATCTCCTAACTAGCTTTTAATTTTCTTAGGGTTGAGTTTTGCAAACAAGGTCTTCTCCCTCCGAGTCAGCAGCACGGCGAGAGGCTTCGCTCAGAAACAACACGCGAGTTCGCAGCATCAACTGGGAATGACGGCCTCTCGTCAGCTAACACCCATGCCGGCGCCACGAGAACACGCCAAACCCTCCTGGAAAAAAACTTGACTGCTCTCTGGAGGGTCCTCGCTCGACTGTTCGCTCTTTTCCTGTCTATCTTGGGCTGGGATGAAGTCTATGTTTTTAGGAAAATTCCTCTGGCGCGACCCCGTAGGCCCAGCGTCTTCCCCGCGATCATTAGAAGCAGACCCCCGTCTTGTGTTTGTCCTATGCAAACAGCTCAGCTACCACTTCATCCATCTCGTTTAGCCTGCCCCGAAACTCCACGCAGCTCCTAAATGACGTATTTTTTCTATTTTTCCGACACAATCGCATGGGTTTTCCTCCCTGTGGTCTCGGACCTGTCTGCTGTGCCTCCTTTAACTCCCACTGACGGCTGCCACTGCATCAAATATTTATCAAGGAGTTTCAAACATATCCGTAAATCAGCGGTGTGTGTCCGTGTGCCCTACGGCCGCACAAACGCGCAGACATCCTTCCTTGTCACATAATTCATCTCCAATGCTATTGAAACAGGGAAGAGTGAAGACAGGACATTTAAAAGAGGAAACGTTGAGTGAAACGTGCATGTTTGTGCAATGTCGCCATCTCTTGGTGATCTATGGTGAAGGGTTATGTTGCAGGTCTACTGAAGTTCTTGAACCAATGGACTAAAATAACTCACAGATGGAAAATGTCTCGGTCAAAGAAAAGTGGTATAACTGACTACTGTATTCATCTCTAATCTCTCTCTGGCATTTAAGATAAGTATTCAGCTTATATGAATATGAATAATTTCCTGTGTCAGACGTGATCATGTACAGTACTTACCATTCTGCTCATACTTAGAAGCTCCCAGAGGCCGTAATGAAGATGAGGGCAGTCAAATGAACTGGTCACCAGAGGGCCAGTGTTGAAAAGACGGCATAAAGTGTTGATGATGGCTGATTCAGAATGCAAAACGCCTTTCACTGAGCCATCAGTTCAGTCTCATCAGCACTCATACTATATGCACAAAAAAACAGTATAATCATAGTACGTAATAAATTAGACCAAAACAATTTAGTTTAAAAATATTAAATGTAATAATTACAATAATAAAAGTAGCAATTCCATCCAAAGAAACTGTAATAGTAATTTACATTAATTCAATAGAAAACCTACAATATATAAGTATTCATAAATATTTGTATGTAAAATTTCATTCTAGCACATAATTATTTGTGACCCTGGACCACAAAACCAGTCATACGTTTTTGAAATTGAGATTTATACATCATCTGAAAGCTGAATAAATAAGCTTTCTATTGATGTATGTTTGTTAGGATATGAATCTGAGGGTGCAAAAAAAATCTAAATATCGAGAAAATCATCTTTAAAGTTTTCCAAATGAAGTTCCTAGCAATGCATATTACTAATCAAAATCAAGTTTTAATACATATACAGTAGGAAATTTACAAAATATTTTCATGGAACATGATCTTTACTTAATATCCTAATGATTTTTAGCATAAAGGAAAAATCGATAATTTTGACCCATACAATGTATTGTTAGCTAATGCTACAGATGTACCCATGCTACTTAAGACTGCTTTTGCGTTCCAGGGTCACATTTTTTTAAAAGTTTGGATATATAAATATACTGATCAGTACCTAATGTAACCCCGTATACATTTTTAGAAATATAGAAATGTTGTCTCAGTCTGGTCATGTTGGACTATTGCTTTTTTTAGATGGTTTTTGGCACTTTTTAGCAGATCAAGCTAGGCTACTATAGTTAATCTAAAGCTAAACAAAACTTCCTTAAATGCTAATTGAAATAAAAGTTTTAAAAATATTAGTGCTGTCAAATCGATTAATCACGATTAATTGCATTCATTCACATCTTTATTTAAGTTGTCTTAGTAAAAATTATACAGATATTTAAAAACAACAAAAACTAATAAAAAAGGCACAACCAAATTACTACAAGTTTAAAAGTTTGACTTGTTTTAATTATTTTAATTCAAAATAATAACACAAACTGAATTATTATCTCAATTACACAAAATTAACAATGCCTGAGACCGGCTAAACCAGTCTAAACCAGCTCAGACCAGCAAGCCGTCTTAGGCAAGCTTATGTTGTTGTTTTTTCATTCAGCAGGAAATGCATCAGTATCTACTAAAAATCAGTAGAAAATGTACATGTACACTTTATGTACAAAAACTAATATTACATAGCGTATAGAAGATGATACTGTAGGACGAAATGTGTTTTGCCGTAACTGTTTGATTTTAGATCTTAAACATTCCTTGCAAATGCATAAAACGTGGCAGATCAGCGCAAGAGAGAGCCGCAAAACGTGCAGCATTTGGATTTCATAACTCATTTACCTTTCACACCATCACACCTCACCAGAAGAGAGGATCTGGCAGCCTCAGCGCTCTTGTTATTGGCGACACAAGAGAACTCCACCATCTCTCAGCTGCGGCCGATTTGGTCGCCTTGGAAGAACAGCGGCTAGAAAGAAAAAATGAAAAGGAGAGGATTGGGTGCGTTAAATCAGTTCCACTCTCTTGTAAATTACAACCCTGCATTTTTAATTTCCTCTCCACATACAATGTTATTCATTGGCGTCCAAGCCAAACACGGGCCGGCAGCCTTTGCTGTGCGCGAGAACAAACCGTCCTCTTTTGCGCTGTCAAAAACATGATGAAATGCACACATTCCTTATGTCAAGCCGAAAAGTTTAGAGCCTGTAGATCAACACTAAAACAAAAGGGGCTGTTGGAAATGAAAGGGGACTGCGGGATGTGACTGACGGGGTCCTGCCTCGGAATCGACCTCATTCCTGCAAGAACAAAACTGTGAGAAGTTTCTTAGATTTCACGCATGGAGTTTCAGAGGGGTCTTAAAGGTATATTGTATATGTGGACTTATTTCATGCCAATGATGCAGCAATTAGAGGCCAGCGCATTTATAATGCGCCTGAAGATATTGTCTTGGCAGTACAAACCACAAGATCAAATGCTGGGAAAAGCTGTCATAATATTGTGTTTTATATCACAGGCTTTATCTTAATTCCATCTGAAAACGGTAGACCTTTCAATCATATAATCATTTAATGTGTTAGAAGAGATTCTTTTCGTAATTATTTTTTTTTTTCCATAAATGGTCGCTATTTTTACATTTTATCGATTACATACACTGAAAAAAAAAAAAATCACTGTGAATCTATTTGACTTAGAAACTGCTAGTTTGTTTCACAAATAATTACAAACAAACATCAAGTAACTGAAATAAAGGTGACATTTTTTTAAGTTGATCCTACTTTTTGAAATAGATCTAGTATCTTTGTTTTATATACAACCTTAAAAATGTTTTTTAAAAGTGCATTTTTTTATATTTAAATTCTTTTTCGCAATATGCTGATATGTTGCTGCCATCTTTTTTAATTAATAAATGCAGATCAGATACTTAAGATCACTTGTCTGTCCTCTCGTGCTTTTGTATAAATGCAACACCACAGGTCAGCAAACCTTTGCGGCACACCAAGTTTGATCCAGCAGAATCAAATGAGATTTGAGCGCGACTGCAGAGCGAAAGATTTCAATGAAACTACAGTGGAAAAAAAGCATAATACAGGTGTGAAACAACATGAGAGTGAATGATTCCGTTCAACAATAAAAAGCCCAGTGGTATTAACAGTAGAGGGCACATGACAATAACATGTTGACCCATAGGTGTGAAGCATTTGCATATGAGGTGAAATCGTACTGTTAATGGGAGACACTTTTTGTGCAATTTAGTAAACAATCTTTTTAAAAACACTGATGGGATACAGAGAGTTAATGTTATATATTTAAATGTTCTCATTCTAAATGAGAAGTTCCATTCTTTTTTTTCTTTTGGATCACAGGGAAGCAGTTTGACCTGGAAAAATGGCAGCAGCTCAGTCATTGCAATCAGCAATCACCATTTGAACGTTGTCCACTCTTTCCTGCTACTGCGAATCCATTTAGATACAAATGTCTTCCCTGCACATCTGTGTAAACACAGTATATTTGCAGCTTAGACCCATTTCTATGCATCTACACTAAACAGTTATAGATGTACAGAATAGACTGTAAACATATATACACTACTGCTCAAAATTTTGGGGTCGGCAAAATATTTAAAATGTTTTTGAAAGCCTTTTTTTTTTAAATGTTTTTTAAGAATCTTATGCACACCAATGCTGCATTTATTTGGTCAGAAATAGAGTAAAAACATTAGAGCTGGGTTTTGACAAATTTCACGATTCGATTCTAATTCACAAACTTGTGATTAGATTCAATTTACGATTTGATTATTTTGGATATATATCAGATGCCAAATTTTCTCAAGGGAAAAAAAAAAAAAAAAATCTCTCAAGTAATACTGTAAAATATACATGAGAGTCAGTTGGTACTACATTACTACAATATTAAAGGTTAAAATGAAATTACTTAAATTACACTCAATGTTTTTATAATAATAAAGTTACAATATCATAATTATATTTCTACTCCAATTCATTTTTTAAATATAAACATTTAAATTGTGGCTGTCATAAAAACTTGACAGATTTATTCACTCAAACATAAATTGAACATTGAAGAACAGTAAAATTTACAATGAATATGTTACATTGTGCATATATTTAGCAAAATAAAGTTAATTTTTCTAGCAAGTTTATGTTTTTTTTCCTGAGGTAAATATGACGTTACATGACATTGTTTACAAGCCGTTATATTGACTGTTTTGCACGAGACAGGATATGGATTTTGGTAAGTTGTACTCTTTCTTTTAACATACCTTCGGATGTTTATTCATGTTTATTTCATACTGAAACTGGTTAAAGCGGAGAAGATGATCCAGCCCAAAAAAAAGTAATATTGCAAACTGTTATTCCAATTTCAAATAACTTTTTTTTTTTCTACGTGTAGGCCATGTATGGTAACCCAGGTTGCGGGTTTGATTCTCTAACCATTAGGCCACAACTGGTTTTAATATATTTTAACATGTAATTTTTTTCCTGAGAAGGCAAAGCTACATTTTTATCAGTGCAAAAATATGTCCCATGAAATAGATACTGATAGATTGCCATTTGAAAATGCAATTAATAGGTTATCTGTGTTTTTTCTAGATCACATGGTAGATCATTCAGCTCTGTGGGGGCACTGAGGAGCCGTGGCTGTGTGTATGAGTGTGTCTGTACGTGGGAGTATGAGTTTGGGGGTGACCATAACTGAAACTCACTGTTCGGAAGGAAACCCAGACATTTAACAAACACATTTTATGCTTGGACTCCTTTCTGAGGCCCTCCATTGTCATTTTCACTTGGGACCGGCTCTCGTCAGAAGAAACCTCAATGCTTTGGATGTCTCAGCCGAGGCGGGAGAGCTCAAATGTCCCGTACTGTGTGTTTACACATTATTATGTTTTGGTTTGATTTCACGACAAGCCCAGTCTAAACCTGTGAATGAGAGGCGTAATAGTTCTGCTCATTTCACCCAATCGTGCAAAAAAAGCGAGCGCTCTGCAGTACGGAGACCAGATGTTTTCACTTGGGCATGTGTTTTGTTTTGCTTTCACAATGTAGCGCCACTGCGCTGGCATGTCGCTCTGGCAGCTCCAGAGCGCTTCAGCTGCCCGAACCGCTGTTTCAATCCAACACGCTAATCAGATCAATGGATCCGAAGCGTGCCAAAACATCCCTGTAAGAGCAATAAACTGCAACACATTAAACGACCCAATACCACGTTGCATGTTTCAAACAGATTTTGTTAGTGAATCAGAACACTTCGCATATGAAAATATTATGAATGTCAATTACACTAACATTAATTTCAGAACTATTCTCAGATACGTGACCTCCTAAGTAAACCAGCCTTAAAAGAATTAGCCGTTCATGCATATCAGAGTGCGGTATGTAATTCCAGGCCTTACGATTATGTCTTGGCTACTTTGCAAGCATCACAGTTTAGTCAGGTATGCACCATTGGACTCATAAATATTCTTGCCTTCCTCAGAAGAATGACAAGTGACGCCAGACAGGCGCGTTCGCTATAGCAGTCGAGTGAAAGAAACCCTTAATTATCCATTGGCTCGTGGGTCAAACGAAGTCTTAATGATTTGGAATGACAACAGAGGAATAAAAGTTTCCTCCAACCACTTCCGTCCCCCCATCGATAACCGGCAGACCTCAAGCTCTTGATGGCTTCTCCAGAAGGATACAAAGTCCATTCAACTGTGGTTGCTGTTTGAAATAAAGTGACAACTTTTTATGAGCTCTGAAACCTCAGAAACTTTCAGCGCCATGCCAAAACTGATCCCGGCAGATCTCTTTCATGGGGCCTCTTAAAAAAGAAGGGATGCCTAAACGGAAATAATTCCCTTAATTGCTGCCATCATAGGCAACGGATGCTTTAGAGTAATGGGTTCTCGTAGCTGACTTAACAGCCTGCGCTAATCTGGTGTAAATACACTTCCAGTCAAAAGTTTTTGAACAGTACGATTTTTAATGTTTTTTTTAAAGAAGTCTCTTCTGCTCACCAAGCCTGCATTTATTTGATCCAAAGAACAGCAAAAACAGTACAATTTTTAAATATTCTCGATTGCTTGATTTCAAAGCTGAATTTTTAGCAGCATTACTCTACTCACGTGATCCAATCATTTTAATATTCTGATTTGCTACTCAAAAAACATTTATTATTATTATTATTATTATTATGTTGAAAAAAGCTGAGTAGAATTTTTTCGGGTTTCTTTGATGAATAGAAAGTTCAGAAGAACAGCATTTATCTGAAACAGAAATCTTTTGCAACATTATAAACGTCTTTATCATCACTTTTCAACAATTTAAAGCATCCTTGCTAAATAAAAGTAGGGGTTAAAGGCACACTCTAAGAAAAAACGTGCTTTTCACTGCGCCCAAAGTGTATGATTGCAGAAAAATATATACGTTTGTATTGAACATTTATGGAGCAACAGATTTTGTGTGACAATAAATCATACAAGTCGTTCATTTCGTTTAAAAAACTTATAAATGTGTGAGGTGGCAAGGCACACAGTATTGATACAAATACTTTAGATAAAAAATAAAAAGTTTTTTCTTGTTCAAAACAATTACTTTAGCAAAGTTTGTACTATTTTCTGCTTATTTTGATAGATAAAAGAATTCATTTTTGTTCAATAAATATTAAAATATGTTAATATAAAACATATAATTTTAAAATACAGAAACAATCATTTTAAAATGTTAAGATTCTGAAAGCATTGAATGAGATCCCGTAGTAACTGAATATAGGTTTGCAGTAGTAACAACAAATGATATTCTATCACATTGTATGACATGATTAATATTATGTTTTTAAATATGATGGTTTCATTCTAAACACGGTGATTATCTCCAAGACGGACATCCAACATAATATATGATATTTACTATCTGAATCTAACTCATGTTAATTATTGTGCCTTTTAGCCCCAACAGCAAAGGCGCTTTTTACCCCAAATACCATACTTTTACATATTCTTTTGTTATTTAAAAACTGCTGCTATAATTATCTTAAACCAAACTGAAAATCATTAAGAAGACCTTTGTCTCAAGATATATTCAAAATTGCTTGCTTTTCTCATATGCTACTTAAATCTACAACATCTACAACACCAAATATTAGATCAAGCAAGCACAGAATCGACTTGCTGCCCGCAATCGTGTCAAAGATCAGGCAAATTTGTACGTGTATCTTGAAAACCAGATGTTTTGGAAAGTGCTACGCCATCTTTTCCTGCCATGTAGTGGTTTAGAGAAAAATAATATCAACGGTGCCTTTTATTAATTTCTATATTTTCTTTCTACACATTCACAATTTCAATACATAGTTTACATTTAAACACATACAGTTTATATACTTATTAGGATAGATGTGGTTTAGAAATAGTAAAATGTGACTGGTAAAAAAAATGTATGATTAGAATATTGCCTAATAATTACACATGCTGTACTTACATATATTTGTGAAAAATATTTGAAAAAAAATATACATTTATATGTATACACAGTTTAGAATGAATGCATTTTGTGTGTGTGTTAATTTTAATATTTTTACATTAAAACAAAATGTTAAATGTTTAAAACATTCCGTTGGAGTCTCCACTAAGATTTCTAGATGTTGATTTTGGGATGCCAGTTTAATGCCAACTCCCAACGCCAGCATTTGTTGAAAGCCTGTTTAGAAATTGGGTGTAGGTTTACATATTTTCTCCATTTTCTGTCACACTCAATGTTCAGCTCCACTAGACGTCGTTCTGAATGGAGCGGAGAGAAGGAGAGAATCTCTGTTTGGTTTGTAAGTGTGTCAGGATTCAAAGGCAAACAGGAAATGCAATTACAGTTCATTTGGTCTCGCGACTAGGCCCAATTTCACAGCAATTTCTGCGAGACACCATCTGGTAAGTAGTCCTAATGAGGACTTTCATCTCTCTCGCACAGTGTAAAGCACTCTTTTGTGGTTTCATTCCATTGGAATTCAATACCCCTAATATTCTACAAGCTGTTTATACTGTACACTCGCAGTGTGGACACTTATGAGGACCTGGAACAAGCCGAGGCCTGTGTTTGTGGAACGCCACCATTAATGAACGGCCAACAAGGATTCAGTTACTATTTGACATTTTTGGGGCCAAAGGTTTCCTATTAGTACAGGCTGGAGCTAAAATATACATTATTTTCATAACCTGGGTGGCAAATTAAAGATTATGTGTAGCTGGTTAAACATACAGCATAAATTCAACATGTCCGAGGATCCTTGCAGTGAAACACACACCGTCTGAACACACAAAATTTAAAATCAAGTCATGAAATTTAAATACTGTAATCCTAATAAATTTATGCTTAGCATTACAGCATTTAAACATAATATTAATACTTTTATACCTGATAACTGACAATAAACATATTGCATAGTTCTTTATTTATTTATTTATTTATTTTTTAAGTTTTTGCATTTGCCACTTTTATGGAAGCCTGTTTCGTGCAATTTTGAGTTGTAATCTTGCAATTCTCACTTTTTTTCCTAGGAATTGTGTGATATAAACTTGCAGTTGTGACTTATGAAGTCAGAATTGCAGGATATAAACTCAGTTTAACCAAACTTGATTATATGATTAAAAAAAAAAAAGACACTACTTAAAGGAATATCTCGCTTCATTTTTCTTTCGAGATGTAGACTCGCAATTGTGTGCAAAAAATTTGAATTGTGAATTTTGAGTTTATATCTCGCAATTCTGACTTTACAACACAACTGCAAATGTATATCTTGCAATTCAGAGAAAAAGTCAGAAATGATAGTTTAAATCATGCAATTCTGAGAAAATTTTTTTTACCTATTTTTATTCAGTGGCGGAAACAAGCTTCTACTACAGTATTTGAAGGAATTCGAAATGTAAACTCGCAATGGTGTGAAAAAATATCTGAATTGTGAGATAACAGGTCACAATTCTGAGAAATAAAGTCAGAATTGCAAATTTATATCTTGCAATTCTGACTATATAACATGCAACTGCAAGTTTATATTTAACAATTCTGAGAAAAAAAAGTCAGAATTGAGAGTTTATATCATGCAATTCTGAGAAAAAAAGGCAAAATAGTGCAAAAGAGAAAGTCGCTATTACCTTTTTATTTTATTCAGTGGCGGAAAAAAGTTTGCTACTATTTAAAGGAACATCTCACCTCAACTAACTTTCTATCAAGATGTAAACTTACAATTGCGTGGAAAAAAAACAGAATTAAATTTAATTGAGATAAAAAGTCACAATCCTGAGAAATAAAGTGAGAACAAGTTTATATCTTGCAATCCTGTCTTTATTCCTCAGTATTGCAAGTTTATATCTTGCAATTCTGAGAATAAGAGTCAGAATTGAGAGTTTATATCATGCAATTCTGAGAAAAAAAGGCCAAATTGTGAGATAAAGTTACCTTATTACTTTATGAAAACAAGTTTCCTTACTATTTAAAGGAACATCTTATCTCTACTTTCTTTCTTTCATGGGACACAAATCAATCTTGCATAATATTCATGCTTTTTTACTAAACAAAAAGACAAAAAAGTGCAGCATATATATATATATATATATATATATATATATATATATATATATATATATATATATATATATATATATATATATATATATATATATATATATATATATATATGTCAAGCTAAAATATATTACAAATTTAAAAAAAAAAAATGTTAATTTGTAATATATTTTAGCTTGACAGCCCAAGTCACAATGCTTTTATTGTATATACATGAGCAGAGATTGTTATTATAAAACATTATTTTGTATTCCACAAAAGGAAAGAAAGTCAAATGGGATTGATGAAAGGATGAAAGGACGACAGAATTTTGGGGTAAATTATTCCTTATCCAATTTTAAATCGTCTATGACATGAAGCATGATATGGCTGGAAATATATACATTAAACAAACTAAATATATTTGAAAAATAAGAGCTCGTCAGCTTGTGATTTAAAATTTTCCTCCGGCTTTAAACTTCTCTGCAGTCATGATTGTCCCTGGCAAGAGCTTATAAAAACCATATCATCTGTAATTTAATTGCTGAAACACCCACAATTAGTGGGGTAAGTTGTATTACATAGTCGTAGAGACTGTGTTTTCGGTCATCCAAGCCCTTTGCTACCTGTGCCAAGACCCTGAGCCCAGCGGCACTTATGCTGGACCACCCAAACGCCATGGAGGAAAAACCAACAAGGGTTTAAGCCACAGACTTAGCATAATCTCAGCCTCCTCTTAAAAAACTTTGACAAAGGACTGTTCCCCCTTCATTAACTCACAGGCATATGCTGATTGAAGGTTTCAGTTTTCCATGACTGGACAGTTTTGCAATAGAGTTCGTAAGTGAAGCAAGCTGCCCAGAGCTGCCACTTCAGTCTATGAATGAGTAGTAGCCTTTGGCGCACACTTCAAACAGGAAAACAGTCTTCAAGAACATATGACTAAAACTAAAAAACCCTGTGCCAAAGTATGATGTTTTAAACCATTCGTCTCATAGAGAATTATTGTATTATTTTTTTGACCAATCATTCTATTCGTGCATTGACCCAATACCCAAAGGCTCAAGCCTCTCTGCTCTGTTTAAAAGATGCAGTATACTAGATTGTCATATGCAACCTAGAAAAAATTCTGGACTTTTTCTCCATCTCGTCATTGTGCAATACTGCTCCCTTTTGGTAGAGACTTTAAATGTCATTTGAGAAAACAAAAGTCTAAAAGAAAGTAAGTATGAAATATACTTAAAATATTTAATATGCAAGGGCTGAGCACTATGACCAAAAAATATCCCCCCCAAAAAAAAAAAAAAAAAAAATTCATAAGTCAATATCAATAATTATCACAAATTTCAAATCTTTATAGGCTCGTTTTTATATGGTGTAATGTACTGATTATCACAATAATTATCATTATTGTTTTATCGCCCAGCCCTAATACAAGTTAAATACATTAAATACAACTTAAAAAGATACATATATATTATATATTTTATATATATATATACACGCATACATATATACACACATATGAAGAGTTCAGATGCAAAACCAGCTAAATCCATCTAATGTCTTTCTTTAAAAAATGCATTTTTATCAGGCTCAGATGTATAGGTTTCTATGTAAGTACCGGTACTTCTGATTGGGCTGAGGCTGGTATTTTAGCGAGCTTGAAGAAAAAGTATTTGATGGACGTATAATATGTGTTGAGAGCATTCACTCAGTATCATTATCTCATTTTTGACCAACTCTTCATATATATATAAATTTTTATAATGTTAAGCTGTAATTTAGCTGTAATTGTCAAATTCAAAAATGTAAATAAATAGATAAATATATTAATAATATAATTTTTAAGGATATAACTTTGAATATCTTTACTGTGCTTCATTTTCAATTAAGCTGTAATCAACAAGGTTTATAAATCATAAAAATCTATTTAAATATTTCAAAAATATGGAATAATATAATATAAAATATAAATATAATATTATATATAATATATAATATAAAATATAAAATAATAATTTTCCTTAATGTCCTGCAACATTATATTCTCAATTAATATATTGCTTATATTGTTTCATTCTGTTAATTTAAATAACAGTTTTTAACACATATTTAATGGAATAGTTATACTTTTAAACAACTATTTATCACACCATTTCACCTGGCAATCAAAAAATGGTGAATGGTGAAACTGATGAATCTATCTATAGGATCTATAACAAAAAGATATAGTTTCAAAAAAAAAAAAAAAAAAAAAAAAGAGCAGACACCTCTCTGCTGAATTTAAGACCACATGAATGTTATGCAAATTTAAAAACTCCATAAAAGCACTATTGCTTTTGTAGTTATTTCATCATTTCCTGCAAGGGGAATCCTCACCGTTAACAATAAACTGCATTACTCAAATGAAACTTCTGAAGAACAGATCCCTCCTGACATTAACCTATAGGCTGAGAACAAGGTAACTGTTCTTTAAACTCAGCTGTTATATTCATAAGATTATAAATCAGTCTACATAAGTTGAAAATCTGCATCGTATGGCATAAGAATGATGAGACTTTATCCACATCAATACTTCTTCAAAAATCTGACCATTATTTTCAGAATCAAATATACTTTGAATGAGAAGTTGCAAACCACATTAATAATTCATTAGCTGTAAGACTATGAATGGATGGAGGGTGTATACTGTTGTAATAACAGTAAATTGTGCATAATTAATAATAACATGCAACTAACCCTAAGCCAAACCCTATTCCTAACCCTACAGTAAGTACATGTTGTTAATAATTACTACTCAATACTTAATATATTAAACATCAAAATATAAAGTACTAATCAAACAAAAATAGATTAATAAATTAATAAACTGTATTAAACAATTTGAAAAATTAATTAATTAATTAGAAAACTAATTCAATATTAAATTGTAATTAAAAAGCTATGTTGCAAGAAGAAGAAGGAAAAAAAAAAAAAAAAAAAAAAAACATGCTAGAAGGCAGCCACGTACATGACAAGAAATAAATAAATATCCTGTACTATAGAGCACTACTGCTCCAGCAATGGACTTTCTGTCTGTCACCATGTGATGCAGAGGCAGGGGTGTCGTAGTTGGGTGAAAAGTGGGACTAAATTACCAGGGCCCCAAGTGGGGGGAGGGCCCCTGAGGAGTGAAATTTTATTTTCTTGCAGGCCTATAATATTAGGCTACCTTTGGTGGCATCTACTGTTAGCTTTTAAGCATTCTGCAAATAAAACAGAAATTCAGAGAAGTTGTGTAATAAGGCTTTTTTTGTTATACATATAAGAGTTCTTAGATTAGTAGTAAGGTTAGTTGTAGGTAGTTGTGAACCTCGAGCTTACGGGGGCCCATGGCCACTGCTTGTGCATAGGGCCCAGAATTTGGTGCTACGCCCCTGTGCAGAGGTCTTAATTTAACATTGTTTTTGGTAAAATTCATCTTCCAGTACACTGTTATTTACCTCTGGCAAACAATATGTTGAAAAATTAATTTGCTCTGCACAAAATCCATTTGCTATTCAGTGCAAATCCCTGACTTGAATATAAAGCTTCATGTGTAAGAGTGTGAGCTGATGCATTTTTAACATGAAGTTCTTTATTAACTGCAGGCATTTATCTACAGCTTCAATTAAATGAGCAACGTTCATATTCAATGTTTCCTCCTGATTAATTCATGAATACAATTAAAGATTTATAGCCCCCATTAAGCATGCGGCAAAAGAAATGCTCTAATTTGAAGAGAAAGGAATAATTTATGAAACTGGTAAAACTTTATACTATATTAAAAAGAAATATTAGGGTAAAATACTTAATATGGATATTGAAGCAAAAAAAGATTGTGTAGTTACGGCATCCACCAGCAGGGGCCATGCTAACCATCCAAACCATGACCCCTTGTTCACTACCAAGTCTGCTGCTGTTTAGTCATTAGGTGTTTACTGTATTTATTAGTGTAGGTAATCTGTTGTTTGCGACTCTGTCTCACCGTCTCAGTGTATGTGAAGCTAACAGGAGACCCGTCTTCTCTGACAGCCTGTAAATCCTGTACTACACAGAGCAGCAATCGGACTGACAGCATAAGATTCTTACAGCTGCGCTCTGCTTGGCCTCATGCATATTATGAAAGACATCTAGAACACACAGACAGTTCTGGCATATTAAAAAAATAGCTCTGCAGGTTTCACAGGTTAGTCACACAACTTGATGTGCCCTTATACTTTTTTTTTTTTTTCTGTGCATTTCATCAGAAGGTTTTCAGAAGGTTGGATGTGAGAGTCTAAGATGCACTTTTTGGGTCTTGTTAAATTAATTAATAGATCTTCTAGTTTAAAATTAATGTAGGCTGATTTGTTTATGGGACTGCAAGGGAAAAATTCTAAATCATTTAAGAAACGTCTGGAGGAAGAAAAACGCTAAAAACCATTCGATGGAAGTAAGACTACATGAAAACTAAATGCACTAGTACTACCAGTCAAAAATTTGCAAGTGTTATGTTTCACTAAGGCTGCATTTATTTTTGTATAAAATTCAGTAAAACAGTAATAATATGAACTATTTTTAATATAATTTAAATTATCAGTTTTCCTGTTTCTGCCACTGAATAAAAAAATGTTATCGCAACTTTTAAATCGCGCACAATTACACAGGTCACAGTTACATTTTCATGACTCACAGCCTCACAAATGTGCTTACAATGAATTCATTTTTTAAAATTAAGTTTAAAATAAGAAAAAAAAAAACATCAAAATCGTCTCTTCAAATCAAAAAATTGAATCACGTGATATAAACTCACAATTGCGAGTTAAAGTCAGAATTGTTTACTCACAATTCTGACATTTTTTGCAGAATCGCTCAGAAAACTCACAATTGAGAGTTATAAAGTCAGAACTGAGATATAAACTCGCAATTGCTTTTTTTCCCTCAGAATTCTGATATAAACTCGCAATTGAGTTATAATGTCAGGATTGTGTGATATAAACTCACAATTCTGACTTTTTTTTCTCAGAACTGCGATATAAACTCGCAATTGCAAGTTATAAAGTCAGAACTGCGAGATAAAAAAAGTGACTTTTTTCCCCTCACAAAAGCGAGTTTGTATCTCGCAATTATATCACACAATTCTGACTTTTTTTCTCAGAATTGAGAGATATAAACTCGCAATTGCAAGTTATAAAGTCAGATTTTGAGGAAAAAAAAAGACTGACGTTTTCAAAATTGCAAGTTTATATATCACAATTATGACTTAAAAAAAATTCTGAATTGTGAGATGTAAACTCACGAAAAAAAAGTCACTATTGAGATCAAAAAAAGTCACTATTACCTTTTTTTTAATTTTTTAATCAGTAGCAGAAATTGGAGTCCATAGTTTTCTCTTGTGATACAATTTAATTTTTTTTTTTTTTCCGTGATGCAAAACTGAATTTTCAGCATCATTACTCCAGCCTTCAGTCTCACAATGATCCTTCAGAAATCATTGCAATATGCTGATTTGCTGCTCAAGAAACATTTATTTCAAGAGAGACTTCTTAATTACTTCAAACTTTTGACCGACAGTTACTGATTATCTACTTTATCTCATATTAAAATGATTAGTAAATTACAATGAAGAATGAACGATCACTTCAAGAACCTATTATTATGTGCTTAACATCTCACTGGCAGCCTTTGTAAAACAGTGCTTAAAGAAACTGAAGGTTGTGACAACAAGATCCAACATCCACAGCTGCTATTAGCTCACTATGTAATTACATACATTTCCTAGAATCTGTTTAACATCAGTTAATCCGTTTCAGCATCGCCCTGAACAAAGTCACTAATGCATCTACAAATGAAGGCCAAAAGCCTCTGGAAAGTCCCTGAACCCATCAGCTTCATTGATTACAGGCGATGGAAAATTGTTTACTGGTTCAAAAAGACAAATCTAATCAATCAACAATAAATCCTTAAACAACTGAGGTTTGTGTGTTTACAGCAGTGCATGCTGGGTACGAGAAGGGCTTTTTGAAAGCTACAAGACAATTGCTGAGTCCCAGTTCGCATCTTTATTTGTGTATGCGATCAAAGCGACAGTTACAGTACAGAGTACAATCCATATGACTTACAGTCTTAAACCTAAACAAACTGGTGAAGGCGATACGTAATTTACCAAGCAAGTTTCAAAATAAGAAAAATACTTCAGTCATTAAACCATCAAAAGCATTATAAAATAACATGTCTAGATTAATCTTTATTTGAAGAAATAATACATTTCTAAGCATTAGATAAGCTGCTGTTCATCAGGTCATTTTATAAAGTTACATTAAAGAGCAATGATCATAAAATGATCAATGACACGTAATTCATATTCAAACATTAACATTACTTAAAGGTTAAAGAGTTTAACCAAACACTTTGGGGTTTTGTGCACACATTTTAACACTAATAAACATTTACTACCACAAATGACCACCAATCTATCATTATTTTTTGACAGATCTTTAGTTTTAATGTAATCTCATTAGTATTCATAATTATTCAAATTCATGCATACACACACTAACAACAAGGTAAATTTTGTAAAATAACAGCACTTTTAGCAGATTTAGCATTTCCATTTACTATAAATAACATTCTGTAAATCCAAGCTAACCCAAGCTGATTTTTTCTGTAGTGGAAATAGTCTAATATTTATGTAAGTGCAAGTCTTTACTTGTGCAAGAGATCACAGGCCTGCTCCCAGTTTTCAAGTCAAATTGTTTGTGAAGAGTTTTTTTTTTTTTTTTTTACACCATTAGAAGCCAATTTCACAACCTTTAATCAAAGCCAAGCCAAACTGCAGTACATTTTAAAAGAGCAGCATTTCCATTCATTTGGACTTCCTGCAAGAAACGGACAGTGAAACAGAACAGCGAGGGCTGAAAATCCATTCATCGGTTCAGTAGTTTGCTTTCAATGCCATTGCTTGATGACGCACGTTCTGACAGCCTCAAGAGAAATTGAAGTTGATTTGAATGATAAAATGCATATAAAAGATGGAAAATAAATGTCCACATTAGATCCCCAACATTTCCCGTGAACAAAAAGATTTCCACCCACTGACAGCTGCTACAGCAGGGACCACATCCAAAAAGAACAAAAATTAGCAAATGATGCGAATGATGATAAAATGATGAACAAATGATGGTAAAAGTGTGTGTGTGTACATATATATATATACATAAAAGTATATTTTGTATGCATCAGTGGTTCCATTTCATGTGTTTTCCTCATTACGTTTCTGTATGTATAATGGACCTGACTAAGAAATCATTGCATCCTCTGATAGCATCATTTATTTGCACATACTGTCATGTTTTTCTTTCAAACCAACCTTCTCATTGAGCACAAACTCATGATGCTTTTTTCCATACATCATTATATAGTGTGCTCCAAAAAGGACTAAAACACACAATAAACACATATTATAAAAATAAATACCTTGTGAAAAAGTACTTAACAGTATTGAATGTACACTTGTAATGTACTTCATCTTAAAGGTATATTTAAAAAAAAAAAAAAAAAAAACCAGTACTAGCAGATGATGTAATATTAAAGAAATGAAAGGCCAGTTAAGCAGACTCACAGGTGAAAATACAAATCTATTTAAATACATGACAAACAAGTTTCAATAGATGTGACATTTAGCGGTAAACTTTAACCATATTTCAAAGAAAACAGAATTATGAAATTAGATACAAAGATCTACTCAAGTCCTATTTCAAAAATCACTCTCAAGTAACTGCTGATATTAAACTAGAATATATAATTATTTAAAGGATTAGTTCACTTACAGAATTAAAATTTCCTGATAATTTACTCACCCCCATGTCATACAAGATGTTCATGTCTTTCTTTCTTCAGTCGAATGAAATTAAGGTTTTTGAGGAAAACATTCCAGGATTTTTCTCAATATCATGGACTTCAATGGGAGCCAACAGGTTGAAGGTCCAAACTGCAGTTTCAATGTAGCTTCAAAGGGCTCTACACAATCCCAGCCGAAGAAAAACGTGTCTTATCTAGTGAAACGATCTGTAATTTTCTTAAAAAAAACCTAATCATGTTGGAAAAGTCATGCGAGATTAGTTCTTTGTCTGTGTACTTTGGTTAAAAAGTACAAAAAAAGTAGGGCGAAAAACATCTAATTTTCTTCTACAACTTTAAAATTATCTGAAATTGTTGTTTACCTTATTTTGTAAAGGACCTTTGACTTTCTTCACACGTTCACTTTGTAAACACTGGGTTGGTACTTCCACACGTGCATTATTACGTAATCCCTGGGGTCGAGCTAGTGCAAGATAAGCATTTGTGGTTAAAATGTATGTAACTTATTATTTTTCTATAAAATGTTTGTTTTACTAGATAAGACCCTTATTCGTCGGTTGGGATTGTGTAGAGCCCTTTAAAACTCCGTTGAAACCCTCAAATTGGAAGTTCAAACCTTTGGGAACCATAGAAGTCTACTATATGGAGAAAAATCCTGGAATGCTTTCCTTAAAAACCTTAATTTCTTTGCGACTGGAAAAAAGAGAGACATAAACATCTTGGATGAGATGGGGTGAGTAAATTTTCATGACATTTTTATTCTGGAAGTAAACTTATGCTTTAATTGTAAACAACATGCAGTAAGGTGTCCAAAAACATTACATTCAAATCGCACTTACGGTAAATATATTCTTTTAAAGCATGATTCCAGTTGGCTTAAAGGTCAAGTACAAAGCTAACTGTAAGTTCTTCAGTGAGAGCTGAAGAGCCCTTAAAATAGCATTGATGGTTTAATCTTCAGTGGCGTTGAATACTGCGTCCACACCTTTGGAAATTACTACCTGATAATGTAGAAAAGCACTGACATTTGCTAGGGATAGAGAGTGTGAAAGATCAACAGTCAGGTTAAAAAAAAAAAAAAAAAAAAATTCCAGCTATAAAATTCAGAGTGTTGTTCTCACAGCAGGGAGCAATAACCCATGACAGATTCATTCACTGGATGTAGGATCATTGGGTTACAGACAGTTGATCTTCAACCCAGACAGTCAAGTGATCTTCAACCCAGTTCCAATTTAGTTTAATAGTCATGCATGTTCTACCTTTGCAATTTTGAATTTCTGGTTCCATCATCCCAAAATCAATGGGCTTCTTGAATGGGTTTTTGGTTAATGTCTGAAATAAGGTCTGTGTTTAACACAAGCTCAAGATACTTTCATCTTTTATTCTACAACTTAAATACATCAATAATACACCATGCGTTTTACTGTCCTACTGCTATTATTGACACATTTTGCTATACTGAATCTCCAGGAACCTATAGAAGCTGTATGAAATGAGAAGGACAGTTTGACATTGTCACGTTGTCACACCAGTGACAGTTGTAATCCTAATCAACAGGATGGCTCTCTATGACTCCTGTGCAAGCTGAAGTCAACACACGGGTGAATGAGTTTGTATAATTCGTCCATGTATGAAGAGGGATTACTCTGAACGAAAAGGTGGGGAAAAATATTATGTGCACGGTGCAAATGATTATGATTACAGGATGTCAAACAGGAGTGCTTCTCCTGGGGAAGTGGAGGTGAAATTGAAAACCCCTGGATGACATTTGCAGTCAATTCATACGGAGAACCTGGAATGGATCGATACACTTCTAAACTGTCTCCTGCTGTTGATTATGGTGCAGGAACGTTCTTGCTGGGGGTTGGTAAGTGCTGCTTTTTCATACTGCTATTGAAAAATACAAGCAAGGTTTTACATTTTCTATATGATGTTAATGATTGCTCAATGACATGTTTACATTAGACTGGATTTGATGCTAAACAAGGTGCAACTCATTAGAAATCATACCAACTAGATCAGAATCCAGTTCAAATCTAAAATATCAGTAGTCGACACCGGGGACATGATCGACTAGAAATGGCCAAGCAATGGTTTTGTACAATGTTCGAAAGCCTTGCAATCCAGCGTTTTAGTCATTATTTCAATCTTAGATCAGTATAAGCCTCAAGCACAGTACATTAAACTACATAAAATGTTCAATCAAGCCTCTGTCCCAGGTCGCATTTAGATGCAGAATCACATTACATTACATTAAATTACATTAAAAGATGGAGATTATGTCATTGATATATTACGCCATTCACCATTATTAGGAGCAATGTAGAGAAATGTCAAAGTCAGAGAGCCATGAAAACCTAAGTCTATTTTATACTGTAGACGAGACAAGTTACTTCTACATAAATTCCCAGGCATTTAATTGTAGCAGGTGATAAAAGCCACTACGCACATTAATGAACCACTTGTATAATAGCAACCAGCACTCCTACTGCATACAAATACAGTCACAAGTTCTAAAGGATGCACTTCTCATCTTCAAGACTTCTCTCAACATACGTTTACTGTCACCAGCTCTGACATCACTCTTTAAAGAGCACAGATATGAATAGAACCATTTTATGCTCTTCACAGCATAAATAAAATATTTTGCAAAAGATTCTCCACAGCAGCATACTAACAAAACAAAGAGATCGCTTTAATGTCTCACACATTTCTCCTACATCACAGTGGCGTTAAATGCAATCTCTCTTGCTTTTCTCCTCAAAAAAAGACCCCAGTAATCTCACATATGTCTTCTTAAGAAGAGATCAGAGTTTGAATTCAGGGATGTCAACATGAACTCATCAAATTCTTACAAGACCATAAGATCTGAGTTAGAAACCTTAAAAAAAATATAGGTTCCAAAACAGGTTTTTGCAGTGACACCAAGAAAGAACAATTCTTGGTTCCCCAAAGAACCTTTCTGAACAGTTCCTAAAAGAACCATTTAATCTTAGTGTGAAGAACCTTTTAACAATCATAAAGACCCTTTTTCCATGAAGGTTCCATGGATGTTTAAAGGTTCTTTATGGAATTACAGATGCCAATAAAGAACATTTTAACTTTTTAAGACATTTTTAAGAGTACATGCTACCCACATTCTTCACTAAATCACAAAAAACTACAATTAGCATGTATCATTTTAAGGATTAACACTATGTTGTTACTTTGACAATTATTTAAAACATTATTTATTATTAAAATGGGAATGAATTGTATTTGCACTGATTCCTTGTTAAATTTTATTTAGTTGTGATGTAATTTAGTGTTTTGTATGACTTTTTAGCTGAAAAGAGATCTACTAAATGCCAGTACAGACCTCTATAAATCTAGAAATATTAAGTACTCACTATGGATATATGTTTCACTATCTCTAGGTTATGCATTGCACAAAAATGAAAAAGTCTTAGATATTTGCTCTGAGAATCAATTCAAGTGTAATACCTGCAGTTCTTTACATACAAGTTCTTTATTGGCAGTTGCATGAAGAAACTTTAACATCCATGGAATCTTTTCATTACACAAAAGGTTCTTCGATTTTTAAAATGTACTTCACATTAAAAACAAAAATTTACCTTTTTTTTCTCTATAGCTTCACTGTCCAAATTTTCGCTTTAAACTTTTATTGTTAAGTGTAAACTCTGGAAAAAAAAAAGAAATCTATATGTGCTTTCATATCATGAATTGACAGTGCATATACTGTGGAGCTGAAGAAATGCTCTTTCTAATGTATCTCTTTGAAGGTCAGAGGAATAAGATCATTGAACATGTTCTTCCTGTGCCCTCTGGAAGGTTAGATGCACAGTGCAGAAATATAGATATATATATATATATATAGAGAGAGAGAGAGAGAGAGAGAGAGAGAGAGAGAGATTCCATTGCAACCACTCCATATTTTTTTAACCAAAAAATTAGTTTTCACTCCGAAATTATTAGTGAATTTTCACAAATAATTACAAAGAAATGTTAAGTAACATGTTAAGTTAAATGTGAAATTTTGTAATTTCACAAAAAGACCTACATTATACTTACTTGTAAAAACATTAACTTTAAAAAAAATAATAATAATAAAAAAAAAAACTTTACAGTGTACATCTAGGTAAAGGTGCTTACAAACAAAGGTATCTTTATTGACAGGATGCAATATAAACACTCCTACCGATGGCAGCGTTTTTCAACTTTTGGACACCGCCAGTGTGTGCAGAGCACAGGCCAGACCAGTGTTTCCTAAAAGTGCCCACCTGATGTGCTCAAGAGATTGTGTTTGTGCTCCACTGAGCTGTAGAAAGCAAATCACTGAGCTGATGAACGTCTTTGTTATGCTTTCAGAGACAGCTCACTTGACTGTGTGCAAATCCCTAAGAATGTACTAAGAAATATCTAACAGTGATTTATTAATTTACCCCATTTCTGTCTAGTTCCTGATAGCGTACAGCTGTGGGAGCATACACAAATTCAGTGCTTAAAATCTAATCTTTAGAGCCTAGTTATGTAAACAGTTTAACTGCTCAAAACACTAAATTAACACCAGTTTAATGCTTTCCTGTCAAGGACGCAATGCCACGTCAGGCGCTTTGTCTGATTAAAGAGAGATTAAACTGAATGTAAAGCAATATTGTTCTTTAGCTTAATTATTGTTAGCACCTCACAATAGAGACAAATCAGAAAAAACAAAGTGCAGGAAAAAAGAAAAAAGGCATAATTATATTTTCTAATTAGCAGCTGCCTGCATTCTCACTGCAATCAATGCAAGAGCAGTGAAACGACATGTTCATGTCAGAGTGCATCTGTTATCATGAAACAGCTTCAAAGAATACCTGTTAGGCTTTTCTGAGAATCTGTTTTAACGCTGGCATGATGTTAATGTCCCTGCTCAGAATAATAGGTCTATTTATGAACCTGACATGAACAGATGCTGACATAGTTAAATGTCAGTAACCTGATGTGCTAATCTGAAAAGACCTGCGTCCAACAACCTACAGATAAAGCACAATCTCTAAAGACTGCCTTTGTCACACAACACCCATGTGTTTTACAAATGGTCATATTTTAATTGGAAATTTAATAAGGAAAATGTCAAGCTATTAATTGTTAGCATAGCTATCTCTAGCTAACTGAATTTCGGATGTGTTTAATTTGCATTACATAGAGGACTGCATCCCATAAAATCATGCCTTTACTTACATTTTTGCAAAACTCCATATATACTCCAAATTAACTGAAATTAACTCTACTGGCAGTAAAATTGCAACAACTTTTATCCCTTTTCACACAAATTTTGTTTATGGGGGCAGATTATTTTACTACAGTGCATGATTTGTAAACTAATTCATTTCGACATTTGCATCACCAACCCTCTACGGACACCTTGGCAATAGAATCTCCACTGGCTAGTAAATTTTTTTTGTTTACTCGCCAGACTGATATACTATACATATATACTATATCTGAAAATACACTTTTAACATCAGTTAGTCAAGCATTATAATATGATATTATGATAATCAAGTATTTTTATTATTTAGTGATAGAACTTTAGTAATTAGAATTGAAACTTGGTAATCATGTATGAATATTAGTGTTTTTAACTAACAATTAGACTGATAAGATGATAACAAATTCTACTACTAAGAACAATATAAAACGCAGTAAGGACTAATGAGCTGCTGGATTCATGAATATTAATCAGGTTGTGTGCATACGCTCAAACTGATTTGCAGAAATCAAAACAGGGAAACTTGCTTCACAGTTTATTTCAGATTCGAATATGATCTAACTCCTCTTTTTAACAAATATTTTATGAAAAATGTCCATGCAAGACTGAGTTGCAATGATTTCAGATATATATATATATATATATATATTTTTTTTTTTTTTTTTTTTTTTTTTTTTAGAGCAGACATTATTGCTTTGGTTATGGACAGCAGACATCTATTTGGACACTTAAAAATAAAATTGCACAGATGATCAAATATCAAACTGGCATCAGCAAACAACAGCCAGTGCTTTTCTCTGAACTCTGAGCCATTTTCTGTAATGACTTGAATTTTTGTAGATGAATGAAATCAGTTCTCCTCAAGTTCACATAGGTGTCCTGTCACAGTGACCACAGGTGTAGAGAGTCACATTGACTTTGAATATTATTTAAACAGTAGGACCACAAAGTTTTTCTTGTGAAATAATCTGCTTAAAATGGTGCTTGTACTGTCTCTCTTTTAAATAAATGTCACTTGGTTTGATATTGTGATTCAATTCAAGAACATTTCTTTCATGTGTGGCTTAAATGTTCACTTTGGGGTGCGAACCTATCAATTTTATGGTTTTATGTGGACAGTCTTTATAATACAGTTGCATAAGGTTTTAATTCACCTCAGGCGCCATGACTGCAGCTGTTTGGAACCAAATAACGTAACTGAATATTACTGTACAGATGCCATTTCTCAAAACACCACTCTTGTTTTTCTTAAGAATATTTCCAAGAACACTATTTTGACCGCACAAGAGAATCAGTCAGAATCCGTCTCTTCCCTCCTTTCATATTGCCATCGGCTACATTGACATGACATGCCTTGCTGTTTAGCCCAGGGTCTGTAAAATTGATCTTCGGGTGGATTTTCATCCCGAACAGATGACGTAGAATATATTTTTTTCAGCTGAAGAGTCATCATGATTGCTTAGTGACATTTACATTTTTCACTGGCATTTCAGTGGTTCCTTCAGCTTACTGAGTTAAACAAAACAGCTTCGAAAAAAAATTCTATGCATATAGCCTACTGTAGAGGTTAAAAAGCAAGGAATGGACTGAAAAACAAGTCAAAACATAAGGTTGGTATCCTTCAAATTTACAAAATAAATATTCATACAAGTATTATTTCAGTAGCAATAGATGCAATAGAACCATGCAGATAGACGCAGATGAGAAAGAGTCAGGTGATTATTGCGTGCCAACAATAAACAAAACCATGTACATTTTAATTCTTTATTTACGTTACCATATCAATAGTCAAAACGAATCTCACAGCTAATAATCAACTTTAACACTGAAACTATTCAGTTCAGGACACATCAATAATCCTGTCTGAGGGGAAGCACGTTTTGTCCAATTCAGTATCGTCGAAAAGACAGCAAAAAGACAGAAAAACTAAATTGCGGTACAACAATAACACAAATAACAGATTAGGTCGAATAATTCGCAATTATGTAGGCAGCCGCTAAAAACAGTGAATACAAATATGTAACAGCCTTACCTTATGAAGCTCTTCATGGAATGTAAAAAAAATCCAAAAATAATCCAAGATGAAACAGGAAACTCGATTTGATTAAGTGTAATTGCCATGACCTTGTAAAAACAAAGCTGTATACACACTGTCAAACTATTAGAAGTTGGCTTTAAACCATAAAATAAACAACTAAAGCTAAAATATCAATACATAAAAATGTAACTATCGTTAGCAAATGGAGTCTTTCGTACGCTTGGAGTTTGTTTACTTCTGTGACAGTCTCTTTTGGAGCGGAATCGCTTGTTTGTTTATTAATAATAATAAATAATAAAAAAACATAAATAATACATCTGAATATACTTTTCTAATGTACATGAATAATTTTGAACTTCATTTTTGGGAGATGATCCTTATGTTGTGCTGATTTTACACCCACCTGTACAGGCCCGCGTAATGCACGCACCTCCTAACGTAACCACGCTGTGCGTGAAAAGTCCCGCGTTTAAACTACTGTATGCGTATGTGCGTGTACTTAAATAATCGCTTGCTTTTTCGTTTTCTGCTAATATTTAAAAAAACATTTAAAGTTAAAAAATTAATTTTAAAGTCAAATCATTTAAAAAAAAAATCGTTTATTTTGTCATTTAAATTTTACTTTTTTACCACTTATTTTTTTTCCAGCTATACTCTCCATCCTGGGCAATGCAGCTGTCCTGGTAACAGCCGCATGGCGTCACAGCGTTCTCAAAGCTCCTGAGCTCCTCACGGTCAATCTGGCCGTGACTGACATTGGAATGGCTCTCAGCATGTACCCACTCTCAATCGCCTCTGCTTTCAACCACGGCTGGATTGGAGGTGACCCTTCCTGCCTGTACTATGGCCTGATGGGTATGATCTTCAGCGTGGCCAGCATCATGACCCTGGCCGTCATGGGGTTAGTGAGATATCTGGTGACAGGAAACCCTCCGAAATCAGGTACTGTGCTGATTGCATTAGGTCCTAAATGACATTAAAACAGCATCTTAAAATGTAAAAAAAACATTCATTACTTTAATGATTCAGTATTTCATTTACTTTAATTGCTATTTGCAACAAAAACAATGTTTTCTTCTGTTTTGTGACACATATACAAGTAAAATGCATTATCAGAAAAGACAAAATGTAAAAAGGGGAAATAGATTTATATGCTCTTGCAATAAGTAGTAATTTCTAGTAGATATTTACATGTATTCAAATTAACAACAGACTGTGTAACTTTCCAGAAAAGGTTTTTTGTCTAAATGGGCTACTTGCATCAAATATCCTCCTTTTGTGAATTTACAGTAAAGTATTAGACACGCTCAGCCAACAGTATGACCCATTTTAGGAGTGGTTGAGATCATGCAGAATGAGTTTTTGAAATACCCTTATGTACCAGTATGTAGACTCTTGTATATTTCTAATTGGGTGAGTAATTCATACCCAAACTGACCACTTATTTGCTCTTGAAACACAAGGACATCATCTATCCTTCAAATCTTTAATGACGCATGAAAAAGTCACTGGAGAATATAGACAAGCATAATGATGGTTCATCTGTAATTTGAGTGATCTATTTAAACACCCAATTGTTTTCCAATTAGTTTCTCTTTGCTGTGTTTTTCTTTTCCTTTTCAAATGAACAACCAGTTATTTACCTTCAGATTTCCTCTCCATTACAAAGAAATTAGGGAAAATAGGTTATTGGCATTGGGATTTTTACATCAGACGTCTTAAGTTGTCTTTATAGGCATAGCTAGATTTATTTCTAGAATGTTAAATGTTTGCTAAAAACTCTTGTCTATCTGTTCCAGGCAGCAAGTTTCAAAGAAAAACTATCAGTATATTGATTGGTGTCATCTGGCTGTATTCACTGCTGTGGGCAGTGTTTCCTCTTCTGGGATGGGGAGGATACGGGCCAGAACCCTACGGTTTGGCCTGCTCGGTGGACTGGGCTGGGTACCAGCACTCCTTAAATGGCTCTTCGTTCATTATGGCTTTGGCCATCCTGTGCACCCTGATCCCATGTGTGGTCATTCTGTTCTCCTATGCTGGCATCGCCTGGAAGCTCCACAAGGC
This sequence comes from Cirrhinus mrigala, assembly GCA_036247105.1. Taxonomy (NCBI): domain Eukaryota; kingdom Metazoa; phylum Chordata; class Actinopteri; order Cypriniformes; family Cyprinidae; genus Cirrhinus; species Cirrhinus mrigala. Next base: position 29,577,677 of record CM070026.1, read on the forward strand.
CTATCAGTCCATCCAGATCAATGATAACCTGCCCAACTCTGGGGCCGTTGAGAGAAAGGTCACCCTGGTAAGGGTTATCTAAAATATTAAGTGTTTTCTCCAAATATACAGGCTCTAATCTGACTGGCTAGCTTCACACAATTTCTGAGCACCGGGATGTACTGTACTATACAATACAAAGCTGGCTGAAAATCAGTGAACTTGTCTTTTAAGTGTTCAACAACATGCAGGGTCAGAGTACGTCCAAACCCTGGAGCGTTAACACATCTGCAGGAAGCTTAACAGTTTTCCTTCTACAGTGACAGACACTGATTCACACCCCAGCTCAGTCTTTTGTCCACAACACTTTCTTTTTTTGCTTTTTTTTTTTGTCTTTTTTTTTGAATGTTTTTGTTGTTCGGTGCTCAGATTATAGAAGTGGGTAAAGTGGTTGAAGGTCAAGCCCCATCCAGTCCTTAAAGGTCACTAATGGATATAAGGATTTCCTAGAAATAGCCTTGTCATTTTCCAGGCACTTGCATCTAAAGCTTAATAGTGTTTTGTAAGTCTAGTGTCAGGGCTTTTCCCCCTGGACCGAAAGGCAAAATGGTAATCGGGTATTTCTGCAGTCTTTTCCCTGAACCTGTATCTTTTGTTTGCTGCCAGCTCTGATATTGTTGTTCATAAGCCTATATTTCTTAAATGGTTCATGTGGAGCCATCACTCTAAATTAATGTATTAGTGCCCTTTCCTCCAGACTACAAAAGCGGTAGCTTGTCCAACATGAATCAGTTTAAAGTAATAGTTCACCCAAAAATGAAAATTTGCTTAAAATGTACTCAACCTAAGGCCATCCAAAATGAGTTTTAAGAGTTAGTTTTTTCATCACAACACAATTTTGCGAAATTTTGCATTATATCACTTGCTCACCATTGGATCCTCTGCAGTGAATGGGTGCCGTCAGAATGAGAGTCCAAACTGCTGATGAAGTTTGAAGTCAGCTTTTTACTTTTACAAGACATTAACTAATGGACTGTGGACTGATGGACTGGAGTGGTGTGGCTTACTTATGAATTATTATGATGTTTTATTTTGCTGTTTGGACTCTTATTCTGACACCATCCATTCACTGCTGAGGATCCGATGGTGAGCAAGTTATATAATGCAAAATTTCTCAAAATCTGTTTTGATGAAGAAACAAACTCTTAAAACTAATTTTTGCATTTGAGAAATTCTGCATTATATCACTTGCTCACCATTGGATCCTCTGCAGTGAATGGGTGCCGTGAGAATGATAGTTCAAACATCTGATAAAGATTTAACTCAATTTTTTACTTCACAAGACATCAACTTATGGACTGGAGTGGTGTGGATTACTTGTGGATTATTGTGATGATTTAGTCAGCTGTTTAGACTCTCATTCTGACGGCACCCATTTACTGCAGAGGATCTACTGGTCAGCATTGGTGATTTTTCCAAAAGAACTCATCTACATCTCAGATGCAAATTTTCAGCAAATGTTCACTTTTTAATGAAATATTCCTTCCTTTTTGCTCTCAGTTTTTCTCCTGTGTTTCAGATGGGCATCCTGATCAGTGCCGGCTTTATTGTGTCCTGGGCGCCCTATGTGTTCATCAGTATCTGGACCATGTTTCACTCTGATGGAAAAGACAGCGTGGCGCCCATTGTCAGCTTGCTACCCTGCCTTTTTGCAAAATGCTCAACGGTGTACAACCCTTTTGTCTACTATGTTTTTCGCAAATCTTTCCGCAGAGAGCTTCGACGGATCTGGATGTGTTGTTGCTGGAATGCTGTGAGCAAAATGACACTCTGTAGAGGAGCAGAAAGCTCAGGGGAAACTGGCAGGGCACAAGAAACAGCAGAAGAGTGAACACACACTAAATAAAAAGAAAAAGGTTGGCGGATAGTTTGCAATATGGAAACGCTTGGACATGCTTGCTGTGACATTTTAAAGAGCGTCAAGTCTGTAAATGCAGCCCTGAAGTGCGTTACTGCATGAACATGGGACATGAAGTAATTAGCAGAACAAATTTTTTGAAATATTTCATCTAGTTTAATCTTTTGATGCCAGTAAAACAAACTGCACTTTAGATGCTGCCGGAGATCTGAAATACAGTATGGAATCAACATATTCCCTTGTGTTCTCTGTTCAGTAACAATCTCATGTTTATCTGTTTGAACAATATCTTATTGTTTTCTCCTTTTATTGCTGCCTAACCTTTACGCTTTCAGGAGATTATTTTGAGATCAGAGCTATTGTAATCTTTATAAAAGATAAATGCTTTATAAGAAGATAGAATGGCTGTTCGATTGATTTATCAATCATAATGAAGGGGTTTTTTTGCATAACTTTGTCAGTAATTTTGTTTTATGTTGCTTTCTGTTTTCCATTCAAATCATTTTTCACACTGACTGCTTCTTGTATTTTCCTCCTGCGTTCTTTATTCTGTACTAATTGCTGTAAATCTTTCTTTATCAGTAGGCACATGTAATGCATCCAAAGCTGTAATTACCGGTGAAAGGGGCTGATCATCAGGTGATGTACACAGATTCAAAGATCTTGTTAATGGCTGTTTGCGTGACTCCTTCAAGACAAACACCCCATTGAGACTTTGATTTAAAAAGTCACGCTCACCATGTCAAGCTATTGGGCACAGATGCTACCTTGCAGTTAGACAGAATTCTTCGAAAACTAACAAAGCCACATTAAGTGTTTTTTTTCAGCTGTAATCACTTTTTATCAACACATTAATATGGTCTCATTTCATTATTTGTGCTTCTTTGCAAATGCCTTTTATGTATAGGTGTTACTGTTTTTGCCTTGTCCCACACAATTACAAAAATTTCAATAAAATAAAATTTAAAAAGATATACAGTTGAAGTCAAATTTTACATACACTTGGCAGAATCTGCAAAATGTTAATTATTTTACCAAAATAAGAGGGATCATACAAACTGCATGTTATTTTTTATTTAGTACTGACCTGAATAAGATATTTCATGCATTTTGTATGATCGCTCTTATTTTGGTAAAATAATTAACATTTTGCAGTTTCTGCAAGGCGTATGTAAACTTTTGAATTCAACTGTATACACACACACACACACACACAGTATATGGTCATTGGCTCTTCCCCAACCGTAACTTTTCATAACACCACTGCAGAGTAACTCTGTGGGATTTTTGATTTGTCGGCAGGAGTGTCTTATTGAATTAGGGAGCAGGTCAAAGTGAAGAGGTCTGACCAGGACACATACATCCCAGGAGCCTTTCATTTCCATCCTTACTTTACTATCATCAGAGAAGCACAAATGGACACTCTGAGTAGAGCACATTGGATGTAGGTTAATGTCTGGAGATATCATTTTGCTCAGTTTCCCTGAGGTGTAAAATGTCTCTGATGGCATGGTACATCAAAGCAACACTTGGCTTGGAGGCTCAGACTGGAATGCTGTGTTTCTTGGCTTTTCAGTTTCTAGGAACAAACTGTGATGTCATCAGTAAGCAGAAAGAAACCAGTTTGCCAAAACATCGTTGCAAATCTATGATCTCAATATTTTAACTCTGTATAATAAAAACATATGTACTGTAAATGTACATGTCATCCATAATTCAAATGTTGTTCCAAACCTGTTTGACTTTCCTTGTTGTGTGCAATTCTCATTTTACTATAACAATAACATCTATGCAAAAGGTTACATGATAAAGAGAAAATAAATTGATCCAAGAATATGGCTTGCTTGCATGAGTCATGTTAATCGTTATACATTCTTTTCTTCCGCTGTTTAGCACAGTGCATCACTCAGATCTTCAGCCACCACTCATCAAAAGAGAAAAGTGAGCATTATCACATATCCTCTGCCCTTTATGGAGAGCACAATATACAGAAGAGAGCTGCATCTTCTACAGATGAAGGTTCAAAGAGAATAGAAAGACAGGCCTCCTTCAGAAACCAACCACAATGACGATAAGCATCAAACAGACTTAGAAGTTAAAAGAGAAGTATGTAATTTCTGTGACACTAGCGTCACCAAACAGAATTGCAGAAATAATTGTTTCAGAAAAAATTGAAGAACGTCTGCCATTGGTTGAGCCATTCATCTTAAGTGCAACAATTACAGCACATCTTTCCATCCCCACTGTATGCATACAGAGATACATACAGCATAGCCAGTTTGCACTAGCCATAATGCTAATAACATTAAGCTGAGCTCTGTAAAAAAAATTCTGAGGTTTAAATCACTTTCATGGTTGGAAGGGTGACAGATTCATGATCTAATAAGATTTTCCCCAAGAGCTTCAACACAAAGAAACAACACTGTCCAGCCATTGAGTGCTTTCAGTGCTTCACATGATCTGAATACCCAAACCACATTTGGAGCCAAACTAACATATTAAGTGATTAGTCCAATAATAATCCAAAAAGTCCAATAGTCTTTGGTGTCATTTCCATACTACAGTATATTCCTAACTAAGTTGATTTCCAGGGGCTTTTTCCCCTTTCTTTACCTTTTTTAGACCTTGTGCATCAGAGAAAGAAATTCTTAGATTTTTATGGTAGCTCTGCAGTATCATGGTTGAGGAGTAATGAACTGAATAATTTTATTCAGTTCTGGACTTCAGAACGCATATTGTGAATTTTTTTTATGCAGATTGGAACCTTGAAGCACAGATCGCAAATCATTTGATTTAGATCGGAGTGATCCGCGCTCTGATGTCCCGATCTGAAATTATGATTTGTGAATCTTGATTCAGATCGGAACTTCAGAGCGCAAATGATTGGATTTAGATCGGAACTTCAGAGCCAAAATTTTTTGATTTAGATCGGCACTTCGGAGTGTGAATCATTGGATTTAGATCGAAATGTCACGTATCATGAATTCTGGATTTCAGAACGCATTTTGTGAATCTTTTGATTCAGATCGAAGCCTCAGAGCACGGATTGCGAATCATTTGATTTAGATCGGAACGTCTTAGCAGGTTAGAAAAATATTTGGATCTTTGGAACTTCAGAGCGCAAACTGCGAATCATTTAATTCAGATTGGGACTTTGGATTCATTGCATGAATTTGCATTCATTGATGATTCATAAATTGGTTGATTTGCTATCTGCGCTCCGAAGTCCCGATCTGAAATGATGGTCCACGAATCTTTTGATTCAGATCAAAACTTAGGAGTGCGAATCACAGATCAGAACTTCAGAGCTAGATTGTGAATCTTTTGATTCAGATCGGGACTTTGGAGCAGGTTTGTGAATCATTTGATTTAGATCAGAACTTTGCGTATCATGAATCATTTAAGTCAGATCTGGACTTCAGAACGTGTTTCGTGAATCTTTTGATTCAGATTGGAACCTCGGAGCATGGATTGCGAATCATTTGATTTAAATCAGAACTTCAGAGTGCAAATCATTTGATTTAGATCAGAACTTCAAAGCACGGATCTCAAATCTTTTGATTCAGATTGCAACATATTGCGTATTGCAAATTATTTGATTTAGATCAAAACTTCCAAGCGGGTTCGGAAATCATTTGCTTTAGATCAGAACTTTGTGTATCATGAATCATTTGATTAAGATCGCGAGTTCTGAGCGCTTATTATTTTTCAACAGTACAAAACATCAAACAATTAAGGCAGTACAATTATAAAAACAAAAACAAAGAAAAAGAACAATCCAAAGAAAACATCTTTAAAACAGAATGAAAAGTCACACTGAGATTAGATTTCTGATCAAAATTTCTCTGTGTGGGTAAATTGTCAAAATAAGTGAACGACATCTTCCTCAGACAAGTGGTGTTATGGTGTTAGCTTTCACTGCTACGCTGATGATACCCAGCTCTATATTTCTTCGCGGCCCGGCGAAACGTACCAATTTGAAAAACTAATGGATTGTGTAGTTGAGTTAAAAAATTGGATGACAAGTAATTTCTTACTGCTAAATTCTGAAAAAACAGAGGTGTTAATTATTGGGCCTAAAACCGCAGCGTGTAATAACCTACAACACTGTCTAATACTGGATGGCTGCTCTGTCAATTCTTCGTCATCAGTTAGGAACCTAGGTGTGCTATTTGATGGTAATCTTTCCTTTGAAAACCACATCTCTAGTATTTGCAAAACTGCATTTTTCCATCTCAAAAATATATCTAAACTACGACCTATGCTATCAATGTCAAATGCTGAAACATTAATTCATGCATTTATGACCTCACGGTTAGATTATTGTAATGCTTTATTGGGTGGTTGTTCTGCTCGCTTAATAAACAAACTCCAGCTGGTCCAAAATGCAGCAGCTAGAGTTCTTACTAGAACCAAAAAGTATGATCATATTAGCCCGGTTCTGTCTACACTGCACTGGCTCCCTATTAAACATCGTATAGATTTTAAAATCTTGCTAATTACTTACAAAGCCCTTAATGGTTTAGCTCCTCAGTACCTGAGCGAGCTCCTATCACATTATAGTCCCTCACGTCCGCTGCGTTCTCAAAACTCTGGCAATTTGATAATACCTAGAATATCAAAATCAACCGCGGGCGGGAGATCATTTTCTTATCTAGCGCCCAAACTCTGGAACAATCTACCCTACAATGTTCGGGACGCAGACACACTCTGTCAGTTTAAATCTAGATTAAAGACCCATCTCTTTAACCTTGCTTACACATAACACATCAACATATTCTTATAATTCAAATCCGTTAAAGGATTGTTAGGCTGCATTAATTAGGTCAACCGGAACCGGGAACACTTCCCATAACACCCGATGTACTCAGTGCATCGTCAGAAGAATGGCATCTACGCTAATATTAGTCTGTTTCTCTCTTATCCCGAGGTCACATTAACCACCAGATCCAGTCCGTATCCAGATCAGATGGTCACTGCAGTCCCCCGGATCCAGTCCGAACCCAGCCCAGATGGTGGATCAGCACCTAGTGACGACCTCTACAGCCCTGAATGTCATCGGAGTCCACATCAACTAGATGAGCCCCAGAGACGGATCCACAGTGAAGACCTCGTCACCTAGACGGCTGTCGGCACAAGACCACGGGACCTTTGGCTAGAGGAGAACTGGCCCCCCGACTGAGCCTGGTTTCTCCCAAGGTTTTTTTCTCCATTTGTCACCGATGGAGTTTTGGTTCCTTGCCGCTGTCGCCTCTGGCTTGCTTAGTTGGGGACACTTTCTCTCAACACAATATTGCATTTTATTTTATTGTTTTTGATTAACTACCTTTACCTAAAATGTGAGTGTTTACTGTTGCCTTTGGCATTGTTGATGTACTGTTTCCTATCTAATACTGTACAGCCGCCTTGTCACAATTCTGTATTGTTAAAGGCGGTATATAAATAAAGGTGACTTGACTTGACTTGACAAGTGACAGAACAGCAACTCACTTAAATTTCTGACTCGTATTATAATTATGTCCATAAGCTTTTTGTGAAATTTGGATTAACTCAATCTGTTGCTTGACCGCTTAATATTTAAGGAGTGAACTATAGTTTCCAAAGTCAGACATCGCTTGTCAAGGGTGTAGAATTTAGTAGGGATGCTATGACATGTCCCTACCAACATCTAGTGACTAGTTAAATTGTCCCAAGCAATAATTTTGATCAAACAATTATACGTCTGTTGTCTTATGTCCCCACCAATACCAAACCTACACAGTTGCTTAAATGTATTCAATAAATGCATTTAGAATAATAAGACAATACAAAACAGGCTAAAATGACACGATGCAACATATGTCCAAACCTATTTTTAAATAGTTTCTATTTTCAAGTTTTCCGAAGGCTCATAATTAGTGTTTCACTTTTTCTTTGTTAAAAAAAGAACAGCCCACACATAAACTAATATATATTGCATACTTGCGTTACGCCAGATGCAAGATGCTAAATCCAGTTAATTAATAAGCTACCGTTTCCACTAAGTTACAAATGAATTCAGAGATAAGAGTTATAAATAATTCAAAGGTACTGACAACTCTAAATGAGCCATGCAAATGTGTTATTAGGAATGAAAAACAAAAATAATTATATGCAAAGGAGGACTTTGAGGAGGTAGTCCACAGCAATAGGACTGCATATGTGAGAACATAGAAAGGATGAAACACTTCCTATGACAGGTAAAAAAAAAAAATATATATCAGAAATGAGATTAAAGGCTAAGTTCACCCCAAAACGAAAATTCTTTGAAAATTTTCTCACCTTCAGGCCATGCAAGATGCAAATAAGTTTGTTCCTTCATCCGAACAGATTTGGAGAAATTTAGCATAACATCACTTGCTCACCAGTGGATCCTCTGCAGTGAATGGGTGCCATCAGAAGGAGAGTCCAAACAGCTAAAAACAAGTAATTCACATCACTCCAGTATATCAATAAACGTCCTGTGAAATAAAAAGCAGTGCAACACTTATTCTGACGGCGCCCATTAACTGCAGAGCATCCATTGATGAGCAAATGATGTAGTGCTAAATTTCTCCAAATCTGTTGAGATGAAGAAACAAACTACATCTTGGATGGCACAAAGGGATTTTTTTTCAGCAAATGTTTCTACTTTTGAGTAAACTATTTCACAGTACACCCACAGGTCTCTCCTGCACAAGAACCACCTGAAGAAATAAATGTGAGATTGCAGATGAAAAACACAGCTTTAATTGTGAATGGTGCCCAACAATTTCCTCAGAGCATTGTGCTGTTATTGCATAATTTGTCTCCTTACTGCTGTGAGCAAAAACCAGATGTCTTAATCTCACATCTTATTTGACATTTCCTGATGGATTTAAAAGTACCAAACACTTAAATGTTCATTCAGAGACATCAAAGAGAGCAGAGCATAATCGTCTTAGTGCCGTTTACTTCAAAACGGCTCCAGTTTTGGTAATGCAGTGAAGTTAATTATTCATTTTTACTTAGGGATGAAAGTCCTAGTTTGTTTCATCAAATTTAATTTAAGTTAGGAAATTCTATTCTTGGAAAAAACAGTGACATCTGAAGCTTGCTGATTTGATTTGATTAGATTTCCTTAAAAGCAAAGAAGAATCAACTCCTTGTTTCTTTCAGTGTTTTCTGTTTCTGTAATCAAGCGTGTTTTGAGAGGTTTGCATGCAATTTATTGTTGTTGTACAGTGACATTAATGCACTTCAATGAGAGGGAACTCTGATTCCCCAAAACAAACAAATTAACAATGGTTATAGACATATCTCTATATTTTTTATAGTATTCTCTATATACAGTACTACTGGTTTATTATTTTAAGGAAAAAAAACATTGTAAGTAAACCACAGAAATTCAAATAATCTATCTATTTATCTATCTATCTATCTCAGGACTGAAGTGTGGTCCAGTCATCATGAAGCCCCTCCTGTTGTGGACTTAAGTGAAGCGGACTCTTGTAGAGATGTTGTCAGACGCTGGATTGAGGGCGTCCAGCGCGCACCAGTAACCTCTCATGGCGATTTTATGTTTCACTCGCTATTGAGCAATGTCAACGGCACAGCTTCATCCTGTCGGTCTGTTATTGAAGTGTGGGCTTCATTTAATCGCGTCCATTAACTCTCTTGGACTTCAGATGTTTTTGACACCTGACCGCAGTGTGGATCATCTATAGCTTCTTGTGCCAGTGGAATTTCGCGGCGCGTATATTTCATGTAACTTTTTCCAGATCTCAACGATCCATGTCGAGCGCGTTTCTTTTTGGGAATTAACATCCTTTCGTCCCGCTGAAGTGCACATCTCACTTGTCCACATGGATACTTATTCCTCTAAACTATCACCCGCTGTGGATTATGGAGTTGGTGCGTTCCTGCTGCTCATTGGTAAGTTGAGTTTTTGGATTTCCAGCTTTTTTTTTTCTTTTTTTTTTTGGCACACAATAGTGAGTTTGTTTGTTTTTAAACAGATTATTGAAATGTTCCTAATTCACTTCTTACGTAAGTGACTCAAACAGGATTTGCTATTCTGAAAACGTATAATTTTATAGAGAAGATAAACAATGGATGATTTGGTACACCAGATAAACCGGGGCTAGTTGTCACACGAGACATATTTTATAACTATAGCCTACATTTTTTAAACAAAGACTCAACTACAGGGTTTGCCTCAAGCAATTGCTTTGTTGTCAAACACCTAAGGTAAATTAGCATAATTTTGTGCACCCTTCTCCAAATTACACTGAAAAAAATGGGAAGATCTAAATAAACATTTTTTCCCAAGTAAGAAATATTATTTAACATCATCGAACCTACCTATATACATTATTTTATACCAACAAAACATTTTTTTTGTGTGTATGTTAAATCAGTCAGAAATAGTGCTTGTAATAATTGCAGGTCACTTTTTGCAGAGTAAAGCACCAAAATCATACTTTTTGGGTATAAAAGTAAACAAAAAACAAACAAAAATCAATCACACACATTCAATCAAAAGTCAACTACATCATCAAAGTGAATTTATAAGACATTTTTTCATAAATTTCATTTTGAGCAATTGTATTTTCAGCAATGCAGTTTATTAAATTTAACAAAATATTGTCCACAACAATCACCTGATATTTGTATGTCTTACCATCTACATTTTAATAGCAGTTTCCATTGAGACCACATTTTTGATTGATTGATTGATGGTTCCATTGCTTTTTGTAGCTAGGACTTTAAAGTATGCGTCTATGCATAAACAGACTTTGAAGTAAAAAGTTTGACAACTAGCTCCGGTCTCCCTTATTGTTGAACTGATAAATGTCTGCATTCACTCCCATCCTTTGCCACTGACATCATTCATTCATTTATTTCATTCACTCTTTTAGTATTTATATAGAGACTCTGAGAGTCAAGTTGTCTTAATTTTTATATCTTAATTGCACTTTCAATTGTGACAACATGCCCCACTATTCAATTAACTTTATTTTTTCTGGTCAATAATGGTTGTTTACTGGCTTTTTTGTGCTAAAACAACCAGATTGAAGTATGTGTCGATGCAGAAATTGAAAAAAATAAAAATAAAAATAAAATGAAGAGTTCAGATGCAAAACCAGCTAAATCTTTCTTTAAAAAATGCATTTTTATCAGGCTCAGATGTATAGGTTTCTATGTAAGTACCAGTACTTCTGATTGGGCTGAGGCTGGTATTTTAGCGAGTTTGAAGTAAAAGTATTTGATGGACGTATAATACGTGTCGAGAGCATTCACTCAGTATCATTATCTCTTTTTTGACCGAGATGGCTTTTAGCTGGTTTTGCATCTGAATTCTTCAAATCTGCCAGAGTAAAAAATGTGACTTGCCCTGGTCTCCTCTACTGTTGAACCAATAAATACAGGCATCCTCTCATTCACCTCCATTCTTTGTTATCAACATCATTCATTAATTTCAATCACTCATTTACTATTAATATAGAGAATTTGACGGTTGTGTCATGGATTTCAAGGTACATGGAGGTATGTTGAGTCATAAAGAGACCAGGCTTATTTTAGATGATCAGTAGATAGGAGAAAACAAGAGAAAATTATGATTGTCTGAGGATAGAATAATTTGCATGTCATTACTCCAATAATGAAGAGACTGGATCTCTATTATCTTTGCACAACCATTTTTGGCGTTCTCTTCTCAAAGATGAAGATGAAGATGAACCTCCCAGACCTCCAGGTCACTAGAGCAGATTATATGTGCCACTCAAGTCTTTTTCAATATTCTATGACTCAGAGTCCAATTTTCTATTAGAAAATCATGTTGTAAATGGTACAGTGAGACATGGAATATATACAGAAATCCCTCATCAAAGTGCCTTCACAATGATGTCACTTTTCATTTGGATGGTTTGAGTAAAGGTCTATGCAACTGGAGATGTTTAATGTCCTCAATGCATTCCACTCCAAGCTGCAGGTGTTTGATAAACCCTTGATGCAGCTTGAATGCAGAGGGAGCATTGAACCTATTTAAAAGCTGAGGATTGTGATTTATACACACTTTACCCATAAGGCTCTGCTGAATGAAGGACCTCTTTTACCTATAGACTGCTTGTTCCTTGCACAGCAAGATGTTGTTAATTTTAGAGGAGCAGATATAGGTATTGTTGCATTTAGAAACAAATGCCTCTGATTTCTGCTGCAGGGAGATCCTATAGACTCACTTGTAATGCTTTCAAACGTATGACTACAGATGGCTTGTATTAAATGTAATCCACATATCCAGCAGTCAACCTGGATAAAGGATTTCACCAGCGCAGCACAGATGAAACTTGATAATGCTAGTAAAATGTAACATATAGCAACTTAAAATTGTGTCTCTTTCATTTAGTCATATTAGATGATAACCTAAAACTTGCTTGGAACTTATTGGAAATTTCTCATGAGATTGTGCAGGATGTGGGTTTTACATTTAAGATTCTCAGCCAGTAATGTATAATGCAGTCATACATTTTATGTATTTTATTTATTTATTTATTAAAATAAGCATAAAAAATGATTTAAAATTGGTAAATCTTTTTTTAAAAGACCAGCAATAAAATTAGATTTTCATTACATTACAGTAATGAGAATCAGTGAGGACGCAATGCAAAAAAATAATTAAAAATTATATATATTTATATATATATGAAGAGTTCAGATGCAAAACCAGCTAAAAGCCATCTCGGTCAAAAATGAGATAATGATACTGAGTGAATTCTCTCGACCCATATTATAAGTCTTTCATATACTTTTTCTTCAAACTCGCTAAAATACCAGCCTCAGCACAATCAGAAGTACCGGTATTTACATAGAAACCTGATAAAAATGCATTTTTTTAAAGAAAGACGTCAGACAGATTTAGCTGGTTTTTGCATATGAACTCTTCATATATATATATATATATATATATCAAATATATACATATATATATATATATATATATATATAAATTGTCATGTTTCGCTAGATAAGACCCTTATTCCTCGGCTGGGATCGTTTAGATCCCTTTGAAGCTGCGTTTAAACTGCATTTTGGAAGTTAAAATTTGGGGGCACCATAGAAGTCCATTACATAGAGAGGAATTCTGAAACGTATTTCTTAGAAAACATATTTTACTAGAATTGAATACTTGAAATGAATACTTGGATGACAAGGGGGTGAGGGCATTATCTATACATTTTTGTTCTGGAAATGAACTAATCCTTTAAGATTAAATTTCTATTAGGATAGTAATTTCTTTTAATCATAATTTAAATTATTTTCTTTTATTTTTGGTGTGAAATAGGTTTCTGACAGGTAACATAACGTTCACCCCATTAGGGATTGTCATTATATATTTAACTGCAGTGTGGCACTAGTAACTCCAAGGTCATGGGTTTAATTCTCAAATGCATGATGTGATTAAAATATATATGTCTTGAATGCAATACAGTTGGTTCATATAAAGCATCTGCCAAATGCATACACTAAATGGAAGTCCATTATGCACTGCTAAAAATGTAAACTAAAGCTCCAGTTTGGTTATGAATGGACTAGTGTAAACTGGTGATAAAGCATCTAGACAGCTCTGTGTGAAACTGCTCATGGCTGAAGGGCACAACTAGAAGGTTATAAAGGAGGCAAGATGACGGGTTACTGAGATAAAAGTGAGGCAGAGACACAAAGTAAGGACACGAGAGACTGTTTGAAGATGGCGTTACATAAGGCTACAGGAAGAATTTGTCTTTTGGATTTGATCCCAACATTTGCTCCAAACAAAATACTGTATAATACGATCTGTAGATTAAAAGGAGACTAGTAATGCCAAGAACACCGGAAATGGACTAAAAAAAATTAACCTTGAATGCAATGCATGTCACTTCGGATAAAATCATCTGCCAAATGCATAAGGTAAATGCAATGCACAATATGCATCAATGTAAACATTAATGAACACCTAATTAGCATAGTAGATTTGCTGAAGGATCATGTGATACTGAAGATTAATGCTGCTAAATAAAACAACTTTTAGCATCACAGGAACATGCACCTGATACTTTCTATGCATTTCTTCTTTTTGTCTTTCACATGCAGCAGTTCTTTCCATTGTGGGGAATTTGATGGTTCTTGTGATGGCATACAAGCGGTCGAACCACATGAAGCCCCCTGAGCTTTTGAGTGTGAATCTCGCTGTGACAGATCTGGGAGCAGCCGTCACCATGTACCCGCTGGCTGTAGCCTCAGCCTGGAACCACCATTGGATAGGAGGAGACGTCACCTGTGTGTACTATGGACTGATGGGATTTTTCTTTGGAGCAGCTAGCATGATGACCCTGACAATTATGGCTATTGTTCGCTTTATCGTGTCTTTAACACTCCAGTCACCCAGTGAGTTCCTCTGGGCTCTATCCTTGGACCTATTTTGTTCTGACTCCTGCATGGATTTCTAATGAGTGGTACAACCTTAGGGCTCCTGAGATTTCAATTATCTTTTCTTACCATGTTCTGTTGAGAATGACAATGATGTGCATTTCAGAAGTACAGACGTTTGTCTGATGCATGTTATCTGCTAACATTTTGCTTATAATCTGTTGTCATAAGATTAGGAAAATCCATGTGAATATATGTACACTACTAGTCAAAAGTTTTTGAACAGTAAGATTTTTAATGTTTTTAAAGAAGTCTCTTCTGCTCACCAAGCCTGCATTTATCTGATTCAAAGCACAGAAAAAATAGTAAAATCGTGAAATATTTTTACTATTTAAAATGTTCTATTTGTATACATTTTAAAATGTATTTTATTTCTGTGATTTCAAAGCTGAATTTTTAGCACCATTACTACAGTCACATGAACCTTCAGAAATCATTCTAATATTCTTATTTGCTGCATGTATAAAACATTATTATTATTATGTTGAAAACAGCCAAGTAGAATTTTTTCAGGTTTCTCTGATGAATAGAAAGTTCAGAAGAACAGCATTTATCTGAAATAGAAATCTTTTGTAACATTATCAATATCTTTATTATCACTTAAAGCATCCTTGCTAAATAAAAGCATTCATTTATATCATTTCTTTACCAAAAAAAAAAAAAAAAAAAAAAAAATTACACTGACTCCAAGCTTTTGTATAGTGTATAATGTAAAGCTTTTTATTTCAGATAAATGCTAATCTTTGCTAAATGCTAATGTTTCTTGAACAGCAAATCAGCATATTAGAATGAAATCTGAAGGATCATGTGACAATGATGCTGAAAATTTAGCTTTAATCACAGGAATAAATTACATTTTAAAATATATTCAAATAGAAAGCAGTTACATAAAACTTTTGTAAAACTTTTGACTGGTAGTGTATCCAACTGAAGTTCAGTACAATTTAAGCTCAATCAACAGCATTTGTGAGAATGTTATTTACAAAAAAAAAAAAAAAAAAATTAATTCAAATTGTTTTATTGGTATAGCCACAAAATGTAAACAATATGTGTGTAAATGACTTTGATAAAGAATATGATTGTGTTGTAAAAAAAAAAAAAAAAAACTAAAACAACTGAAAAAGATTTTAACAGCTTTACACATCAAATAATACACTTTAAAAAAAAAAAACTTTCTACGTTCCTACACAAACTAAAACATTATAAAAATAATGTTTAAATGTGGTAATTGCAGCATCACTTGTTATTAGAATGTTGACAGATTTACTTCCCTCCTGCAGTTTCAACAATCCAGCAAAGAAAGCAAATGAGATCACTATTATGCCACAGAGAGAGAGTTCATCAGTAGTGAAATCTCACATGTGACATTCTCCAAAGAGGTTATGTAAACAGTCAATCGTTTCTGATTTATTCCAAAACAACATAGCAAAGCAAGGCTTCGGTATCCATGAATGGTTTGACAGTCGGTGTGATCCGGTTTCATCTCTGTAAGAGGTCATGTTCTCACTGAGAGCTGCTGGGGAGCTCTGTTACGGCAGATAGTTGTCATTTACACACAAACTCAGTATGACAGTTCAGTAAAGCTAACGTAATAGAGTTTTTTGGCCGTCTCATGCCCAGAGACAAACACTGAATTATTGAAATGAGACTTGGCATGGGAATAACTGCTGTGGAGGGAAACAAATGGCTCTCTTGTTTGTTCCTCTTTCAAGTCCATGCTGATAAAGAGTTGAAAGAGATACCAACCCCAAAAAAAACTAATTAAGTAGGTCCAATAAGTTAAAACAACTATCCAGAACCTTAGAAAACATACAGCAATGCTCTTGCAACCCACTGCCAACCATCTGGAATGCACTAACAACCACCTAAAACATTTTAGAAAGCATATAGCAATGCACTAACAACCAACCAGAAAACTTTAGTATCAGAGTGGCTCATTTTGCACAAGCAAACTCATGTTTTCATAAAATGAAACAATATATTATTCATGTTTGTGTTTATTTAGTCCCAGATTTGCTCAAGTTTGGTTTCCCAGTTTTCTGCATGGGGAAAGACCACCTACATTGTGCTACAGAGGAAGATTTAGACTTTAACCAAGTTTTGAAATTATTCCATTACAAAGATAAATGTCAGAGCATCTACAATAAAATAATCTAGGTTATAAAATAAAATAAATGAAAATAAAATTGGGCCATACTGCATTATAGAAAACAGGATTTTATTTGTTCTTTTAAAATAAAAGAACTGTGACCAAATCAAAAATATATGCATGATTAATAATGTTAAATTGAAAAATAATTGTTAAATGATTTCTGTGCATTTTATACTTTTATTCATGTTTTTGATGATGCTTTTAAGCAAAAAATGATAATTATTGTTTAATTATTGTTCAACATGAGCTACAGAGGACGTTTTAGGCTTTAACTGGGGTTTGAAATTATTACATTACAAAGGATACTTACAAATGTCAGAGTATCTACAATAAAATTATATACAGTATATATCAATAAAATGAAATACAATAAAATAAGAATTGGGAAATATTGTATAATAGAAAACAGGATTATTTATTTATTTATTTATTTATTTAAAGACAATACAGTGTGTTAATCTGACCAAATGTGATCAAATCAAAAATATATGCAAAAAAATACATCACAAAAAAAAATATTGTTAAATTATTCATGGCCTAACTTTTTTATAGTTTGGTAAAATATACATTTGAATACATTTACAAATATTAATTAAATTATTTACATTGTTTAACAATTTAGCCTCATCCAACCCATATGGGCTTAGTCATTTGCTCCTTTATTGGAGACAAACACAAAAATATGTCACTTCATGAGCAAACTGCAAGTGCATTATGACTAGCAGCAGGCAACTGCGATTCATATATAAAAAGAGAGCTCATAAATAAAAGAGATGGTGAAAAATTGTCATATAAAACCAGATTATTTTAAATAAAACGCTATATAAATATATATGTGACCCTAGACCACAAAACCAGTCATAAGGGTCAGTTTTTTGAAATTGATATGTATGCATCATCTGAAAGCAGAATAAATAAGATTTCCACTGATGTATGGTTTGTTAGGGCAAATAGGACAATATTTGGCCGAGATACAACTATTTGAATATATGGAATCTGAGGGTGCAAAAAAATCTAAATATTGAGAAAATCGCCTTTAAAGTTGTCCAAATGAAGTTCTTAATAATGCATATTACTAATCAAAAATTAAGTTTTGATATAGTAGGAATTTTACAAAATATCTTCATGAAACATGATCTTTACTTAATTTCCTAATGATTTTTGGCATAAAAGAAAAATCAATAATTCTGACCCGTGCAATGTATTTTTGGCTATTGCTAAAAATATACCCCAGCGACTTAAGACTGGTTTTGTTACAATCAAATATTGAGAAAATCGCTTTTAAAGTTGTCCAAATGATATTCTTAGCAATGCATATTACTAATCAGAAATTAAGTTTTGATATATTTATGGTAGGAAATTTTCAAAATATCTTCATGGAACATGATCTTTACTTAATAACCTAATGCTTTTTGGCATAAAAGAAAAATCAATAGTTTTGACCCATAAAATGTATTGTTGGCCATTGCTACAAAAATACCCATTACAACTGGTTTTGTGGTCCAGGGTAACATATGTATGTATGTATGTATGTATTTTGCATTCAGATTCCCTTTTCATACCTTTAACTGTCTGTTTCTTTCCATAGAAGAGAAAATCAGCAAAAGGAATGCAAAGATCCTTGTGGCGACCACATGGTTCTACGCGCTCCTCTGGGCTCTTTTTCCTTTGATTGGCTGGGGAAAATACGGCCCGGAGCCCTTCGGCCTGTCCTGTACTTTGGCCTGGAGAGAGATGAAGGAACAGGGCCATTCTTTTCTCATCGCCATCTTCATCATGAACCTCATCCTCCCAGCCGTCATAATCATCTCATGCTACTCTGCTATTGCTCTGAAACTATACATCACTTACAAGTCTATGGACGACAGCAACCACATACCCAACATGATAAAGATGCAGCGGCGACTCATGGTGGTGAGTATGTTTGATTTACTGTATGGTGCAGGTACAGTGCTATTAGGAAATAAGATCTGAACAATATGCACTCACCTGAACGTGATATGAAAACCCAAGAGCATCAGAGGCTTTCTAGCTGATGCTCTTATCCTCAATAACTAACATAAGATGTGTACAAAACAGCAAGACAGATGCAGACGCAAGAGTTAATTTAAATGCTTGTTTAGGGAGACCTCAATTTGACACTTCTTTAAATATTTCTTTACATATTAAAAAACATATTTACATATTAAATCAAAAATGGCACAGACAGACAACAATCCCTATGGAGCAACCTAGACTTAAAGAAATATAGTTCACTCAAAAATCTAAATTCTGTCATTTTTTTACTTACCCTTTTGACGTTCCAGACCGATATGACTTTGTTTCTTCTGTGGAATACAAAAGATGTTTTGCACAAGATGTTTCCCAGGGTTTAGTGCAACTAAACTTGCCATCTCAAGATGCATGTCATCTCACAAACAGCTGTTTCTATTCTAATTGCCCATTTGAATTGTGCAGAAAATCAAATCATTGCAAAAACAGTTTGCAAATTAAGAAGCATTTCTATTCCATATGCTCGAGAGAATCAAACTCATCAGTTGAATCACAAAGAATGGAAGTTTTGGGAGGAAATGGCCAATCACCTGAGCAAATTATTTGGTCACATGATTTGCTGAGGCACATGACTGTTTTGATGCGCATTTATAAATTTATGCGTTTCTGATGTAGTTTACACACATCTTACAGAATACAAAATTTAACATGCGCAAGTTTTTACGTGCACAAATTGTATTGTTTCCTTACAATATTTTATACAATATCCCACAATACACTGATGGAAACCTGATTATTGATATCAAACCCTTGCAAGATGCCAAGTTTGAATATGTGCACCAGGGTTATTATTGACTATAAACTAAAACAATAAAATAAAATAATTTTACTTTTAAATTGTTACTTGAAATAAACATTAATAGAAATAAAAATAAACAAAATTTTAAAAATCTGCAAGTTGCCAAAGCAACATTTTTCATTTTAATTTAAAGTTCAAGTGCTAAAATAATGTTAACTAAATAAACTAATATATATATATATATATATATATATATATATATATATATATATATATATATATATATATATGGATATATAAATAATAAATAATAAATAAATAAATAATATGGATATATTAAACAATCTAATAAAAAAGCACATAACAAAATCTAAAAATAAAATTGAATTGAAAGTATTAACAAAAATTATAATAGTATATCAGTAATATTAGTTCCACCGTGAATCTTTGCTTAAAATTTTCCTTTCCTATCTCTATGGCTTCAGAAGACTTCACATATAGTGAACCAGTTGCATGGACTACTTTATAGTGTGTTAAAAGGAGCTTGAAATCCACTGTCTGTTGTCGGTATATGAAAAAAAAGAGAAGCCTGATGTGTAAGATATCTTATTTGTGTTCCACAGAAGAAAGAAAATAATAGATCTGGTTCAAGTCAGCAATCTTTCAGTTACCAATCCTTACATCACATTCCACTCAAACTCTGATTCTGAAATCCCAACCTGAACATTTTAATTTAATAACGCTGAAGGATATGTCTCCCTGTGGTATGAATTTGATTTTCATAACAGGTGAACATATCTTATTCAAAACTGGGCTCTATTCATCCCCAACACGCATAAATGATTCAATACCCACTGGCTTTCTTTTCCCATGTTCTTATCTGTGAATGTTCTTCCCACATGAGACCATTTCAAAGCTGCTGTAGCAGAAGCTTCACATCACATGAAGGTTGTTTAGAGACAGTGATGCATTCAGGATTCATATTTTGCATGGTGAATGTATATGACACAAAATAGGCCACGTTGTTTATGATGGTATGTTCCACTGAGATCTTCTCTAGCTTATGTGTATCCACCTTTTTCTTCAACGCAGAAGTAAGCCTATGGATGAGACTTACGGTTCATTATCCGCTATAGGAGAATAACGAGAAGAATAACAACATGCAGTAAACAGTAAAACTGTTTGCACTACAAACCAGTGTGTTCATAATTCATTAAAATAATATGGTAAGACACACCAATTTGCAATATCAAGCAGCAAAACAAGTTTTATATAGCTAAAAATATCTGGACACGAATGAGACCGGAAGCCAGACCTATAAAATTTACAAAATACTGCGCCCGCTCTTACGAGAAGAAAAAGGTGGATAGAACATACGGATCAGTAACAAAAAGGGGTTGGCAAAATGAAAAATTCAAAAATCTTTTAAAAACTTGTTTTAAAAGCATACATCAGGTATTTTAAAATGTGCACTGCATGTTTATGTTGATTTTATGTAATTAAAAATGACATATGCACCATTTTTTTTTTTTTTACAAAAGTTAAGACTGAATGTACATGAAAATGTCAAATGGTGTAACCAACAAAAAATGAGAAATATTAAATATTTTATCCACCTAGATGGCATGTAAGCTTACTCATTGAAATAAATATTTCATTTTAAAATATCACACGAAAATAGATTTTATTAGGGTTAACTTTAAACGTAAATTTTTAATTTGTTTTTGCTATATTTGGTGGGACATAAGCTGAAAACACCTAAATAATTTAGTTTTCTAAATAATCTTTGACAAATTATGTAAAAATGTTAAAACCCATATTATTATACTAAACTAGATGACTACATTTTATTTAACATAAATTGTCCTGTACATAATTATATTTTTATGAAAAATACTGGTTACGCCAATTGACACAAACCAGTTACACCACAGCCAAAGACCATTGTTTGTTGAAGAAACTGACACTGAAAATCAAGCATGATTGTCAACAAGTTCAGCTGAAGTGCTTTTTTTTTTCAATGCTAAAAAAAATCCGGCAACACAAAATTATCATAGTGATGAACAGTGAACTCATGTCATATATTGTAATTACAGTTAAGAAACAATATCTGACAAGAAATCATCATAGTGATGAACAGTGAACTCGTCTTGTATTGTAATTACAGTTAAGAAACGATATCTGACAAGAAATCAGGGTGATGAACAGTGAACTCATGTCTCGTATTGTAATTTTAGTTTTCACAGTGTAATTTCATATTGTATTGTGCCATGTATTGGGGAAAAAGAGGCTCTGTTATATCATATTAATGATAAAATATCAGACATTTAATGAATTGTAATTTAAATTGTAATCTTTGGTTGATATTTTTTATCAGTGAATTTATGTTCAAATATAGACACCCACTTCCTTCTACATTATTAACCACTTAAATAATTTATGTATATATTACATTATATTATAGGATACTATATACATTGCATTAAGGGATAGTTCACCCAAACATTAAAATGAACCCATGAGCCATTGCAGGTAACTTTCTTCTTTCAAATTACTACAATTGGAGTGACATTAAAAGTCACGTCATTGACCCATACACCAAACGTCCCCTAAAACAGATCTGAATGTGTTATTCTTTGCTTTTACAGATTGCCCTGTTGATCAGCATTGGGTTTGTCGGCTGCTGGGCGCCGTATGGCATCGTCAGCCTGTGGTCCGTCTACCGGCCCGGTGACTCAATCCCTCCTGAGGTCAGCATGCTACCTTGTTTGTTCGCCAAGTCGTCCACTGTCTACAACCCGTTCATCTATTATATCTTCAGTAAGACCTTTAAACGAGAAGTCAACCAGTTGGGCCGCCTCTGCGGGAGATCCAACATCTGCCGTACCTCTGATGCCAAAAATGGCGCGGAGAACACCATCTACCTGGTGTGCGATGCAAACAAGTCCAAACCTGGAGCAGAGGAAAAAACAATAGAGAAGACCAGGGAGAATGAGACTCAACTGAATCAGTAGGATCTGTGACTTGCACATTTGCGTAAGAGTGAATTTGTACAGAACGCTAAATTGTGGAAACTTTTGAGCTATTTTTGGAGTGGTCTATGGACTCTTGAATGAACTTTTGTGTCTTTTTTCATTTCACAAGCTGCAATACCACTTCATATCATTACGTCGTATGGCATAGCGCATTGGTGTGTGACATTATCAGTGAGGCGTTTAGGTGTTATCTAACAGCTTTCCTTATAAAAAAAAAAAAAGGGCATTTCGCTGACATATTCAGTGCACTGTTTCAGCATTCTAATATCAGCACTCTAATACACACAAACAGATCTTTTCATATAAATGGATTAACCAAAAATGAAAATTGTCATCATTTTCTCACCTTCATGTTGTTCCAAACCTGTATGACTTTCTTCTCTGGAACAAAAGTAGAGATATTGTGCATCTGTTTAAATTATGCTTGTATTAGGTGCATGGTGATTTATACTGGCAAACTCCATAACAGACAAAAAGCACAATTAAAGTATCATGAAACTATCCATATGACCCATGCAGTATATTCCAAGTTTTGTTAAGTGACATGATAGCATTGTGTGAGGCACAAAGTGAATGTAAGTATTTTTTTATGTTTTTATTGAATTTATGAAGTTACTGTAAATTGAATTGTACAGTGGTGATCAAAATTAGAGAACAACCTGCAATTTCCTAAATTTCAAGGTCAGTTTTCACTGAGATTGCAAGATGGCGGGCTGTTGTAAGGTAACTGAAACCCTGTGTCTAGACAAAGGCCAAAGGGCCTTACTACACTTTTACTAGGATAAAACCACGTTTATTTGTGCATACTTTCCTTTTTTGATGTTTTGTACTATTTGTTTAAAAAAACAAACAAACAAAAAATTAGCGATACGCACTTCAAAGTCCCGATCTGAATCAAAAGACTCACAAACCCGCACCAAAGTCCCAATCTGAATCAAAAGATTTGAACCCACTCTGAACTTCCGCTCTAATCAAATTATTCCTGATCTATTCTCCATAGTCCCAACCTGAATAATGATTCACGAACCATCATTTTAGATTTGGACCGGAGCGCGGATTGCGAATCATTCAATTCACAAAATGATTCCCGAAACCACTCCGAGGTTGCAATCTGAATCAAAAGATTCACAAACCCGCTCCAAAATTCTGATCAAAATCAAATGATTCACGATACGTGAAGTTCAGATCTAAATCAATGCTGGAGTCCCGACCTGAATCAAATTATTTGTGATACGCGCTCCAAGTCTTACTCTGCATCAACTGATTTGTGATTTGCTGAGTTCCAATCTAAATCAAATGATTCACAAACCCACTCAGAAGTCCCGATCTGAATCAAATGATTGGCAATCCCACATAAGTCACGATCTGAATTTGCGATCCACACTCCTAAATTCCGTTCTGAATCAAAAGATTCACAAACCCGATCCGAAGTTCCGATCTAAATAAAATGATTCACAATACGCTCTTCCCTATCTGATTTAAGTGATTCGCAACATGCAATCCGATTGGAGCGCTTTTAAACAGTGAATCATTTTGCGAAGCAATGGTTTGATTCAGAGTTTTGTAAAGCTCCCTTTTATCCATCACTATATGTGTTGTTATAATCATTACAAGCGCTGTTGAAATTCTAATATTAATGGTTCTTTTGATCTGGTGTTTGCTAGTGAATCGTTTGAACTAAATGAACGAAGTCACAAGTTTTAATCAATCTGGGCGGTTTGCATGATGTTCAAGTTTGTAGCTTAATTCAATATAAAATATAAATAGTTTGACCACAGCAGTCGGTATTTTGAAATTGAAATCATCTAGTCATGTTAAATTTATTAGTAGCCTATATATTGTACTACATTTTTTGAGAAATTGTTGTATCCAAGTGATGGTCAGTGTAAAAAGAGCAAATGAGAGAAGCAGACGAACATTAAACAACATAACAGCTAAGTTAAACAGGGTAAACTTAATCATTCAACTGAACTGTGCACCACATAGCTTATGTTTTAAACACTTCTGCTACTTTATATGTTCTTACTTCGCCCATATATTAAATGTATGCACAGGTAATATCAATTGTATGACCTATTTCAGTTGCAGCCAAAATTACAATAACAATAGTTACATACACATTTATTTAATTGTTTGATCAAAATTATTGCTAGGGACAATTAAAAAGTCGCTGGATATTGGTAGGGACATCCCTACTAAATTCTGCACCCTTGATTAGATAATATCTATCAGTGTCAAATCAACACACCAATTCCAACAGTACAGCTAGTGTGATATCATTCATAATTGCACGTTTCCTATTCATAAATATGACTTTGCGTGGTCATTCATGTGCTCTGGATTTGCAATTACATTATTTCTGTCTCCACTTGAAGCCTACATGTGCAGAAGTTTTCATGGGAAAAAAATCAGGTTTGCAACAACATAAAGGATGACAGAATTTTCATTTTCAGGTGAACTTATTCCTATATTTATAATGGCCCATGTTTATTTTCGTTGTGTCTGCATCATCCTGATTTTGCCATGTTAAATGAAAACATGTCGATTTTTTTATTTTCACCCATCTGATTGATTTTAGTGCCAAGTGAAAGTGTTTTGAAAGTTCTGAAAGCTGTCCAAACATACCTTACAACTAAGCCATCCTCAGGAAAGAGAGAAAAAAAAACATCCATCCAAAGAACATGTGGATGCTTTGATGAAGAGTGCTGTGTTCTTTCGCTTCAGTGACTCCACTGTGGCCATGACCAGGTCATTCGGGACTCATCAGTGGGAAAAAACACTTTGCCGTAGGATATATGCAGGTTGTTTCCCACCATTGCTGAGAGTGTTTGCTCTGGTTCACCCTGCAGGCTCTCACTGTCTGTGAAGCACATGATATCCTGTTATGAAAAGACCTTTTTGTTGTGTTCAATATTTGGGGAGAAACATAAAAATACAGCTCTGCAAAAAACAAGCAAAATTTTAAGTTTCTCTGGTTTATAGGTATGTGTTTGAGTAAAATTACTGATGACATTTCATCCAAATTCCAAATACACATATTTGTCATTTAGAGCATTTATTTGCAGAAAATGACAAAAAAAGATGCTTTTAGACTTCAAATAATGCAAAGAAAACAAGTTTTTCATATTTATGTTTAAACACCACAATACTAATGTTTTAGAAATCAATGGAATAACCTTGAATTTTCAGTTGCAGCTTTCATGCTTTTTCACCAGTCTGTCATATGCTGTAAAAAAATGTAACTGTTTTCAACACTAATAATAAGAAATATTTCTTAAGCAACAAATCAGCATATTAGAATAATTTCTGAAGGATCGTGTGACACTGAAGATGGAGTAATGATGAAAATTCAGATTTACATCACAAGAATAAATTGAATTTTACAACTTTAAATTATAATATTTCCCAACATTACTGTTTTACTGTATTTGTGATCAAATAATTGCAGTCTTTCTGAGACTTCTTCCAAAAACATGTGCTTTTAAACATGCTGCTTCATAGACTGTTTCTATTTCAGATTCCAGATGAACATGTATAATTGATAAAGTTGTTAAAGCTTGAGCGCTGCTTGTCCTACCAGATTAAGTCTTACTATTTAAACAAACTCACTGCACTGAAAAATGTTCACCAAATTCTTTCCTAATAAACAGTACATCATGGAATATTGTTTTTTTCCTGATATAACAATTCATTGGCATTCAAAGAGAGAGAGAGAGAGAGAGAGAGAGAGAAATCCTGTCTGATTTATTTAAACTGGATCTCAGCCACGGATAAAGTGACCAGATACTGTTATTGTTTATGTTCGGTTTAATCATGTGAAGAAGAAGTTTAGACAAACTTTTATTGGACTTCCTCAAAACAGAGCTTACAGAGAAAACAGCTTGGATTTAACCAATTTTTGACTGCAATAAGAAAGTATAAAGGCTTTAAGCAAGCTTACAAATAAAAAAGTTGTTAAATAAAACAAAGCAGCTATTAATCAGCAAGACTGTTTTCAACACCGATGATAATAAGAAATGTTTCTTAAACAAAGCAAATCAGCATATTTGAATGATTTCTGAAGGATCATGAAGACTGATAACAACCAGACTTAAAAGCAAAGTCACAGGATATTATTTATTTCAATTCTTTTGTGTGTGTGTGTGTGTGTGTGTGTGTCTAAACCGCCTTTAGGAATTAAATGGGACATTATACATGCCTTTAAACTGCACTTAAACAGCAACCGAAAGAAACATCAGAGGATCAGCAGGTGAAAGTCTTATCTTTGATGTAAAGTGTGAGATCAAAGGACTGATGGAGCGCTTTTAACGGATGTTTAATGTGTGAGTAATTTTACAGTTATTGGTGTAAATCTTTCAGTTCCATTTGGACTCTTACAGCAACTGTATTAAAGTTTTTACCAGGAAATATTAGTTTCAAACTCATTCTGATGGTACACTTACCTCTAATAAGACTGCAGAGTGGATTCAGTCTCTTTCCCAAACCTGTGTTCTGTGAGTATGTTGTAAGTTTGGTGAGCTGGAACGAAATTCGGAGAAAAGGTCGGATTGCTTTATGACAACAGCAAATGCACGAGTAGCTGTAATATTTACGACAGCGAATTCTATTCACTTAACTGCAGAGGGCTCCAAAGTGGCGAAAATACACAAAACTACATACAGTTGTTTAAATGAATCGTTCCTGTTTGAGTTCAGGATCAAGATGAGGCACAAACATTTTGATTAATCACTTAAAGTTAACAGGATGCCAAATAGTATGAAAGCAAAAAGCTAAGTCATTGCTCAATGAGGAATTGACTGTTAGATTTCATGAGGATGTACAATTTTGATAAGAGCTATAACTACGTTTTGAAATGTTTATCCACCGTCCTTATTTATCTCACAAGATCGGGCGCAGCCGTATGTAAACTTTATGGGTGTGGCTTCCGGTCTCATCCGCTTCCAGCTATGTTTAGCTTTTCAAAACAGCTGGTTTTACTGTTTGATATTGTGAATTGGTAACTATATCATTCAATGTATTATCTTAATTATGAACACACTGGTTTGTAGTGTAAACAGTTTTTCGGTTTACTGCACGCTGTTATTCTTGTAATGAGCCGGAAGTCTCGCCCATAGGCTTAGGTCTGCGTTGAAGAATAAGTTGGATACCGTATTATAAATATATTATTTCTGTAATTTTAATAAACAGGATGAAATGTTTGAGAGTGATACCAACTAACTAAAGAGCCAACTAACACCACAAATATCAAAACATCACATCTATTGCTATCATTGATTTTTTTTTTTTTTAAGAGTGTACAAAAGACTTACAGGAAAGTAATTTAAAAAAAAAAAAAAAAAAAAAAAAACTCTAAATTGGTAGGTTACCAAAATAAACAAACAAAAAAAGAATAAAAATAATCAATTTCATCAATTTACTACAGACAAATGTTTGTCTTCATGTCACAATAGCAAATGCTTTTTTATTTTTATTCAGTGATGACAAATACATTATTAATTTGGTTTGTTTTGAAGCACTTAAGTGTTTGCACATTGTCCAGGCTTATTACATTTTACTGTGTGAACAAATGCAGATAGTGTACATGAAAAATATTTCTCTGGGGAAAATAAGTTATAAATAAATATAATTTAGAAGTATTTTTGGCTAATGCAGTCAAAGCATGAACGTGAATGTGCATTTAAAACATTATTGGTGTAAGAAAATCTGTTCCATTAAAACGTACTGTAAGGAAACCAGCTTTTGATGCTTGTTTTTTATTATTATTTTTTATTGTTGCATTGACATTTTTATTATTCACATTATAATTTGTTTTAATTTAAACAGAAAATTGAGTATGTGAGCTCATGCACTGACCACTGCTTACATTCAAAATAAAATCTACATCTACATCTAAAGCTTATCAAAGAGAGAGGTGTGCAAACTTTGCTTTTTCCTGGTTTTGTTTAGTTCTCAATCTTGTGTGACAAGTTTGTGTTTACCTGACAAAGCAGAAATATGAGATTTCATATTGTCTGACCAGCCAGTTCTCTCTTAGTGTCATTCCCAACATGTAGTTAATAAACTGCAAAAACACTATACAGTAAGGATACAAACAGCATGCTCTCCCTCTCTGTTCTTCAAAAATCCTGTGTTTCACATTGCAGTGTTTGATAAACATGCTGGCTCACTGCTGGCACTGCATTCAATGTTTGTTTGGCATCAGAGAAAATGGAGTCATATGTCAAAAGCTACTGATGTCATCGGGAAATGTAATATATTCTGAATAGTCCACAAAATTTCTGAGCTGCATCATGCCTTCAGTCACGTCTGTAATTTCAGTCACAGCAGGTAAGAGGAATTATGAGGATAAACCATGGCTGATAAGACCAGTGTTTCACACCACTAATTCTCACCTTCCTCACGTCGTATGATGTTTTGATTGCACTCTCTTTAATATTAGCCGCTGGGATGCAACACATCACACCACATTTCTTCTCAACACATCCTCTGCTTAAATATGTCCCTTGTTCATTACGCTCAACTCGCCTTTAACGTTTCAGGCAGAAAAGTGTTTTGTAGTTTTCATAGATCTAATACATTTTACGGTAAACAATTGAATAAATCTGATAAATAATATAAATACTCAGAATTATGATTTAAATCACACAAACACACACTCTTTTACATATGGGTCCAACTCAACCAAAGGTCCCTAGATCTTTTTCTTTTCCTTGTGAAATAAATACATAAATGAAGACAAATATGAAATGTAATGGATGAATATTTACTGAACCCACTATTTTGTCAAGGAATTACTATTTTCACCAGCAATTTGGAGCCAAAATTACAGATGGGGAAAATGATGGCAGCATCATTTTTTTTTATTTTTACGGAAACTGGTAGGTCTATTAGTGAATGCTATCTTTATTTTTGAGGCCCGATATGGTTTATTTCCAGAGATATATGGGGATTTCAATGAGCCTCCATGAGTAAATTGTTAAATTGTATACATTTTCAGTGGTCAAAAACCAAATGAGGGTCACAACTAATTATGTTGAAACTAGAAATGTATCTTGTTTCCATAACAATTCCATAGAACATAACCTGTCTGAGTGCCAAAGTTTGTGTGACAGTAACTGAGGAAGGACTAAAGATGCCTCAATATCCTTTTAGATTCTGTTTTTTAACAAACTGAGATTACCAGAGACATGGGGATCTCAATGCAGCACCATGTACAAACTGTTGAAGTTTACACATTTTCAATTGTAAAAAAACAAAAAAGCAAATGTAGTCACTTTGCATATAGTGAATGCTTGTTGTATATATATATATATATATATATATAAATATACATGATTGTACCACATTAGCATAAGAGAAAGAAAAGCTATAGGGGAGAGTGGGGTAAGTTGAGCCAGTGGGTAAGTTGACCCACCCCCTGCATCTTGCCAACTGTACACTTTTACTGTCATGTGACCATGTTTTTTGGGGTCACATATCATTTTTGCCAGACTGTGAAAAGGAGAAACACATGGGAGAAGTGGAAGGCACCCATTTACTCTGTTTCTGGTTTGTTAAAGTAAAATTTTAGCATAACAGCTGTAATGGCTGTTACATCAAAATAAATTTATCCTAAGTCTAAAAATATTTTTGATGCATACAGGTGATTTATCAACATATAAAATCATGCAAATCATTTAGCTAAATATAAGTCTGAATTTACAAGCTAGCAAGTTTTTTCCAAAATGCCAGTTATGGGGCAAAGTGAGCCAAATGCTGTGGGGTAAGTTGAGCCAGCACTTTAACTTACCCCCCCATAAGGCACTGAAGTTAAGTTAAATCTCTGAAGTATGAACTGGTATTTTAATGCATTTTAAATATTACACAACAGGTTTAGTTTATCATATAAATAGATATTATTTCATACAAGATATCTGTCAGACCCTTTGGACTGTTTTTGTGTGTGTTTTTCCCCATATGCCCTTATTTGGACTTTCCGTTTCCGTTTCTAATTTCCACGTCACTGTTTGATTGTTCACCTGTCTCCCCCTGATTGGTTCGTCTGTGTATTTAAGTTTGGTTGTGTCCACAGTTTGATGGTCGGTGATTATATTGTCTTCATGTATTGTTACTCAGTCAGTTTTTGTGGTGTTTGCGTTGGTTCCCTGCTGTTTCCTGATCTGTTCCTGTTTCCCTGTGGATATTATAAATAAACTCTGTGTCTTGGATCTCCGCGCTCCTCCTCCTCATTTCCCCGCAAACCACGCCGTGACAATATCAGTGCACCAAATCCTTCTCTGAGAACCAGAAGATGCTTTTCATCACATTATAATGAAATATATCTTTCCACCTGTAGTCCCTAATGGCTGGTTCAACATTGCAGAAAAGCTACCATGCCAAGAATCTTTTGACTAAAATATTTATTAGTTTCAGTGGCATTTTTTCCTTCATTCTAATTCAGTTTTTATTTAATTTTACTCAATAAACTCTCTGTTTTTTCTGTTTCTGGGAATGTTAAAACTTCAGTGTTCAATACATTGTTTCAGAAATGCAAACAATTAAAGATTAAAAGTGAAACTTCATTTGATAGGTTTTAAGTTTGAATCAGATTCAGTCAGATGGTCAGTTTTCACCCAGATGGTGCATCTTACCCCATGACTCGGGTCAACTTACCCCTATTCTAGGGCAAACTGAGCCACAGGAACACTTTTTTAATAAAAAGCCATATTTTAAGAACCCTTTGTCAGAGGATACATTCTAATAATTTAAAATATGAAACATCCTGAAATTACTTTAGATACTTTAATTGTACTTCTGCCTCATTTTCTTGAGAACCACATAAGAATGACTAAATTTACTCATCTTACCCCACTCTTCCCTATATAAAGTATACAACAGCATATAAACCAACAGATACAATTTGCCTCTTCAAGGTTAGAAATGTTTATCACATGGGTGTAGGAATGCTGGGAACTCAAAAACAGAAATATTAATAAGGCAACAAGTCATTAAGCATCAACAAGTACAGAAAATATACAAAAACTCATAGATTTACAGGAAAATGTCAAGGTTGACACTTCCCACACTGTATGTCAGAAAATCTATTCACTGTAAAACTTACAGCTTACAAAAGGTCAGCATCAAACCAATATTCATTAACCCTGCTTCAAACTGTGTGCTGAAACTTTCAAGATCATCTGCATGAATGATTAGCTTGTTCTGCAAAACCCATTGGCCCATGATCTGTATATTACCATGACAATCAGAGCTTATGCCGGTGAAGATGACCCTCATTCGCATGTGCTCACCGCAAGTCATCACTCTTCCACAGATAACAGGTTTATCCAGCTAAGATGACTCACCACTGAGAAGGTGTGCAAGCGCTCGACTAATGGCTGGTATTGACAGCACTCATAATCCCCTCTGAAAGCTTTTCAAAGGCTTGATTCTTAGAACTGAGATTTTCTAGAAGATGATTTTTTAAACTGCGTTGGCTTAAGCACCTCTGAGTTTCACAATGAAAAGTGCCTAAGAAATACCAAGCAATTATTTATCACTGCTTATGTATTTTGAGCTATAGAATATACAGTATAATTACTCCAAATTCCAAAATGATTCCTAGGGTGGCCGTTTGTATAAAAAGGAGGATTCAGAGAAGCCAGGATAAAATCTAAAAAAAAATAATTCCAAAACTAAGCGACAGAAATTAACTTTTTGATTAAGGGGCAACATTTGCCTCCTTAAATAGATTTCTAGGGGCATTTTGTACCTTTATAAGGGCAGCTTTTCAAATAGTTTAAATGTTTGCACACACTTTTATTAAAATCCTTATTAAATAAATGCAATTATAATATTGAGACACTACCTGAAGTGGCATTTAGATATATTTATACAGATGATTCAATGCAGCTCAGAGAGCCCATGAATGCACTTACACTGCAGGCACACTTGCATAAATATTATGAGATGAATGTTTTAAATATAAAATATATTAAATTTAGAAATATGAAATGTTGGAGGGAAAAATTAAATTACACTAAAAATATGAAACAGGATAATATGCTATAAAGAATGCAATACCAATCAAACAATCAATTTTGACAACATTTAAATATAGTCTACTTTTAAATTCATTTTTCAATTAATTATATACCATTGGGTAAAGCATAAAATGATTGTCAATCCTGTGCTTGACTATCCAACCTAAAACTGCACAGATGGCCGACCTACTCATTCCTGAACTCGAGTTTGATACACTTACACTGATTCGTATTGTAAAGCCACTTTGAAGCCATTTCTATTGTATAAAGTACTTTGGATAAACATTACAGAAATGAAGTATGAAGTGCATGAAGTGCAAATGAATGCATCACAAGCCCTATTGTGTGTGTGTTGGGGGGGTGTGAATCATATGTGACATTTGTACACAAATATGATACTTAGGAATGTGATGCTTTCTAAATCTTACTTTCTTCAAACAGAAATCCAAATGTGAATACTGACTCTCCTTTCCTCATTAAACTGTCTATGGGAAGCCGCTAGTTTAAAAAATCATGGTGTTTACCCATTTTACTTTGGGTTACATTTAGTTTAAAACAAACAAAAAATAAATAAATAAATTAAATTTACCACTGGATTTTCAAGGTTGCATCACTGTTATAACCAGGAATGCATGTATATACTTTGACTCTCTTGAGGAGCCATCCAAAAAAGAAAGATAAAAGAATGAAATCTGGATGTGTTTACCTCAGCATTCCTCTGAGAATCTCAAGTTTCATACTACCTGAAAAACTATGTGCAAGTAGGGCAAAAAACTAGGGCAAAAAAATGGATGGTCACACCAAATGTTGATTTAAAGGAATAGTCCACTTCCAGAACAACAATTTACAGATAATGTACTCACCCCCTTGTCATCCAAGATGTTCATGTCTTTCTTTCTTCAGTCGTAAAGAAATTGTGTTTTTTGAGGAAAACATTTCAGGATTTTTCTCCATATAATGGACTGCTATGGTGCCTTGATTTTGAACTTCCAAAATGGAGTTTAATTGCGACTTCAAACAATCCCAAATGCGGTTGTAAACAATCCCATCTGAGGAAGAAGGGTCTTATATAGCGAAACGATCGGTTATTTTCATTAAAAAAAAACAATTGAAATACTTTTTAATCTCAAGTGCTCGTCTTGTCTTGCTCTCCCTGAATTCTGTGTATTCTAGCTCAAGACAGTTAGGGTATGTCGAAAAACTCAGTCCATATTTTCTTCTAAAGTTGCTGATTCTACTCTGCATTTAAGCATGAAAATTAATTTCATAGTTTTGCCTTCAGTTAGATTAGGTTATCAAGACATTTGGGGGTGTGATTCAAAAATAATAAGTGTTTATTGTGATATAACTTGTTTTATTTGTGTCCGAAAAACCATTGTCAACTAAGTTACCCACTAGAACCCCCCCCTCAAAAAGGAATGGTTTGTCCCATTCTCACATAATTTGTACAGTATGATGATATTTTCTCTAGAAGCACATGGATGAAACACTAGAAGTTATGTTCTCTCTCTTTCCCCTTATATTGGTTACCAACAAAACCACCAAACCTGTGTCAAGAGTGGATTAATTGACTATCGACAGTGTTACACAAGTATTACTGCTGCAAAATTAACAAGACAATTTAACTAAAACTTGTGTTTTGTTTAAATATATTTCTAAACATACTACATGCTCAGTAGTTCTAGTCTTCCATGTTGAGTATAGGCCCAAAGCACTAAAAATGTCAACTGTGTTACCCAGTAAAGGTAACACACACATATTCCTACAGATCACCTTTATTATATGTTTGGGTTTTTGGGAAAAAGGAAAACTTTTTTCTTCACACTGTCAAATTCTAAATGTACCCCTAATTAGAGAATGACCCATAGATAAATTCTAAAATAAAATAAACTGGTCTAAAAATAAGATTAAAATCTAAGTCTAAAAATAATGTTTGTACACAAACAAACACTGTGCATTCGCTAAATGTTATTCTGATGTCTGTCAGTGAACATTTTATCAACATGTTGCATGTTCACACATTGAATAGATGAAAATATTTTATAATTGTTGCATAAACCTGTCAACAAACATAAACAGGCCCACAGCAGGAGTGACGATCCTGGCGGCTTCTGCTCACAGCCCATGAGACATGTGAACAAAACGTCAGACTGAATCACATTTCCTGTCATACTCGGTTTGTTGTTGTTTGGAAAAATCAAGTTAGAGGCATGGGTTTTTTTTTGAGGGGATGCAGTCAGAGCAGACAAACGCTACATGGGGGCTAAACACACTGACAGGTGGTCATTAGCACGAGGATCATGTGAAGTGACCGCTGAGATTTGCTTCTGTTTAGAGTGATGGACACCAAAGTGTGAACTTTATTTCAAAAACGAAAACTGTGAAATTACAAGCATGAAGTGCAGTTCACCCAAAAATGAAAATTTGCGTAAAATTTACTCACCTTCAGGCCATCCAAGATGTAGATGAGTTTGTGTCTTCATCGGATTTGGAGAAATTTAGCATTACGTCACTTGCTCACCAATGGATCCTCTGCAGTGAATGGGTGCCGTCATAAGTAATCCAAACAAATCTAGTCTATCAATTAACATCTTGTCGAATGAACCATGTGGATTATTTGTTAATTACTGTAGTGTTTTTATCAGCTGTTTGGACTCTCAATCCGATGGCACCCATTCACAGCAGAGGATGCACTGGTGAGTGAGAGAGTGATGTAATGCTAAAATTTCTCCAAATCCGTTTCAATGATGAAACAAACTACTTTACATCTTGAATGGCCTGCGAGTTAGTAAATCTTTTCATTTTGGGCGAACTATTCCTTAAACTGAGATTCCTTCATATGAGCATTGCTATACTTACAAAACATTAACATTATAAAATCAGCCAAAAAAGCTATCACAGGAAGCAGATGTGGCCATTTACTTCACATCACCAGAGGTTTACGGTTTCATATGGACTTGTGCCAGAGCAGACATATAATCATACAGATCTCAACCTCCACACGCTCATTTCTACTGAAAGCTGAAACAGATGTTGCTCAATAAGATAGAAATCACGCACAGTAAGTTGCACAATAAGTCCATAAATCCACATCGAGCACAGAAAGCTTCTACTACTGTATTTACTGTATAAAATACATGATCCAAGTTAAGTTGCTGTGCTTATGGTGTTTTCTATTGTTGAATTAAACAATAAAACAGCTTCACTCTGATGAGAAAAGACTGAGTTGAAATAATGATGTAAGAGGCTGGAGATCACATCAACGTATTGATTTTAATGCATTATGTCAAACTATACACATTTTGGACAAAATCAAAGACTGCTTTTAGACGTTTTCAATCAAACACAACTCTAAAGAGTCGATTTCACACTGATTACGCCGTGCTGCGATAACTGACGGAATATCAAACGTTTTCTACTTATTCTCAGTCAGTATCCAATTTAATTGCTCTGAGCTTAAGTGCATTTTGAGATGTTAGTGTGATTGTTCTGTGGTTACATGGTCTGTCGGCTCTTCTCCAGGCTTTTTTCAATGTTGTCGAGAACTTCCACCGCTGCTTGAGGAATTCTGGTCCCTGGGCCGAAGATACAGCTGACGCCGCTCTTGTACAGGAACTCGTAGTCCTGAAAAGATGAATAGAAAATGAATCATGTAAAGCATCAATACTGAAGTATTGAAGCAAACTAATTAATTGAAATGGTATTGAACCTGGAACAAATTAAGTATGCTTTGGAGCACATATTAAAACTAATTAAGTCCAACTAATTGCTTTTCAGATAAAATGTCAATCAAGGTCATAAACCGAAAAGACCTCGAACTGAAATAGAATGCAGTATGTGCTTCTTTGGATCACAAAAAAAAAAAAAAAAAAAAAAAAAAAAACATTTCTTAAGAACTCAACAGTTTATAATGATCCACTAACAAGATTCACTAAGGCTAAATTCCTTATTACTCTGGACTAAAATCCATCATTTACATGGAAATAAATCTTTTAATAAAAAAAGAAAAAATGTGTTAAACTCAAGAGAAATGACAACTGCTCTCCAACACAAAAAAAAAATAACAATATGATTGGAAAAAATAACATTCTCTATAATACTTGCTCATATTGTCATACTGTAAGTTCTGGCAAAATCATACACACATATATATAATTTCTAAATTACATATACACACACATATATATATATATGTACACACACACACACAAATAATGTATAAATATATATATATATATATATAATGTATAAATGTACATGTATAATTTATATATATATATATTATATAATATTTAGTATTTTCACATCTAGGTGGAAAAAAATATGTAATTTGTACTACTGTCTGTTCAAAATAAAAGAAAATAAACTTGTCAAAAGAAACTTATGCTTGCATAGCAAACATAGTAGATTTGTTGTTTTTTTTCTTGTTGTACCGAAATCGTATCGAAGCGGGACCCACTAACCGAGGCACATACCAAACTGTGACATCTGTGTACCATTACACCCCTAATATATAAAAATTACTAAATAACCAAATAACCAAAATTAAGATTATTATTACATCTTGAAATACATGCTAGTCAAAATGTATTGTAACTTACTTTCGTAAAATGTTTTTTTCAGCAGGGTTAAAATAATCAATTAATAATATGAAGTACTATAGGGTTTGATTGGATGCACAATTTTTGGCATTATCAACAAATTACAATAAAAGCATTGTCTCCTTCTCTTTGATATGCCTATTTTTTCTATCCTAACTATGCATGATTATATGATCATCTGCATTTTATAATTCACGATTAGTATGACTCACTACCACTGATTCAAACCCTCCCTTTCAAAGCAAATCACATCACTGATGACGCTCAGCATGAGAAACACTGTATATTTTTAACTGGCATGCCAAACATTAGTGGAATCTACCTGAGAGATCTGATACAGTACAAACGAACAGACTGCGTGCATTAAAAGGATTTCCATGTCTGCTTCAATTAGCGCAGCTTCACCTCCACCAGCTCACACTCACTACATGTTAACACTCAATAATCAATTAATGGCTCTCAGGCAAGAAGTCTAAGGAACTAAAGACACCTCATGCAACTAAACATGGAATCCATTTCATGCATTCATGGGCAAGTACAAAAAAGACACGGCTGCCATGGCACCCACACAGCAACAAAATAACTGCATGCATACAGGTTGCTACACACCATCCCATGTTCATAAATCCTAGCTAAGACATCATTATGTAGGAATGCGCAGACTGACCTCATACTGGTCCTAATTACACCTCACCACAACTGAAAATAGAGTTTGACCTATACATGCATGAATTGACCGTCTGGATGCAAATTTTTGTGTTATGTCGGAAACACAAATTGCCTCTGGAGGAAGATGAAACGAAGAAAATATGCCAGTTTACATGTTTGAATTCAGGCTTTAGTTAGTTATTTGATCTGAGCACAAATGGCAGAGTAACACTAATGATCAGGCAAGATTGAAAATAGAAAAATTCTATTTCAAATAAATGCTGTTCTTTTTGAAACGTATGCACAAAGAATCCTGAAATGTATCACGTTTTTCACCAAAAAATTAAGTAGCAAAAACTGTTTTCAGCATTGATAATAATAAGAAGAAATGATTGACAGTAAATCAGTATATTAGAATGATTTCTGAAGGATCATGTGACACTGAAGACTGGAGTAATTATGGTAAAAATTCAGCTTTGCATCACAGGAATAAATTATATTGTAAAATAAATTCAAATGGAAAACTGTTCTTTTAAATTGTAAAAATATTTCCTAATATTACTGTTTTGACTGTATTTCTGATTAAAAAACAGTTCTACTCAGCCATCATCGAGTCTGTTCTCTGCACATCAATAACTGTCTGGTTTGGCTCAGCTACAAAATCAGACATCAGAAGATTACAGAGAATAGTTCGGACTGTCGAGAGGATTACTGGTGCCCCCCCTGCCCACCTTTCAAGAACTGTATTCATCCAGAGTGAGGAAAAGAGCTCAGAAAATCACTCTGGATCCCTCACATCCAAGTCATCATCTCTTTGAACTTTTACCATCTGCCCGGCGCTACAGAGCCCCAAACACCAGGACAACCAGGCACAAGGACAGTTTTTTCCCCCAGGCAATTCTCCTTATGAACAGTTAAATGTTCCCCCTATTGTGCAATATAATGTGCAATAACTTTTTATTTATTAGTTATCACACCCATCCTAGCACATCCCTGCACCTCTACCTCTTTCTCTTCTATTCTATTCTATTCTATTCTATTCTATTCTATTCTGTCATCTATAGCACAGCTGTACATACCACTTATTTATTTATTTCTTAATTTATTTTTCTAATTTTTGTCTAATTTATATTTACATGTGTGTATTTTGTTCTCATCTTATGTTTATTGTCTGTATGTTGTTGCTGTCTCTGTGTACTGGAAGCTAATGACACTAAAACAAATTCCTAGTATGCGGAAGCATACTTGCCAATAAAAGCTCTTTCTGATTCTGATAAAAAAAAAAAAAAAAAAAAAAAAAAAAAACAGCCTTGGTGAGCATAAACAACTTCTTGCAAAAACATTAATAAAAAATCTTACTGGCCACAAACTTTTGAATGGTAGTGTATTTACATTTTAAACTAAACAACTGCATTTGCGTTCAAGTTTTACATTTTTCATTAGTTAATGCATTCTGCAGAAACCCAAGAATCTCTTATATACTGTACAATAATGCATGTACAACTCAATTCCATGAAATAAATGACTGCATAATACCAAAAGCTGCCAAAAACAAACATTAAATGACCATTAAAATTCATCAAAAAATGAAAATGATGGCATCAATTACTCACCCTCATGTTGTTCCAAACCCGTAAAACATTCGTTGAAATTTGGAACACAAGTTAAGATATTTTTGATGAAATTCGAGAGCATGCATACCACGACACATATCATGAAGTAATTATTTTTGGGTTTTTTTGTGTACACAAAGTATTCTTGTAGCTTCATAAAATTAAGGATGAACCACTGATGTCATATGGACTATTGCAGGGGTGTTGAACGTCGGTCCTGGAGAGCCGCAGCCCTGCATAGTTTTGCTTCAACCCTAA
The DNA here is from genome assembly GCA_036247105.1 of Cirrhinus mrigala. Taxonomy (NCBI): domain Eukaryota; kingdom Metazoa; phylum Chordata; class Actinopteri; order Cypriniformes; family Cyprinidae; genus Cirrhinus; species Cirrhinus mrigala. Next base: position 29,617,135 of record CM070026.1, read on the forward strand.
TCAAACGCACCTGAACAAGCTAATCAAGGTCTGAAGGGTTTCTAGAAAGCTACAGGCAGGTGAGTTTTAATTAGGGTTGGAGCTGAACTCTGCAGGGCTGCGGCTCTCCAGAACCAGAGTTCGCCACCCCTGGACTATTGTATCGATGTCCTTACTCCCTTTCTGGGGAGCCATTTCGATGCCATCGATGCAGGGTCAGAAAGCTCTCGGATTTCATTAGAAATATCTTAATTTGTGTTCTGAAGATGAACGAAGGTTATACGAGTTTGAAATGACATGAGGGTGAGTAATTAATGACAGAATTATCATTTTTGGGTGAACTATCTGTTTAAATGATCTTGTTGCTACTATAAAATTGCCAAAACACCGTATAGCAACTTGTATCTGCACATCGATTCAGTTGTATATGAATGCAGCAGGTGTTGCACCGTTCACTGAACTGCTAATCATCAGTGAGCTCAAATGTAATGGCAAAAGTCAGACTGCTTATTAAATTGATTTTGAATCGTTACGTTAATCTGCATGCATAAGTGGCCTATGCTGCATGTTGTACCCGACAACCCTTAATCAAGCTAAAATCAATGTTATATGTAGCCTTTTATACCTTACTGCTTTATTAATCACTACAATAAGGTAGTCTGACTTTTTGAGATGAGATTTAAAGATTTAACGATTAATAAAAGAAAAAAAAATTGAGGTTTCTGCCACTAAAAAAGGGGTTTCTTATCTTTTCCTTACACATTGTGAATGGTGCAAGTTCAGTTGAGTCTAATCTACATCAATGTCAAACCGTAATGATCAGGTTCTGGACAGATGGTTTAAGTTGAATGCTGGCTATGTCAAAACAAAGATAACAGCTCTCTTTGAACATCATGGCTATTAAAAATGTTCAGCTTTACAATGTAAGGCTATCTGGGATGTAGATGTCTAAAGGCCCTGACGTACACTACAAGTCAAAAGGTTTTTGAACAAGCCTCAACAAGCCTGCATTTTTTTGAGTACAGCAAAAACAGTAAAAATGTTAAATATTTTTACTATTCAAAATAACCATTTTCTATTTTAATGTATTTTAAAATGTAATTTATTCATTATTTCAAAGCTGAATTTTCAGCATCATTACTCCAGTCACATGATCCTTTAGAAATCATCCTAACATTCTGATTTGTTGCTCAAAAAACATTTTCTTATTATTATTGAAACATTTTCTTATTATTAAGTTGAAAACAGCCGAATATAATTTTTCTTTGATGAATAAAGAGTTCAGAAGAACAGCATTTATCTGAAATAGAAATCTTTTGGAACATTATAAATATTTATCATCACTTCTGATCAATTTAAAGCATCCTTCCTATATAAAAGTATTCATTTCTATAACTTAATATTTTAACCCTTTAACTGTCACTGTCCACCCTGTGGGACACCTAAGTTTACTTCACCATATTACAAATAAATCCTAATCTAATCATGACAAACTATACATTGTTGGAAAGGTCTAAGACTCCTAAATAGATATTTTACCATATTTCTGTGTTACAAATTATGTAGGAAAAGTAATAGATTAATATATGTCAAGAGTGCAACTTAAAAAATCTACATCATAACATGAGTTCTGACCTTTGTCACAAAAGACTTTCTTCATTTCCTATTTTTCCTATCACACTTTAGAAATCATAAGAAATTATATATCAGTTCAAAACTTAAAATTTCAAAATTCATCCTTTGAAAGGCATTTTAAAATCAGACATTGCATTACCACGGAAAATGTACATCAAAATCATATTACAAAATGTTTTCATTCATGAATTATAATAATTTAAGTCTGGATAGTGCATTTTTATGTCTGTTTAAAAATGGGAGTGACAGTTAAAGGGTTAAAATATATCAAATAGAAAACAGTTATTTTAAATAGTAACAATATTTCAAAATGTTACTGCTTTTGCTGTACTTTGGATCAAATAAATCTAAGCTTGGTGAGCAGAAGAGACTTCTTCAAAAAAAATAAAAATCTTACTGTTCAAAAACTTTCGACTTCAAGCGAAATCGAAGAATGAACTGTTGTAATGTTACTTCAAACAAAATCAGCCCAAAATGAAGTACGGGAGATCGAAACAGCTTGCCAAAGCAGACTTTCCAGAAAAGTTGAAGAACTTCTAATGAGTACATCAGAACCTTAAAGGGACAGTTCACCCTAAAATAAAAAAATCTGTTATCATTTACTCACTTTGAAGTTGATACAAACCTGTGGGAGTTTCTATATTCTGCCACTGACCTCCATGGTAGTAAAAAAAGATACTATACACGTCAGTGGCTACCATCAACTCTTTGGTTGGCAACATTCTTCAAAATATCTTTTGTTTTCAACAAAAGAAAGAAATTCATACAGGTTTGGAACAACTGGTAAAGCAGCACCTGCTTCCAAGTTTTTGACTTATTTGACATCAATTTTCATACTCCGCTTCCACAGATTTCAGTGAGCGATTTCGTGCTTGTGTAGGTATTAAGGTAATAATCCAGCTCACACCGTGCCTCTGCTAATATGCCCAGCTGTCTGTCAGGGGGCAGGTGTTACCTGTGGCGGTATGACCCCTCCGCAGATCACCATGATATCGGGCCGGTTGAGGTTACGCAGCTCTTTGATGAGTTCGGGCACGAGGGTCTTGTGTCCAGCTGCCAGTGTGCTGACGCCCACACAATGCACGTCTGCATCCACAGCCTGCTGGGCGACTTCCAACGGGGTCTATCGTCATGGAAACAGACACACAACAGAAAATCCAAAGGAAAAAACAAGCATTAAAGGCCATTTACATCAAGAACAAAAACTATAATGATAACTACATCGGCATCCACATCAACGCACAATAACATTCTGTTTATTAAAAGCACGTACTGCACTTTTATTGTCTGTTGCTTTAAATGCTTGAGCTCGTTAAAGCAGGATGGATTCTGATTGGCTTCATGTTTTTACTGTTCATTGGCTGGAATAAAAAAATAAAATCATCGTGAAAGTAATTTTAATTTTTGTTTTTAGTTGTCGTATGGACTTTTCTATTCTAGAACGATTTTTAGAGGTTCAAGCGCATAGCGCTGAAATCCTATTGTATTTGTTAGAATGGTCACGGATCAGCGATCTCTATGTAAAACTGATCGTGCAGACCACACCGTAAGTCATAGAGACTTGAAACTTGGAGGAATGTTAGTACTCACCCCAGTTGGCCTGATGGGGGCGCTACAGTGATCAAAAGTATTAAATCGCTGATAACTCCTAAACCCTCAGTCGCAGGCTCAAGCGTCTTATGTCGTTGGAATCCTTGGCACACGCTGGACAAAACACATGCCAGATTCGATCGTGAGCCCGGCAAAATTTTTGGGTATTTTGGAATCTTTGCAAAACCTACTTTTGCAAACTAGTCCTAGGTTTTTGCCCCATCGGAACCAAACCAGTGCAGAAAGATACTCTGGAGAGCGAATATCACCATCGCAAAGGGACACCAAAAGGGGCAGGCCCGCTTTTAGTAAAATGCCTATAACTCCTGAACGGAACACTTATATAAGAGCTCAATCTGAGGTTGCAGGACAGAAAATCGCGAAGCTTGGCCACTTGGTGGCACTATTAGAGGAAAAAAACATAAAAATGGCTATACCTACACAACCATTTGTCCTTTCAACATGAAAATCGGTATGCACGGTCTTGGTCCAAAGTGCCACAAATGTCTATAAGGACATTTGCCCATCTCAAAAAAACATGGCAGCCATTGGCTGACGATGTTTGAGCACCTATTACACATGGTTAACGGAGGCCGATCAGAGCGAAACTCGATGGGCCCGTTTGACTCACAGCCCCAAAGGTCTGTGAGAAATTTGAAAGAAATCGCCCACTGGGGGTGGTGTGTAAACGATTGTACATTGTATGGTTTTTTGCACATACACGCAATATTCACATCATATGACAGAACTCCTCATTCCAGACTTCGCCTCTAGAACCACTGCTGTCAATCAAATCGTTTGTTAAATGATTGAGAAGAACCTACTTTTGTAAACTAGTCCTAGGTTTTTCGCTCAATCTGGAAAAAACACTGCAGTACAATTCTCTGGACTCTCTATGTCAATAATTGAAATTTACCCTTTGGGAAGCTATAACGGGCTCATTTAGAAAAGGGGCTTGTCTGAATTTATCCAAAATCCTATAAAGCCTAAAGGAAAACTCAAAACTTCACAAAACCTGGTGAGCAAATGCGACAGATGATTCTAAACAAGAGTGCAAAGTTTTAAGATCGGACCACAGCTGGCGCTATTACAGACCTAAACGTTACAAAACACATTATTTCTATGGTAAATCACCTATATTGGCAAAAAAAAGACTTGCTACATAATGTCTTTTTCCATGTGTGCTCAAATGCCTTAAAGCGCGTGACACGTGACACTGAAGACTGGAGTAATGATGCTGAAAATTCAGCACTGCATCACAGAAATAAATTACACTTTAAATTATTTTCAAATAGAAAATAGTTATTTTAAATTGGAATAAAATTGCACAATTTTACTGTATTTTTTTCTGTATGCAGCCTTTGTTAGCATAAGAGACTTCTTTCAAACACATCAAAAATTTTATTTTTAAAAAATCTTACCTCAACAGTTACATATATACTAACCATCACATTGTGTTTAGGGTCTGAGGAACACTTTTGTTCAGTGTATACCTGATAATCCGATGCGGAAACAGCTTTGTTCAAGATGGCACTGAGTATTCATGGAGCACAAATGATAACTGGATTATTCTTATTTTGAAAACTGTAGAGAAGTGGGAGCTTAACTCTGAGGTATGCATTTGATTTGCTCAGTCATGGATTCAATGTTTAGATGTCTATGGCTCAGCAAGGATCTCTTAACTGATGACAGACTCTGCTCTTAAAGGAACATTGGGTGCTAAAATGTGTAAGATAAATAAGATTAAGAAAAGTTGAGCTCCATGAACTGATTTCTTGAGCATCTTAACACATGGATGACTTGCAGAGAGGAGAGGAGATATTTTTAACCACACTTGTGAAAGGCTAGTCATGTATACAGACAAAAATTCTTTTAAAAATCAAGAAGAAAATGTGGATTTTCATACCTGGAAAAGTGGGCCAACATCCACGTCAAACCCAAGGTCTGCGAATCCAGTGGCGATGACCTTTGCTCCTCTATCATGACCGTCCTGTCCCATTTTGGCCACAAGCAGACGGGGATTTCTGCCTTCATGCTTTTTAAACTGTACAACTCTGAGAAACAAAAACACAAAGCATCCATTACTAATGAAGTTTCAAACACTTATGTTTCTATACCATTTTGTATTGAAACACAGTCGCATGGTTTTATAACTGTATGATGCTAAGTTATTTTTTGGGTGAGCTATTCCTGTAAAGGAAGAAACTGTTTTTGGTAACTGAATTAAGGTTGGAAAACACAGAATAATCACCAGAATAATGTACCCTGAAAGGCTACAAGATGTTCAGGCTGTAAGATCTTGATCTTTTGTAGGTTTAGTCTTAAATATTTATGGTGTAATGTTTGTTTTTTTACGGTCTCGTTCTCATTTCTTTTGTCATACTGAGGTTACACTGAAGCGGGTTGACATGCTTTAATCAGAGTGCACAAAATCCTTAAGACACACAAAGACAAAAATACAGTGGAACCTCTGAGCTTTTCTCCATCACAATCTTTATTTAACATAAATTCCGCAGCTAAAGCCTAATCCAGTTACATTTAGCGTTTTTTTGACAAGAACAATAATGATGCCATAAGGGTCAAAAGGAAGTTAACAGGCCGAGCCATGGGTTCAGCTCAAGTGCAATAAAAGATTAAATGCCTGCAAAATGTTATTGTTGCTCATTGCAATATTTAAATATTTTCATGAGTAGGTTGTACCATAAATGACCTGGGTCATTACAGGACATGATGACTACCTCGGCCTCTCAGTATTTACAGGGCTCCAACTCTGCAGGTCAAATGTGACCCTGGACCACAAAACCAGTCGTAAGTAGCACGGGTATATTTGTAGCAATAGCCAACAATACATTGTATGGGTCAAAATGATTGATTCAGATATGAAGTAATGATTATGTTCCATGAAGATATTTTGTAAATGTCCTACCGTAAATATATCAAAATTTAATTTTGGATTAGTAACATGCATTGCTAAGAACTTCATTTGGACAACTTTAAATGCGATTTTCTCAATATTTTGATTTTTTAAACCCTCAGATTCCAGATTTTCAAATAGCTATATCTCGACCAAACATTGTCCCATCCTAACAAACCATACATCAATGGAAAGCTTATATATTCAGCTTTGATGGTGATGTATACATCTCATTTTCAAAACAATGACCCTTACAACTAGTTTTGTGGTGCAGGGTCACAAATGATATTTATTTAGTAAATATAATAACAAAAACACAACTAAAAAACTAAAAATGTTTACAGAAAGCTTTTAATTGCTTTCATGCAAAAATATAAATTATTATAAATGATCAAATTAATAAGTGATAAAATAAAAACTTTACAAAATTATAAATCATATTTATAAATAATTATATATATATATAATTTTAATAATAACTTTACACTACATTTATTTTAGGGCTGTCAAACGATTAATCGCATACAAAATAAAAGTTTGAGTTTGCCTGAAATATGTGTGTGTACTGTGTGTAATTATTATGTATACTGTATATAAATACATTCATGTATATATATTAAAGAAATATTTACAAGTATATGTATTTATTATCATTTCTATAGAATTTACATTATATATAAATAAAAATATTTTGTACATAACATATTTCTCTTAAATGTATACATTAATTTGTGTGTATTTACATATACATAATAATTACACACAGTACACACACACATATTAGGCAAACTCAAACTTCTATTTTGTATGCGATTAATTGCTTGACAGCCCTAATTTATTTATTTCCTATACTTTTGACATTCAAACACTGCATAAATTTGAATGTCAGCACCCGGTGACACTTATTTGTCCACTTATTTGTACATACTACTCATCTGACATACACATACTGCTTTAAGCATACTACACAGTAGAAAAGCAGGCATATTTGGACGTGGAGAATCAGTACAGTTTCAGGAAGTGGCACTCAGTTTCAGAAAAAGGAATATGCAAGCTCCTACCTGTTATGGGCCAGCGCAATTTCCTCATGCTCGCCGAACTCGCTGCGGTACGCTCCGCTCACCATGCGTGTGCTGGCCTTGTGCTCCCCGAAAACAGATTTCATGGCGTCTGTGATCTCCCCCACCGAGCATCTACAGAATCCAACAGAATACTTTAATCTACACATAATCACATTATATCATGCAACATAATTCCTGTATTGTAGTTTGGATTGTTTTATGATTGAATTTGTGTTTGCAGTGCAGTAAAGAGTCAGAAATCACATTCCATATGCTCAAATCGTGTGATCCCCCAATCTGCCGCTAAGAAACACCAGCTTTGCATTAAGCTTGGCAAAACACAGACATGTGGCACTAGCTCATACTTCTCCAGCCAGACTTCCAAAAGCAGGAGTGTTTGTAATATGGGAACATTCATGCAACTTCAACAACACATGCAACTTCTCGACTGGAAATCCACAGGTCTACATGAGGGAAAAACTATGTAAGCTCATTTCTACCATGGCAATGAATAAATAAATAAATAAATAAATGTGACTTCTTATCTCACAATTCCAAGTTTACAACAATTCTACGCTTACATCTGTCAAGGAATAAAAACAGAGTAATAAAATAATAATAATTAATAGGACTGACCCTAATAGTCGACCAAATGTTAGTCAACAAGAAGAGGCTTGGGTCAACCAAAATTTTATAGGTTGCAGAAAAAAAAATCCACAGGAATTCCAAGCAGTCCGTGACGGAAAGACCGTTAAGAGCTGGTCTATGTATTGATATAGTACATCAAGCAGGACATCCAAATGCTCGTATATCATTTATCGACCTCAAATATGGCTTTTCATCTGAAAGATATATGTAGTAGCAACTTTACATTACAGCTCAATCTAATGTTAACCTAGAAAAATGTACGCTATTGAAGTGTCTATGTGGAATGTGGAAGCTGAATAGTAGCGCGCTCAAAGCATGACAGATGGAGGCGCTGGTGCGCTCATTTGCTCTTAAAATACTCTGTCATTTTTGGTCATATGGATAAAAGTAATGCATTTTTCTAATCTGTAAAGACTCTACATTTATTTGCGTGCACTCAAAATAACAACAAAACATTGTGCTTTTGTAAAATAATTAAAGCAAACAGGACGCACTTTCTGCCATCTTGGTCTCTGTAAACTTGAGCGCAAAACTTCAAAACTCTGTGTATACTTGCACTACACACATGAAAAATATATCTATAGAGAGTGGAATGTCTACTTTTAAATGAACCAATTCAAATAGAAAACAAATATTCTCAAATTATGTAATCCATATGAAACATCAATACATGCACATCAGTACTGCGGAGATGACGAGTCAGTTTGGCCGAATTCATCTCTTAAGTCGAAAACAAAGAAAGCACTAGTTTATCAATAAATCATTAAATCATTAATGTAGTCTGTTTTTCCCCCCAACACATTCATAATTATTATATCTGCTGGTGTATTGTGGCAAGATTTTCGGTTGTGGCTCATTATTATGATTTATATGATTTATTAATAAACATGCAACTAATAGTCGACTAATGCTAAAAATGAACGACTACTAGTCGTCCAGAAAAATGTTTTGTTCGAGGGCAGCCCTAATAATTAATAATAATAATTAATAAATAAATAAATCAGATAAAGTTGTAAGATAAATTAGCAATTTTTCTTTTTTTTGTGCTTTTTTGCAAATATGAAGGTGTAATCTCACCTGAGTTTCTTTGTGACAGATTAACATTTACGCAAAGCTAATAAATAATACATGTACCCAACACCGATAAATAATGAATGATCTAATGAATAATAAATGAAACAATGGATAATGATCTGTTATAATTTTTAAAAAAAAAGTGAATTTATTCTGTCATTAATTATTCACCCTCATGTCGTTCCAAATGTGTGAGACCTTCTTTCTTCATCAGAACAAAAATTAAGATATTTTCGATGAAATCTAAGAGCTTTCTGATACTGCATAGAGAGCAACACAACTATCACATTCAAGACCCAGAAAGTTAGTAAGGACACTGTTAAAATAGTCTCTATGACATTAGAAAATTCATCAAAAATATCTTAATATGTGTTCGAAGGTCTTACGTTTTTTTAACAGCATGAGGGTGAGTAATTAATGACAGAATTTTTACTTTTTTGGGTGAACTATCCCTTTAAGATTTAGGATTCGAATAAACCTTGTGTAAATGTGTTTGTTTTTTTTATTGTGAGCTACAACTGGATTCAAAAGTTCTCTGCATCTGGACTTCATGAAGCCAGACCCACCGGGCTCTCGCAGCCTCCACGGCGAGCTCCAGCAGGTTTCCATCTCTGGTATGTGCACACTGTTCAATCGCAGCCAAGCACCTCTTCGCCGCCTCTGCATCCCTGCTCTCTCTGACCTGAAATGCAAACACAGCCTCATTACAACGTGCAAACACTGACCCTGGATGAGCCAAACAAACATACAAAATCCTGGAATCAGCTCAGACTGTATAAACAACCAGGCGACGTACATCTGAAATTACGTAGATGAAGATGTAAGAGAATATAAATACACTGTGGGGGAAAACCATCTCAGAAAACACAACATATAGTGCAGATAGTATTAACTGTCAGCTGAACGGTTTTAAATGCTGTAAAAGCTGTGATTGAACTGTGAAGGCCAAACACAGAGGAACTATGATCCTTCTTATCCTATAACTTGTGCTAATAAAATTCCAAAAATGAAATTAATAAAAATAAATAAATAAATAAAGTCTCACAGGATCATCTGACAATCTACATCTTGATTACATGAAAAAGTAAAATAAATAAATAAATAATAATAAATAAAATTAAAATAAAAACAAAACTATAGAGAATACAGGAGTGTAAATAAAAAAAAAAACTGTATATAAAAAAACTAAGAAAAGTGACAAGAGCACATAACATAAGCACATAAGATTACTAAAACTATAAACTAAAATTGAAATGAAAATCCAAAATACTAATATATTATATTAGGTTTTTTTTGTTTAATTGTGTGTGTGTGTGTGCTAAAAAATGCTAAAACCCCATACAATTAATGTTGATTCCTTTGCAGAATGTACACTACCAGTCAAACATTTTTGAACGGTAATATTTTTAATGTTTTCTAAAGAAGACTCTTTAGAAGAAACAGTAACATTTTGAAATATTTTTACTATTTAAAATAACTGTTTTCTATTTAAATAAATTTTAAAATGTAATTTATTCCTGTGATTTCACAGCTGCATTTTTAGCATCATTACTCCAGTCACATGATCCTTCAGAAATCATTCTAATATCCTGATTTGCTGCTCAAAAAATATTTATTATTATTATTATTATTATTATTATTATTATTATTATTATTATTATTATGTTGAAAACTACTGAGTAGAATTTTTTCAGGTTTCTTTGATGAATAGGAAGTTCAGAAGAACATATATAATAATAAAATAGTTTTTTGAACAGCAAATCATCATATTAGAATGATTTCTGAAGGATCATGTGACACTGAAGACTGGAGTAATGATGCTAAAAATTTACCTTTGATCACAGGAATAAATTAAATTTTAAAATATATTCACATAGAAAGCAGTTATTTTAAATAGTAAAAATATTTTATAATATTACTGGTTTTGCTGTATTTTAAATCAAATAAATACAGGCTTGGTGAGCAGAAGAGAATTCTTTTAAAAAAAAAACTTTTGACTGGTAGTGTAAAAAGGGTCATAACACATATTTCATATTCTCTAAAGGGAACAAACACACCAACAACAGTCATGTCAGCATGTCAGAAGGAAAAATTCCTAAAAAAAATATATATATATATCTTTTCAAGCAGTAATATTAGCTGAACTGTCTGCCCTGTCTGTCTGATCAGCCGGACAATGCAGAGAAATTGTTAAGTGACATTAGAATTGAGGCACAGGACATCAGTGCGCCGTGACTCAAGGCATGACGGATACATAAGGACACTGTTATGGCTAATCATATGCAAAAGAAAATCTGCTGCCAGACCGACAGATAATGATTATATTACATTCTGTTCTGGCATTGCAATAGGGTGAGGGATGTTTTTTTACATTATTAAAAAAGAAAAGAAAAAAAAGTTATTTAAATATTTAAACTTGCATGATTTTCAAAACTTTTTAACTTTTTTTCTAAATAAAATAGAATTAAAATATAAAAAAGCAAGTAAACTAGTCTATTGATTTTAAGGATTTAATGCGTGTTGATGCGTTTACATTTTCAACATCAATATATGGACTGTCATCGCATGAGAACTCCCAGGCCATGTGCTGTCGAGTTGCTTTTAACATCAAACATCAAAATGAAGTTTATTTCTTAATGTGACAACACCTAAAACGCCTCACAAATACGGCTTCACTCCAGGGAAATGGCTAAAAAGCCATGAAGTGGATAAAATGATTTGAACCTGTGCACACTCTCTTATCACATCAAACTGCTTTATAAATAGAAAACATGCAGGGTAAATAAGTGGTTAATTAGATCTTCACTAAGAGCCATGCATTATAGTTTCACATATTAAATAAAACATTATGACAGGGTGAAGCAGCAGCACAAAAGGTGTTATATATGCCAGAGAAACAACTATTAGGAACATTTCTCTGTATGGGAATGCAAACACCTAATACTGAATTTAGTTTCCATCTCTCCATGTTAACTACTCACCACACACAACCTCATTTACATAAACAGAACTTCCCAACAGTATATGCACCTTATTTTGCAAAGCAGAAGTAAGCTGTGAATGTGAAATGCTGAACAAACTAAAATTATTTGGTCAGTGTTACTACGACTTGCTTGTGCTGCAGCAGTGTGTGTACATTATTTGCATTGTGCAATGACGTCATGATTTATTTAGCAATACCTGGTATATGCGATACTATATGTATTCATTACTGAAAGTTCATGAGGTATACTGAATAATCCTTTGAGGGTCAAGATAAATGCAATCCAACATCTAAGTATTACATCTGATTTGATGCAGGAGATCAACTGATGACCAGATGAAATGCATTTCAGTGCATCCACTATATTATCAAATCTGGCTATTAATATTTCTTAGCTGATCGGAGTTGCTGTGCTTGTTGTGTGCAAAAAGACAGGATTTTCAAATAGTTCACACAAAAAGGACAACTAAAATGTACTGCATATACAGTTGAGGTCATAATTTACATACACCTTGCAAATACTGTGTTGTTACCTGAATGATCCACAGCTGTGTTTTTTTGTTTAGTGACAGTTGTTCATGAGTCCCTTATTTGTCCTAATTAAACTGCCCGCTGTTCTGAAAAATCCTTCAGGTCCCACAACTTTTTGGGTTTTTCAGCATTTTTATGCCTTTCTGTGATTGATCTTTTCACACTGAGGACAACTGAGGGACTCACATGCAACATTAATGCTCGAGAAAGAAACAAACATTTTGAATTTGAAGAACAGGGTAAATTATTATTTTTACTTATTACTTATTTTGTCTTCTGGGAAACATGCAAGTACCTTCTGTAGCTTCGGAAGGGCAGTACTAAAAAAAAAAAATGTATTTAGGCAAAATAAGAAAAATGCACACCCTTTCATTCTGTTCAAAAGTTTTCACCCCCCGGTTCTTGATGCATCGTCTTTCCTTTGGAGCATCAGTGAGTGTTTGAACCTTCTATAACAGTAGCATATGAGTTCCTCAGCTGTCCTCAGTGTGAAAAGATGGATCTCAAAATCATACAGTCATTGTTAGAAAGGGTTCAAATACACAAAAATGCTAAAAAACCGAAGAATTTTTTGGGACCCGAAGGATTTTTCTGAAGAACAGCAGGCAGTTTAACTGTTCAGGACAAACAAGGGACTCGTACGTAAACTTTTGAACATCATTTTTATGAATTCAACTATTATTTTCTCTTATGGACTATATGTAAACATCTTTTATGTGAAATATCTTATTCAGGTCAGTACTAAATAAAAAATAAAATGTATTTTGTATGATCCCTCTTATTTTGGTAAAATAATTAACATTTTGCAGATTCTGCAAAGGTGTATGTAAACTTGTGCTGCTCAAAAATCTTTTTTTAATATTATCAATATTGAAAACAGTTGCTTAATATTTTTGAGGAAATGTGACAATTTTGTAACCTCTTTAACCAAAAATATTTTTTCTTTCACAATTTAATGCATTCTTGCTAAAAAAGCATTATTATTTAAAAAAATAATAATAATAAAAAGAAGACATTTAGTTTGATTTTACAGTGAAAAGTTGAACATTTCACCAGCTTAATTACACTGTAATGGCTATAACTAATGACATCTGTACCTTTTGTACCTTTTATTTTTATTGCAATTATAAATTGCTTCTGCTAAACAAAGAATTAAAAAAAAACTACAATTGCAAATTAAAGAAATTAAAACTGAACATCTGTTCAGTCTATATAAAAAGCAACTATTTCATATCCAGTCATCTCAGCTCAAGATCCTCCTCCTGCCTTTTAAATCAGCAAATGAGACACTGTGCACATGAAATGGTATTGATTGATCTTGTATGCATTAAATAACAATGGTCATATTCAACAGGAATCAATTTAGCCAGATGACACAAACATTGAAATTTCTGTTTGCTCCTTATGAAATGGTAATTACTTTTTAAAGATTTATACCTTGATGTTCTCTCCATGTTCCTACATCACTGAATACAATTCAATAAAGTTCTGCATCAATGTCATGTACTTTCTTTAACATTCACAGATCTGCATTTCAATGAGGAATACAATTATGACAGTTTCTCTGAACAAAACGATAAATTGTGGCCATTTCTATGAAGCACTTCAAGTACTCGATTGCATTAAAGTCCTTGACTGTGATTAGGTAACTTCAGAAAGAGCTCATGGAAAGAGACTATATGTGGCTATTTCAGATCGCGTCAACACGGATGAAGGCACTTGACATCAAAATCTGTGCAGTGAATCACTGCCGGAGGGAACTAACCTTGCGCAGCTTTTCAATCTGCTTGTTACGCACGGCTGTGTTGTCGATGGCGAGCACGTCGACGGTTTCTTCCTTCTCCAGGCGGTACTTGTTGACCCCCACAATGACCTCAGAACCTATAGTGAGACAGACAGACATCGGCAGGAGAACCTAAATAATGAAGGGCAATGCAAGATGCCTGGAGCTGAAAAAAAACAAAGATTTGCACATCTCTGTGCATGACCCTGTAGGTCCAAATTGGAGGTCAGAGCTTTAATGGGCTCCTTTCGCCTCATTATGTGACAAGTATAATCAGCTATATAGAAACGGAGGCTCACAGGGGTTTATAGTGTTCCATAATACAACAGCATGATCATTAAACACAAATCACAAAGTCTTGTATATAGTGATAGCATGGCAAGAGTCTATACAAATATGTTATACAATTATGTATATACATAATTATGCAGGGGAATGTGAATAGGAAGTAGGAAATGTTAAATAAATGTAAATAACCAAAGTTCTATGAAGTTTTTTTTACCTATTTTAGTACATCACGTTAAATTACATAAAATGTTAAACTAAATGAGAAGTGTTGCCTGGGTTCCTAGACGAAATTAAAGTTTTTTATACTTTATTTCATTTCATAAAATAAAATAAAATAAATGAACAAAGTTTAGAAAGCTAGAAATAAAAATCTTTTGTAACCTCTGTAACCACAAATGTATTTGCTGCATTAAAATATTATTAAAAAAAAAAAAAAAAAAAAAAAAATCAAGGAGATGTTTAGTTTGATTTTACAATGAAAAGTTGGAAAATAAAATAAAATAACTACTTAACACTGTGATAATTTTTTTCAAGATCTTTTAATGAATAGAAAGTTTAGAAAGCTAGAAATAAAAATCTTTTGTAACCTCTGTAACCACAAATGTATTTGCTTATAAAGAAAAAAACGGTCAAGGAAAATTTTTGTTTGATTTTACAGTTAAAAGTTGTAAAATAAAATAAAATAAAATAAAATAATTGCTTAATAAACAGTTGCTATATATTTTTGAGGAAACCTTAATACTTTTTTCAAGATGTTTTAATGAACAGAAAGTTTAGAAAGCTAGAAATAGAAATCTTTTGTAACCTCTGTAACTACAAATGTATTTTCTGAATAAAAATATTATTTAAAAAATTATCAAGGAGATGTTTAGTTTGATTTTACCATGAAAAGTTAGAAAATAAAATAAAATAAAAACTAAAATAAAATTGCTTAATAAACAGTTGCTTAATATTTTTGAGGGAACGTGATTTTTTTGTTTGATAAAACAAAATGATAAAATAAAATGAAATAAAAAAAATATTTTGCTAAGCTTTTGAGGGTTCAAGTTACATCAATTTAAACTAATGAAATGTTGAACTAAATGGATAAATATATATATATATATATATATATATATATATATATATATATATTTTTTTTTTTTTTTATTATTTTTATTTTTTTTTTTTTATAAATATTACTATTATTTAGCAAGGATGCATTAAACTGATCAAAATAAATAAATTAATTAATTAATCAATCAAGATAAAAGAAAAAACAAAGAAATTAAAAATCCTGAAAATAAATGAAGCGCATGACAGGACAGAAGATAACTGACAGGCTGGTCCATCCTGCTTATTTCACTACTCTCCTAAAACGTACCCATGCACATAGGATAAACCCGCTGTGGGTCCTCAAGATCAAAACTCTGAGCTTCTGGGGTCAGAATGAATGTGGAGGGCTTCAAACATCTGCTGTGAGGCCAATATGGGTGAGTTTCTGTTTGAAACAATGTTCATTGCATCTTCTGGGCAACTACAGAGAGACTGTGACATTCACTGATAACCACAGCCTGAGAGGAACATCTTGAAGGTCATACAGGAATGCTGGAAAACAAACTGGCAGCTTTGAGCTTCAGAACCAAACTGAACATCTTGGACTTGAAATCCAATTTAAGCCAGTAAATAAAGTTTAAGGATTCTAAAAATGGTGGTAGGTTAGGTAGGTCAGGTAGGTTAGCTCAGGTGTTGCTTACTTACAGTTTTTTTCTAACTCAAATTGTTACGCATATGCTATGATGATATAAAGTAAAGTATCTAAGTCTGACACTTTGAACCACACTTCCTTTGAATTATTCACCCACTTAAGTGCAGTGCGAGACTACGCTCTTATAAGACAGATGTGCGCACAGCAAGTGTAGCCAGTGCATCCATTACTTCATTAATGTGTTTATTTATTTACAGACTTTCTGTCCACCTAAGGTTCAGACGGCATAAGAGTGGCTTCTGAAGTCTTTAGTGATAACTGTGCGGTGGATTACCTTCAAGGAAAATCATTTGCTCAACGGCCATTGAAATATCCAGCTGTGCGACATCTGTGTTACATTTAAATTATGCATAATTTCTTGGACAAAGAGCCACTTGCAAACCATTACCTGATGTGAAACAACACTCGATTAGAGACATCAAACTTCAAGCCTCAGGATTGGAAATAAAAGCATGCATGTGAAAAATGAAAATCTTGTGTTTCAATTTTAACATTCAAGTATTTGGCATGATGATTGTTGCATGAGGTGCATGTTAAACACTGCCCTCTGGTGGAGCTGTATTTATCAATCAGTAAAAGCATCAAAGAGGGATGCATTTCAGTGAATGCATCACTCAAGTTCTGCAAACAGCATGTCAGTATCTGAGATCTCTGACTTAAAAACCTTTAGACTACACAGACAGCATGATCAATTAAAAATATTCAATATTACTATCCCTGCAGCTGCAGTGCTGCCTGACATGACCAACAATGTATGATGATCAGAGCATTGCATAAATCCATGCACTATAAAGATAAAAGAAAAAAAAATAGCATCTTGGATGCCATCTGTCAAAAGTCCTCATATGACGTCAGAGAAATCTATTTCAAAACAATAAACAGCAAAAACAACAGATGCCACAAGATGCAAAAGAAAATGTTTTCTGATTTTCCTCTTACTAGTATAATAATGGATTTGCACATATTATGCCATTTTTGGTCATTTGTCTATGAAAGTAATGAACATTTCCATCAGTTTAATTTTGACATGGCATTTAAAATGGCATTTTCAATAGTTTTGAAATAAAATGCTTGACTTCGTCTTTTTAAGACTCATTTCACAGATATTAAAAAGCATATTAATGCATAATAAAAAACACAGTTTTGCATATTTTGACAAAATTAATGCTTGATTGTAAATGATGCACAATTCAACAATATTTTCACAAATTTTGTGTATTTTGACAAAATTAATGTTTGTTTGGAAATGACGCAAAAACAATTCTTTTTACAAGTGATATTAACCTTGATTTTTGTTTGTTTTCTTCACATATTACATAATTATGTCATAACTGAGGAAGTGCTGTAATCTGTGTAGACACTGATATGAATAATGTTAACATAATAAAAACTGAAAGTGTTTATGATTGTTTTAAAGTCATAATTATTATTTTTGTACACTGAAAATCTAGTGATGGGCAAAAACAATACAAAACACAAAAAAATAACACAAATTTTATATACATACATATATATATATATATATGTGTGTGTGTGTGTGTGTGTGTGTGTTCATTTGCAAAAACAGAGAACTTAAAAAAAAAATAAAAATCTTGTTTTTTTTTTATTCTGCATTCCATGTAATATCAATCAAACAGCAGTTGGGTTGTTTTGATTAAATAATAATAATTAAAAAAAAAAATACAGCTAACTAACATAATAAAACAAAAACATGATAACGAAACAGAAAACATGATTTATGAAAATGATTAAAAACAGTTATCTTTTTGCAAATGAACTCTTCATAATGGGTCGTTAAGACGTTAAGATGTCCACGTCAAAAGAAACTGACAAAAGTGATTTTATGTCCATAGAAAGCACATTAAATGTAAGTAAAGTGTCTACTTTTAAGGTTTCAAATAAGTTTTTGGAGAATATTTATGTAAAAATTCAAACAACATGCTTATTCTGACTTGTACATATTAAAATATGTAAAAGAATAAGGGAGCATATTCAATTTTATTATGTTTTAAATGAGTAAAAATTCTTACTGACAAATAGGCAAAACCAAAGATAGTGGCAAATTTTAAAAATGTAGAATTACAACTAATTAGTATTTGGGGTGAATATAATTCATCTTTTAATACGTCATAAATTGATTTTTGTTGTAAATATGCCTGACAAGACTGTTATACTGAATGACATTTCAGTGGGTGTCTTCTGTAAATTAGGGAAAAATGTCTTCTAATTATTTTTTGCGCAGAAAAACAAAAATGCAATTAAATTAAACAGAAAACTTTTTAATAATTTTTTTGGAAAAACAACAACAATTTAAAGCAGTATTACACTTATTGTTTTTATGCTTAAACCCTTTTTTGTCTTTGACCCAGACATATACACACACACATATTATATATATATATATATATATATATATATATATATATATATATATATATATATATATATATATATTAAGTTACGAAATTTTCATTACTTTTCAATTTTAAATTTCCCTGCCATTTCGGTATTTATTTCTACATTGGTTCCTCACTTGACAGGTTGGCGAATTTGAATTCTTTCCAGGCAATTTTGTTCCAATGCATTTTCAGAAATCTAATTTCGGTGCCTGTCAGACTGACAAGACTGATAACAAGTCGCATTACCTTCAAGATGCCACCCAAAACACACCCTACATTCACAACCCTCTCAAGGTTGCTGATATTTCACGAAAAGCTTGTGAGTGCTTTTGAAAACTCTGTCAAACAGAGTGCACTGACATAAGCCATTTAGAGGACGTGTGGTCTGGTTCAGAAAAGCCTCAGCTTTTGCTTGACTGATTGATTGATGTTGTCCACAGCAGGCGAGAGGACTGTTATGTGACATCTACCTCACCTGTGAACAGCTCCTTATCTATTTATACCTAAAGAAGAGAAGAAGTCACTTCCAATCCTCTCTGTAAGTCCCAGAACCCTTACTGTTTGAGTACCTCCATTCATATTCAATCATCTGGTGCATCAATCACTCCATGGAACGGTTACAATGTCCTCGCTAACCTAGTATCCTGTAGGGATGATGCTTTGTTCAAGTAGAGACAGAATCAGGAGGAAGAGATATACCTCTTTTCACATTTGTTTATTTACTTCAGAATGCACTGGTCATGTAAGTTTTAGGCCAAGGCTTTTCCTATTTAATTAGACTGGAGCTGTATTTGTATGCCAACTGCCTATTCAAGCAAGCGCAACCCTCACATGTGAGTTTATGCATGTGTTTTTAATGCATGTGACTAGTTAAGACCACTTCCATTAGTCATGCAGGTTTCTGAAGCAGCACTTTAGTTAAATGGGGCATTAGTCACATGTCCTGGGCTGTAATCATGTGTTCATTCATGCGTATATGAGCATTTTGATATGGTACCTGAATCAATGCGCGCTTGTCTGCGGGCGGCACATTCTTCGATGCGCAGTTTGGGAATCCCTTCGGCCACAGCACGAGCCATACCGCCCATGTCCTCAATCTCAGTGATGAACTAAATAAGACACAAAGAGAACAGAACTTAAGTAAACACACACAAATACCATGGATATTTCTAGCCAATAAGAAACAAAGCAGAGTGCTTCGGACTAGGACTATTAAGACTATTAAGTAACTACTTATTTTTAGAAATCCAAGAATTATTTTTATTTTATGACAGACAACTCATATTGCCATCATTCAGTTATTAATAATATTAATTAATAAAAAAAAAAAAAACAATAATTAACATCATTTAAATGAATATTATTCAAAAATATTATTATTTTAAAAAAATATTTTTACAATTATTTTTGTTTTTATTTTACTGAATTTATGCAGTAATATTTATATTTATAATCTTAAGTATTCATTAATAAAATGTATTAATTAAATCAAGTCACATTGATATATATAGCGCTTACAATACAATACAGATTGTTTAAAGCATTATTTCTTATTATTAATAAAAAATTTAATTACATTTCAAATTAGTACTAAATACAAATTTATCTGAATTTATGCAGCAATAGTAATATTTATACGATATACACTATGTACAATATAATACACTTACATTAATTAATAAAATGTATGAATTTCACATATGAAGTCACATTTATTTATATAACACATACAATACAATACAGAATGTTTTAAAATCATTAGAGTAATAAAATAAAAATAAAAAGGAACATAACAAATATTAATATTGTAAAATTCACTCATTTTGAAACACATTCAATTTCAGATTTAAAGCATCTCTGCAAGCTCAAATTAAAACTGTTTTAATAAAACAATAAAATAAATCAATTATTTATATGTCCTTCTATCATCATTCTAATTAAATGTTTCAGTTATTTTACATCATTGTTTTTTAATGTGTAGTATGTAATATTTAACATGCATGTAATAATAATCATAATTATAATATTAATTTATATTGGCCATATCAGTCATCCACCAAATGCATTATATAATTATTAGTTTTTAAATTATATTATATTACTGTTGTTATTATTATAACAGTAAAGACTTATAATACTGTCCATACCATATCAGTTACCAGGCATAACATAAAAATTAATATCACTTCTACAGTCTTTGTGTGTTGTCGTTTATCATTTTATGTGCTTTTAAGACATATCAATGTTTAATTACAGATCTAGATATAAAGTCAAGAGTTTTTTCATTATGCAGACATGAGGGTAAAAATCCATTAACACAGATTATTATTAATTACATTTGTCACCACTGATTATGATGCACAACACATAAATATGGTAAAATGAGAGAAGGTTTATAATAAGTGGTTCTCTATAGTACAAACCTTGAGCGCTGAGTTGTACACGTCATTGGTGAGGGCCTCCATCATGTAGGACCCACCCCAGGGGTCAGCCACCTTCGGGATGCCCGACTCCTCCTGGATGATGATCTGTGTATTGCGGGCGATGCGGGCGCTCTTGACGGTGGGTAGACCCAGAGCCTCGTCAAAAGAGTTAGTGTGCAGAGACTGTGTGCCGCCAAATACTGCAGCCATGGCCTCAATGACGGTACGGATCACGTTGTTGTATGGGTCCTGCAGGGCAGATGAGGTAGATTTAATCAGACCCATCAGAATATAATTTGTTTAAAATACAGTAGCATACTAGACAAATTTAATTTACTGTGGGCATGGCTACCAAGCATGATATCTCAGAAACTGAAGACAAGAAATGGACAAAATGATATGTATTGCACGTCAAAAATCTAATGTACCACAGCTTGTTTAATGTGACAAAAAGCAGGCATGAACAGCGGTTCTGGAGCTGTGAATGAGACTTCAGTGACGGTACCTGCTCAGTGAGGGACCATCCTGAAGTCTGACAGTGAGTTCTCAGCAGGAGGGATTTGGAGTTCTTGGGTTGGAACTTCTCTTTGATAAGTGTCGCCCACAATCGCCGTGCTGCCCTCAGCTTCGCTATTTCCATATAAAAGTTCATGCCGATCCCCCAGAAGAACGACAGCCTACAAAGAGATCATACCTTTAATAACCTTTAGAAAAGCAAATATATCATGCAATTGAATTAATTACAAATAATGTGTATGAAGTAGTAGTAATAGAAATAATATTATTAATAATAATCACAATAATATTTATTTAATCAACACAATTTAAAATGCATTTCTAGTAGTAGTAGTAGTAGTGCAATAATAATAATAATAATAATAATAATAATAATAAAAAATACATGTTGTGGTAATAATAATGATAATAAAATAAGTATTAATAATAACAACAATACATAATTAATGTTTTAGAATTTCATTAATACATATTTTAATTGCTACATCTTTGCTTACTAATAAAATGTATTTAAAATGTAATAAAGTGTTAAATCTATTAGTAGTAGTAGTAGTAGTAGTATATGACAGTTATTATTAAAAATAATTTATTAAAATACATGTTAAATGATATATTGCAAAATTGAATATTAAGCAATATTTATCATATTGATAACAAAATTGATTATGTACTACATAATTACAATCATCAATTACAATAATCTTTGTAATGTATTATTTAATACGCATTAAATAAAAATTACAGTAAATGAATTCATTAGAAATTCTGTACTCATTTTAATATTAATTGTAGCAATAAGAATAATTATAATAACAACAATATTTACTCAATCAATACAAATTATTTGTATTATTAAAAAATAATACAATTTAAACTATTAAAACAAAAAAATAGATGAATTGTTAATATGCACTTCTATTAATATTTTTAATATTATTGGCAATAGTGGTATTCCTTATTTTATCCACATTTTGTAGAATTTATATAATTTAACACGTATTTTAATAAATTATTTTTAATAATAACAACTACAATTTAAAAAAAACTACTACTACTAATAATAATAATAAATTTACATTACATTTTTAATACATTTTATTAATTAGCAAAATGTAGTATTAAAATATGTATTAATGAAAGAATAAAACATGAATTAATAATATGTATTATTATTATTATTATTATTGTTATTATTACTTATTTTATTATAATTATTATGCTCACCAATAATTACATGCACTGTATAATATCACTTACCATGTTATTATTATTATTATTATTGGTATTAGTGGTATTCCTTATTTTATCAACATGATAATTATTATTTAATACACATTTTGTATAATTTATATAATTTAACATGTAGTTTAACAAATTATTTAATAATAACAACTATAATTAGAAATAATAATACATATACATTGCATTTTAAATATATTCTATTAATTAGCAAAAAGGTAGTAATTAAAATATGTATTAATGAAAGTATAAAACATTAATTAATATGTATTATTATTAATATTACATTTTATTATAATTATTATACTCACAAATAATTACATGCATTGTATAATATTACTCACCATGTATTTATTATTATTATTGTTGTTATTATTATTATTAAGAAGAAGAAGAAGCATATGGAATTGACAAAGTAATTTTCCAAGCTAACCTGGGAGCAAACTCATCAATAGTGAGTCCAGCCTTCAGTCCGGTCCTGCAGTACTCCAGTCCATTGGCAATAGTGTAAGCCAACTCCAGGATGGCATCAGCGCCAGCTTCCTGTATGTGGTATCCACTGATGGAAATAGAATTAAACTTGGGCATATTCTGAAAGAAAAAAAAAATGGAGGTGTGGAGGTCAGACACCATCTAAATATTGATTAAAAAAAGATCGTCCAACACTGCAAGCTGTCAAAATTAAGATGCTGAATTTTTAATAGTGCTCTGAGAACTATAAAATGGACTGTGCACTATATAAAAAAGGGAATTATATTTAAAAATCACATCAACCAAGCTGTACCTTTGAGGTGTAGGCGAAGATATCAGCGATGGCGTGCATTGACGGCTCTGGAGGGAAGATGTAAGTGTTTCGCACCATGAACTCTTTGAGGATGTCGTTCTGGATGGTGCCGGTCAGCTTCTCCTTGGGCACACCTTGCTCTTCTCCAGTCACGATGAACATGGCTAGAATGGGAATGACGGCTCCGTTCATGGTCATGGATACTGACATCTTCTCCAGCGGGATGCCGTCGAACAGCAGCTTGGTGTCCTCTACGGTGTCGATAGCCACACCTGCCATTCCCACATCCCCATGAACTCTGGGATTGTCCGAGTCGTAACCTCTGTGTGTCGCAAGGTCAAAGGCCACAGAAAGACCCTGCTGGCCCGCTGCAAAGGAAAAACATTTTTCTATGACTCATATCAAAGATTCCCAAAACTTTTCTCAGCCAAACCCCTCTGCCCTAATTTTTATTAGAAGTCCCTCTGAGAAAAGCAATAAAACAACTTTTTTTAAATTAAATCAATTAATTAGAGACACTTTTGATTATTAAATTAATTAAACCATTAAAATGGAATCCAGAAAACACAGAATTTGGTAAAAATAAAACGTATTTCATAGGGCCTTAAAAAAGTTATTTTTGTTAAACATTTAATAAATTATTGTTAAATTGTGTAGGTTTTACTGATTTAAATTGATTAGACATGCTTTTTGTTTAATATTTTTTAATTTAACCATTAAAATTAAAGTCTATAAAAATTAAAACGGAAAAAAGGAAAATGGATTAAAAAGGAAAAAAAATGAATTTGTAAAAAAAATAAAACAGAATTTGGGAAAAAATTAAACAGATTTAGAGTTTAAAAACATTAAACATTAAAAACATTTCTCAAGTCTTAATCTTCTTAAAAGTATTTATTTTTAAATATATTTATATATATATTTATATAAATCAGTTTTATTACATTTTTATTTTATGCTATCCATCAATATAAGTTTATACAATATAAATTAATATATCTTTTTTAGATATATATGTTTAGATATATTTACATTTTTTTGTATGTTTTTAGTAAGTATTTTGTTTTTTATTATCTATCAATATAAATTATTGGAAGACTCAAAACATTTAGTCTTAATTTTCTTAAAAATATTTATTTTATATAACAAAAATGTATTTTATATCATATATATATATATTTATATAAATACTTATAAAATAATTAAAAAAATTTTTTATCATCTATCAATATAAGTTCAATCAATATAAAATAATAGATATTTTTAGATAAATTTTTTAGATATATTTTAATATTTTAAATATATATTTAGATGTTAGATCTTATTCAGACTTATTCTGAAATGAAATTATCCTAGTGAAAATTAAATGATCTATTTACTAAATTATTTATTTTATTTGACATTTTCTATGATTGTATTACTATATAATTCAATATATCATTTATCTTGATTTTCTTGTGAATGAACTGATGTCCTTTTATTACTGTGATCTCATACCTTTAATATTATCTCTGTAAAACTTGTTGCTTTCCTCTACAGTGCTGAATCCAGCATACTGCCTGATGGTCCAGGGTCTGTAGGTGTACATGGTGGGGTACGGCCCCCGGGTGAATGGGAAGACTCCCGGCAGCTCATCTTGGACCGCAGCGGTGTCCGTCTGAGTGTACACAGGTTTAATAGAGATGCCCTCCGGGGTCTTCCAGATCAGATCCTCTGGGTTTTTCCCTTTCAGCTGTTTCTTGGCCAGGGTGGCCCAGCCCTCGTGGATCTTCACTTCATCTCGGTGTGGGGCGGCGGTATGGAACGGTATGGGGTGACGCTGGGGGTCAAGGGTTGAGGATACAGATGCCCCCAGAAGTCGTCTGGCTGTCAAAGACACGCATGCCTTCCGTGCAGTCAACATGTTGTATGCATTGAGGTAAAGGAGAGCGGGTTAGTTACTCATGGATATCTAATAAAAAAGAAATAAAAAGAAACCAGTTTTTACCAAATATTTCAACATTAATAAATAATAATAAGAAATGTTTCTTGAGCAGCAAATCAGCATATTAGAATGATTTCTGAAAGATCATGTGACACTGAAGACTGGAGTAATGGCTGCTGAAAATTCAGCTTTGCCAACACAGAAATAAATTACATTTTTACATATATTAAAACAGAGATTGCAATATTCCAAACTTTAATTCTCTCTCTCTCTCTATATATATATATTTATTTCATCCTGAATACTGAAAGTCACCTACACAATGTTTGTTATGACTAAACACACTTCATAAAGACTCCAGATGTGACTTGATAAGAGAGCAAACATGTCATCAAACAGCTTCTACTTTATTATCACATTACATGTAATTTATAATACCATTAATCGAAGCATGTTACTAAATGTCACATTTAAAAACCGCATACATATCTGACGATGAACCGCTTTTACTTTTTATCCATTAACTTTGCAAACTTACAGGCCTATTTAGATTATACAGTTTAGAGCCTTTGCATACGAACAATAATTGATAGTCTAGGACAGTGTACGCCAAAATAACACTTACATACAAGCGGTGACAGCATAATCTTAAAAAAAAAAAACGCTTAATGTCAAAACAATATTAATTTCTGACCTTGCGTTCTTTCTATTTACCAGACACCGACGACACACGCTCACAGGCGTGTTGCGCTCCAGCCAATCAGAGTTCACAACAAACCACAAACAGCCAATCGGCATCGAGCGACCTGCATCGCTGACCCGGATGTGCAGTGTATATCAGTACGGAGGATGTAGAGGCTTTGAATCAAAGGTTCCGTGCAATGTTTTTGAAATATTCGGATGTTATTTGTGGCTAGGAGCCGTCAAAAACAACAGTTATAGTTACAGGGATATAGTATAGTTAGTATGATATAGTATTGTTAGACTGAGACACCGATTATTAACCGGAAGCTCTCAAAATCGTTGGCACATTAATTTCAGCAGGTGGCGACATATCCCACTGTTTTAGGTTTGTAAGAAACTTCTATTCATCCATCCGTTTGTCTGTCTGTCTGTATCTATCCATTTTCTATCTATCTATCTATCTATCTATCTATTTTCTATCTATCATCTATCTGTCTATCCATTTTCTATCTATCAATCTATCTATCCATTTTCTATCTATCTGTCCATTTTCTATCTATCCATCTATCAGTCTGTTTATCTGTCTGTCTATCTATCTGTCCCTTTTCTATCTATCCATCTATCTATCTATCCATTTTCTGTCTGTTTGTCTATCCATTTTCTATCTATTTATCCATTTTCTATCTATGTATCTATCTGTCTGTCTATCTATGTATCTATCTGTCTGTCTATCCATTTTCTATCTATCTATCCATCCATTTTCTATCTGTCTGTTTGTCTATCCATTTTCTATCTATGTATCTGTCTGTCTGTCTGTCTATCTATCTATCTATCTATCCATCAACCTATCTATCTATCTGTCTGTCTTTATATCTATGCATATTCATTTTGGTTAATGGAAAATACAATGTCTTGCCTCTAAGATATAAACACTGAATATTCTTACCGCCTGCTCTCTCTAATATTATATGATCTTAATCAGTAATAAAATGTATCAACATCAAAAATATTTCAAAGAGTTCAAATATCTTTATTAAGAGCAACTTGATAAAATGTTAATTGAAGCCAAAGCACTCCACGGTACATATTCAGTTTGTTCCACGTCTCATTTTTATAGATTTGAATGAGACTTACAGCAAATGTTTATAAGGGATAGATTTATATATAAAATATATATAGTAAATACAGTAACATTATCATTTGATCATATGCATTCAGCAGGATATACTTTTATCAAAAGTGGCAATGCAGACAGTGGTTGTTAATGCCCCTCGATATACAGAATTATAACCCATTACACCCTCCTGTGAAATACTAACACTACCAAATTCAGCAAGGCAGTGGATTCAGTCTGGTAGAAATTAAAATACTGATTTAATGATTGTATTGTATTCACATACTTTCAGGAAAGTGTAGTATGAAAAAAAAAAACACTTTGCATGTAACAAAATGAAACTAAGATGCCAAAATAGTGGTAAGGTCATGTGTAGAAAGATACACACTGCATTTATTGGCAAAAAAGAAACACAAAAGTTGATGCAGAGAGTGTCGAGAATGAAGAAGGTTTTGTTGGTGGGGAGGGGACTCATGTTTCTCATGTTTCTCCTTCTCCATTTCAGGACTTCAGCCCTTTAAAAGCTAAAGGTTCACTCCAGTTTTATCAGCTCCACGTCAAATATAAGCGTGGCGTTGGGAGGAATGACACCAGGGTGTCCTGTGGCCCCATAAGCCATGTCTGGGGTGCAGGTGATCTTCGCCCGCTGACCCAAACTCATCTGAAATTAGATGGAAATACTATAAAAGCGAGTAGAAACTGACAGAAATGTTCAGAAATACGTACAGCACAGCATCAGGCTCAATTACCTGTGCAACTCCTTCCTCCCAGCCCTTGATAACTTCCTGTCGGCCGATCTTGAATTTGAAGGGCTTGTTTCTGTCTCGTGACGAGTCAAACTTTTTTCCATTCTGCAGCATCCCTGCAATTAAACAGCAAACAAGTTAAATAGACAATTATCATCATTATTACAAGAAAACATTATTCATGAAGAAAACAAAAAGCAGTTTACTGCTCATAATGCAAAAAATCTAACCCTAAAATTAAGGAGAAGATGGAACTGCACAAGTACAGGCTGCTAGCACATTTACACACATCTAAACAGATAAGCAACTGACAAAAGAAACTGTACAATTGCTGTTCCCAAGCTTACAGGAGACAGTAATTGCTGCTCTGGACCAAGAGCTGAACAGATACCATCAGCACAACATCCTCAAGCATCCATTTAACACCCGATTCACACTGTACAACACAGTGGATTAAACAGACAGAACAACACTGCCCTGAAACAGCAGCTGATGAAACAGACAGTCCACATCAACCATCCACCATATCACCATCATACAAACAGACCCAATGATCCTGGCAGTTTGTACTGACATCATACTCAAAGACACACAGATGATCTACTTCATTATTACATGTCACTTTGTGAGTGAAATATAAAACTAGACACCATAAGGCTAGGGTGTTCTAGACAGTTGTTAATATAGGGCTAGTAGGGCCCTATATTTTCTGCGATGCATAAAAATGCAGATGGAACCGTGGAATCCGGGCATAAAAAATTTGCATGAAATTTGCTGTATAACGTGGAATGTCACGAAATTTGCCAAATTTGTGACGAATAAATTAAAAGTGCATCAGTACACTTAGATTAAAATGCAATATGAACTAGTATATGTGAATATACTATTTAAATATGAATCCTGCATGTTCTGTGTATCTCTGTGTGAAATGTGAATGAACGGCGCAGATGTGCGGTTTCGTCTACTACACAGACTGAAGCGAATATAATATAGTACATGAACACATTACATTTACATTACAGTTAGACATTTAGCAGACACTTTTATCCAAAGTGCCTTACAAAAGAGGACAATGGATGCAATCAAAATCAACAAAAGAGCAATAGCATGTAAGTGCTATGACAAGTATCAGCCTACCACAGTACACATAGCAAAGGTTTTTTAAAATTATATAATAAATAAAAAGAAAATGAAAAGGATGTAAAATGTAAAATGTTTAAAAATGTAATTTTTGTTAAACTTTTAATAAATTGCTGCTTAATTGTGTTTCATGATTTCAATTAATTAGACAAGCTTTTTGATGAATACTTTATAATTTAACCATTAAAACAGAGTCTAGAATTAAAACGGAAATAAACAGAATCCAGAAAATTTAAATGGAAAAAACAGAATTTGGAAAAACATAAAACGGAAAAAAAGGCCATATGCTGGGTGGTTGTTAGAGTTTTCTAGTCATCGTTAAAGGAGAAGTCCACTCCCAAAACAAAAATTTACAAATAATGTACTCACCCCCTTGCCATCCAAGATGTTCATGTCTTTCTTTCTTCAGTCGTAAAGAAATTATGTTTTTTGAGGGAAACATTTCAGTATTTTTCTCCATATAATGGACTGGTATGGTGCCCCAATTTTGAACATCCAAAATGCAGTTTAAATGCGGCTACAAACGATCCCAAATGTGGTTTTCAACGATTCCTACTGAGGAAGAAGGGTCTTTCTTCAGAAAACATAATTTCTTTCCAACTGTAGAAAGAAAGACATGAACATCTTGGATGACAAGGGGTGAGTACATTATCTGTCAATTTTTGTCGTGGAAGTGGACTTCTCCTTTAAGGTGTTGCAAAAGTGTTCTAGATAGGGTTTTATGGTGTTCTGGGTGGTTAGTGTCTTCTGTATGTTTTAGGCTGCACATCTACCAAAGCATTTTTTTCCGAGGCTGGTGTATTTTTTCAGTTGTTCTCAATGGGAGCGCTGCGTTTTTTAAAAACTGAGCACTTTTTCGTGCTGAGCACTGAGCATTTTTTTCTCTGCCGAGAGTTGAAGAATGTTCAACTTTGCGTAAAACGCTACGCTCATGACTGTCATTTTCTAGTCAGCTAACCAATCAGAGTGGAGGAGGGGTGGGACTAATACCAACCAACCGTCACACCCCGGTTGTACTACGACAGAACAACAATGGAGAGACTATTATTGCTTGTCTCCGAGTAGTTACGCCTTTACCAGATGGAATTGTCAGATTACCATAATATTGCTATAAAACATAATGCTTTTCAGCAGAGCGCCTGATGGATGCTTTGGTGGGTATGCAGCCTTAGGGTGCTGCTTTTGTGTGGTTTTTACATGTTCTAGGTGGTTGTTAGGGTGTTACTACACATAACGTGATGCATATGTGACATAATATTATACAGATCAAAGGTAAATTCATTTCTGTGAATTTTAACAGCAAGTCTACTGATGTCCTGACTAAATCAGCAGACAGCACTAGAGAATTCTGTTTAACTTCTTTGTTTAACCTAAGGGAGTCTGCAGGGTGCCTCCAATCAGACAGGCGTGGTCCACTAACACACAGCTGACCCACCGGAGGGAGCGCTTCTGTGCTTATCTAAATCTCCTGCGGAATCTGAGCTCTTGTGATCCAAATGAACAAAAAGAATGAAATATGAAACATTGGCCTGATTCACCGGATTATTCGGCCGGTTTAAGTAGGTCACCTTTTGCCTCCATCTATATCACAGGAAGGAAAAGAGAAAGAGAGAGGAAGATGCAACCAGCAGCACTCTTGTTTTTCATGATAACAGTATGTATACAATATATAAGAATAGGTTGTGCAGGGTGCCAAATGCAAAATAAAGCATTTTAAAAGATTTAGCAACAA
This sequence comes from Cirrhinus mrigala, assembly GCA_036247105.1. Taxonomy (NCBI): domain Eukaryota; kingdom Metazoa; phylum Chordata; class Actinopteri; order Cypriniformes; family Cyprinidae; genus Cirrhinus; species Cirrhinus mrigala. The sequence continues at coordinate 29,648,066 of CM070026.1, forward strand.
ATTTCCAGTTTTATTAGATACTTACATACAAACGGTAAAAAAATGGCGTTTTAAATATCTAGTATTTATACAAATATAAATACAAATAAACAGATTTAAATATAATCTAAACCTTAAATTAAAATGATATATTAATATAAAATACATATAATTTTTAACTTTTAGTTTTCCTTTATATACAAACAAATACAACGACCAAGATTGAGCCATTATTTCAAGTATTTCCCCCGTTTTTTAAAAGCACCTATATACAATATAACACAGGGACCTAATTCCTCATAACTGATGATAAAAAAAAAAATACATTTGCTACCCCATGCAGTACCGTCACAGCACAAAACAGCAGCAGACTATCCCTAAAATTCTTTACCTAATAAGTACAGTTTATATTGTAAGATGAGATCTTGTTACACAGAGTTCAATATCACAAGCCCACATTTCACTTTCAACACTAAGTTTATGAATAACCATCTAAGTATGCTTTAGTGAAGACAAATGTGTCTGTGGTTTGTTGAAATCAGAGTCTGACACACCATTAAAAGCATTTACTTCTTACAGTTTCGTCCATGCCAAGGGAGATATGAAAGATCCCTCACGCTGAGAGATGGTTCTCGTACAGTACAGTATTAACTTTCACTCCCCCCTGGACTTAAATGGAGCTGAGACTTCCAGGAAGGCCCCTGCGCCAAGATATCTGCAGAGTGGGCTTTGCTCCAAAACCAGACAGTATATTATAATAGCAGCTTGTTCTACTACAAGGACGAACTAAAGGTTATTTATGAATGAACTAAACTGACTAAATATATCCAGTGTTACTACAAACCTTGTGGACTTTTATCAGTCTATACAATGACCATTTATAAACTAGATTTTTACATTTTCTGAACGTGAATAGTGCTTGCCCATGCTGAACTTTACAGGTTGTTATGTAGTTGCTAAGGTCAAAAGCTTTATAGAAAATATGCTGTTGCTCCCTCAGTGAGCAAGCCAAAAATCTACTTAAAATATCTGAGAGAAGATGTAAGCCCAGGTTCATTACAAGTCACAGAATATCTTACAGCTTGTACTGTAATCTGTTCCCTGCTTTTAGGGTGTTGATAGTGTCCTCTGATTGGTTGTTCTGGATGTTTTAAGGTGTTACTAGGTTTTTCTGGATGGTTGTTAGTAGGGGTGTAACGGTACACAGATGTCACGGTTTGGTACGTACCTCGGTTCGAGGGTCACGGTTCGATACGATTTCAGTACAACAGAAAAAAACAAAACAAAACAAATCTACTATGCTAGGTTTCTTTTCATTTATTTTAAACAGACAGTAGTCCAAATTACAGTTTTTTCCACCTACATGTGAAAATACTAAATATTATATCAACTTAATGTCATATAGGCTATAAAATCTGCAGTACATGTATACATACAAGGAATAAATACTTGAAGTATAGCTAATTTATCTGACTGATAGATAAGGGGAAAAAACGTAGCCTGTATTTGCTGAGTTTCAGTTCAGTTTTGTGACAGAAAGGAAACTCCAATGGCAGAAAGTGACATTCTGTTTGTTTTTTGTTTAAGTTGATTTTGCTTTGTTTAAGTTGATTTTGCTCACTGTGTCACCGTTAGAACGCGACTGAAGCACAGCGTCTATAATTTACATAATAAATAATAGTTTAGCATTTGGATGCATCGCAAATTTGAAAATATCATGGAATATTTGGCTTTGTGCCGAATGAGAGAGGTAGGATACAAGAGCACAAAGCTTTATTTCGCAGACAGTTGAGTGTGCAAGCCTTTAAAGTAACGTTATACTCCTTTGTCAGTGAGAGACGCGTTCAGAATCAGCACATGGTCACTGTCTAGTGGGCTTTGTTTTCAAGTGCGCAACTCTGGCATTCGCTGTTCTTCTGCTGGTGGTTATCAAACAGCGTTGCATTACTGCGGGCGCCCCCTTCTGGATTGAGGGTAAATTGCCTGTATTCGTTGTAAGGCCTCATGCACCGAACCGAGATGCCCATACCGTGATGGTTCAGTACGAATACATCTATCGTTACACCCCTAGCTGTTAGGGTGTTCTGTATGTTTTTAGCTAGGTTGTTCTAGGTGTTTGTTAGGTTGCTGCTAGATTGTTCTGGGTGGTTGTTAGGGTGTTGATAGGGTATTCTTAGGATGTTCTTAGCATGTTTTAGGGTGCTGCTAGGGTGTTCTGGATGTTTTTAGAGTGTTGCTAGGGTGTTCTCTATGGTTGTTAGGGTGTTTTGGACATTTGCGTGTAAGGGTGCAGGTAGGATGTTTTTGATTTTTATGGTGTTTCTAAGCTGTTCAGGGTGGTTGTTAGGGTGTTGCTAGGTGGTTGCTAATGTCCTCTGGTTGGTTGGTTGTTAAGGCGTTGCTAGAGTGTTCTGGATGTTCTAGGGTGTTCTCTGTGGTTGTTAAGGTATTCTGAACATTCTTAGTGTATTAGGGTTCTATTTGAATACTTTCAATGTTTTTAAGGTTGTTAGATGGTTGCTAATGTGTTCTGGGTGGTTATTAGGGTGTTGATAAAGTGTTATGGATGTTTAAGGGTGTTGCTAGAGTGTTCTCTGTGGTTGTTAGGATGTTCTGAATATTCGTAGTGTGTTAGGGTGCTGGTAGAATGTTCTTGATTTTTTTTTTAGGGCTGTTACGGTGTTGTTAGGTGGTTGCTAATGTCTTCTGGATGGTTTTTAGGGTGTGGCTAAGGTATTCTCTATGGTTGTTAGAGTGTTCTGGCCGTTCATAGTGTGTAAGGGTGTAGCTAGGATGTTCTTGATGTTTTAGGGTGTTTCTAGGGTGTTCTGGGTGGTTGTTAGGATATTGCTAGGTGGTTGCTAATGTCTTCTGGTTGGTTGTTTGGTTGTTAGGGTGTTGCTAGAGTGTTCTGGATGTTTTAGGGTGTTTTCTGTGGTTGTTGGGGTGTTTTGAACATTCTTAGTGTGTTAGGGTGCTGTTAGAATGCTCTCTATTTTTTATGGTTGTTAGGGTGTTGCTAGGTGCTTGCTTATCTTTTCTAGATTTTTTAGGGTGTTTCTAGAGGGTTCTTTGTGGTTGTTGGGGCGTTCTGCATTCTTAGTGTGCTGCAAAAATATTTGTGATGTTTTTAGGGTTATTAGGGTGTTGCAAGGTAGTTGCTAATGTCCTCTGAGTGATTATTAGGGTGTTGCTGGAGTGTTCTGGATGTTTTAGGGTGTCGCTAGGGTGTTCTCTGTGGTTGTTAGGGTGTTCTAAACGTTCTTAGTATGTTAGGGTCCTGCTAGAATGCTCTCAATGTTTTTAGGGTTGTTAGGGTGTTGTTATGTTTTGGCTAATGTCTTCTAGTTGGTTGGTTGTTATGGTGTTGCTAGAGTGTTCTGGATGTTTTAGGGTATTCTCTGTGGTTGTTAGGATGTTCTGGGCATTCTTAGTCTGTTAGGGTGCCGCTAGAATGTTTTTGGTGTTTTTAGGGTTGTTAGGGTGTTGCAGGGTGGTTGCTAATGTCCTCTGGATGGTTATTAGGGTGTTGCTGGAGTGTTCTGGATGTTTTAGGGTGTTGCTAGGGTGTTCTCTGTGGTTGTTATGGTGTTCTAAACGTTCTTAGTGTGTTAGGGTCCTGTTAGAATGCTCTCAATGTTTTTAGGCTTGTTAGGGTGTTGTTAAGGTTGGTTGTTCTGGTGTTGCTAGAGTGTTCTGGGTATTTAGGGTGTTGCTAGGGTGTTCTGGGCATTCTTAGTGTGTTAAGTTGCCGCTAGAATGTTTTTGATGTTTTTAGGGTTGTTATGGTGTTGCAAGGTGAATGCTAATGTCTTCTGGGTCTTGGTTTTTTGGTGTGTTGCTAGAGTGTTCTGGATGTTTCAAGGTGTTGCTAGGGTGTCCTTAATGTTCGTAGTGTGTTAGGGGTGCTTGTAGGCTGTTGCTTCATGCTTACCAATGTCTTCTGGTTGGTTGGTTGTTGCTAGAGTGTTCTAGATATTTTTGGGTGTTGCTAGGGTGGTGCTGTTATGGTTTTCTGGACGTTCTTAGTGTGTTAGGGTGCCGCTAGATTGTTTTCAATGTTTTTAGGTTGTTAGGGTGTTGCAAGGTGGTTGCTAATCTCTTCTGGATGGTTATTAGGGTGTTGCTAATGTGTTCTCTGTGGTTGTTAGGGTGTTCTAAATGTTCTTAGTGTGTTAAGGTCCTGTTAGAATGCTCTCAATGTTTTTAGGGTTGTTAGGGTGTTGCAAGGTGGTTCCTAATGTCCTCTGGATGGTTATTAGGGTGTTCTGGAAGTTCTTAGTGTGTTAGGGTGCTGGGAGAATGTTCTTGATGTTTTTAAGGTGTTGCAATGTAGTTTCTAATGTCTTCCGGATGGTTATTGGGGTGTTGCTAGAGCGTTCTGGAAGTTTTAGCGTGCTGCATGAGGGTCATTAAGCCTGCAGTGCATTAAAACCAGGCTCAATACTAGTCACAGAACATCTTGCAGCATCTATTATCAGCTCCCCTGCGACCACAAATACAATCAGTGGTCATGTTGAGCTTTTCTTTGGCTGATGGATATAATGGGCACAAACCTGATCTACTGACCGGCCTCACTGGAAAAACATGGAGTCATTCTCAGTTCCTGAGCCTGTGCGTGAGAGGTTGGTGGGAAAGAGTGTGAACCAGTACAGCAGGCAGCTATTTTTATCACGTCTTACAGTATCCGTCTACAAGAGCCGGGAGCCGGTTTCTCTCAGTCAGCGTCAAATGTAATCAGATGCACACGCTACCTGAATGCGACTGCCTCTTATAGATTTGTTGGCACATTTCAACTCGAAAACATGTCAGCGGAAAACCGCATGGCATGGCACACGCATGGATCATGTATCATCAAACAAGAGTATTCTGGCGGAAATGTCAAGTGCAAAGAGAGAAAGCTAAAAAAAGTGCTATCAGCTGGTTAAGACAAACTACTTTGCACTCCAATACATCATGGTGTAAATAAATATTAACTCTCCTTTTCTATACTTACCTGTTGTAATTAAAATTTGAATATATATATAATAATATATAAATGTGATTTATTCTTATGCAATCTCTGTTTTAATATATGTAAAAATTTAATTTATTTCTGTGTAGGCAAAGCTGAATTTTTAGCAGCCATTGCTCCAGTCTTCAGTGTCACATAATCCTTCAGAAATCATTCTAATATGCTGCTCAAGAAACATTTCTTATTATTATTAGTGTTAAAACAGTTTTCCTGCTTTATTCATTACTAAATATTATTTTTGTGTAAGTTTTGTTTTGGTGAATGGAAAGAAAAGCATCTATTTGAAAAAAAAAAAAAAAAATTTCGTAGTCATTTTTGATCGATTTAATGATCTTTGCTTAATAAAACTACAAATTTATTATTATTATTTTTCATCGTACTAACCACTAACATTTTAAAGGGTGTGTATATGTCTGTTCAATAATTTCCATGCTAAACTTAATCTCATATTACCGCCTGCTGTGTGGTGACCTGCACAACTCATTTCCAGAACCTGAAACCCTGGCTGCATCTCAATTTCCAAACTATCCATACTAAATTGTATGCCAGAATATGATTAGAGCATCATGAATCATAGTTAAGTTGAAAAGAGAATACCAAATGTGCCCAGATGTTACAGTATACTATATCCGGTGGGGTTTCAATGCCTGTTTTTCATTTAATGTTATTACCTACAAGCACCTGCACTTTGAATGAGAAGCAATTTGCTGTGATTGAGACGTCATAAAGCTTGGACAAACAAATATCTGCAAAACGTCTCCTTTTGAGATCCACAGAAGAAAGTAAGTCATACAGGTTTGGTAAGAATAACTGAGAGACTATTTTGGGTTAATTATTCTATTAGAAAAAAGGTTAAAAAATAAAACAGTAAGCAATGAACCTTGGCTCTCACACAAACTAGTGTCTTCTAGAAGCAAGAGAAGGAAGCGTACCCATAATGGCACAAGACGTCACTACTTTAATGCCTCTGAATGCCTGGTCAGGGTTCAAGAAACTGGACACCTATAGTGGGTTTCTCTTCAATGCCATTACAGTGGCCTAATCCTGGACCCACCACCAATCACATGGGTGTCTCTTCAGAGCATATTTATACATAGTGTTGCCATTGTTATTAATAGAGCCGCCAGTCACGGGAGGTCTGATGGCTTCCTGTGCTCTAATAATAAACCCCAGGGGATCCAGTGGGACTGGTCTAATTGATTTGTTCTGCTCAGCTGGGTCAGAGAAAGGTAGGTGTGCGACGGGGTGGGGGTCTCTCTGCTAATTCAGGCATGAGCCTGTGATAAAATCCATCCTGTTTCACTTGGCATGCAACCATGACTGCTGATAATATACAACCTAAACATGTTACATTATTATGTTACAAAGAGGAATGAAAGGTTCTACTACTTGCAAAGCAGCAGTTATTATTCAGAGCCTCTCCAATCATAACTCAGTCAAGTTAAAGAACCAGTTTTGCATCAAAAATTAGATGCAACCACATCTAAAATTGTCATTTGCTCAGTGCCAATATGAGTAAAACCAAATTACACAATTACTTACAGTACTGTTCAAAAGTTTGGTATCCATTAAGAAATTACTACTTTTATTTTGCAATGATGCATTAAATTGATCAAAAGTGACAGTCAAGACAAAAAAAGTTCAATTGCAAATAAATACTTTCAAGAACGCTGAAAAAAATATTAAGCAGCACAACTGTTTTCAACGTTGATATTAATAAGTGATTCTAAATTACTAAATCAGCATATAATTTTTGAACAATCATATGACACTGTAGACTAGCATAATGTTGCTGAAATTTTTTTATCACAGGAATAAATTACATTTTAAAATATATATATATATATATATATATATAAATATACCACCAGTCAAACGTTTTTGAGCAGTAAGAATTGTAAAGTTTTTAAAGAAGTCTCTTCTGCTCACCAAGCCTGCATTTATTTGATCCAAAGTACAGCAAAAACAGTAACATTTTTAATGCTGAATTTTTAGCATCATTACTCCAGTCACATGATCCTTCAGAAATCATTGTAATACTCTAATTTGCAGCTCAAAAAAAAAAAAAAGGATTTTTATTATTATTATGTTGAAAACATTTGAATAGAATTTTTTCAGGTTTCTTTGATAATTAGAAAGTTTAGCAGAACGGCATTTATCCGAAATATAAATCTTTCGTAACATTATAAATGTCTTTATCATCACTTTTTATCAATTTAAAGCATCCTTGCTAAACAAAAGTATTAATTTCTATAACCCCCCCCCAAATGTGACACTGAAGACTGGAGTAATGATGCTGAAAATTCAGCTTTGATCACAGGAATAATTACATTTTAAAATATATTCAAACAGAAAGCAGTTATTTTAAACAGTAGAAAATATTTCACAATATTACTGTCATGAATCTGGCCTGTGGCCTTCGGTCCACTCACCACCAGATCGCCCTCTTATTCCACTGACATTCTCATTACACAGACTGTTGCACCACACCCCAGACTACATTTCCCGAGCTCCACCGCACTCACCACGCTCACAGCTGCAGCCAATCACGAACAGTATAAATACAAGGCCCTTCCCACTATTCTGGGCTGAGTATAGCATTGCGTTTAGCACTCTCCAAGTGTTAGCAATAATTACGGAGCCATTTCCAAGTTTCCTGTGTCTAGTCTGGTTTTCTTAATCTTGTTTTCCTAGCCTGTTATCTCATCTTGTTTAGTCAGCAGCCTGCCCTGGAATCATCATCGCCCGTCATGGATTTATCTTTCGTCTTGCCGTTTCGGACTCTGTTTGCGCCTCCTATGAATTCTTGCATGTCTACTGGATCACTCTTTTGCCTAGCCCCCTGGATTACATTCGCTGTTGATTGACCCTTGCCTGTCTTAGATTACTCTTGTGTCTTGTCCTCATATACCTGTTTGCCGATGTTCAACCTTGCTTGCTGTTTTGACCATGTCTTTGTTTAATAAAGCTTTGCATATGGATCCGCCCTCTTCTGGCCTCGTTCCCTCTGTAACAATTACTTCTTTTGCTGTATTTTAGATCAAATAAATGCAGGCTTGGTGAGCAGAAGAGACTTTTTTAAAAAACATTTAAAATCTTACTGTTTAAAAACTTTTGACTGGTAGTGTATCATGTTTCACATTATTACTGTTTTTACTGCATTTTTGATCAAATAAATGTAGCCTTGGTAAGCATACAATAAGAGACTTCTTTAAACAACATTAAAAATCTTACAGACCCTAAACTTTTAATTATAAAAACTGCTAAAACTGAAGGAGAAAATGCATTAATTGGTTTTTATGGTCCATCACTTTATTGTGTCGCATTAGGATATATGCGACAGTCATGGAACTTTTCTTTTAGTCGACCATTGCATTTCTTTGATTTATTCTCTGTTATGGGCTAAAAAAAAATGCACAAATTGCCTACAAAACTCTTTCTGTTGCTTATGGCATCTGACCCCAACGAAAAGTTTTCTGACCCCAATTTTTTGCTGATTTTTATTCTGGTCACTGCAGACAGATTTTACACTTATAATCAGACTGTAATCACAGATAAATGAGCCTAGTCTTCGCACAAATTTCCTTCCTGTTCCACACTCTTTTCATTTTTGTCCATTTTAGCCCAAAAGATTGTGTCGCCGAATAGTGATGAGTTGACTGTCTCTGGTGGTAGTGCTGTATCTGGTTCACTCCAGGGCTTGAGGGCTCTCAGCGAAGGCCCTGCAGTGCTATATTAAGTACTGCAGAAGGGCTGTATTGACGTCTGCAGTGAGTCTGACCCTGTTCGCTGCTCTGAGTGCTAATGACTGCCAGAAGCTCATCTCATAGTCAGTGCTGCCGTACTCTAGCATAGTTCAGCCTCAAGCTGTTTAGATTAGTCCTGATTACAGATATCTCTGATAATTATGACAAGAATAAAAAAAAAAAAATTTTGATAATTTATTATGTTTTTGCCTTTTTTTCAGTATTAAAATATTGCTATTTAAAAAAGAAAAAATGTATAAGAAAAGAAAATAAGAAAATAAAAACATACTATAAAATAATTGAGTCTGAATATTCAGTAAGAAAAAATAATTTTGTCTTATAGGTATAAAAAAACACATTAAATTAATTAACTGACGGGTTAAATAAGCAGTACAACTGTTTTCAACATTGAATAATGAATGTTTCTTGAGCAGCAAATCAGTATATTAGAATGATTTCTGAAGGATCATGTGACACTGAAGACTGGAGTAATGATGCAGAAAATTTAGCTTTGCATCACATCATCAGGTTCTGAATTTCATGTCAATTATTTTTAACAAGTTATAATAATATAATTAGTAATGCAAAAACTGTTTAGTTTAGAAATAATAAAAGAATGGAAGTAAAAGCATTTTCACTAGTGCTCTTAGACTTTTAGACTCTACTGTATTTTATAGGTAACAATATGAACATAATGAGTGGAAGGCATTAATTTTCTGGTCTAGTTGGCAACATCCTGTATGTCAAGCACAATAGTAAAGGTCCAAAGTTCAAGCAATAATAATTATAAGGGCTTATTATGTAGCTGAGGACCGAGCAATTCAACACAGAGAAAGAAATGCGACATTTATCAAGTTCTACCTGCGTTTTCAAAGAGGAGCACTGGGGTACTGAAAGGAAAGAAAACATTAAATTGGGGAGACAGAATGTTGTTATCGACATCCTGTTTCCTGTCTGTCTGAGCTAGTAGTCTGCAGGGCGCACCAGTCGCCTGAGCGAAACGTCTAACAAACAACATGAAAACAGTTACAGCAGATTGTTTACCTATGTAATGCACAACGCATGTCTGTCCTTTCTTCGGGAAAGTTCTTCCTGTATAGAAAGAGGAGAACAAGACAGTTAGTGCCAAAGATGATTCATAGCATGTGAACCTTATACCATAATATTGACTGGCACCATCACAGTCTGGCGATGAAAGAGGCCTTTTCAGCTTGTAGTTAATGTTATCAGTTCATTAACTCCTAGTCTCAGACATAGACAACACCCTTGTTGACCGTCCACTGACCATCTGATGTGTATTGCACATAAACTGACTCAAATGACCAGGTCCAGTCATATTGGCTGGCTGGCACACAGCTTCCGGACTCAAAGGTTTTTATCAGGTAGTGTAGCTTAGAACACTAATTATGCATTTTTATCTTCAGGTTTTTCACTAACAACACTAATGCACTGCAGATAGTTTTATGTTTGCTGCCTTAATTTAAAGGGATAGTTCACCCAAAAATGAAAATTCTGTTATTAATTGTTCACCCTCATGTTGTTCCAGATAGGGGTCAACCGTTTATCGGCCTGGTCGATTATTGGCGCCGATATTAAGCATTTTTATGGTTATCAATATCAGTCATTTTCAAAACCGATTTGCAGATAAAATAATTTAAAATCATTTAACGAAAGTTTTTGTCAGAGCCCTTGTTATTCTTAAATTTGATATTAATTTTCACTTTTACACCAGACATATATGGGCCATTCTACAGAATTGGTGCACAACCAAAAAACACATTTAAAAAGCATTTCAGTATTTAAATCTTAGATGTTTACTAAGATCCTTTTATTATCTATTGAAACGCACAATAATATTTAAAATATCAGTAACCTTAGTATATATAAAATCACCATTTAGTGTCCCAAACCCTAACCCCTAAATTTCAACTTAAAAATATATTTTCTTTGTAAATTATGAAACTTTATGCAAAAAATGTGCCCTGCATTTTTCATGTCACTACCGAAACAGTGTATGTTTTATTGGCTGAGACTGATTTTAACTACTTAGTTTAAATATCAGGAAAAATTCCTGTGTCCCTCTCTCTCATAGCTACAAGGTGAGTAGACAGGCCCCATCATTTTGAGGTAAATGTGTTCAGAAGTATGAAATATATGTGTGTAACTAAAGAATGTCACTACCAAACAACAATATTCCATTAAACATACTTTTTTGGGAGTTATTCCATATGTGTACAACTGTTCAGAACTGTGCTAGCTAACCTTGTGCTGATTAGCATCTTTGAGCTAGATTCAAAAGTATCTAAAATTGGCACTACCAAAACAGTCACGACTGAAACATTTGGTGAAGTTTTGGTAGTGACATCATTGTTCTTTTGGGTGTTATCCCATAAAATTGCCACTACCGTAGAAGTCACAACCAAAACAAGTCAAGTCATTGTTTCGGTAGTGACAAAAGGGGAAACATAATTATTTTTTGGAATGGAAAATAAAATTTTAGTATAGTTATGCACATTTTTAGTATTTTAGTATGTTTTAGTGAGTTAAAATTCTGTAATGTGATGTGGTCGCTACCAAAACATTATTGTCACTACTGAAAATGTGCAGTCACCACCGAAACATGGGATGTTTTGTCAAAAATAAAGTAAACTGAATTATCAACTAAGATGTTATAGTGTTTGGTTCAAATTTCAAACTAATGAATCCTTGAGTTAAATCACACCTGAAATGTTGTTTAAATTGTAACTGTTATTGATTTACCTCTAAAAAAAATTTTATAAAATAGAAAAAAATATATATTAACACAGAAGATACCAAAATCTTAACAGGTCAATGTAAACCCTTCCTAATAAATTGCATATGATTGTGTTTTGGTAGTGACAGATTTGGAGAGAGGACAAATATTCCAAAATTTTATGAAAATATAATATGACAATTAACTGCACAATCACTAGAACACAATTACTTGAACCAGTTCTGTAGAAAGCCCCATATATCGGTTAAAAATATCGGTTGTCGGTCTACTTGATCTGTAATAATCGGTATCAGAATCGGCCATGAAAAACACATATCGGTCGACCCCTTAGTTCCAAACCTGTAAGACCTTCGTTCATCTTTAGAACACAAATTAAGATATTTTTGATGAAATCTGAGTGCTTTCTGACCCTGCATAGACAGCAACTACTTCGTTCAAGGCCCAGAAAGGCAGTAAGGACAATGTTAAAATAGTCCACGTGACATCAATGGCTCAACCGTAATTTTATGAAGCTACGAAAATACTTTTTGTGCGAAAAGAAAAGAAAAATAACAACTCTATTCAACACTTTCTTCTTTTCCGTGTAAGTCTTTAATGTGCATTCACAAGAGTACCACTACACATGCATGTGATGCTGCTGACGCAGGAGCCTGCATTCAGATTTCATCAAAAATATCGTAATATTTGCTCCGAAAATGAACGAAGGTCTTACGGGTTTGGAACGACATGAGGGTAAATAATTAATGACAATTTTCATTTTTGAGTGAACTATCCCTTTAATCCACAAACACCAAAGGGACTGATAAAATCACATGGAAATCCACAAAGCAATTTCTACAGTCATGAGACCTGGGTTTGGTCTTCATTTGCCGTCCTGATCTGGAGAAAGCGTGCGTGTGTGTGGTGGAGGTGGTTTCTGATTAATGTGTGGGAGCTGGACAGGAATGTGAGCCACATGACAGCAGGCCGGTGGGGGTCAGATAGGATGTCAGTAGAGAGCGGCCCACAGACGCAAGAGACCCGAGCAGAGCGAGAAAAGTGAAAGCGCCATTACATGGCATTCATTCCTGACACTGGTGACCCCAGCAGGCAGTTCTTGAGTTCGATGACTGGTGCCAAGAATTCTACGTCTGAAAGGTGTCAAAATTATGAGCTCATGGTCCCTTCTGTACTTCTTTACAGCTTCTAATGATCATGTAATAATAATGCCCATTATTACGAATCACTAAACTCTTCCTGGTCCATAAGCATATAGGACACATGTTGTGTTGTTAGAATATTACTAATGTCATTTTGCTGATGTTTTTAACCAAAGTGAGTTTGGACAAGTCAATAAAGACAATAAATAAAAACTACAAATGAAAATCATACATATGATCTATCATTTTTTAATGAGATTAATTATTTTATTTAGCAAGGAAAAATTTTAATTGAATAATTATAATCATTTAATTAAAAAAAAAAAAAAAAAAAAAAAAAATATATATATATATATATATATATATATATATATATATATATATATAAATATATATATATATATTATTGTTGTTTTCCACAAAAATATTAAGCATCACATCAGTTTTCAACATTGATAATAAGAATTTATTTATTTATTGAGCAGGAAATCAGCATATTAGAATGATTTCTGAAGGATCGTGTGACTGAAGACTGGAGTAAATGCTGTAAATTCAGCTTTACATTAAAGAAATAAAAAACAATTTAAAAAATATTAAAATAGAAAAAAATCTATTTTAAAATGTAATAATATTTCACAGTATTACTGTTTTTACTGCAGACTTGCAAAAACATTTAAAAAATTATATATACAAACATATATATGTGACCCTGGACCACAAAACCAGTCATAAGTAGCATGAGTGTATTTGTGGCAATAGCCAACAACATATTGTATGGGTCAAAATTATTGATTTTTCTTTTATGCCAAAAATCATTAGGATATTAAGTAAAGATTATGTTCCATGAAGATATTTTGTAAATTTCCTATTTTAAATATATCAAAACTTAATTTTTGATTAGTAATATGCGTTGCTAGGAACTTCATTTGGACAGCTTTAAAGGTGATTTTCTCAGTATTGAGATTTTTTTGCACCCTCAGATTCCAGATCTTCAAATAGTTGTATCTCAGCTAAATATTGTCCTATCCTAACAAACCATAGCCTACATCAATGCAAAGCTTATTTATTCAGCTTTCAGAGCATGGTGTATCATTAGGGTCACATATATTGTGGTCCAAATGTTGTTATTCTCAGTTTGGCCAATCAGATTCGACGATTGGAACTATATATATAAATGTCAACAATGCTAAATTGTGTCAGTGAAAGTCGGTTAGTTTGGTGCCACCAGCAAACAGGTAATGCAACAAGTGGCAACCATAACAGCGTCTTACTGTGCCATTAGACTAGATCAGGTCTCAAAAACCCAGTGACTCTGCCAACTGTGCCAAATTACCCTGCAAAGCCCCCCTCAGATTAACATCAAAGCTCATGTCTAGCCAGGGCAAGAGTGCTGCCATCTGAGGCATACATGACATACGTGATCAGCAACATCAACCTGTATTTCAAAAACAAACATCACACTACAGAGGAAATCTGACAGCTGTAGTGAGGAACCATAATAAGAAGAGTGTTTGAGTTGGCACACATGGCACATATTATCTGCTCGGCACAGACACACGTTAAATCCCTGACTAGACAGCGAGCGGGAAACATCCTCATAGCCTTGGGGGTTTAAGTTTTGTGTTAGAAATCTTAGTATTAAAAGCTTTACACAAATAACATGCAGTGAAAATTCTATACTGTAAATAGATTATGTAATTAGAGCGACAGAATGTTCCCGCAATCCCGCTTTTGCCGTTACAATGTATCAAAACAACATTCGAATCCTGCAGAACGTTTAGAACGTTCGTGAATTTGAATTTCGAACTTATTAAGTGATAGCGTCTTACCGTCTCCTGGAGATATTGTTTCAACCTCAACACCCATTCTGTTAGCGCGGGTAGATCCTACAGTAGTGAGACAGTGAGAGAGAGACCGACTGTGAGACAGCAGCACTACTGCACTCCGCCCACTGTCATATCAAATCTAACTGTACGCGCCCTCAGCTAGTTTGCAATGGTCAAGCAGTAGTGAAATATTAGACAAGATTCCTTTCAGATTAACCGTCAGGCTTTTTATGAGATTCTGCTGCATGCTGGAACAGTGCACTGTGTAAAATCTATTTAACAGCACTTATAAAATGTTATTTTTGTACATATATCGTAAAAAAAACCGGTACCTGCATTTTATCATAACTGAATAAGAGTGCTCGTTTTAACATTTCAGTAAAATTATGATAATGCACAAACAATGCTAGCTCCCATATTATAACTCCAAGTGGCCATGAACAGGGACGTTCACATTCGCTTTGTATTTTGGAGTTGGTAATTTATGTACACATGAACGCTTGAGATGCTTGTCTAATTAAAAAATACGTTTTTTTCGACTTTAGTCGACTGCGTTTAGTTCCAATCACTTGTTTTGAATTAGCAATAGCCGATTTATGTATAAATTGTTCTTTAAGTAATTTAATCAACCAGTTCATCAAACTAGCCTAATTAAACTAATTTGATTACGAACTATACGGAATCAGTAGTCGGTTCTCGAACCGACTCCGATTTGAAGGGACTCATTAAACCGATAATGGTATCTTTCTAATTTGTAGCGAGTCGAAAACCGTGAACCAATTATTTTTGTATTAAAATTTGACTGATGGTGCGGTAAGATTAATTTGCAAAAATGTAAAAAAAAAAAATTAAATAAATAAAAAAAATAAATAAATAAGTTGTACTGATATGCAAACAAAACATTTTTAAAACAAGGGATTTACATGAATTAGTTTGTTTATTGTAAATGCTAATAATTGTAAATCCTTTATTTTACTAGCTAAATCATTGTTCCAACAAACACCCTTATCAATTAATTTAATCAAAATATAATAAAACATGTAACTACATATGGTTTTATTGGAGCATTTTAGATTAGGGATTGTGCCAACACTGAAAGAATTTATTTACTTATACATTTTTTATTGAAAAATATCAGTTTACAAACTCAAGTAGGGAACAAGGAGTATATACTGTAGACGTACAGAACTTCTAAATCGTTCAAATTGGCCTTTTAAAACAAACTGTTCGAAAGAATCGATTCGCGGAAATGAATCAAACTTCCCTTCGTTTGTTTGAACGTGTGTAAACTACAGTTCCCAGAATGCCCGCATCATTCTCGTTCCGGTTGTCCATGACTTCAAATGTCTCCGCGGGGAAATGCCGACACAGCTCAGGTTTACATGCTTTTCTTTACGCGGTGTTGCCATGGTTTCGGCAGTCTTATCAACAGCATAATGGTATGTTTGTAATATTACTTTTTCAGAATGAGTTGTGTGCCGTTTATAATATTTTACTTTTATTTTCAGGAATGTTCTAGATCTGGATTGCCTGCTTTACAAGGTAGCATGTGGTGTTGCTGTAATACATGTGAAACTTTCGCGAATGTTTTTGTCAGAGTATGATAGTTACTACAGTTAATGTTACTACCGTAAATTTCAACTTCAAATAATGTCATAAGCTTGTTTACCTTTTAGTAAGTGGTTATTATGTGGAATCAACGTCCAATGTTTAAAGTGACATTTATGTAGTTCTTCTCATCATTTACTGCAAGTCTGTTGTGGTAAAATGACTTCCCATTACAAAAATGAATAACCATAGTTTTACAGTTGTTTAATAGATGTGTTTAGTATTATAAAATCATACAAGTAGCATTCCCTTTTAAAGTTCTGGCTGCTAATACGTTACCACACGTTTATTATGGTATTAATAACTGTAGTGACTATAGTTATCAAAGTAACATGTTTTTGTAATGATGTGGTCATATTTGCCAATGCTTGGTGAAGTATTTCGCCAAAATACACTAATGTGACTCCGCCTTAATTGCCGTTTTTGTAATATCAGCATGTATATTACATATATTTTTTATGCATTTCAGGCCTTGGACAGTAGCATCCCAGCCTCAGAGGGTTTTATGACGTTGGGGGTCGTGTCAGCCTAATCTGGTCATCCTTGAGTGGAGCCTCACTCTGGCCAATAGGATTAGAGAGTGAGGGAAGAGGCTTTACCTATTCTTGGAGTATGTGATGGCAGTCTTCTCCTACTGAAACACAGAGTTACATCTATCTCTTAATTCGGACTCGAAACCTTTCTGTATGACCAGGAACATCATTTTCCTTTCCATCGGAGAAACTGATCCAAGCATGGAGCTAGGAAAAGCCAAGCTTCTAAGAACAGGGCTAAACACCCTACACCAAGCCATTCACCCGGTGCACGGAATAGCCTGGACGGACGGTAAGCAGGTTTGTCTCACGTCGTTGTATTCAGTCGACGGTGAGCCCAAATTTGGTGACACCAATGTTATTGGACAGTTCGAGCATGTTTTGGGACTCTTCTGGGGGCCGTTGTGCTGCTCGGGGTCCCCGGCGTTGCTTGCTGTCCAGCATAAAAAGCATGTCACCGTTTGGCAACTTCAGCTGAGCGCTTTGGAGCAGAACAAACTCCTGTGCACACAGACTTGCGAAATGAGCGAGCCGTTTCCGCTGCTGTCCCAGGGATGTGTCTGGCATCCCAAAATGGACATCTTAGCCGTTTTGACCAAGCGGGACGCCTCGGTCTTGTTTTCCGTGCGGGTCGATAATCGCCGTGTGAAGGCCGACATCAAGGGCAGCGGTCTGATTCATTGTGCCTGCTGGACAAAAGACGGAACCCGCCTGGTGGTCGCCATTGGTAGTGCATTGCACTCGTATATTTGGAACGACATCCAGAAAAGCCTGGTGGCATGCTCCTTCTGTCCTATTTTCGATGTAGGTGGGTATATCTGCGCGATTGAGTCCACCGACGAGGCCCAAGTGGCTGTAGCAACTGAACTTCCGCTTGATAAAATTTGCGGGCTCAATGCAGGCATCGCATTCGACCTGCCCGAGTCAGAGGCTTCGACGTGCCGCCCTTCTCCTGTTTTGACAGTGGACACGGACTACTATTTGGACAGACGGAGATCATGTGATTCTGAACGGTCAGGACACACCTCCTCATCCGGACCCATAGATCTAACACACATTCTTGCCAAACACCGAAAATCAGATCCAAGTCCGCTCATCCACTTGAGGCGGCGGGATAATTTGACTGGAACGGGTCAGGACTCGTCACATTTAATTCTGGTGACCTATGAACGCAAGGTCACCACTACGAGGAAAGTCAGCATCCCTGGCATCTTGGTGCCTGATATTATCGCCTTCGATCCGAGCGGGAGCACGGTGGCCGTGGCTTCGAACACGTGCAACATGATCCTCGTTTACTGCATAACTGATTCTTCCATGCCCAACGTGCAGCAGATCCAGCTGCAAAAAAACGAGAGGCCCAAAGGGGTGTGCTTTTTCACCAACAAGATGTTGCTCTTCATGATTGGCCGGCAGAAGTCCAATGATCCTGCTTTCCTCCCCTCCTCCAACACGGACAAGTACATCTTGAGGCTCATAGCCAAGGAGCTGGTATTCGACGAGGAAGTTGCCACCCCAGTGGTTCCCAAGCCCGAGTCGGCGAGCCAACATCATGGGATTAGACGTCATTCCGAGAACTTTACTAAAGAGGACCGTCTATCAATTAAGGATCTAATACTTCCCGGAGGCTCTGTAATTGTTTCGCCATCCAGTCGGAGGAAACTCATCGAGGAGGTACGCAGCACAGATCTGAGCCCCGTGGCGAGCTCCGCCGACTTCTCGGATAGAGCGTCCAGTGCCTCTTCTGTTACTCTGGAAACCTACGACATGGATCACATCAGCCGTATGGCAACGCTCGCCGTAGCCGGTCAGGCCAGCCGGGATTCCAGTCGACCCTGTTCGCCCAGGTACGAGGCCTCGGAAAAGTTATACTCCGATGCCACTCCGCCAAAGAACAGCTGCCAGTCCAAGGAGAAGAACCTGGAGCAGCTGACGCAGAACATGGAGAGGATTTTCACCCGATTTGCGGACGTCCAGCAGTGCCTCGCAGAAATCAGAGACTTCACCCAAAATGGCAAAAAGATTGCATGCAGCTATCCATCTGCTTATGAACCGCAATATGTGCACATTACGTGTCAGGTATGAAGTGATCCATCGTTCTCTTTTAAATCGTGCAGGGAAAGTCTTCAGTTAGTGCTAATATGTTGATTTATTTATTTGAATAATTGCATAAAGGATTTGATTTCCAGAATTGTATTGAAAAAAAACGTCTTGTCCCACTCACTCGAGATGCAAATTTAAGGGTCTAAAAAAACCTTCTTTTTTTTTTTTGAAATGTGTGAATAATTTAGTTAAATTATTTGTATTAGAATAATTTAAATATTATAAATTCTATCATTATGAAATATTAATAAGAGCAATAATTATTGTTTAACTTATATATAATTTACAAATAATCATTTTTTTTTATTATTCACATTTTGTAATGTAAAGTGAGCATACAAAAAAAGTCATTTGTTTATAAATAATATTTTATAAGATTATAAAAATCAAATCAAAATTATAATATTTACATTACTGTAATTTCTAATATAAATGTAAATGTACAATATAAGAGTGCAGACCTTTATAATTGGTTGTCATTTGTTTATTAAGATTTTATAGAATTACAAATAATTTATAAATAATATAAATTATAATTCTTTATTATTATTATTATCTATACTAATTTACATTACAGTAATTTATAATGTAAATAATTCATGAATTTGTAAATGTCTTAGTAATAATCAAAATTATAATTCTAGTAAATAAAACTAATAATAATAATTTACATTTTTATGTATTATTTATATTTTATGATAATAATTTATCATTTATATTTATTATTTTACATTTATGATAATTTTAATTTAGTGTATTTTATTTTTTTTATTTACTATTTATTTATTTAATTATTTATTTATTTTTATTTAGTTTATTTAACAAATGTGAACACTAATTTATGGCATTTGTTGTCAACCATTTTCATTGTTGATTTTAATTTTTTATGTTTATTGATTAAATGCATTAATTAAATTGAATTGAATAGTAACACTTCAATAAGGAATCATTTGTTAACATTAGTTAATGTATTGACTAACACGAACGAACAATGAACAATACATTTATTACACTATTTATTAATCTTTGTTAACGTTAGTTAATAAAAATACAGTTACAAATACATTGTTAGTTCATGTTAATTCACAAAGCATTAACTAATGTTAACAAACACAACTTCTGACTTTAATAATGCATTAATAAATGCTGAAATTAACATGAACTAAGATAAATAAATGCTGTAGAAGTATTGTTCATTCCTAGGTAACTAATGTTAACTAATGAACCTTATTGTAAGTGTTACCAATTGAATTGAAGGGTTTCTTCATATTCCAAAGCAGAAGACTGATAGATGTGGAGACTCCAACATGTCAAATATCTTCCACAATTAGGAAAACGTTCTTAGATGTTTGAAAGTTAAATTTAACAACAACAAATGATTACTTGATTAAATGATTTACTTCTGGAGCTAAATCCTAATCTAAACCAAGACTCTACAAAGCCCATTTTACTCTTAGTCAGACCATCAGGCCGTTTAGCATTGTGAAGCATCACGCCAACTCATAATTCCTCTCGCTGTTGTCAGCAGATGTCAGATTGAAGTGATTCTGTTGACCTTGGCATAACTTGTCTTAGGGGAATCATCAGACTTAATCCACGACCACATGACCAGCTCCGTTGTGAACGATGCTTCCTTAAAGTGACTCGTGGTCCTACACTTTGTATTGTTTTTCCCTTCAGAAACAGTTGTCTGAGAATGTGTATACGGACGAGAGACGCCCGCTGTTGCTGTGTGGGGGACGGATCTGCCTGCGGGTGGTGCAGGAACTCTTCGGCCTGACGGTCGTGGAGATGATGCATGGTACGTCTGGGAGAATGGCAGATGTCTCCATCACATCTAAATATGGAGGCTTTCCGAAAAGCCAATCCTACCGTCAATGCATATGTAATAAAATGAGACCCAGTCTGGTGCAGCTGTACAGTTGAGGTCAAAAGTTTACATACACTTTGCAGAATCTGCAAAATGTTTATTATTTTACCAAAATAAGAGGGATCATACAAAATGCATGTTATTTTTTTATTTAGTACTGGCCTGAAAAAGATATTTCACATAAAAGATGTTTACATATAGTCCATAAGAGAAAATAATAGTTGAATTTATAAAAATGACCCCGTTCAGAAGTTTACATACGCTTGATTCTTAATACTGTGTTGTTACCTGAATGATCCACAGCTGTGTTTTTTTGTTTAGTGATAGTTGTTCATGAGTCACTTGTTTGTCCTGAACATTTAAACTGCCCGCCGTTCTTCAGAAAAGTCCTTCAGGTCCCACAGATTCTTTGGTTTTTCAGCTTTTTTGTGTATTTGACCCTTTTCCAACAATGACTGTATGATTTTGAGATCCATCTTTTCACACTGAGAACAACTGAGGGACTCATATGCAACAATTACAGAACGCTCAAACGCTCAATGATGCTTCAGAAGAGAAAACAATGCATTGAGAGCCAGAGGTGAAAACTTCTGAACAGAATGAAGATCTGTACATTTGCCTAATTAAGAAGATGTTACAGAAGATGCATGTTTCCCACAAGACAAAATAAGTTAAATTTCCCCTTATCTTCAACCCCCGGCTCTTAATGCATTGTGTTTCCTTCTGAAGCATCAGTGAATGTTTGAACCTTCTGTAATAATTGCATTTGAGTTGCTCAGTTGTCCTCAGTGTGAAAAGATGGATCTCAAAATCATACAGTCATTGTTGGAAAGGGTAAAGGGTACAAATACACAAAAATGCTGAAAAAACAAATAATTTGTGGGACCTAAAGGATTTTTCTGAAGAACAGCAGGCAGCGGAATTATATGCAATGTCGATTATATGCATGCTATTGGTTGAACTACTTTTTAGTCATTCACTTGTATGAAAACAATTGGAAAACAAAGCCAAAACCTGGACATTTAAGCACTTTAGAAATGCAAAGACATATCCAGGAAAAAGAAGATGTATGATCACCTTTTGCATTGATAATCTGATTTTTTGCAACCACTGTACACTGAATGAAGCACCTGAGTGTTTCTGAGCTCTCCGTGTTGACGTTTAAGGCTGTTTTACAGCGAGCAGATGGGGTGTATTAATGAAGCCGTACAAAGCACGAATCCTGTTTTCTTTTGTTGAAGACAGATTGTTCAGTGTGCTTTGGCTTCGTTTAATTGTCAATGACTAAAATAGGAAGCGATTAGGTGGAGCAATTGGATTTGAGGGTTTAAGTTTGAATCAGCTTACAGCCTTTTGTGCTGTGCGTCTCTACAGCTGATGTATGCTTGAACCCCTGTCGCTTATGCTAAGACCGCAAGCTACTGTGCAGAAATTTCTCATGGTTTTAAAGAAAACATTAACCCAAAAATGAGAGATATTTGTTTCTTCTTCGGAACAAATTTGGAGAAATTTAGCATTACATCACTTGCTCACCACTGTGAGCACAGTGAATAGGTGCCGTCAAAATGAGAGTCTAAACAGCTGATGAAAACATCACAGTAATCCACAAGACTCCATTACATCAATTGACATCTTGTGAAATCCATCTTTTAAGGCATTTTAAATTTTTCTGGCCATAATCCATAATAATGCTTCCTCCAGTGAAACAGTCAATCATGGTTTTTTTTTTTTTTTTTTAGAACTGTTTTGGACTGTTTTCAATTGTAAAAGATGTTAATCAATGGACTGGAGTGGTGTGGATTAGTTGTGAATTACTGTGATGTTTTTATCAGCCATTTGGACTCGCATTCTTACGGCACCCATTCACTGCAGAGGATCCGTTGGTGAGCAAGTGATGTAATGCTGAATTTCTCCAAATTTGTTCCGATGAAAAATCAAACTCATCTACATTTTAGACGGCCTGAGGGTACATTTTAACCAAATTTTTTTTTTAAATATACTATTAAATACCTTTTTCTTCTTCTCACAGGTCCCATGTGGATCGTCTTGGTGGCTGATGCAGATGGTTTCGTTCCACTCACATTTAAACACAAAGATGAGCTCACAATCAGGAGTGCAAGAAGGAAATCTCCTATAAGACCCCCGAGTTGCCCTGATGTATTTCCTCCTGAAAGTCCAGTGTTTCCCAATGCAGAAAAATGAAGCCTGTTTCATCTCAAGAGGACTTAAAAAAAAAATTCTAATATTACATTTGTCTTGTGTTAACTGGATATATGTGGCTAACACAGGGATACTCCAAACTCTTAGTTTGGAATTCAGGGAAAACTTCTTGCTGACATATTTGCCACTGTGATATTTATTGGACGTTGGTAGATTTGTGTAACGTGACAGTTGTCAAGGGCAGAACAGTTTTTTAATT
The DNA here is from genome assembly GCA_036247105.1 of Cirrhinus mrigala. Classification (NCBI taxonomy): domain Eukaryota; kingdom Metazoa; phylum Chordata; class Actinopteri; order Cypriniformes; family Cyprinidae; genus Cirrhinus; species Cirrhinus mrigala. Next base: position 29,671,055 of record CM070026.1, read on the forward strand.
TTCAGAAGAAATACTTGAGTGCCTGCTTAATTATTTTTGCTTAAATAGTTTCTATTTTGTCTCATACAACAAAACGATGATACATATAATGTGACATTAAAGATTCATAGTGATTGTATTCTTTTGCTTCATAATGGATTCAATTTGTAAACTGTAAGTAACACATGACATTAGTAACAGCCTACATTAATATAACTGCATAGTAGCACATTCACACTCTGAAAAAAATGTGATGGTGCAACAGATTTCACTCAGATTTCAGAAATAATCACAAAGAAATGGCAAGTAAAACAAGTAGAAAAACTGAAATAGCATTTTCTTGTAAAACAATAATCATTGTTTCATTTAAAAGATCAAAAAAATAATTTTTTACAGTCCACCTTAGCACATTTTGCATTGCCTGATTGTTATTTATATTGTGGTTAATTTAAATATTCCTTTGGGCTCATGTTTAAATACACTGTACAAACACATAGATAAATACATGAATTCTATCAAATAATATTCAATATTTTTATTATCATTTTTGGATTTTATGTTTATTGAAGCATCTTCGAAATATGCTGAAGCTACGTGAACCAGCACAATTTTATTAATCCTGTAATCAAGTCATTCAGTAATATTTATATTCACTAATACAACTTAAACAATATATTATCAGTATATTTTCCCTCAGGAAATCCTGATATATAATGATAAATAGTCCATTCATGTGTATAAATTAGATATCGTAATACTGTATATGTGGCTATATGCTCATATGGAAATACAGAAACAGACTGAATACAGAAACAAACTGAAAAGTTTACAGTAAAACATTATATATCTCACACAGTGTAATATACACTAACACAACTTATCCCAGCGCTGAGCCAGAATATCAGGATCGGCTGTTTGAGGACGTTACGGGCTGCTCAGGTCAGCTCTGAGAGATTTGCAGGTAGTACTCTGGCTCCTGAAAAATAAACCAAATATATATATATATAAATTTTATTATATATGGTATATACTAAATATATTAGTAAAATAAATATAAATGTAAAAATATAGTATATTATTTAAAAAAAAAAAATTAAATATACATATGCACTAACTTTTAAAAGTTTGGATATAAAAAAATTAGTACTTTTTTTGTAATATTATAACTTTCTTCAGTCACTTTTGATGAATTTAATGTGTAGTCTTGCTGGTCAAAAGTTTACATACATCTTGCAGAATCTGTTAATTATTTTACCAAATTAAGAGGGATCATACAAAATGCATGTTATTTTTTATTTAGCTTTGACATGAATAATTTTTTAAATTTAAAAAATGACCCTGTTCAAGTTTACATACACTTGATTCTTAATACTGTGTTGTTACCTAATGGACCACAGCTATGTTTTGTTTAGTGATAGTTGTTCATGAGTCCCTTGTTTGTCCTGAACAGATACACTGCCTGCTGTTTTTCAGAAAAATCCTTCAGGTCCCACAAATTCTTTGGTTTTTTAGCACTTTTGTGTATTTGAACACTTTCCAACAATGACTGTATGATTTTGAGATCCATCTTTTCACACTGAGGACAACTGAGGGACTGATATGCAACTATTCCAGAAGGTTCAAACACTCACTGATGCTCCAGTAGGAAAAACGATGCATTAAGAGCCGGGGGTGAAAACTTTTGAACAGAATGAAGATCTGTACATTTTCCTTATTTTGCCTAAATATCTTTCTTTTTTTTTTCTTTTCTTTTTTTTTCAGTACTGCCCTTCAGAAGTTAACGAAGATACTTATATGTTTCCCAGAAGACAAAATAATTTAAATTCAACCTGATATTCAAATTCCAAAAGGAAAAGGAAAGGAAGGAAAGGACATGACGTGTGGCTAAGTATGGTGACCCATACTTGGAATTTGTGCTCTGCATTTAACCCATCCAAGTGCACACACACAGTAGTGAGTAGTGAACAAACACGCGCACACACAGCGTGAATACACACCCGGAGCAGTGGGCAGCCATATTGCTATTGCTGCGGCGCCCGGGGAGCAGTTGGGGGTTTTGGTGCTTTGCTCAAGGGACTCACCTCAGTCGTGATACTGAAGGTGAAGAGAGTGCTGGTTATTCACTCCCCCCACCTTCAATCCCTGCCGGACGAACAAAAAAGCAGAGGGTGGACTTTGCAGAATGGGAAGATGAGACACCCATAACCATGGATGAAGTGGAAGAGTACTGTTCTTCAAATTTTCAGTTAGAGGAGTCCTCAGAGGAAAATTAGTTTTCGTTCTGGGAGAAACAAGATCGCTTATTCCCACGACTGCAGCGTCTTGCAAGGAGAATCTAGTGCATTCCTGCAGCAAGCAGTGCGAGTGAACGCTCATTTAGTGCAGCAGGCCGTGTTTTAGAGGTGAGGCGGAATCGTCTAAATCCCGGCACAGTAGATGCTATTCTGTTTTTGCACAGTGCAAAGGAAAAAGCCAAGTAAGCATAACATAGCTGGCGTTTACGCTGAACTGGCACCGTTTTTGTTACCTATCGTTCTTTTTTCTATCTGTATAAGTGCCTACGAGTTTTTTTGGGGAAAAAAAGTTCTTAACTGTTCCTTTTTTTTGTCTATTTGGAAAGCATAATATTCTGTTTTATTTGAATAGATAGGGCCAATAAATTTGCCGTTATCCAGTCAATGTGTGTTTATGTACAGTCATTGTTGGAAAAGGGTTCAAATACACAAACAAGCTAAAAAACTAAAAAAGAGTTTGTGGGACCTGAAAGACTTTTCTGAAGAACAGCAGGCAGTTTAACTGTTCAGGACAAACAAGAGACTCAAGAACAACTATCACTAAACAAAAAAAAACGCAGCTGTGGATCATTCAGGTAACAATACAGTATTAAGAATCAAGCGTATGTAAACTTTTGAACAGGGTCATTTTTATAAATTCAATTATTATTTTCTCTTGTGGACGATATGTAAACGTCTTTTATGTGAAATATCTTATTGCAGTCAGTACTAAACTGACAGTATGAACCCTCTGATTTTGGTAAATAATTAACATTTTGCAGATTCCGCAAGATTTATGTTAACATTTGAGCTTAATTTTATGTCAGTCAGGGTCTTCACCTGAGCTCCTCCAGGGCGAGCTTGTTTCGTAATCTGACGTCCTCGCTGATCGGGTACACCACGAGGATCATGAGGCCTGTGGTGATGCAGGCCACCGGGGCGGCGCCGATGAGCAGTTTGAGCGTATAGACCACTGGAGGGGGCTGTCTGCACGCTCCTGTGTCATATCCAGCAAACCTATGAACACCAATGACAACACAAATATTAAATATTACAATGTTTACACCACTGCCTGTCATGATTCATCATTTCCAGTCATAGGTAAATACTGAAAGAGTGATCTTACTGTAGACAGAGCGTCGACACTCCGAGAGAAATGCCTGCAGCAAACTTAGTGAAGAAAGCATATAGGGAGTAGAAGATCGCCTCGTGGCCTTTAGAGTTGCGGTTTGCCAGTCTGAAGTCATCCACTACATCTGGTAACATTGACCTGGGCAACAGGAAACACAACACGGCGGAGGCATCAATCATCATCTCTATTAAACATGGACGCTGGTAGCATAAAGCCAAATCCTCTTTGTAGTCGGCACAGAAAAACTGCAATTTACTCATTTGGGGCTTTTCCAATCAACCCGAGTGTATCTTTAAAACCAAAAAATAGCATGACCCTGCTATGAAACCTGTTATTTGGAAACTGCCGCGTTATTAAACCTATGGGTAAAATCTTGGGAGGTTTAAATAAACAAACATTATAATCCGCTCTCAAATGCAAGGGATAAACTACATTTCTGAAGAAAATGTGAGTGATGCTGGCTTTTTCACTGCCACTGCAAAACTGATGTGTACTTCAAAATAAACAAGAAAAATACTGTATTTGGTTATATTTTGGTTTGTGAGACTCACCATGGTAACAAGAGAGAAGCGGCCACACTAAGCCCCGATGATACGGCCACGACATATGCCACTATCAGATTAGGGATGAACACCAGCATCACCGTGAACGGCATGATCCACTGCACACATGACAATTGAAAAAAGGGTCAGCGAATGTTACACAGTGTGCATATGCATTAGCATTTAAACGTGCAATAATGAACCTCCAGAAATGAAAAATGCATTTTTGATGTGACTCCAGTAATTTTAGTGGTCTAGAAAAAGCCATTTAATTGTATATATGATGTTGAGATCACATGACTAGCTGAATACTGTTCACTTCCAATTCTGGTTAGGACCTTATTATTAGAAACTTGGAGAATAAATGAATTTTGTATTACACTTGTTCTTGCAAACGGGATGTTTTTACATTGATGTCAGAGTGATGCTGCATCCATACCAACAGATGTCAGTATACAGTTAAAGAACACTGCTGTATCAGCCACTGAAATGCAGTCAGTGCTCAGAATGGAATACTACATTGAAAAAAAATGACTTCAACAATTAAGTAAAAAATTCTAAAAGTGAAATTTTGAAGCAGAATGGCTGAAATAAATAGTATTTTCTTGTAAAACATTTTATTTACATTTACTACACAGTACATTTACAAAAATACTGTATGGTATGCTCTAATTAAATTGAAAAACTGACTGAAATTGTTTTTTTTTTTTTTTTTTTTTTTTTTTAGCTAAAAGCTAGTATTATAATATTCTTTTTTAATTAGCTTTTCTTTTTATATTTTCAGTTTTCATTTTCATTTTACGTTTTACTAATTTGTAACTAATTTTCAGTCATTTTTATTAAGTGCTTTTGTAATTTGTATTATTTTATTATTATAATTTTTATATTTCTATATAATGTTAATTTATTTTTATTTCACTTTTAGTTTTATGTCATATTTAGAGAAGCCCGTTTCCACCACTGAATTAAAATGTTTCAGGATTGTGAGATACTCGCAATTCTGAGTAATAAAGTCAGAATTGCAGGATATAACCTCTTAAATATAAACTTTTTTCCTCAGAATTCTGCAATATAAACTCAAGATACAAACTGGCAGTTCTGACTTTTTTCTCAGAAAAAAGTAAACTCGAAATTGTGAGAGAAACAATCAGAATCACACAATTTAAACTTGCAATTCTGAGAAATAACGTTGCAATTTTGATTTTTTTTTCCTCAATTTGTCGGAATTGTATGCATAAACTAACTTTGTAACTTGCAATTGCAGATTTATATGTCACAATTCTGAGTATGTATCACACAATTCTGAGAAAAACACTCAGAACTGTGAGATATAAAGTTGCAATACTTTTTTTTTCTTAATTCAGTGGCAGAAATTGGCTACTCCAACTATTTAAATTAACTACTAAGGTAACATTTCAATCCAGATTTATTTCAATTACCAGAAACAAGTTTTAGTTTTAGTTAACAAAACACTGCTATACACTATATACCAAACTTTTATTATAGTCAAAATTTTGAATTACTGCTATTCATAATATGGTATTATCATTTGATAATTTAAAATACTACTAAAGCTGAAGGATAAGGAGTCCTCCAAATCACTGATTAAAGGGATAGTTCATCCAAAAATGAAAACTCTGTCATCATTTACTCTCCTTCATGTTGTTCCAAACCTGTATCAATTTCTTTCTTCTGCTGAACACAAACTATGGCTACTATGAACTGTTCGGTTGATCTACTTCTTCAAACTGTCTTCTTTTGTGTTCAGCAGAAGAAAGAAACTCATGCAAGTCTGAACAAGTAGAAGGTGAGAAAATAATGACTGAATTCTCACTTTTGGGTGAACTGTCCCTTTAAGAAAAAACACTTGATAAAGTAACATTTACTGTTATGCCGCAGAAAGCTGCTGTTTTCTTCCCGAACTTCTCAAGGAACCACTGCCAGAATGGGATACTCACTGCTGCCGACATCTGGGAAGATATACAGTACAAAAATTCTGTCACGTATTCACTTTAACAGACAACATTGACATATATTAGATAATTATAGAGTGCTTGGCCTTTCTTTTAATGTCAGATAAAGTACCTAAACAAATAACTGCCGACAGTGTGATGAGGAATGCAAATGACAGGTCTGAATATTTATTGTATTAAATTCATAGATTCATTTCTTCATCAGGTACTCACCAGAATTGTCAAAACAATGTTCTGAAAATGATCTCGCAGCTCCACCGCATATGTGCAGAACAGCACGAAGTTACTTTGTATCAACTGCAAAAGGAAACAGCTGTGAATAGAAATGTAATACAGTTCTAATGATGTCATTCATTAATCCAGCCCGGAATGCTGTGATTAAAGGAGTGGTTCACTCAAAGATTAACGTTTTTTACTTTCACGTTACATTGGAAAATTAGCCTACGGGTTTGGAACGGTGAATAAATACAGTAATTCTTCAGTGAACTATTCCTTTAAGAAATGCTAAAGCTTACATTCTGGCAATCATATGCTGCTAATAAATATAATTATTCAGCTACATAGTTTGCTCCACACAACGACCAACTGAACACAGTCCAGAATTACATACTAAAGGGAAAAAAATTACCTGGATGGCCACAGATATGAAAAGGAAAGCAGCTGTCAGGGTGAGGTAGGACCCGTGCTTCATGACCAAAATAAAGCCCTTATGGAAAGGAATGGCCTTCTCTGTTTTAGGAGCATAGGGATCTAATGCAGAGAAAACAGACATAGAGAAAACACAAATGTTAGACATGAGGTGTAGCATGACAAGATTACTGAAGCCATACAATAGCTTTGTGTCATACACAAGATGGAAATTAAGTATTTGCTTATATAATTTATATTTCTAAATAAGAAAATTGGCATGTATTTAAATCTGGTACGCATGACACATTTGAATATAAGTGAATGCATTTTTATCTGTTTTTGTTTGTTCACACAAAGCACAAAACACAAATCATATACACTACCATTTAAAAGTCTGGAGTCTAGAATTTTTTAAAGAAATGTATACTTTTTTCAACAAGTTCATATCTAATTGATTGTAAGTGACAGTAAAAACTTTTACATTTATACAAACTATTTCAATTTTAAATAAATGCTGTTCTAAATTTGTATTTGTCAAAGAATCTTTAAAAAATGCATCACGGTAAGCAACACAACTACTGTATTTTCAACTCTGATAATATTATGAAATGTCTCTTGAGCAGCAAATCAGCATATTAGAATGATTTCTGAAGGATCATGTGACACTGAAGACTGGAGTAATGATGATGAAAAATTCAGCTTTGCGTCACAGGAATAAATTACATTTTAAAATATAGTATTAAAATATAATATTAAAACATTACATTACATATTATTTAGCAAGACTATACCCACCTAAATCAATGATTAAAAAAGCATTTTTGGCAAATTCAGGTAGTTTACCATAAAAATATGTTTTTTAATGTTAACGTTTTTTTTTGTTTGTTTGTTTATGACTGTTATAGTACCAGCTGTGGTCCAATCCCCTTAAAACTTTGCACGCTTGTTTAGAATCACCTGTCACATATGCTCAGCAGGTTTCGTGAAGTTTTGAGTTTTCCTTTAGGCTTTATAGGATTTTGGGTACATTTAGACAGTCCCCTTTTCTAAACGATCCAGTTACAGCTTCCCAAAGGGTAAACTTCAACATTATTTGATAATTATTGGCCTAGAGAGTCCAGAGAATTGTACTGCTGTGTTTTTTTTTTTCCAGATTGAGCAAAAACCCTAGGAATACTTCACAAAAGTAGGTTTTTTTACATCTTCTCAATCATTTAACAAATGATTTGATTGACAGCAGTGGTTCTAGAGGCACAGTTGTCCGGAATGAGGAGTTCTATCATATGATACAAATATTGTGCGTATGTGTAAAATACCTAACGAAACCGCATGAAAATTGTGATATTGCCCCCTAGTGCCTGATTTCTTTAAAATCTCTCAGACCTTCAGGGCCGTGAGTCAAACAGGCCCACTGAGTTTCGTTCCGATCAGCTCCATTAACCTTGTCTAACAGGTGCTCAAACTTCGTCGGCCAATGGCGGCCACGTTTTTTGAGATACGCATATGTCATTGTAGACACTTGTGGCACATTGGACCAAGACCGTGCACACCAATTTTCATGTTGGTAGAACAAATGGTTGTACAGTCATTTTTATGTTTTTTCCACTCATAGCGCCACCAAGTGGCCAAACTCCGCTATTTTTTCCTGTGACCTCAGATTGAGCTTTTGCGTAAGTGTTCTGAGTTTGGCGAAGATATCTCATTCCGTTCAGGAGTTATAGGCATTTTACTAAAAGTGGCCCTGCCCTTTTCGAACATTTTGGTGTCCCTTTTGCGACGATGAGTCGAAAGTTCAAATTTTTTCGATAATTATTGATATTCACTCTCCAGAGAATCTTTCTGCACTGGTCTGGTTCTGATCGGATAAAAAATCTAGGACTATTTCGCAAAAGTAGGTTTTTAAAAAAATGCGAAATACCCCAAACACTTGAGTCTGCGACTGACAAGTTTAGGAGTTATGAGCGATATCGTACTTTTGATCACTGTAGCGCCCCCGTCAGGCCAATTGAGGTGAGACTTGGTCACATTGTAGGGAGTGTGAGTACTACCATCCCCAAGTTTCAAGTCTCTATGACTTACAGTTTGGTCTGCATTAACATTGGAAATCGCTGTTCCGTGACCATTTTAACAATTACAATAGGGTTTCAGCGTTATGCCCTAAACAGTGATTTTAAATAGCACTAATATTACATAATTTTACTGTATTTTTGATCAAATAAATGCAGCCTTGGTGATTTGAAAAAAAACATTAGAAAGATCTTACAGGCCCCAAACGTTTTGAATGGCAATGTACAATTCATATGGATTAATGTTGTGCTGTTTTTAATAGAGATCAACGACACTGTATAGAAAAAAAATCAGCATGCACTTTCTGCCGAACATCTCTTTTTTTATTCCACAGAAGAAAGTCATGAAAATTAAATTTTTGGGGGTGAACTAAGCATACTTTTCCATTCGGATGCAGTTGCAAGACAAATTTATGCCACATGATTACCACACACGCTTACCATCTCTCTCTTTGACTCCCAGGAACATGACCACCGTACAAACCAGAAACAGCCCACCGATCACTCCGGCAGCTATCATGTACACTTCTTTCTGTAAAGAGAAACAGCCCGTAAGCGGTGATGGAAAACGTCTGTCAACACATTTAAATCTGTCTTTAATAACTCATAATCTTTGGTTGTAGTCCTATTCCAGTACATGGCTGTCTTGTTCCAAATTCATTACAGTATATTTATTGGGGTATATTTGCTGCTCGTCGTACTGTATGGTCTCGTAAAGTTTAGTGAGCCCAAATTAGGTGCAACCCCAGGAAAAGAGGAACTTTTCAATCTATTTCCCCCAAACAGGAACTGCTCTGCCCTAAACAACCTCAGGATTGTTTGCTATTTTTTTCACAGACCGCGGCAAGCACTTCATTATTGTTCCAGATCAAAAGTGCTGTTCCAGAGGAGTCGGTTGGCGCACCCAACCATCCCGCCGCCTTTTGGCCCAGCCGCAGAGGAATGCTCAATCACGCGGTGCGTGGTGGATTCGTCCCGGTCGCCTATGAAAGCCTTAACCAAAGAGACGCTCGGCAGTCCAGCTCCAAATAGCTGTGGCCCTTCATGGTTCTCCATCGTGGGTTTCCACTATGGAACCCTCAGCCACATCCACAAGCCAAGCTTGTCGGCTCGCTTGCGTGTCGGATTTGACTGACACGGAGCTCATTGGCTCTTGGCTCGAAATATAGAGTTATTCAGTCCGTTAAACAAGTGCATTTATTAACTGATTCTGAGAATGAATATAAACTCTAAATTAGGTTTTAGAGGGTTTATGGCTAGATGAAAAAGCCATTAAAAAAAGAAATTAATACAAATAATTTAGCACAGAGGCAAAGCAGTTCTCTTTAGAACTAGAAACCAGAACAAGAATCTAGAAACTCAAACACAAAATGCAAACATAATTATATTATATCATATTGTATTATATTATATTATTACAGCTAATATAATATATATATATATATAACAGCTAAATATATAATATATAACACAAAATGCAAACATGATTATATTATATTATTACAGCTAATATATAATATATATATAACAGCTAAATGTATAATATTTATCATCTAAAAAATTATATATATATATATATATATATATTTTTTTTTTTTACAAAATCGTATTGATCACAATATATTGCTCATTAGTTCAAGGCCAGTAAGATTTTTTATTGTTTCTTTCTTTTTTCCAAGTAAAATGAATTAAGTTTGATATGGTAAAATCAAAATTAACTGGTTTTATATTGAGATTTTTTAAGCACATTTTTATTTTTATTTATATTTATAATATTTATCTTTTTATTTTTTTGTACACACACACACACATATATATATATATATATATATATATATATATATATATATATATATATAATATATATAATATATATATATTGTTCTATTTTACTTTTATTTAAGTTAAAAATGGTATTATTGAAATTATTGAATTTTCATTGTGCAATAATGTATAGACATTTAACATTTCATTTAACATTTCAGCATTATCTCCTTTTATAAGCAAACAACTGCAATTTTTTTTTTACTATTTTCAGACTATTATTGATAATAAATTGACTTGTTTGTATATATTGTCATATCATATTGCTGCAATATCATATCACACTACATACAATTTTTATGACAGTAAATGTAAATAATTTAAAATAAATTAAATTTTCTATATATATATATATAGTCATGATTTTATATATTTTTTTTACTTTTTATTATTTTACATTCTCTTTTAATAGATTTGTATTTAAATATATAATATATAATATTGTTTTATTTTACATTTTTTTGTCAAAAATGGTACTCAATATGACTGAAATGATTGCATTTTCAAACATTAATTAATTGAAGATATTAATTAACATTTCAGTGTTATCTCCTTTTATAAGTACTGCATTTTCAGACTATTATTTATAAAAATTGTAGCAATTTTATGATAAATTGAGTTATTTGTATATTTATTATCATGTTGCTGTCATATCATATCATGCTGCATAATTTTCTGTAATAATAAAAATAATTGCTCAAAAAAGAGTTCACATATCACTGCCTGTCTTGTGTTTTATTCCTGTGATGCAAAGCTGAATTTTCAGCATCATTACTACAGTCTTCAGTGTCACATGATCCATTATAAATCATTCTAATATGCTGATTTGCTGCTCAAGAAATATTTCTGATTACTATTAATGTTGAAAACAGTTGTGCAGCCTAATATTTTTGTGGAAACTATTAAACCTTTTTGGTCAATGGTGAACTTTGGGGTCAATTTTAAACAAGTGTAACTGTGACACGTACTGCATGAGACAGGAAGTCCTGTGACAGCGCCAGGGATCTGATGACCTCTGTGCCACTGCTGTTTCCCAGGTGACCAGTGGTCAGGTTTCGATGTGGACAGTGTTTCAGAGTGTGTGCGCTTGCTACGATCTGACCCTGAATGGCAGCGCCCACCAGCGTCCCGAGCACCTCCACCGTCATACCTGCACATACACATACAGAAAGTCCTTATTCTAATTATTTACATTTGAAAGCATTTCCAAACATGCACAGTTCTCAACATAAGCACTTGGCAGGCATTTGTTTTTGGATTATTGAAGCACAATGAAATCAGATGTTGTTAATCTTCTAGAGCAATCCAAACATGGCTTTAAAGATGAACACTATTGTGTGTGCAGCTGTAAGCTTACGGTAAGCTGTAGCAGAGTCTCTCTCCCGCTGGTCAGTGCTCAAGAACATGGTCAGGGCGGAATAAGGCACATGGAAACACTGCAAGAAAGATAAAGAATGAAACATAGTGATTAAGTTGGAAATTTATATATTTCAATTATTTTTATTTACTGTCATAGAAAATTCTCTGCAATTTATGATATGATAGTACACTACCAGTCAAAAGTTTTTGAACACTAAGATTTGTAATGTTTTTTTTTTAAAGAAGTTTCTTCTGCTCACCAAGCTTGCATTTATTTGATCCAAAGAACAGCAAAAACAGTAAAATTTTGAAGTATTTTTACTATTTAAAATAACTCTTTTCTGTATGAATATATTCTAAAATGTCATTTATTCCTGTGATTTCAAAGCTGAATTTTTAGTATCATTACTCTAGTTATATGATCCTTCAGAAATCAATCTAATATTCTGATTGGCTGGTGTTAAAAAAACATTTATTATTATTATTATTATGTTGAAAACAGCTGAGTATAATTTTTTCAAGTGTCATAATATGCATAATATTGTATAATTAAAATACAATACTTTTAATCATACTGAATAACATTTTTGACTGAAATAAAAAGTAAAATAAAACAAAACAACATTATATTACTATATTATTTATGCATTTATAAATTTATATAATATATTACAAGATAATCTAAAAAATAAAAAGTACAAAAAATAATGTACAAAAAATAAAAAAGTAAAATAAATATACATAAACAAAAATATGTTTCAGCATTCTCAATATAAAAACTGTGAATTTAGATTTTACCATTTCAAATTCATTTTATTTTACCAGCGGAAGATATAGAACATTTTTTAAATTGGAATATTTTCTTTTCAGTGGTTCTTTAGATTTAGAGAACCATTTTTAGCTTTATATAGCTTCCTCAAACCAGTGTTTTGGTTTCTAGGTTTTGTAAAGCAGCAGTATGATGTTTTTTTTTTAAAGTAACTAGATAATAAAAAGTTTATTATGGAAGTTAAAAAGGACCTCCTATGGTTCAGGCAATAAAATTATTTTTGGTTCTAATTGGATGCTTTATTTTTAAGACATAAAGAAATTATGGAGTGTTCTGCAGGCTCTCATAAATGATGATCTAAAAAAAAAAAAGGCCAAACAAAATGATGAGGGATCCAAAACGTAGAGCATGTACATTTATCAGTGGTTTCATAACCACTCATCTTTGCCATTTATACACCCATTTATAATATGCAGTATTCTAAATTTCAAAAGGAGACAACGTACAAGCTCATAAATTAGTGCGATTCATTCTAAGAACGATATGTTCTGTGTACTTATAAGTGTGCAGCACAAAATCAATATTTATCAAAGCACAGCAAACGTTCCTTGAACCTTCCTGCAAACTTACTATAAGTGTGTACTACAGTCGGCTAGCTTTTCCAATTTACACGAAAGCCAAGTCAGCACTGCGGCAGACCAGTGGCTACCAAAATAAATCTAACTACAGAGTGCTTCTGCAGCAGAGTTAGAGTTCCCTATATTGTTCATTTGACTTCCATTAAGGGTTTTGATTCTGAGTAGCTCAAGGATTTGTTTATTTAAACATAAACCAAAGCTTAATTATGAAAAACTGACTAATTAGAATCATGTAAACTACATTCCCATACATGCACACTGGAAGCAGCTGCTGTTTCTCAGCCTTGTGCTTACAGACAATGAAGAAAGCTAAAAGAGGAAAGCAGCATTTATCCTCTCTGGTGGTTTCGGGCAGGTCGTACCATGTATTTATCAAGTAGTTAGAATGACTTTTCATTACAGCGTAGACTGCTGCGGTCAGAGCGGCTTCCCCACTCTGGCACTTATTGGCGGGTTTTACGGAGGACAGTATAGAGAGATCTGTGCCAAGCCATAGTAACAAAGGATAGGAACACAAATAAATCATGGAAACTCCATGCAGACATCAAAGAGGCTGGGCTATAGATAACCACATGAACTTCTGTTGACAAGGATTTTTTAGCAGGATAATTTTACTTGAGAAGCAACATTGCATGAGATACACTATATACCATTCAAAAGTTAGATTAATACCTTTTTTCAGCAAGATACAGTAAAAAACTCAAAAAAGTTTCACAAAAAAGATTTTCAACATTGATAATCATAAGAAACGTTTCTTGAGCAGCAAATTAGCATATTAGAATGATTGCTGAAGAATCAAAACAGGAATAATGATGCTGAAAATTCAGCTTTGCATCACAGGAATAAATTATATTTTTAAACATATTAAAATGGAAACAGTTATTTTAAATTGTACAAATATTTCACAATTTTACAGTTTTTACTGTGTATTTAATTAATAAATGATAAGCATATAAGAACATCTAAAAACCTTACCAACACCAAACTTTTGAATGGTAGTTTATTAAAACTCAAAATCTAATTATTACTTTAAAATCTCTCTGAAATTCCTAATATCTTATGCAGTATTGCTTAATTTATTATTATTATTATTATTATTTTGCATATTGTATATATTTATATAACATGTTAGAAAAAATATATATATTTTTAAGATTTAAAATAACTCTTTCTATTTGAAAATATTTTAAAATGTAATTTACTGCTGTGATCAAGGCTACATTTTTTGCATTATTACTCCAGTCTTCAATGTCACATGATCCTTCAGAAATCATTTTAATATGCTGATTTGCTGCTCAAGAAACATTTATTATTAGCAATATTAGCAATATTTAAAACAGTCCACAGTCAGAAAGATCCAAAGATCAGAATTTGTCTGAAATAAAAAGCTTTTGTAACATTATACACTATACCATTCAAAAGCTTGGAGTCATTATAATATTTATTTATTTATTTTTGGGAAAGAAATTATAGAAATTAATACTTTTATTTAGCAAGGATGCTTTAAATTGATCAAAAGTGATGATAAAGTCATTTATGTTATAACAAAATATAACAAAAGAGTTTTATGTCAGATAAATGGTGTTCTTCTGAACTTTCTATTCATCAAAGAAACCTCAAAAAAATTCTACTCAGCTGTCTTCAACATAATAATAATAAATATTTTTGAGCAGCAAATCAGAATATTAGAATGATTTCTGAAGGATATCGTGTGACTGGAGTAATGATGATAAAAATTCAGCTTTGAAATCACAGGAATAAATTACATTTTAAAACATATTCTAATAGAAAACAGTTAATTTAAATATTAAAAATATTTTATATATATTTTACTGTTTTTGCTGTACTTATAAACAATCAGATAAATGCAGGCTTGGTGAGCAGAAGAAACTTCATTAAAAAACAAAAAATCTTACTGTTCAAAAACTTTTGAGTGGCAGTGTGTGTATACATATAACGCGTTATGTGTTTTGTTTTTTAATATATAATATTGGGGGTCACTGGGTTATGTGATAGTCTTGGAGGAAGGTATATATATATTATTTCATCAGTCCAATATATTTTTTTCATCACAAAACCACAACATCCCCAAGGTAAAACAGAGGCAGAATTAGATTTTAATGGATCTGTGGGGCATTCGTGACTGCATGATGGATGGTGCTGTAAATGTGGTTTCTGGGTCATCTGCAAACCTGTGTTTAGCATTAAATTACATTACAACTTTGAAAGCATTAAAGGATACTTACTGTGATGAGAGTTTGGTAGAGACAGTAAAAGCCCAAATACCAGATGAACCTCCCGTTGGTAAAAGGTGGGACAAACCAAAGGTAGAAGTAAGAGACCACCATGAATGGAGTGCAGCCCACCATCCTAGAAAAAAAAAAGAAATTAAATGTCATCTGAGTACTATAATCAGCATGCACATGATTCAAATTGGTTGTGTGAAGGTTGTTTCTGGATTGAAGCAAAGAAACCAAATAACACTGTCTTCAATAGATATCCTGTGGTTTACCTGATCTCCCATTTTAGCTTCTGCGCTAATCAATACAGCCCAAAAAGCGCAGCTTGAGTATCATCTTAAAGCTACAGTGCACATTTATAGCATCTGTGTATCACTGTTGTCTCTGTGTGAGAAACAGCATGGCGTTTGTGAGGATGCTTCAGCAGGCTGTAGGAATAATCATCTACACCGCTGGATCGCAGGCCACAGAACCACAGTGACAGTCTCACATCCTCGTCATGTATCTCAACAGGGATTTCATTTTTTTTTCTCAGCAGGATGTGGGGAATGTGTTGGCCATTTATAATTCATACTGACACAAGTCTTCCATAGCATTATGGGAGAGGCAATCAGCTGCAGGCATGAACCAGTGAGGTTGGAAAGGACTTTAAATACTAGAGCTAAATGCACCTTTTCTAAAAAGCAGTGAGTCAGCTAAATTATAAAGGGAATTTATTCTTTTTTTTTTTTTTTTACAATTAAGTAATTTTTTAAGTAAATGCAAGCAACTTCAAGATGTTGATGTGTCCTTTCTGCATAAAATTCAACAAAAAGTCCAACTCAAAAGTCAAAAATGAATAAAGAAAGTGAATTTGGGTGTGTTTTTACTTTTTTATGTTTTTACTCAATTTTTGTAAGTGTTGTAACGTTAAAGTGAATCATAATGCACAATGTTTTCATCTAACATGTATTTTGATGTGCAGCTCGTCATATTAATGATTCACTAGTCAGCGGTATATCGGTTACCTCACCTGAATATGTTCGTAGGTTTGTATTGGATGTTTCGACGTGGAAAGCAGTCTTCGTGATGGAAATATGGATGTTTTATTTGTAAAAATCATATTTTTTTCGCTTATTTCAGTTAATGTTCAGGGTTCAGTTAAAATAAACTAGCGAGCTAAGCCTGTAGCTGTACTGAGAGTTTCGTGTAAACATGGCTGAAGGAGCAAAAAGCGGACGAACAGACAAACCGAATCAATTGAGTGAGTCATTTATGCTGGAACCGCACAGATTGATTCAAACTCGTGACTTCGATCATTCAGTTCAAGTGATTCACCAGCAAAAACCAGATTCAGATCTGGTTTTGAAGTGCGTATCGTGCATCATTTAAATTAGATCGACATTTCGAAGAGCTTATCATGAATCATTTGATTCAGATTGGGATGGAGTGCGTATCACAAATCATTTGAATTTAAAAAAAAAGGGATCATAAATCATTTGATTTAAATCGGAATTTTAGAGCGGGTTTGTGAATATTTTGATTCAGATCCGAACTTCAAAGTGCGTATTGCAAATTTCAGAATAGAACTTCAAGCGCATATTGCGAATCATTTGATTCAGATTGGGTCTTCAGATTGAGGATCGCAAATCATTTGATTTAGATTGATTTTGGAACGGGTTCGTGAATCATTTACTTCAAACCGGGTATTCGGAGCGTAGAGCGTGAATCATTTGATTCAGATTGGGGCTTCGGAGTGGGTTTGTGAATATTTTGATTTAGATCTGAACTTCAAAGCTTGTTTCACAAATTTTAGATCAGAACTTCAACCGTGTCTTGCAAATCACTTGATTCAGATTGGGACTTCAGAGCGTGGATTGCAAATAATTTGACTGAGATTGATTCTGGACCATGCTCACGAATCATTTGACTCAGAACGGGCATTCGGAGTGTAAAGCGCAACTAATTTGATTTAGATCAGAACTTCAAAGTGGGGATCGCAAATCATTTGATTCAGATCGGGATTTCTAATTATTTTATATATATTTTAGAATTTTGAAAATTACCATTACTAATACATACATACTTGTATCTCTTTGTCATTTTAACCAAGTCTGACAATAATTTAAAAAAAAAAAAAAAAACTGATAATAGACTGTAATTTGTCACAAACCAAAAATATAAATCACTGAATGTGTTCCCGGATCATTACTGAAAACCATAAGTTCAGTAGGGGGTCGTGACGGCTATGAATTTGTAAATTTGAGGTAGTTTTGTGAATTTTATATGAGTGACTCATTGAAAAGAACCGTTTCGTAAGAGTCATTTTCTGTGAAACCGCAAATGGACGCACACAAACCTTTCACAAACGTGGATTTCAAATAATTTTTGTACATTTTTATTAGATTTTTTGTTGCATTTAGGACCATTTTAGTCACAATCTAGAGCCCTATTTTCCATATCTCCACTTCAGGAGTGAGACTCGTCCCCCTTAAGTAGGCGTTTGCTGAATGCTGAATTCAGGTTGTTGTCTTCCATCCTAAATTACGTGACCTCGTCAACTCTAGAACTATCACAGCCCTGTTCCTGTAAAGAAAACCTCAATGTTTGGCCAGGTCGTTTCTAAGCAGTTTTACCCTGGACACACTGACCTTTGCGCCACACCACTTTCCACTTTCACAGAGAATAAACAACTGTAAGCAAACAAGCAACACAGAGAACGGGGAGGTAAAGAGAGCAGCCAATTCTGGCACAGTCCAGATGCCACTACTGCAGTGTGGAGCAACCCCTGTGTGCCCTGCTGATTGTTCAGCCACACAAAGGAGCCACCGTACAGGAGAGAGAGCAGGACAGACGGGCTAGTGTGAATGGAGAGAGCCGGATGGTCTGTAAGGTGCTGAATGAGGTGAGATGACCTGATATTCTAGGTGAACTGGGGGCAAGTGACCTTAGGGAAATAATGCACAGACAAGGACACGTATTGAGGTCCAAAAGTTTGAGACCACTAGAGAAAATGCTTATTTTAAAAGTTTTTTTAAAAAAATGAAAAATAAATAAAATTATTTAGAATATTTTATATTATATATATATATATATATATATATATATATATATATATATATACAATTATTCTTATTTTTTATTTTTTTATTTTTTTATTTATTTATGGGAAATTTTATCAACATAGCATAGTTTTATTTTTGTTTAGTTTTTTTTTTTACCCAGGATTTGCTTACATTTAATCAAAACACAGTGACAAACTTCTTCTATTTCTTCTTCTTCTGTTTGTCATAACTTTTTTTTTTTTTTAATCCCCAAATTTTGTTTATTTCCTTTTTTTATTGAATGTGGTCTCTGGACATTTAAATCCCAACATATATAGTATACACCCATAATTACTCACACAAAACATACAATAAAATATGAAAAAATATAATAAAATGATAAAGAGATAATAAAAAATAAAAATATACTGTAATTATCTGTAGCATTATAACATCTCATAATTTAAATATGTTTTCTTTTATGTCATAACTTTTCTTGGTTTTAAATTTATTACTAAAACTTAAACACCAATAATTACTCATACAAAATGAACATTTAGTATAATAAAACATGATAAATTATAATAAAATAATAATAACAAATACATTACTGATCTGTTAAGCATTTTTATTAGTGCTGGGTAACGATGCATCCAAGGTACAAGATAAAAGTTTTTGTGTACATAATATGTGTGTACTGTCTATATATCATATTAAACATATATTTATATGAAACATATTTCATATAACATATTTTTCTTCAATATACACATGCATGTGTGTGTATTTATATACATACACAGTACACACACATATAATACACAAAAACATTTATTTTGGATGCAATTAATCATGATTAATCATTGTCCAGCACTAATTATTATGTATATAAACTGAAAAAAACTGGAAAAATATTTCATTTATTTTTACAACTTTTTATTTTAAGTATTCTTAAAACTCAAACACCCACAATTACTCAAGCAAAAGTAGAATAAAAAATTATAAATTATAATGAAATCATAAAAGTTCATAAACGCTAATATACAGCACTGATGTGTTAATGTTATTATATTATTATATATAATAATATTTGTTAATAATTTCTAATAAAAGTAATGAGAGAGTTCCCAAAAATGCGTAAAAACAAAATTGTTTTTCTATAAACCAACTTCCTCGCAATGTCTCTGAAACAGACTTTAGATTTTTTGTGGTATTACATCATTTCTTTGTACGTCAAACAAAGAGATTAAGTTAAATGTCCCTTAAATTTTAGGAAGCGAGTTTCTAAACATTAGCTGACCATTTAAAAGGTAGTTTAAAGAGGATAAAAAACAGTGCTTTAAGAACATCACTAATTACGTAACTACAAAAAACTAAATAAATTTTAAAGTGATTTTTGCAAAATACCAATAGGATGAGTAAGATAGCAAAATTCCCTCTTTGAATAGAGAATGTGGAATCTGTAAATCTAAATGTTGTCTTTGTGTTGGCTCAGCTTTAGCATAATAAACACTGAGACACACCAGAAGGCCCACATGGGCATGGCTGAGATGTTCTGCAGTGATTCTCTGAAAACAAACCTTAACTACTTCCTCCCAGACACTATGATGTCACATCAGAGTATAATGAGAACTTCCCGTCAGACACTCACATCTCGGGTATGTCGTCATTTTACTCTCCTGAGACGTCCACATGGGAAGGACCCTTCAGATTTGTATTTTAGTTATCTGCTTAGATATCATTATTACGTAAGAATGTAGTGTTATCTTGACTAAAGGCTGGAAGACACAGCACAACTTTTAAAATCTGAACAGATATAAGGCACCTTAAACTTGCTGACTTTGTGTGAATGTTTAAAAATCAGTTCTCATACATCACTCACCATGGCATGAGTCGCCCAATCTTTGTCCATTTGCTTTTAGTGATAAAGAATCCCACAATGGGGTCAGTAACTGCCCCCCAAGCCTTGCCGACAAACAACACCATGGAGGCCTGAAATGGGTTAATCTGTCAGGAGAAAAGAAATTGAACATCTACATTTATGCAAATCCTTATCTGTTATTCAGACTGTAGTAAGGTTCTTGCTAGAAGTATTAAAAGTTAAAAGAACAGTGAAAGTATTTTTGGGTTCACTTTTGATTAATCAAAGAACTAATAGGGTGCTATTCTGTGATTAATATGCTCCATTATAGCATCATATCCGCAAGTATTATATGGCTTAATATTTTATCATAATATGTGGAGATCTCACCTGTGCAATGTCAAGTAGATATATTTGAAGGAAGAACGCTGTTGCGCTCCCGGCGACCTGATTCGGTGCCCCTCCGATGGCGAAACAGAGTTTGCTACACACAGACAGCTTCTGATCCAGATGAGTCTGAAAAAAAAAAAAAAACAAGTCTTTGAGTCAGAAAATAATATGAATACTATATTTTGGAGAGTACAAGAAAATCCTGTCTTTAAGATTACATTTTAAAGCTGATGGGTCATTCTTACAGCACCATTTGGACCCAAAAGATTCATTTTTAAAAAATATATTATATATATATATATATATATATATATATATATATATATATAGAATGTAGTGTATAAACACTTTAGAAAGTACCACAACTATAACCGCCACCAAAACATGTTGGACTTTTAAAGTCAATAAAGTACTTTAATATTACTAAAAATTCTTTTTAAAGTGTATAAATATAAATAAGTGAATTCTAGTGGGGACATTCAGATGTTTAAAAAATACATATATGTGACCCTGGATCACAAAACCAATCATAAGGGTCAATTTTTCAAAATTGAGATTTATACATCATCTGAAAGCTGATGTATGGTTTGTTAGGATAGGACAATATTTGGTCGAGATGCAACTATTTGAAAATCTGGAATCTGAGGGTGCAAAAATTCAAAATATTGAGAAAATTGCCTTTAAAGTTGTCCAAATAAGGTTCTTAACAATGTATATTACTAATCAAAAATTAAAAATATTCCCCAGCGACTTAAGACTGGTTTTGTGGTCCAGAGTCACATATATATGTGACCCTGAACCGCAAAACCAGTCATAAGTAGCACGGGTATATTTGTAGCAGTAGCCAACAATACATTGTATGGGTCAAAATTATAGATTTTTCTTTTATGCCAAAAAAAGCAGTTTCTTTGCATTTAAAGGATATCTTCTCTTCCAGAATAAAAAAAAAATCCTGATAATTTACTCACCTCCATGTGATCCAAGATGTACATGTCTTTCTGTCTTCAGTCGCAAAGAATTTATTTATTTTTGAGGAAAACATTCCAGGATTTTTCTCCATATAGTAGACTTCAGTGGTGGCCAGTGGGTTGAAGGTCCAAACTGCAGTTTCAATGCAGCTTCAAAGGGCTCTACACTATCCCAGCCGAGGAATAAGGGTCTTTTTTTAGCAAAACTATGTGTCATTTATTAAAAAAAAAAAACAATTATATACTTTTTAATCACAAATGCTCATCTCTGCATTGCGCATGTGCGTCTTCACGCATTACATAGTCACGTTGGAAAAGGTAGGGTAGGGCAAAAAACTTAATCTCATTTTCTCCTCCAACTTCAAAATCCTCCAACATTGTTGTTTTACCTTTTTTTGTAAAGGGCGTTTGACTTTCTTTGCGTGTTCGGCGTGACCTTTCCAATGTATGTGACATAATGCGTGAGGTCGAGCTAGTGCAAGACGAGCATTTGTTTTTAAAAAGTATATACATTTTTATTGTTTTAAGAAAATTACTGATCATTTCACTAGATAAGACCCTTATTCCTCAGCTGGGATCACGCAGAGCCCTTTGAAGCTGCAATTTGGACCTTCAACCCATTGGCCACCATTGAAGTCCACTATATGGAGAAAAATCCTGGAATGTTTTCCTCAAAAAACGTAATTTCTTTTCAACTGAAGAAAGAAAGACATGAACATCTTGGATCACATGGCGGTGAGTAAATTATCAGGAAACTTTTATTCTGCAAGTAAACTTATCCTATCTAAGACTAAACATTGCTGAGGTCTCAAATAAAGTGCTTTTAAATATATCATGGGCTTTCTACCTTTCCATATATATATATGTTCTTCAAAGTAATTGATCTTGATTTGCTGTAGCCGGTTAGTAGTTGATTAGAGGTGCTAGACCATCCCCATGTGGAGTTATTTTATTGAGGTTTCTGCGTGATAATCACAGCATCTGTCTTTAGGCAGGCGGTTCAGAGTTTCTCTTTCTCCGGCGTGTGGGTGGGATAGTTTGAAGGGTCCTCAGCCCGGGACCACAGGTAATATTTAATCCAGATGCTTCCACTGCTGTGACTGACGGGATATTTGATCACAGAGAAAACTTCTTCAAAGCTTTTTTTAAAGAATATGTGTAACATTCTTAAGTTGCTATGGTTCTTTAAAGATTAAAAAAAGCTATACATTCTAAAAATATGTACTGTTAATAAAAAGGATTTTTTCTTACTGATTTTTCAGAGGTCTTTTCCCTGTATTTTGAATTACGCATGATATTGTGTTTTAGAGTTAAAAGTAATAAAGGAACATGGAAAATGTCCTGGCACAAAATCTGATTCAGTGGGATCTTTTAATGGGATAGTTCACCCAAATATGAAAATTTGCTGGACATTTACACACCCTCAGGCCATCCAAGATGTAGATGAGTTTGTTTCTTCATCAGGACAGATTTGGAGAAATTTAGCATTACATCACTTGCTCACCAATGGATCCACTACAGTGAATGGGTGCTGTCAGAATGAGAGTCCAAACAGATGATAAAAACGTCACAGTAATTCACAAGTAATCCACACCACTCCAGTCCATCAATTAATGTCTTGAGAAGCAAAAATGTAAGCATTTGTAAGAAACAAAGACATTAAGACAACTTTAAATAGCTTTTTCTACTTAAAACATACAAACAACAAGTCCTCCGTATCCATAATACTGCTTTCCCCAGTGAAGAAATCATCTAATCTGAATCAGGAGTAAAATGTGCACTGATCAACCAATGTTTACAAACCGTTCTAAACAAATATTTTGGTGGATTAAGTGTTATTATGGATTACGCACTGCTATTTTGTCTAAAAACAATGGATTAGAGTCAAAAACATCTTAATAATAGATGTGTTTCTTATAAACATGCAGCTTTTCACTTCACAAGACATTAACTGATGGACTGGAGTGGTGTGGATTTCTTGTGGATTATTATGATGTTTTTATCAGCAGTTTTGACGTCAGCATTCTGACGGCACCCATTCACTGCAGAGGATCCATTGGGGAGTGAGTGACATAATGCATCTGCTCTGATGAAGAAACAATCTCATCTACATCTTGGATGAGTACATTTTCATCAAATTTACATTTTTGGGTGAACTATTCCACCAACATATTTGTTTAGAACTGACTTGGCTTGTACACATTGCATACTTCTCTCCTGATTCAGATAAGACACTTTTTTTGAAGTTGAAGTTAAAAAGTCTTGATGATGGATTTGTTACTCATAAACGCAGTTTTTCACTTAACAAGATGGACTGGAGTGGTGTGGATTACTTCTTGGACTCTCATTCTCACGGCACCCATTTACTGCAAAGGATCCATTGGTGAGCGTGACATGTAAATTTCTCCAAATCTGTTCTGATGAACAAACAAACTCATTTACATCTTGGATGGCCTTTGGGTGAGTAAATGTTCAGAAAATGTTCATTTTGGTTAAACTGTTCAAACACATCACTAAACTGCCCTTGCCATTCAAAGTAACCCAGCAATGACACAATGGAGAAAACAAAGGAGTAGTAAGTGACTTGTCATTACTGTAATGAATAAAGAAATGCATGTGCATGTGTGGCTTTCTGAAGTGTTTTACACATTAAAAAGGACACTCACTCCTTGGAAAGCTCTGTGGATAAGGCAGAGTAAATGTGTGTTTTTGAGGGTGCTTATGTGTGCGCGTGTCTGCATGTGTGGTGTGCGAGTAGAAAACGGAGGGGAGATCCTTTCAACACATTAAAGGGAAATCTAACCGCCGCTCGGAGCCATATATTTACGAGAGAAATCTTGGAGACAGTCAGACAGACATTTGGTGCTGAAAATACTACAGAAGTCAAACACTCCTCTTTGGAGTTGTTAACTCATTCATCCGCTCAATCAAAGCCGGTGTTTGGCGTCTCCACGCCAACGTGCACTCTGGGTACCCTCGCAACAAAACAACCACAGAGGGCAGGACCGATAGCTCTTCAAAAGACGCTGTAATTAACTCGCCGAGTTTCTCCCTGCCGTTCTCAACTTCACCGAGATGAAGAAAAGATGAATGACTTCTGAAATCACAATGTAATTATTCGGATAACTCAGGCAAGAAAATGAAAAGACTGGAGATACACCCAAGTCTATTCAATCTCAATTCTGATGCTTCTTTCAATTATTCCTCTAAAGAAGGACAAGTAAGAGGATTTGATGGTGCTAAAGTGTGAAATGAATCAGGAAGCTTGTGCGCTTAGCCTAGAGGCCGATACTAATTCTGGCTGATCTCTTACTAAGCATAACTATTGCTATTGCATATATAGTGATCTGAACAAACCCCTTGTGTAGGATAGTAAAAGTGGTTTTGAGCAACTTTTTTTTTTATATATATATATATATATATGTATATATATATATATATATATATAATTTTTTTTTTTTTTACCATATTGGCAAATTATTTTTTCTATTGATCATAAATCTCACTAGATTTTTATTTAATTTTATTTTAATTTTTAGACAGAAGTTAATACTTTTTTAACAACATGAAAGGTGTGCTGATTTTTTTTTTTTTTTTTAATGGACCATGATTTTCAGCAGTCTGATTTTTTTTTTAATCCCAGACTAATAATACTTTTTGTGTGTGTGTGTGTGTGAAATAAATCCTATATGACCAGCAGTAAGGCTGGGTGGATTTATTTGATCAAAAATACAGTAAAACATTACATTTGTGAAATTATTAAAATATAAGTTCATTTTAATTATAAAATAGAAAATTACATTATAAAACTATAAAATATCTAAAAATATACATTCTATAAAATATTATTATTATTATTATTAAAATATAATTTTTACGAAGCATGACTATTGCAAATATAGCGATCTGAACAAAACAACTGTGTAAAAAGGGTTGTGCAAAACCTTTTTCTTATATTTATTTATTTATTTACCACATTGGCAAATTATTTTTTCTTGTGATCATAAATCTCACTAGATTTTTATTTTACTTTATTAGAATTTTTAGACAGAAATGAATACTTGAAATACATAAATACATGATTTTTTTTAATTGGACAGTGATTTTAAGCAGTCTTTTTTCTTCTTTTTTTTTTTTTTAATCCCAGACTAATAATACTGTTTTTTGTTTGTTTGTTTTTTGGTGAAATAAATCGTATATGACCAGCAGTAAGGCTGGGTGGATTTATTTGATCAAAAATACAGTAAAACAGTAAATTTGGGAAATATTATTATAATTATATATATTTTATATAAAGAATTATATAGAATATTATATATTTTTTTTATATAGAATTACATTAAAATTTTTACCAAGCATGACTATTGCTATTGCATGTATAGTGATCTAAACAAAACACTTGTGTAAGATAGTAAAAGTGGTTTTGAGAAACTTTCTTTTTCTCTTTTTCTTATATTAATTAATTAATTAATTTATTTATTTGTTTACCACATCGGCAAATTATTTTTTCTAGTCTCACTAGATTTTTAATTTTTTGACTTATTTTTTAGTTAATTAATTAATACAATTAATACTTAGATATTTTACCAACATGAAAGGTGTGCTAATACTTTTTTTTTTTTTTTTTTTTTAATTGGACAGTGATTTTCAGCAGTCTGATTTCACTGTTTGTTTGTTTTTGTGAAATAAATCCTATATGACCAGCTCCAAGGCTGGGTGGATTTATTTGATCATAAATACAGTAAAATAGTAAATTTGTGAAATATTATTAAAATTTAAAATAACTGTTTTCTATTTTTTTGTATATTAAAATATAATTTTAGCTGAAGTATAATTTTTATTTGTAAAATATAAAATTACATTATAAAATTAAAATATATAAAAATATATATTTTCTGGGCCATTACTCCAATCTTCACTGTTACATGAGTATTTTTAGTAAAATGATTAATTTAATGGATTCTTGCTGAATACAAGTATTAATGCCTTACAAAATCACAAATCTTACAGACTGAAAACAGAGAATTTTATTAAGTGTTCTTTGGACTTAGATTGGTAGACATACACTTAGCAACCATGCCTATCACCCTAACGACTGCAAAACAACACCCTAGCAACCATCCAAAACATTCTAGCATCATGGATTGCTGGAATTCTCACTAAGTTTATTTTGGTTGATGTTATCATGATGGACACAAACAGGAAGTCACTAAGTTGGGACAAAATATCTGACTTCCTCAGATTGGAAACAGCAAAATCATGATAACAGCACTGAAGTGTGGGAAGACCCGAAATGGATGAGGACATCTATAGCTGACATGGGGGGAAAAAATTATATTAGATTCCTGCTTGAATTTTGTATGTAACAAAGCTTGTCGAAAACATGTCTGGGAAATATTTAACCAAAATAAAATAAAATAAAATAAAATAAAAAAAATAAAATGAAATAAAATAAAATAAAATCCATTTATATATTTTTTTAAAAATAATTAAGACATAGTTTAAAAAAAATTATGTAAAAAAAAAAAATGCAAACAATCTAAATGTTCTGAAAATTAAGCTTAATTTTCATCATGAAAATTATACATTTTTTCTTCTGACTTTGGGGTGAAATGTGATCCGGACCCATGATTTTTGTGCGATTTAACTGTACTAAAGCTTTTTATGCTTAGCCTACTGCCTCACAGTTGCCGCTCTAAGCTGATTTCCACTGTGTATGTTTGCGAGAGGATGAATCTGGATGACATAATGAAGGGTTTACGGCTTTATGCTCGGCGAGATTTGAAAACGCATTTTATCATTACACTTGCAAGGTCAAATTCACCCTGGACTTTCACCTCCAGTCTGAATGCGACTGCTTTCATGCAGAGAGTGTGAAAAACAATATCAAGCTCTCAAAACTGAGACCAGCAAATGTAGCAATCATTTTTTCATGATTGTTGAGGCAAATGTTCTCTGATGGAGTCTCAGACTGCAAACAGCAGTACAACGTGCCTGACAGACACGTTAACCACAGTAACGTAAGCGACCTTTATTAAGGCATTCACACTGGTGATCACATGACTCAAGAAAGATTTGTAAATCTGTCAAAGTTTGAGAAGTAATACAATTTTCTTGAGACACCCATGGTACTAAATGATTCAAATATTTATTTATTTTTAAAAAATAATGTAGTTCAGACACAAATAGTGTTCAAAACTAAAGGTATTACCATGGTCAGATCCATAGTAGAAGTAAATTCCATTCAATTTCTGCTTAAAATCTTTAACCTTCCACTATGAAAGTCTCCATCTTTCCTTTTCGTGACACTGTGTGAGAACAAGAGCTCCATTAGCGTGTTTTCCATACATTATTGACACACGACTACCATTTTCCCTTCAACCAGAGGGTCAGCGCAGAGGAACAACACAGCACAGACTTTATTTCACTTGACAGATCGTCCCTGACATCATTTTTCCATTGATGAAGGTCATATTGCTTCCAGATCTAGAGGTACAATGTCTACAGTTGAATAAAATGCCAATTGCAAGTGGAATTAAACCAATATTTGCTGTCTAACAGCCCTCTCAGTCAAAAGCAACTATAAAAAGGCAAACATTCATATGCTTAAAAAGAATCTGGGTATAAACAAGTGACAGTAAACAGCTTTTCATTTACTTTCGATGCACATCTATTTCTAACCCAGCTGATAATACACTCTCAGTTTGTGGCATGTGAAAGGAATTCAGCTCTGATTACAGAAGGGATTTTTAATTGATGCAATGGTTAAACTCTTGTAATATACGACTTAAAAATGCAGTTTGTGTCTTTACAGCACTATGTACTTGTGGGTTAACTGTCTGCCTGTCAGTGCTACGCCTAAACAGCCTTTGGGCATGTGTGTTGGTAAAGCATCCATGGAAAACATTCCATGTGCTCATTAAAACATGCCATTCTGCATACTTTAATAACGTACAGATTCAAAAACAAAATCACATATATATTGGCACCTGTTCCCCCCTACTGAGTTGCTACTGACATTTATACTTTAACTTGATACTCAAATATGATTTGTGCAACTCAATGCAGTTATATTACATAACTCTTGACTTGAAAAACAGCAATAATGCAAGCTCAAGACCATTAGTACAGCATTTTAAAAAGACATTGAAATATGCATGCACATAAAAACATAAGTGTGCATCACTTTGCCTTACCTGTGGTGGTACCTTGGTGAAAGCAGGTTCTGGGTGCTTCATCATGAATTTGTCCCCTGATGTGACCTGGGCTTTCTCCCCCTTGGCCATGGCAGCCGGTGCGAGGGGTACAGAGACAGCAGCTGATCTCTCTGGCTTCTCAGAGCTGGCTACAGCTGTGCCCGCGTCCATTCACATACTGCAGCAGTGAGAGGATGGGCAGGGTTACGGAGCTACAGAGGCCACATGCACAGATGCTTTCCAGCTGTCACTCACAGCTGTGAGCCAATCAGATGCCTCGCTCTACCACAACAAGCTGCTTACCTGAATCTGATATAGCGTACATTCCTATACTGTTCGCCGATACTAAAAACACTGAATAAACATGTTTGCCAAGTATAAATTTAATTACGTTTATTCGTTAAATATATATAATTAATACACATCTAACGTTCGCTTTCCCATCGGAAATACTTTAAGTACATATAGCTTAATGTAAAAATTATTAGTTTTCCATCCATTTTTTTATATCAACCGATAATTTGATTAAATAAAACATCGAATGCACATACATTAACAAAAACGGAACATTGTACTACTATAGTATTAAGTACAGAAATACAGACATATATATATATATGTCTGTATTTCTATCTATCTATCTATCTATCTATCTATCTATATATATATATATATATATATATATAGATAGATAGATAGATAGATAGATAGACAGATATTATCTAACCTGAGTGATGCGGTGAGCCGCGCAGCTGATGCAGCGGTGGATGAACTGCGGGTAAATCACAAACACACATGCGCGCGCCCCCTACAGGACTGCAAAAACAACTCCCTGGATCCTAGCTCTCTCGTGAGACATCCTAACTAACATGACATTAAATAAATTAAATTATAAACATACAGGCTTTTATTATAAGTTGCAGTGGTTTGGAGATGCGCCAAGGCTGCAGTTATTTGATAAAAAAATATAGCCAAAACAGTAATATTGTGAAATATTTTTACAATTTAAAATAACTGTTTTCTGTTTGAATATATTTTAACATGCAATTTATTCCTGTGATGCAAAGCTGAATTTTCAGCATCTTTACTCCAGTCTTCAGTGTCACATGATCCTTCAGAAATCAACGTTGAAAGAAACGTTTCAAGAAACACTTCAATCTTGAAAACAGTTGTGTACAATTTTTACGGGATTCTTGGATGAATAAAAAGATCAAAAAACAGCATTTAATAAATAGAAAATTTACTAAAATAGAAAACTTATCTGAAATATTTAAAAAGAAAACAGTTATGTTAAATTGTAAAAAAAACAAAAAAAAAACACTGTTATTGTTTATTTTTCTGTATTTTGGATCAAATAAATGCAGCCATTTTTAATAAACATTAAAAAATGCATAAAACAAACAAAATGCATACAATCATTTAGTTTTACAGAAGCCAAACTGACCACGACTTAATACATATTGATTTATTACCTGCTCACAAACTTTGTATAGGTATACACTTGCTAAACCCATTTAATCCCACCAGTCAGTGACCACACACACAAAAAAAAAAAATTCATTTATAAAGCTCTAAAAACCTTACTGACTGATGTTTTAGTGCATTTCCTGCAAATATGGAAAAAATAAAGGATCTCACCACAGTGACCGGTGGGATAACAGTGAATTTACGTATACATATAAATCCAATTGCGGTTGCTAGTGAAAACATTGCAATGACAAAATATTGCACTAAATTAAAAATTTAAATGTTATAAATAAGTTACAATATTGATGTTGTAATACTGGTAGCACTAATATAAAAAAAAATTATGATGTATGTTATAATAAGGTAAATTTTAAAATATGTTGATGGTTGTATTTTTTGTCTTTTATCTCAGCATTCCTATCCGTGTTGTATAAGAATTTTTTTATGCATAATAATAACCCTTGAATGTGATCAAACAGTTTAAAATAGCTGGACTAAAATATATAACAATTTTTATGACTGCGGAAATATGTTAATTCGAACACATTATCCCACCAGACCGACCATAAAAGAAAACAAAAAATGTGTAAAAAAATAATTATTGATTATTTCAAAAAGTTACTAATGATACATCATTTAGATATTTTCATGTGTGGTAAAAATTGGGAATTGAATGGGTTGTTCATTTAAAAATTAATAAATAAAAAGGTTATCATGCCTGATGATCAGACCTTGTCAAAACGGTCACATCAACCTTAATGTACTCCAGAAATTCCTTACATTCAGCCCACTAGCCAGGAAATCAACCATATGGTTGGCATTACATGTAAACACATTTCCAACATTTTGTGCAATGATAAACAGCACGTGGAAATGAACAGGATGTTTAAAAGGACAGTTGGAACGAGATTCATATGGAAAAACAGAAATAGTAATTCCACTCATTCCTTGAATGATTCATAGATTATAGTGATGAAAACAGTTCGATTGAATTGCACTGCTGATTAATGGTGGATCAACGTATATAAATGCACTTCTAAAATATTTAAAAGTAATAGGTCATTTCTTTATAAGAACTATCCAGATGCATTCAGTAAGCAGTATATTGATCAGAAAGTTTCCTAAATTTCCACTTACCATCTCTGTGTGCATTTAAAAGACATTAGAATCCATTTGCTCCCCTTGGAAATGAGAAAAGGAATCAGCATATCTTCAGTAGGTTTATTGCAAGCAGAGGTCTTTATAACAGAGCCTCTGTCTTAGGCAAAGTGCATAAAACATTTGACATTTATAACTTAACGGTTCACAGTAAAACATACCATCACAGATGATTGAGCGCAACTCCATTAAGCATCATGGCAGCTTCCATGATCTGACTTCTTCGGTGATCTATGTGTAAACACGTGTAATAGTGAAGGTTAAAAACTTGGCTTGTGCATACTGCATTGCATCAGAAAAGGCCAACATTTCCACCTGCGAAAGATCACCCACATGTCTTCCATTTTGACTGAAATGTAAGATGTTATTCACTTTTTGTCTTTCAGTCCAGGAGGATCACTGAGTTACTCAAATCGTTTTACATTTTTTGGTACTCCTTTAAATCTATTTGTGTTGAGCGAACATCCATAATATCTTAGTAACATCCCAAAGGTTTTCAAAATCAGACAAAATTAGAAAAACAAAAAACAAAAAAGCTTTTATGGTTTTAAAAATGTAGAATTACATTACTCGCTCACCAATGGATCCTCTGCAGTGAATGGGTGCCGTCAGAATGAGAGTCCAAACAGCTGATAAAGACATCACAATAATTCACAAGGTACCCACACAACTCAAGTCCATCAATTATTGTCCAGTCAAACAAAAAGCTGGATTTTTCTAAGAAACAAATCCATCATTAAGGCATTTTAACTTTAAACTCTTGCTTCTGGCCATAATCCATAATAACACTTCCTCCAGTGAAAAAGTCATCAAAATCCACCAACACATTTGTTTAGAACTGATTTGGCTTGTACATGATGCATATTTCTCTCCTGATTCAGACAAGACGATTTTTTTTACTGGAGAAAGCAATATTATAGATCACAGACCGGCATTTTAGCCAGATGCAATGGCCTGAAGGTAAAAAAAAAAAAATCTTGATAATGGATGTTTCTCACAAATACGCTGCTTTTCCCTTAACAAGATATTAATTGATGTACTGAAGTTGTGGGGATTACTTGTGGATTATTGTGATGTTCTTATCAGCTGTTTGGACTGTAATTCTGACGGCACCCATTCACTGCAGAGGATCAATTGGTAAGCAAGTGATGTAATTTCTCCAAATTTCTCCAAATTTGTTCTGATAAAGAAACAAACTCATCAACATCTTGGATGAGAAAATTTTCAGCAAATTAAAATTTGGGTGAACTATTCCTTTAAGAGAGAGTGCTTTATATAATGCCACTCAAACATGGGTGGGACTAATAGAGTCTCTGGTGTAAGCAGGAACAGTCAGGAGTGACCAAAAGGAGCTTGTGTGTTGAGAGGCCTCTGAACGATGACAGCATTTGCTAAGTCGGCTTCCTCCAAACTCTGACCCTCATCTCTCAGCTCTCGGTACGGCAGGGATGTAGTCAGTATGAACGGAGCGTCCATTCTCTGAGCTTGCTCCACAAAATGCTGCACATCACTGATCCTGGAACAATTACATAAAGGCCAACATGAATGCATCTTCTCAGGGAGCTTTGCAGCTGCATCTTAGCAATCATGTTCAAGTAAGAGGCATGAAATCCTTACATGTTGTGACGCAAACGTTATATCCAGGGTAATCTGATTTGATCTGCTGCAAAGTTGCAGCTTACGATTCTTCCATTTTACCTTGTGAGCTTATATTACATAAATGATGAAGGAGAATTATGTAAGAACTTTTGAGGGTAGGATTTCAAAACTGGAGCATCACTACATGCTCAGGGTGCATTCTGACAATACAATAAGAACATTCAGATGTAATAACCTCAGCTGTGTCCAGTTTACAATAGCATATTACACTATACATCTTCAGTTATATTATAGTTTTTTAAGGTGATGCTTTGGGGTGCAAGATACAAACTAAAAAATGCTTCCATGCATTTAGATTTAATAGTAAAAACAGTTGGCTGCAGTATTTTGATGGTGTCAAATATGGAATATTACATTTTGATTAAAATATAGTATATACACTACCAGTCAAAAGTTTTTAAACAGATTTTTAATGTTAAAGAAGTCTCTTCTGCTCGTCAAGCCTGCATTTATTTGATCCAAAATAAAGCAAAAGCAGAACTGTGAAATAATTTTACTATTTAAAATAACTGCTTTCCATTTGAATATATTTTAAAATGTAATTTATTCCTGTTATCAAAGCTACATTTTCAGCATCATTACTCACATGATGCTTCAAAAATGTATCTAATATGCAGATTTGCTGTTCAAGAAACATTTATTATTATTATTATCAATATTTTATGTTTTCAGCATAATAGTAATAATATTTTTTTTTTTGAGCAGCAAATTAGAATATTAGGATGATTTGTGGAGGATCATGTAGCTTGAGTAATGATGAAATTCAGCTTTGAAATCACAGGAATAAATTGTTATTTTAAATAGTAAAAACATTTCCAGATTTGTTTTTGCTGTACTTTGGCTCAAATAAACACAGGCTTGGTGAGCAGAAGAGACTTATGTATAAAACCTTATTTAGAAAAAAATCTTACTGTTCAAAAACTTAGTAGTGTAGTTACGTTGAAAAATTAGTGTTGCAGAAATTACACACAACTATAAGCAATTTTTCTTTAGGGTAGAAATATGACCCAGATGTGTTTTCGTGACATTCACCTTCGACGACCATATGATACTCACCGATGGCAGAGATTAAACCTCTGCACGAGACGCTGACCGTCTGCCAGCCAAATCTGGAGGGAGGTCACGGGGAGGTCCTCATTCAGCTCCACAGCTGGGAGAGGAGGACCAGAACAGTCCTCATGTATCGACCGAGACCTGGCCACCACCCGCGGAGCCACACTATGAAGGACGATCAAACTTAATTTCTGTGCACTACAATTATTATGGCACCATGTGATTTCACAAGTGATCAGAGGGTCAACTAACTAACATAACACTAACATCTGGATAATCCTTGACTCAAAACATCAGCAGAAGTGTTGTGAGGACACCTAGTGGATGTTTGTGGAAATAACTAAGAATAAGACTTGCTCAAATCGTTCATTTTAACGCTTAATTAATAGCCTATTCAAAACAATATAACACAGAGAGGATCTACTACCTTCCCAGTCTGTAACCTCGGCCTGTAAACGGGTGAAAGGTCTTTTTCTTTGGGACATAAACTTCATCTTTCATGTCCTCGACATTGACTTCCAGTTCTTCATCCTCGGCTCTTCCTTCTAGCTCCAGAGGCAGCTCACTTTAAATAGAGAATTTTTAGATTATTACAAAACTAAAAGATTTTATTATGTCTGTATGTCATCATCTGATTAAATAAAAAAGTATAATAATAATAATGATAATACAATTACTATTTCAAACCATTGCAAATAGTGGAATGTGAATGCTATAATATTGCACAGTGACAAAAACACTACTCACCCTCTTTTAATGGCCTCCAAAAACTCTTGGTTTTCTTCTAGAGTGTAACTGCGTAAATCTTCATCGTTTACTGTGAAGCCATTTTTCCACAGTCTCACTACAATCTCCACCTGAAAAGGTATGGCCATAAAACACCCTTAAGAATCCTGCAGAACCTTTGAAAAAGGAATATTTTTGCATTTCTGTTTGATGATGCTAGTGACACACAAGGAATATTTCGCCCAAAAATCAGAGCTGAAAAATAAAATTTACTTACTCTCAGGCAATCCAAGAAGATGAGTTTGTTTTTTAATCTGAATAGTAGGGCTGTCAAATGATTAATCGCATACAAAATAAAAGTTTGAGTTTGCCTAATAAATGTGTGTGTAGTGTGTGTAATTATTATGTATATATAAACACAAACACATTCATGTATATATTTAAGAAATATTTACAAGTATATGTATTTATTATAATTTTTATATAATTTATATTATTTATAAATAAAAATATTTTGTACATAAATAACATAATTGTCTTAAATATATACATGAATTTGTTTGTATCTATATATACATAATAATTACACACAGCACACACACATTTATTAGGCAAACTCAAACTTTTATTTTGTATGCGATTAATCGCGATTAATCGTTTGACAGCCCTACTGAATAGATTTAGAGAAGTTTAGCATTACTTCACTTGCTCACCAATGGACCTCTACGCTGTGTGTTTGCAAGAGGCAAATTAGTCACTTAAGACATTTTTAACTTTAAACCATTGCTTCCAGTTAAAATATGAGTCCTTAATCCATAATGTTGTTTTTTTGTGGAAAAAGTGCTGAGATGAAGCATCGTCAGGCCAAAACAGTCCTAAACAACTATGTCAGTGGATTTTGATGTGAGAGAACAACAGGGGATGAACTTTTCTATTATTATTATTATATATTATGGACTTATAATTTGGCCAGAAATGACAGTTTACAGTTAAAATGCCTTAATGATGGATTTCATCATTTCATCACAAGACTGATTTGATCAGCTGAAAGTCATGTGGATTGTTGTGATGTTTCTATCGGACTCTAGTTCCGACGGCACCCATTTATTACTGAGGATCCTTTGGTGAGCAAGTGATGTAATGCTAAATTTCCCAAATCTGTTCTGATGAAAAACAAACTCATCTACATCTTGGATTACCTGAGGTTGAGTAAATTTTCAGCAAATGCTCATTTGTAGGTGAACTTTTTAACTTGAAGTAGCTACTATCTCGTAACAACACTTTTATTTTAGGTAAAGACCAGAATGTTCTGAATGCGATTGCACGTATATTGCACACAAGATGTCTTGTATGAACTGTCTTACCTTTTTGCCGCTACTGGCGACACTGCTGATCTTCTCCACCTCATCAAGCAGGTCCTCCACGGAGAAACTGGATCTGATAGGGCTCACCTCCTCGTCATCCTCCTCTTCCTCATTCTGTGCCCCTTCACACCTAAGAGCTCATGAAGGCAACAATGTGTGATTAATTTTTGATTAGCCCAATTACGAACGTACAGTAAAGGAGCAGCAGTACTTGCATGATAATGTTTCAAGGCTGATAATGGACACAGAGCAGTGTACAGCGGACTTACCATGTGTCATCTTGAACCCTTTCTCTTGAATCAATATCTCTCATCATGACGTCTTTTGTTGTCCATCTTGCAACACAAACATAAGTCAGCATATATAAGTTATATGGGATGGTGCAAGTCAATGTAACCACTGCATCAGTGCTTGCTGAATAATTCATGGAGTAGGACTTTCTGTGTAAGATTGACAGGTGCAGTGTGATATGAAATTTTCAAAACATTGATCTGCTTTCATACCAGTCCAGTAAAACTAAGTAAAATCATGTTTCATCTGACCAAAAATGACCAATGATACACTGATAGTTGTTTGGTAATGAATGGAATAATTATTCAAATTAAAAATAAATTACACAAAGGAAAAAATATTAACATATTTCAAAAAATGAATGTATAAAAAAAGAATAAAATGTACTACAACTCTAAAGCAAGGTATACTCTTGAATTTTGGATTGTGCCATGAAATTTCCATCTGATACATTTCAAAAGTATAAAGACATTTTATTAGTACAAATCTGATCAGTATTTAAAAAACGATCAGTTTATTATTGAATGATGACGTCATAATGCACTTACAATAATCTATATGACGATATCTTGTCTACTTATAACCTCAGTTTAAGTAATCAAATGTTTTGAGGTCAGGTTCTGAACTGTAACGGTACCCACATGCATGCTTTAAGCCCTCTATTCATATTCACAGTAACAAACGGGTCAAAAGCAGCATAATAAATGAAAGCAGTGCGCCAAAATTACGTAAGGACAGTGTAGAGATCACGCAAGCGCACTGAGCTCCGTTATGACAGCAAACGCGTGTAACCCATAACATATCACTTCTGAATAATAATTCCAAATATAAAATTGTGGATCGTTACCAGTGTAAGGCTTCAGTAGTGTCGTAAAACTGTCTCTTTAGCTCGTAAGTTTCTCACAGTTGTCATGCCGCTCCGCGCACTACAGCAATCCACCATTTCTGTGACGTCTCAGTCGCCCGACGTAACGTTTGTGCACACGTCGCTATGACGTCACCAAAGCCAAATGAGCTTGAAAAGGTATATTAGGTACTCTATGATATGAATATAATGAGTTGGTTCACTGAAGGCAGCTGAATAAAGGCTGGCGCGCATGTGTGTTTGCGTTGGGTGTGGATAGTGACAGATGGTGATCGCAGTTAGCAGCATTACAGAAACACCCTCAATATTATGTACAAATGAACGCTTCTAGAATCGATTTTTAATACCTCACATAACCTGACCCTACCATCTGGCATGTATTACTGAAATAATAATGTCCTTTTGAACATTGACTTGTGAACAGAATAGAAAGTGAGCGGCCCACGCATGTTAGCCAATCAGAAAAGTTTGAGGAAGCCATCTGCCAATGGCGTGAATTTGGGGCGGGGGCTATCAGGTTCACTGACGAATGGAAGACGGGGGAGTGTTTGGGGAAACCTTTTTGGCAATGATCATTGTTGTTGTAGTTCCGTTTGGTGCCACTAGTGGAGGATATATTTTTTTATTTTATTTATTTATTTTTTTTTAGCCAAAGATAATCATATTTAGGGTGTTTTGTAAGTGCGCTGCCATTTACTCACCCCTCCTAACCGACATAAAATCTAAATAAAATAAGGTCAAACTTCTGGTTGAACTTGGAAATGAAATGACTTCCCATTCACTACTATAATGATTCAAATGACAGACCTGACATATACTATATACTTGTAAACAGCAAAGAACATTAGCGGCCCACGCAAGTTAGCCAATCAGAAAAGTTTGCCAATGGGATGCCAATGGGATGAATTTAGGGGCGGGGCTATCAGTTTTGCGGCAAATGGAAGACAGGGGAGCATTTAGGGAAACCTTTTTGGCAATGATCATTATTGTTGTAGTTTGGCTTGGTGCGATTAGCGGAGCATATATTTTATTATTATACTTTTTTTAACCAAAGATAATCACATTTAGGGTGTTTTGTAAGTGCACTGCCATTTACTCACCCCTCCTAACTGAAGTATGATATCAGAGTCAAACCATCTGGTTGAACTTCGGAATGAAATGACTTCCCATTCTCTGCTATAATGATTCAAATGACATTTTCCAAATTCAATTTTGCCTGACATAATACTATATACTTGTAAACAGCAAAGAAAGTGAGTGGCCAATGCATGTTAGCCAATCAGAAAAGTTGAGAAAGCTCTCTGCCAATGGTATGAACTTAGGGGCGGGGCTATCAGTTTTATGGACCAATGGAAGATGGGGAGTGTTCGGGGAAACCTTTTCGGCAATGATCATTATTGTTGTAGTTCGGTTTGGTGCCATTAGCGGAGCATATATTTTATTATTATACTTTTTTAAACCAAAGATAATCACATTTAGGGTGTTTTGTAAGTGCACTGCCATTTACTCACCCCTCCTAACTGAAGTACAGTATCAGAGTCAGACCATCTGGTTGAACTTGAAAATGAAATGACTTCCCATTCTCTTCTATAATGATTAAAATGACATTTTCCAAATTTAATTTTGCCTCACAAGTACTATATACCTGTAAGCAGCAATGTGAGAAGCCAATGCATGTTAGCCAATCAGAAAAAAATTGAGGAAGCTCTTTGGCAATGGCGAGATTTTGGGGCGGGGTATCAGTTTAGTCAACGAATGGAAGACAGGAGAGTGTTTGGGGAAACCTTTTTGGCAATGATCATTATTGTTGTAGTTCCATTTGGTGCCAGTAGTGGAGGATAGCATTTTATGTATTTATTTTTAACCAAGATCACAAGATCAAAGATCACATTTAGGGTGTTTTGTAAGTGCACTGCCAATTTACTCTCCCCTCCTAACTTCAGTACAATATCAGAGTCAAACCATCTGGTTGAACTTGAAAATGAAATGACTTCATTCTCTCCTATAATGATTCAAATGACATTTTCCAAATTTAATTTTGCCTGACAACTTGATTAGAACAAAGATGTTAGCGTACATTTGTATGGGATGAAAATTGATTGAAAATTCATATTGACTTTAGGAATTTCCATGACTTTTCCATGACTTTTTAATTTCCATGCCTAGAAGTGACTTTGAATGACCCTGCCATCTCCAGTTTTGAAATGACAACAATTATTTAAATAAATTGTATTTAAACCATATCCTATTCAGAGTTTTTGCCAACAACAGTGTAAATATAGCTCTAACAAACAGTACTGTGGTTGTACAACGGCACAGTGAAACTGGTAGTATGGAATTTTGATATACTCCACGGTACTGTCCAAGGTACTTAAAAATACCATGGTACTACCATGGTACATGGTCAACATTTTGGACATAGCATGTCCAAACATAGCATATAACCGTGGATCACTTTTTTGTTACTGAATGAAATATTAAAAAGAAAATGAACACATTTTGCAACTTTAAAAATGGTTTAAAATGTTGCATTGTTTTACATTATTCACCAAATTTAAAATTTACTGTAATTAAATATACTAAAACATTAGTCGACTGCCAACACCATCAGCGTAAATATAACTAAAAGAAAACAACATATTCTTTCGCTTTTGTATAAAAATATATTTTTCAAAAATTCCGTGGCGCCAACTTCATACAAGCGCGCGCGCTCTTGTTTCTCTCTGTAGCGGAAGTGGCTCGCCGGAGAGTTTCGGCTGGCTGACAGCAGAGGGAGAGAGAGAGAAAGAGAAATGGCGCCTCGGCACTCTACTAGCTGAGACACAGTCAGAACGAAAGCAACTGACAAGAGCGACAGGACAGGATCTGTCTATCAGCGGGGACAGACAGTAATCATGGTGAACACCCGAAAGAGCTCGGAGCACAAGCCCATCAGTCCCTTCATCTCGGGCCGGACGAGGTCGTCTCAGAGGAACAACCCAAACTTGGACGAGCACAACAGCCGTGTAAGGAAGAGAGAGACACCGGCAGCCTATTCTCTCCGCCAGCCGGTTAGCGATCTGCTCACTCTGGCCTTTTGGAGATGGATGGACGGGTGGATGTATAGATAAATGGATAAATGGATGGATGGATGGTTGTCCACCTCTTTTGTTCCCAAATTGCGCCTTGAGTGACACTTGGCGATGCAGAAATGGCAGTTTAATGACACGACAGCGCGTATAATCGCGGCGTATCGTTTAGTTTTAGGTGTTTTGTCACACACAATAGCTGGACTTTACTAAAGCCGGCCGGCTAGTTTAATGGACTCAGTGCCCCCAAGTTGTCTTTGTTATATTGGTGTCCGATTCGCGAACGAATCGTTCTGTTAAACCGGTTCTTTTGAATGATTCGAGCGAACCGCTTCGCTGTGTTTGCACTGTACTTTGTTGTAGGGGAGAACTTTAGCAGTAAAACGGACAGTCGTGTATAACTTAATATTAGATAGTACATTGTTCAAGCAGGTGCTTGTAGAAATATATTTTATCTGTCAATTAAGAATTTGTGTGACAACACCACGATGAAACGGATAATTTTACGTAAAACGTAAAATAAGATTATGGATTTATTACAAACTTCTTGAAAGCATTTCAAAATTATTTACGTGTAAAACAACTAGGAACACTTTTGAGTGATGAATCAAGTGAATGGGATCAGTTCGTTCGAACCGACTCGCTGACACGATTCGAGCGTTATTTTGTTGCTGTGTGTGTTTGTTGCGCTCGAGAGGCACCGGCGAGCGCCATGCTGTCACGCGGTCCGGCACACCGATAAACCGTCAAAACAAAAGCGTGTTTGACACCTTTTGTCGGACGAAAAACGTCTCGTCCTCCGCGTGTCTTCAACAATAAAACAAGCTAGTGTTGGGGGAAGGGAAAAGCTCAGCTGAGACAGACCCCTTGTGGCTCGAAACAGACATTGTTCGTGATTTTTTTGGAAAGTAAACTTTGAACTTGAGAGTGTTTATGTGTGACTTTAGCGGCTTTGTGTTAGCACAGGTTGTGTTTTGTTGATGTTTTGCACATTTGAAATAATAACACTTACCGAATTCAAATCGCAGTGCTTTAAGTTGTTTGGACGCGTTATCAAGCTACTACCATGTTTTTGGCAGTGCACCATGGTACTCTCTGGTATTCGGTACTGTGGTACACTACCAGTCAAAAGTTTTTGAACAGTAAGATTTTTAATGTTTTTTTTTTTTCTAAAAAGAAGTCTCTTCTGCTCACCAAGCCTTTGTTTATTTGATCCAAAGTATAGCAAAAACAGTAAAATTGTTACTATTTTTGCTATTTAAAATAGCTGCTTTCTGTTTGAATATAGTTAAAAATGTAATTTATTCCTGTGATTTCAAAGCTGAATTCTTAGCATCAATACTCCAATAACATGATCCTTCAGAAATTATTTTAATATTCTGATTTGCTGCTCAGAAATCATATATTATTTATTAAAACAGATGAGTAGAATTTCTTCAGGTTTCTTTGATAAGTAGAAAGTTCATAAGAACAGCATTTATCTGAAATAGAAATCTTTGTAACATGGATGTCTTTATCATCACTTTGGATGAATTTAAAGCATCCTTGCTATACAAAAGTATTAATTTATATATTTTCTTTCCCAAACAAAAATTATACTCCAAGCTTTTGAATGGTATAGTGTATAGTGTTACAAAAGCTTTTTATTTCAGATAAATACTGATCTTTTGATCTTCCTATTTATCAAAGAATCCTGCAAAAAGTACTCAACTGTTTTAAATATTGATATAATAATAAATAATAATAATAAATGTTTCTTGAACAGCAAATCAGCATAGTAAAATGGTTTCTGAAGGGTCATGTGACACTAAAGACTTCTAAAATATAAATAAATGTTTTAAAATGTATTCAAACAAAGCAGTTAATTTAAATAATTAAAATATTTAATAATATTACTGTTTTTGCTGTATTTTTGGATCAAATAAATGCAGGCTTGGTGAGCAGAAGAGATTTCTTAAAAAAACATTAAAAGTCATACTGTTTAAAACCGTTTGACTGGTAGTGTATAAATTACAGTGGTAAAAATTCCATGCTATTACCATCTGATATCTTCAGTACCATCACAATACTTTTTTGAAAGTGTGTACTGTTTAATTATAAAATTCTGTGCTAGTTATCGAAGTTCTTTGGAGTTATTTAACCAACAACAAGAAACTTGTACCGCTTCAACAGGTTCTTGGCATTAGAGGTTTAGGATTGTCCTCTTTTCTGGTGTTAAATTTGGTCATCTTTAACACATGTCAGTATTTCATAAAGTTTGTAAGGTAATCTTTTTTTGCAAGCTGTAATGTATTATTTATGTGTGAATGAATCTTCAAACCAATTCACAAGTTTTAAATGATTCCTTAGCTGTTCATTCTAAATTCAAATGCTTTTGATAAATCCTATCTAGTAATTTTTAAATGACTGGAAAGGTCATGGGAATTCAGTATTGGAACTCTGGCATGATTTCATCAGTAGACTGGTTTCATTTCTTTATTTTCTCACCTTACATGTGTTAGGGCGGTGGAAATGTATGAATCATTGAGTTATTTAGTCAGCAGGGTGGTTAGAATGAGATCTGGGAGGAGAAAGAATTTGGGAGATGACATGAGTCTGTCGTTCAGAGGATCGGTAGACAATGAATTCTGCATCACGTGAATCCGCAGGTTCTTTTTAGGCGACTCGAGGGCTCAGCTGTGATATTGCGCTGAGTGTCCCTCGTGCAGATTGTGTTTGAGAGTGGACTTTCTCTCATTATATTACTCTTTGTGTATTCTGCATGCTCCCGCAAGCTTTTTAATATCCTGCACACCTCTGTCTGTTACAGAAGGAACCCAGCAGTGATGTTAACAGCAGTAGCCCACGTTTGTCCCCGCCGCCCAAGCGGACCCGCAGACAGACGCCGCCAAGTTCTACTGATACTTCTCCGAGTCCCCAGAGTAAAGGCCAGAGAGGCCCATGGACCATGTCCAAACACTGTACTAGGTGAGGTCTCACAATCTACGTAGAGCTACATGAATAATACTTATTTTGTGTAGTATTTTGATAATCCCATCTCATTATAACCAAAGAAGCTATCTGCCCTGTACAAAAATCTTTTAGGTTAAGTTGATTGTAATGGCAGTGTTTTAGTTTTGTGTTGCTTGCTTGCAGTTTACACCATCTGCATGTCAAGCGAGCAGCATAACATGAAGCCAATCTCAAATATTGACAGTAATGCTTTTTGCTTTGGTTCTGAAGTCTTTTTTGAGTGTCACGTGATGTTTCTTCAGCACTTATTTTAGTGTGTTACCCTGAAAAGTCTGTCAAGGCTGTTTAAAACCCGCTTATTTAGACTTCCTGTTGAAGTGATGGCCTGAAGACTGAAGGCTTCCGATTACCCATTGCATTTATGCACTCAACATGCGTGTCTGATTGGAAATGCATTGTAAACTTTGGAACATTTTTGAGACAGAAACAGAAGTAGATCTAATTGAAATGATTCTCGTGATTCATTTAATTTACTGTGTAATGCTTGTCACAAAATGTCAAAAAATTGCCCAAATTTGGGATGATTAAATAAAAAGTTAGTCAGTATACTTAAATCAAAATGTGATATGGACTAGTGTATGTGAATATTAAGCTGCAAAAAGACTATTTAAGTTTGAAGTTAATAAATGTACGTCGCAATTTCATTTCATCATTCAGTCATTTCATGAGCATTTTATCACTTCTTTTGAGAAAAACTAGTCATATCATATGCAAATAGAAACTTAAAGGTCTTCACAGCAGCATGTCAAAATTAAGGTTTGATTTAACTTTGACAGAAATGC
Organism: Cirrhinus mrigala; assembly: GCA_036247105.1. Taxonomy (NCBI): domain Eukaryota; kingdom Metazoa; phylum Chordata; class Actinopteri; order Cypriniformes; family Cyprinidae; genus Cirrhinus; species Cirrhinus mrigala. Next base: position 29,715,363 of record CM070026.1, read on the forward strand.
ATTACTTAATGTAATGATAGTACTACCACTAATAATAAAATTATTATTAAAACAATTTTTTTTGATGGAATATTTACCAGAATTGATTTACTAGAAAAACGTAAATAAACAACACAGTATTTCTAAAGAAAAAAGAAATAATGTAATCATAATTAAATTTTTTATAAAATCGTTTAATTGGAGATGCTTTTGATCATTATAATTGAATGAAACTATTAAAATAAAATCCAAATTTGTATTACATTTTTAATAAATTTCTGTTAGGTTGAGTATGTGATTTCAGTTAATTAGATATGCTTTTTGATTAATAGTTTTACATTTAATCGTTATAACAGAGTCTAGAAAAGTTAAAACAAAAAAAGGATTTCAGAAAAATGAAAACAGAAAAAACGGAATTTGGAAAAAAATAAATCAGAATTTGGGAAACATCAAACGGATTTCATAGGGCCCTAATTAATCAGCCCTAATTTTTTTTAATTAATTGTGCAGCCTTGGATCCATCTGCCAACCAATCTGCTTAATCTTAACACTGGAGACTTCATAGTTCAGATTAAATTTGTGAATTTGCAGTGTTGTGGGAAATTTGTTTTTAGACGACAAGTGCTTTTGCTTGCATTTCAACAATTACAGTTGATTCCGAGAAAATGCATTAGATATTAGTTTATCTTATTTATGTGCTAAAAGAAAAAAATAATGTCTTTATACTATTTGTTGTGAAATGTTTCTCATGGATTTTCACATGGTCTTCCAGGTTGTCCACTGGTGCCTTGCAGAATGGACACAGTAAGTTTATATTATTCATTTTAATTTACTGAATGATTCTTTATCAAGCAGTTCACCCAAAAATTACAATATATTGACACAGTTTAGCTTTCTCTCCCAGCTGTTTGTTAACTTAAAGGGGTCATCGGATGGCCATTTTCCAAAAGTTTATTTGATTACATTAAGACTTTAGGGTCTAAATGAAAAGTCTATAATATACTTTGGTTAAAAGTCCTCAGTGGTAGTGTAAAACAACACCCTTTTTACTTTAGCTGCATTTAGCTGCGAAACTTGCTAACTAGCACGTTATTAGGAAAGGTAATTGCAGAGATTCATAAAAAAAACCCTTGTACTCACTTCTGCTGTAAATGAAGCTGGATCACGAATGATTTGCGCGAACAAAGACACATTTATGTAGATCGGGAGGCGCATTCCCTTCACAAACAAATGTAATCCACTGCATCTTCAGCTGCTCAGATGTCGGGAGTAAATGACGACCACTACGTTCATTATTACATCCAGCAACACAACACCTCAATCGCTCAATTGGAGATATTCTCATCTAACTTACATCCCTGCTCCGGCAATGAAATGGAGGTCGGACTGTTACAGCTGATTGGGTCTGGGGTAAAACGCTCATGTCAATCAACTATCGTGGGAGCGGCATCTGTCGGTGTGACGCAGAATCACAGAATCAATTTTCCCAGCATAGCAAACCATTCTCTACGTGTTTTGGACATCGGTCATAATATCCATCCAGTCAGTATCTTTAATAGATGCTTCAAATATGCTCGCTTTAGACAATTCAGAAAATCTGTTTTGATGTCATTATAATGCTATTGTTCCTTAGGTGATGATTTTAGTAACCCTTTTTTTTTTTTTTAATCCATAGGTCGAATGAGTCTGAGGGGTGATTCTACATCAGATGGGGACCATGGTCGCATGAACGGTCATGTTGAGCTCAAGAGAAGCCGTCGCGTCAGAAAGTCCCAGTTTGAACACCTCAATCAGAGCTTACTTTTTGACCAACTTGTCAACAGGTAAAAGCTACTGTAAATTTTCATTCTCAAAGACCATTTAATGCTACTAAACTTCTGAACTGCTTGTTCAGTAGCTTAGCTTGCTTTCTTAATGACAGACAGATGAATACATGAACACAAGATTAACCGCATTTATACGTCTAGACGCCTGTTCATTGTTGACCCAACCAGTCAGCACATCATTAGGCAAATGATTTAACTCCAAGGTGCATCAGAGAGTCTATCTAGAAACATTTTGCGCATCAAATGTCTTTGGATAGACCTCTTTGGCTACAAACCAACTAGGTTTCCACCTCATAAATCCACTAGGAGCTCGTAGTATCGAAATCATGTTCTGTTTGGACATTGTGTGCGTACGCTATAATTCCCTCATGGTTTTGAGTAGCTGGTGTATAATTAGTACGACATCTGATGAAGCCAGCAAAGTTTACTCTTGCAGAAACAGACACTTACAACAAGAACTAAAAGCAACTGCAAGTGGACTCAGTATGTATGGTGACGGCATTTGTTCAGCTTGCATTCATGCACAAAATGGTTTATGATATAATTGGTACCAGCCAAGACTACATGCATCTCAGGGGTACTTAAGCAGGTTCCGGCTGTACTTGAAAAGCAGTAGTCCTTGCTTCGTTAAACCTGTAAGTTTTTGTTAAAATTTTTACAAATGACATGTAGCCACTCTTAGGTGATGTTTCATACTTGTTGAGCTTCTGTGGTTTTTAAATTCCACCATGCAAAGACTGCAAATGACTGTACTTGAGTTAAACATCTCATCTGGAGAACTCTTACACTGCTAATACATTTGCTGTGATGTCTTTCTCAAGAAAAGTTTTTGTGATTGTCCCTAGAACTGTCAAAACTTGTGATTGAATGCACATTTGTGGTTTGACGTCGATAAAGATGTATGGTGTGTTTACACTGCTGCAGTGTTTTCAGTTAATTCCTGTGAGAGCTAAGCAACACACTTAAATGGTGGATTGACAGTGGATTGAATAAAATATTGAACGGTTCATAAAAACTCAACTTCATGCAAATGTCAAGAAACCATGCCAGGCAGCAGGCAATTGTTGTGAATTGCAAGTAGGGATGTTTGTCATGAGCTTTTAAAAAAATATGTAGTTTCTGTTGGGGTTAGTGTTAAATAGTTTTGCTTACATATTGCAGTTATTATGTATATGGGGAATTTTGCTGATTGGAAACTTTCATTGTGAAAAGAGTGGTTGGGTTTAATTTACAAGAGTGGTTGGGTTTAATTGGGTTTAGTTTTTTTGCATTGAGTATTCTGAAACAAATCTCACATCTTTTTTTAAATGATCATGTGTTTATATGTGATGATTATATTGTTTGTGTATTTACAAAAGGTTGGCTTTGAAATAGTTTTAATGATGGATTTACTGGGTTGTGTCCTAATCAGGATATTAGTATGAGGTAACATGTTGTAGCTAGTCAAAGACAGATGGTGGAAGTGTATTGGAGAGAGGAGACCTGCTGGTATTGCACATGAATGGGTTGAGCAGCTTTACTCATTCTCAGTGACGTTCCTCCATGTTAACCCTGTGAAGCCTGACAAATTTGAATGTTTTTTGTTGAGTATCATATTTGATCCATCAGGCTTTTATGGCTCCTATAGTATGATATACAGAATATGAAGAATGAAGTGGTTAAAAAAAAAAAAAAAAAAAACTGAGCAAAAATGTGCAATTTGGTGCAGCTGCTAATATTTATATGGCCAAAACGTAAGATGAAATTGTAAATGCTTTTAATGTAAATCAGTGAGATCTTTATGACAGCATATAAAATTCATATAAATACCAGTTGTCAGTTTATAACTCCTAATATTATGATATTTAAATGCTTAGTTTTATGATTCAGCTAATTTCTGTAGTTTCTGTTGCCAAAACATATAATTATGGATGCACAATATTGGATTTTTGCCGTTATCCAATATGCTGATATTTATAATTTTTTTTTTTTTTTTTAACTGATTTTGGCCATTTGCTGATGCCAATCAGTTGCCAACAAACGAAATATTTCCTTTTGTTTGGAAACAACACATCTCTCAAGTCTCTCCTGTGCAGAAGTTATAAACAAATTATATTTAATTTTGTTTTTAAAAAAAAAAAAAAAAATAAAAAATAACTTATTTGTTAGAATTAAACAGTAATGAAATTCTTTCATAATGACAGTACACTGAAGCTTTGAAAATAACTATAAATAAACTATATATCAATTGCATTTTTTTCCCCCAGAAAGATGATTTAACATTTGTAGATGGTTTAAAGCAAAAGAGTTGTAAAAATTCAGAAAATCTTTTAAAACTCACAATTTAAAAAAAAAAAAAAAAAAAAAAATACAAATTAATATATTACCCATTAATAAATAAATCAGTATAGTCAAATCACCTTTATTTATATACCGCCTTTAACAATACAGAATTGTGACAAGGTGGCTGTACAGTATTAAATAGGAAATAGTACATCGACAATGCAACGGGCAACAGTAAACACAAAATTTTCAGGTAAAGGTAGTTAATCAAATACAATAAAATAAAATACAATATTGTGTGAAGATAAAGTGTCCCCAGCTAAGCAAGCCAGAGACGACAGCGGCAAGGAACCAAAACTCCATCGGTGACAAATGGAGAAAAAAGCCTTGGGAGAAACCAGGCTCAGTCGGGGGGCCAGTTCTCCTCTGGCCAGACACAGAGGACTCACCAGGTCCCGTGGTCCTGTGCCGACAGCCGTCTAGGTGACGAGGTCTTCACTGGGGATCCGTCTCTGGGGCTCATCTAGTCGATGTGGTCTCCGCTGACATTCAGTGCTGTAGAGGTTGTCTCTAGGTGCTGATCCACCGTCTGGGCTGGGTATGGATTGGATCCGGAGGACTGCAGTGACCATCTGATCTGGATACGGACTGGACCTGGTGGTTAAGGTGACCTCGGAATAAGAAAGAAACAGACTAATGTTAGCGTAGATGCCATTCTTCTGACGATGCACTGAGTACATCGGGTGTTATGGGAAGTGTTCCCGGTTCCGGTTGACCTAATTAGTGCAGCCTAACAATTAACCTTTAATCTAGATTTAAACTGACAGAGTGTGTCTGCGTCCCGAACAGTGTTGGGTAGATTGTTCCAAAATTTGGGTGCTAAATAAGAAAATGATCTGCCGCCCGCGGTTGATTTGGATATTCTAGGTATTATCAAATTGCCAGAGTTTTGAGAACGCAGCGGACGTGAGGGACTATAATTTGATAAGAGCTCGCTCAGGTACTGAGGAGCTAAACCATTCAGGGCTTTATAAGTAATTAGCAAGATTTTAAAATCTATACGAAGTTTAATAGGGAGCCAGTGCAGTGTAGACAGAACCGGGCTTATATGATCATACTTTTTGGTTCTAGTAAGAACTCTAGCTGCTGCATTTTGGACCAGCTGGAGTTTGTTTATTAAGTGAGCAGAACAACCACCCAATAAAGCATTACGATAATCTAATCTTGAGGTCATAAACGCATGAATTAATGTTTCAGCATTTGACATTGAGAGCATAGGTCGTAATTTAGATATATTTTTGAGATGGAAAAATGCAGTTTTACAAATACTAGAGATGTGGTTTTCAAAGGAAAGATTGCCATCAAATAGCACACCTAGGTTCCTAACTGATGATGAAGAATTGACAGAGCAGCCATCAAGTATTAGACAGTGTTTTAGGTTATTAAACGCTGAGGTTTTAGGTCCAATAATTAACACCTCTGTTTTTTCAGAATTTAGCAGTAAGAAATTACTTGTCATCCAGTTTTTTAACTCAACTACACAATCCATTAGTTTTTCAAATTGGTATGTTTCGCCGGGTCGCGAAGAAATATAGAGCTGAGTATCATCAGCGTAACAGTGAAAGCTAACACCATATTTCCTGATGATATCACCCAAGGGTAACATGTAAAGCGTAAAAAGTAATGGCCCTAGCACTGAGCCTTGCGGTACTCCATACTGCACTTGTGATCGATATGATACCTCTTCATTTACTGCCACGAATTGATAGCGGTCAGATAAGTACGATTTGAACCATGCCAATGCAGTACCCCTAATGCCAACATAATTTTCAAGTCTGTTCAAGAGAATGTTGTGGTCAACCGTATCGAACGCAGCACTAAGATCCAGTAGCACTAACAGAGAGATACAATCACGATCGGATGATAAGAGCATGTCATTTGTAACTCTAATAAGAGCAGTCTCAGTGCTATGGTACGGTCTAAAACCTGACTGGAAATCCTCACAGATATCATTTTTCTGTAGGAAGGAAGATAATTGTGAGGATACAACCTTTTCTAATATCTTTGACAGAAATGGGAGATTCGAGATAGGTCTGTAATTAATTAATTTGTTGGGGTCAAGTTGTGTTTTTTTTTAATGAGAGGCTTAATAGCAGCCAGTTTGAAGGTTTTGGGGACATATCCTAATGACAGTGAAGAATTAATAATATTTAGCAGAGGATCTATGAGATCTGGAAGCAAGTCTTCTAGTAGCCTAGATGGAATAGGGTCTAGCATACAAGTTGTTGGTTTAGATGCTTTAACAAGTTTATACAATTCATCCTGACCTATAGTAGAGAATGCATGGAATTGTTCCCCAGGAGATCTATAGGACACTATCTGATGCGATACTGTAATTGACGGCTGCATGGTGACAATATTGTCTCTAATAGTATCGATCTTGGAAGTAAAGAAGTTCATGAAGTCATTACTGCTATGCTGATGGGCATAGTCAGTGCCTGTTGGTTCTTTATTTTTTGTTAACTTAGACACTGTATTGAATAAATACCTAGGGTTATGTTTGTTATCTTCTAAAAGAGTGGAAAAGTAATCAGATCTTGCCGATTTTAATGCTTTTCTATACGATAGGGTACATTCACGCCAAGTAGTATGAAAAACCTCTAACTTTGTTGACAGTATAGTGTCATGTTTGAATTTTTTTTTTTTTTTTTTTTTTAATTCATATAAGCTATAGCTTTTGACCTTTAGATCAAAACATATTCATGATTTTATGACATCAATTACTGCTTTATTTAATTAGAAACACAGTCTAAATTAGGGTTTCTCAAATCTTGCCCTGGAGGGCAGTGCCAGTACTCTATCACACACTGAAGGCATCAATCTGTATGTGCATTCTCAGATTAAATGCAGCGATCCAAAACAGTGAATCTAATTATCATTCAGGCAAAACTTTGCTTCAAGAATGAGACACTTTGCTGACGTGATCTAATCACAAGCACATCCTGCGCACATGTGAGTTATTCCTCCTATCAGCAAGACATATTAGCATAATTTTTCATATCGGCCAAATATACATTTTAAAGCCATTATCGGCCGATTCCGATATTGCTTCAATAATATTGTGCATCTCTATTTAGAGGCCTTACAATTTTGTGTCTCAAATGTGATACAGTAGGCTTTTTAGAGTTAAAGTAAACCTGTTTATGAACCTGGGACTGTTTACTGATTTTTAGCATTTTTAAATGTCTGGATCACAGTTAGAGAACTATCGGGTCATTCCAAGTCAAATCAACCAAATTTCAAAATTCCCTGGCTCAAAGTTATTTTGCTAATATCTTTTCTAAAGAAAGATAGATATGTATAGTGATAAAAGCCAAAATATTACCTATAGACATTCTGCCTTCCAATTTAATTTCGCTGTACAATTTAATGATTTACTCCTGGAGCCATATTGAAATTCCAGCAACTCCGGAATTAAACCAACCTTAAACCAGACTCTTAGAGCCTTAAAAATGTAGTTGCCAAAAGGAACGTTTGTTAAGACCCAAAATCTAAAAGTTACAGGCATGCAAACTTTGAAGTAAAAACTTGAAAAGTGCTGTTTCCCCCCTTTTTTTTTTTTTTTTTTTTTTTTTAAATGGTCACCATTGGCACATAATGCAACAAAGATTGTTAAAGTCAACAGACCTACCAGACCTACCAATCTCTGTGTAAAAATAACATTATGATGCTGCCATCTTTCTTTAGTAATTTTTAACCCCCTGTAATTTGGCTCTGACTAGTGAATTACTTGGTAAATATTCATTCATGACATTTAATGTTTTGACTTTTATCACTATAGGGTCATTCCTTATCAAATTAACCAAATTTCATAAACTTCCCCAGCTCAAATTTTTGATTTTGCTGATATTTTTTCAGAGGAAAGATAGACATGTATAGTGATCAAAGCCAAAATATTAAATATCTCTGGGACTGAATGACGTAGGGCCTTAAAAATTAAGATTCGAAAAGAAAAGTTTAAGAACTAGAATCTAAAATCTTATTGTGATATCTTTAATACTTCTTGAGTTATAGGCACACAAACTTTGGAAAAAGAATATGTATGGCACTCAGACAGGTATGTTGAATGCAGTTGTCTTGACAGAAAGAAACGAGATGCATCTTTTTTAACCTGTTTTAACATTATTTGTTCTTCAGATGTTCCTCTTCAAAAGAAATCATATTTTTGCAAACTGACCCACATTTGGTTTTTGACCATTGAATATATGTACATTTTAACAATTTACTCCTGGAGCTATATTTAAATTCCAATATCTCTGGAACCGAATCTCATAGATGCCAAAAGGAAAGTTTAAGACCTAATATCTGAAAGGGCATTAAAATATCTTTAAAGGAACACTCCACTTTTTTTGAAAATAGGTTCATTTTCCAACTCCCCTGGAGTTATACAGATATGTTTTACCAATGATATTGGTATCTACAATTGGTATTGTAGATGCAGAGGGTTGCCGGCTGCAACTCTCTGCATCTACACAAACTTAGTGCCGGTCACTTTCAGGCGCTGCGTAATATCATTGCGCCTGCTGGACCCATGGTACGGCAGCAAAATTCCTTGATTATTACGCCGGAATGAGAGTATAGTTCCTAGCCATATCGGCCTATAAAATCGCAACTTTTCATTTTCCGCCAGTCTTAGTACACGATGCAACTACATAAGAGTCAAGTTTTAAATAGGAAAAATATCGAAACTCTTTAGTCATTTTATAGTGAGATTCTAATGGTCTAATCGGATTCAATGATTTATGCTAAGCTATGCTAAAAGTGCTACAGCCAGACCCGGTGATCGGATGAATGGATTCAAAAACGGTAAAACACATCTGTATAACTCCAGGGGAGTTGGAAAATGAGCCTATTTCAAAAAAAAGTGGAGTGTTCCTTTAACACTTCCTGAGTTTGAGCATGCAAACTTTGGAGAAAAACTTGAAAAGTGCTGTTTCCCCATTTTTGAATGGTCACCATTGGCACATAATGTAACAGAGATTGCTAAAGTCAACAGATTTTACTAATAGAACTACCAATCTCTGTGTAAAAATAACATGATGCTGCCATCTTTCTGAAGTAATTTTTATCTCCCTGTAACTTGACTCGGAATCTAAGGTGAAAATTGCCATGTTGACCTCCCTCTACCAAATAGTGGAATACCCATTAAATATTCATTCATGACATTTAATATTTTGGCTATCATCACTATACATGTCTTATCTTTTTCAGAATAGATATTAGCAAAATCAAAAATTTGAGCCAGGGTCCTCGGGTTGATTTGACACGGATTGACTCTATACGTGTATATCTTTCTTTAGAAAAAATATTAGTAAAATCTCAGTTTTAAGACCCGGGGACCTCTGGTTGATTTGACACGAAAATGACCCTGTTGTTTTATTAGACTAAAAAGTTTTGTTATTGAATGTGTCCAAATCTTGTGTCTGTTGTTAGTACGGCAGAAGCAGTTCTTCAAGAGATGGACAACATCAGCAGTATACGGCAAAATCGGGAAGTGGAGCGCCTCCGCATGTGGACGGACACTGAACTGGTGACTCCTTCTATTCTTTAACACTGATGATTAAACAGCAGAACAGTTGGACTGCTTATTTTCCACCTCATTAAGCAAACTATTGCCCGCATTAAGGTTATTAAAATCCTGCCTAGGCCTTTCTCTTCAGTGTGGGCTGTGAACCCACTGATGAGTCGAAACTCACATACTACAAACTCCATTGATTCTGACACATTTCTCATTTAGATGTATGTTTATTTTTTTTGCTGCAGGAAAACATGGATATGTACTCCCGCGTGAAGAGGAGGAAATCTTTGCGTAGGAACACGTATGGAATGCAGGCGCATCACAAAGTCATGAGCAAGTCAAAAGATCCCGAAGAGGAGGAAGGAACTGAAGGTATGTTGTTTTTTTTGACTGTAAAATGCAAAAACTGCCATATTTGCATTTTAATTGTTTGCATACAACTCAGTTGACTCAGTTTACTTTTCAGTAACTCAGTTTACAGTTTACTCAGTTTTTAATCAGTTTCGACTAATTAAAAACCTTAATTTAGGTTTCAATGTTTTGGTAAAAAAAAACAAAAAAAAACATTTTGGTGCATCACTAGTGTCACGCCATGTTATTTGTATGGAAGCCCGTTTCTGCCACTGAATTAAAAAAAAATGTAAAAAAGGTTATTGTGCAATTTGCAATTCTGAATTTATTTCTCTCAATTTTGAGTTTACATCTAGCAGATGTGACTTTATAACTCACAATTGTGTGTTTATATCTCACAGTTCTGAGAAAAAAATGTCCGAATTGCGAGATGTAAACTTGAAATTGCGAGGGGAAAAAAAGTCAGAATTGTGAGAGGAAAGTCACAATTACCTTTTTTATTTTTTATTCAGTGGCAGAAACGGGCTTCCATAGATTTGTGTCTGGTGTAGGTTGCATGTTTAATGTTTCCCAGCATCTTTGCAGCTTATTGCATTCATATAAACAATATAACAATATAACAAATTTAATTAACGATTCTGGTTCCATTTTCAATTCCATTTAAAAGCTCCAGTTTCATAATGATTCTGTTATGTTATCTGAATCAAATGAATTGTATTATTGTTTGTTTGCGTTTTTCATTTATTGCGTCTTTATCGGTCCTAAACCTATACCTTATATTTCATTTGTAATGCATGCGATCTGTCCCATGGCTGCAGAAAATGAAGTGTAAAAGGGATTTTCCTTTGCAGAAGCTCTGAATATAAACCATTTTTCGATGAAAAGTTTCTTGTTTGTTCTAAAGAGTTCTCTTTTTTTTTTTTTTTTTTTTAAAGAGTCTCACGAGGAGGGTGAGGAGGATGAAGATGTGGAAGCTGATGATGATGAAGACGATGAAGGAGATGAGGCAGAAGAGGCTGGAGAGGAGAATGACAGACCTTATAACCTCAGGCAGCGTAAAACTGTGCAGCGCTATGAAGCACCCCCAATAGGTACCTGCTCCAGACACATTCACACACGAGCATCTACACTCAGACAGCGTTCATTCATACTCACTCACCTGAGCTTTCTGCATACCTTGAGTCATGCTTAAGCATCTAAAACATCCTTATGACCAGCAGATGTTTCAATGCCACGCAGCATGTGACTATTGTAAATTATGATTTTGCCTTTTGAATGCGTTTCATTTGTGTTTTCTCAGAGCCAGTGAACAGGAAGCAAAGCAAGGGCTCTCTGTTTGACACACACAGATCTCCTGCAAGAAGAAGCCATATTAGGTGAATAATGGTTGTTTACAGCAGTTCAGTCCAGAGTCTTATTTCTTCCTTTTTTTTCTTCTGTGTTTCAGGGTTGTTACAGTTAACTAAAACATTAAATAAATAAATAAATAAATGAATGAATGAATGAATGAATGAAAATTAAATAAAAGTTAAGTGAAACTAAATAATTTAAAAACTTCAACTCACTAATTTTAACTAGTTGCCAAGGCAACATTTCTCGTTCTTTTATTTAAATTTTTAATTTTAAATTTGAAATGAATTGTAGTTAAAAAAACTAGAATTAAAGCTGAAATAATAATTAATAGAACTGTATACATCTTTTAAAAAAAAAAAAAGACAAACTTGTAGCAAAACTACTTAAACTTCAATTAAGATGAAAACAAAATGCAAAATTAAACACTAAAAAATGTTAATAAAATATTAATATAAAATAATTAATAGTAATAAAAATTATAATAAAATCTCAACACTAAAACAACACTGCTCTGTTTTCATCACCAGAGTAAAGAAACATGCCATCCACAGTAGTGAATCAACATCATCATCTGATGAAGAGCGCTTTGAGAGGCGGAAAAGCAAAAGCATGAGCCGAGCTCGTAACAGGTGACAAAACTGTTATCAATCAGAACGACTGTTCATTCACACAGTTTGTGGCTTATTGCAAGGCTAAAGTGTGTGAATATTACTTACTTTTTTTTTGTGTTTATTGTGTGACAGGTGTCTACCTATGAACCTGCGGGCAGAGGATCTGGCCAGCGGTGTTCTTCGAGACAGAGTAAAAGTGGGCGCCAGTTTGGCAGATGTGGATCCCATGAATCTGGACACTTCTGTGAGTCTGAGTGTTTTCATACTCCTCCAAATTCTTTTACTGATTTACACTGAGGAAAAAGATGATTTACCTAGACCAAAAAAACAGTCATAGAGGTACATTTTTTGAAATTGAGATTTATACATCGTCTGAAAGCTGTGAAAGTTAAATAAATAAGCTTTACATTGATGTATGGTTTGTTAGGATAGGACAGGGGTCTGCAACCTTCAATGTGAAAAGAGCCATTCTTGGCCCCTTTACCACCAAATAAAATTGTGGAGCCACAAAATATTTGACGGCAGTGGAGTAGCAATCATTTCAGTGAGGAGGACAGAAATCTCAAATGTAATAATAATAATAATAATAATTGACTAAAATAATTTGACAAAAAAAAAAAAAAGTAAAAACAAACTTTTCCCATCTCATAAAATAAAACAAATAAAATAGGCTACACTGGTGGACAGTAACCAATAATTTGTCTTCTATAATATTTTGATATATATTTTACTAATGACAATTTTATGGTTATGATTGTATAATTAGTATAATAATTTATATTAAAACAAACAATTTTTCCATTGTTAATCACAGAATAGGGCAGAAAATATTTTGCAGCTTCTGTACTGTAATTAATGCTATGTTAATTACAACTGTAGCATTCATACACTTTAATTATTACCTGGAGAGGACTTGTCTTGCCTTTGTGGGTATTAGGGTTTTCCTGGCACGTCAAAAGTTATTACTTCTATCATACGAGTACGTTTTGGACTTTCTGTGCAAGAGCGCCCTCCGGCTTCGAGTATGAATGAAACGCACTGCATGAGAGTGCAGCGCTCTGTGATGTTCACATCGTTTTGGATAAGAATAAAAAAGACAAGATAGTCATGGCGTTTTGGATACGTTTTAACTTAAATCTAGATTTATGCAAATTGCCCCTTAAAAATCTCATGCTACGGGCAGCCGCCGCAGGTTGCCAACCCCTGGGATAGGACAATATTTGGCCCAGATACAACTATTTGAAAATCTGGAATCTGATGGTGCAAAGAAATCTTAAGAAAATCGCCTTTAAAGTCGTCCAAATGAAGTTCTTAGCAATGCATATTACTAATAAAAAATTACGTTTTAAAATATATACACTAGGAAATTTACAAAATATCTTCATGGATCATGATCTTTATTTAATATCCTTATGATTTTTGGCATAAAAATAAAATAATTAAAATAATAATTTTAAAATAAAATAATTTTGACCCATACAGTGTATTTTTGACTATTGCTACAAATATACCCGTGCTCCCTAAAACTGGTTTTGTGGTCCAGGGTCACATTTTTTCCTTGCCTCTTTCAATGCAGGTGAAGTTTGACAGTGTTGGAGGTCTCTCCCATCACATTCAGTCTTTAAAAGAGATGGTCGTCTTTCCTCTACTATATCCAGAAGTGTTTGAGAAGTTTAAAATCCAGCCACCAAGGTATGGATTTTTACTTGCACAGTTACTTTCTAGTTTTGTGTGTAAATCTGTATCTGTTGGCATGCTGTCTGAGGTTGACACTAACATGTTTGTAACATGACATTCCCCTCATTGCAGAGGATGTCTGTTTTATGGGCCTCCAGGAACTGGGAAGACGCTGGTGGCGCGGGCTTTGGCCAATGAATGCAGTCAGGGTGACAGGAAGGTGTCTTTTTTCATGCGCAAGGGCGCAGACTGCCTCAGCAAATGGGTGGGAGAGTCTGAACGACAGCTTCGCCTACTTTTTGACCAGGTGAGCTAGTAGACGCCCTCACAGTCCTGACCCCAGTATGACCTTGAGCTAGTTTCTGTTTTCTGTGAGGTGGTATTAACTGATGCACAGACATTGTGCAATATGGAATAAAAATTAAAGATAAATCTAGTATCTGAAATCTAATATAAACAGTTTTCCACCAGTTAAAATGTTTGTTATGGTTTATTTTAATTTATTTACATTCATTGAGGAGAGTATTTCTGTACATTTTTTGTGTAAGTATATGTATATATATATTTTTTTTATTGTGAAAAGTGTACAAAAATACTACTACTACTACAAATTATTACTGTTGTTATTAGTCAAAAAATTTAATATTAAATAAAGTTAAGTCTAGTTTCTAAAATCTAATATAAACCATCAAAATAATCAGTTTTCCACTAATTAAAATGCTTATTATTATTCTAATTGTCGTTTATTTTAATTTATATTTATTAATTTAGGAGAGTACTTCTACACATTGTTTCCCACAATATATATAATAATAAAAAAATCTCTAAAGTCTAATATAAACCATCAAAATAATCAGATTTCCATTAGATAAAGTGCTTATTATTATTCTATTTATAGTTTATTTTGATTTATATTTATTTGAGTATTTCTATAAACTTTTTTCCCACATTTTTTGGAAGTATATAATATTTAATATACAATTTTTATAAGTTTTTAAATGGTGAAAATAGTATAAAAATGCTACTGCCACTAATAATAATTATTGATAATATATGTCAAAAAATTAAATATTAAATAAAATATTAAAACTGCATTTATTAAAAATTCTAGCATCTACAATCTTTAAAGTCTAATATAAACCATCAAAATAATCAGTTTTCCACTAGTTAAAATGCTTAGTATTATTTTATTTATAGTGTATTTTAATTTATATTTATTCATTGAGGAGAGTATTTCTATACATTTGTTTTTTTTTTTTTTTTTTTCCCCCACTTTTTTTTGGATGTGACTTGTATATATAATATGTAATATAGTATATAATATATTTTTTTTCCTAAATGGTGAAAAGTGTGTAAACACACCACATAGTATAACCTACACTTTTTTTTTTTATAAATGAAAGAAAAAAAAATAGCTTGTTTCTACTGTACTCTCTTTAAACAGTGTTTAGACACCCCCCCCCCAAAGATTATTTTTCCTCTTTGGTGATTCTTGTAGTGTTTCCCAAGTTGTCTTTTTAGATTTAGAGTGAATCATATATCCCTATCAAACAGGTGTCAGGCTCTGTTCTCTCTCCGGCTGTTTTGAAGTGTTAGATGTGTGATTATCCAGCCAGGTGATGTTTTCCTCTCCTCCTGGCAGGCATACCTCATGAGACCCTCCATCATCTTTTTCGATGAGATTGATGGCCTTGCTCCTGTTCGCTCCAGCAGGCAGGATCAAATTCACAGGTAATGCATTCGAATTAATGCGGTGAGTATTGCCGAAGGTTTCATCATCGTATTAGGAAAGCTCCTGAAGAAATCAAGTAGTTCGATATGATTTCCACACAAAGGGTTTTGGTATTACAAGAAACGTATAATGGAAAACAAGATTTTCCTTGCTCGTTTGATGTACTACCCACATTTACACTTCAGCACCTATTCATTGTACATTTGACGTGATTAGCCGGTCATTTTGTCGTCTTTTTTTCTTTTTTAGCTCCATAGTGTCTACATTATTGGCATTGATGGATGGTTTGGACAGCCGGGGGGAGATAGTGGTCATCGGTGCTACAAATAGACTCGACTCTATCGACCCCGCACTCAGGAGGCCCGGACGCTTTGACCGGGAGTTTCTGTTCAACCTGCCAGATAAAAAGGTGCACAAATACTTTTTAACTTCGCAGAGTATTTCGCAGCCAACTGATACTCGGTGTCCCAGTGCGTGCTCGTGTCCCTCGCTCAAAACTTATCCTCCTGAAATAGTTTGACAGCCTTGTTTCAAGTCTTTTGCAGCTTGTTTGGCCGCTACAATCTTTTCCATCTTTTATCTCTGATTTGATCTGATTCTGTTTGTCAAGCTCGTTGACTTCTTGACAAATGGAATGCCGGTTAATTTTGATGAGATTAGTTTAGCATGCCGATCCCTGCTGATTACAGAGCTTTCACACTTTAGTTTAAAACATTTCATGCCCAGAGTTGAAGCGTTTAAAGGGATAGTTGACCCAAAAATAAGAATTCCGTCATTAATTGCCCTCACCCTCATGTCGTTCCAACCCCGTAAGACCTTTGTTCATCTTTGGAACACAAATTAAGATATTTTTGATGAAATCCATAATCCTATGCAGGGTCAGAAAGCTCTCGGATTTCATCAAAAATATCTTAATTAGTGTTCCGAAGATGAATCGAAGGTCTTACGGGTTTGGAACAACATGAAGGTGAGTAATTATTGACAGAATTTTCTTTTTAATGTTACTTTTAAACTGAGTAACTTGAAATTTTCTTTCAAAAAGTCATTTTTACAGTCAAGCTAATGTTTTGACTGTGCTTCAAACTACAAATAAATAAAAAATAACTACATTCAAAGCATTGATAAAAAAGTTACCAAATATCAAATGATACATATTTGTCTTTTGTACACCAGTCAAAGCAGTATTGAACCTAAAAATGAGGATATCAAAAAGGGTGCGAGCATTAAGCAGCGTTTGAACAGATCAGTTTGTTCTCAATACGGGATTTTGTTTTTGTTTGTTTCAGGTGTACAGTATATAGTTTGTAATGAAAAAAATACATTAAATTTAAAAAAAATATAGCCTTCATATATACATTTCTTTTGTATATCATATCTATTTAATCAGATGACTTTATTGTCAAAATTTAAAATGTAATTTATATTAAGAAAATATAAAATTCTTAATATACACTACCAGTCACCAGTTTTGAACGGTAAGATTGGTTTTTTGTTTTTTTTTTTATTTAAGAATTCTTTTCTGCTCACCAAGCCTGCACTTATTTGATCCAAAATACAGCAAAAGATAAAATATTGTGAAATATTTGTACTATTGTATTATTATTATTATTATTATTATTATTATTATTATTATTATTATTATTATTATTATTATTATTATTATTATTTCAAACAGTTGAGTACTTTTTTTTTTCAGGATTCTTTGAATATAAAGATTCTAAGATCAGCATTTATCTGAAATAAAAAGCTTTTGTAACACACATTATACCATTCAAAAGCAGTATACAGTGTGTGTGTGTGTGTGTGTGTGTGTGTGTGTATATATATTGTGTGTGTGTGTGTATTCTTCTAAATTAATGATTGAAATGAATACTCTTATTTAGCAAGGATGCTTTAAATTGATCACTTTTAAATTTGATAAAAACATTTATAATGTTACAAGAGATTTATATTTCAGATAAATGCTGTTTTTCTGAACTTTCTATTTAACAAAGAAACCTGAAAAACCAGCTGTTTTCATCACAAAAATAATAAAAAATGTTTTTTGAGCAGCAAATCAGAAAATTAGAATGATTTCTGAAGGATCATGTAACTGGAGTAATAATGCAAAAAATTCAACTTTGAAATCACAGTAATAAATTACATTTTAAAATATATTCAAATGCATTCAAATGTTATTTTAAATAGTAAAATGTTTCCAAATTTTTTGGTGTTCTTTGGATCAAATGAATTTTAAAAAACATTAAAAATCTTTGAGATCAGTTAAATCAGTTTCTACAAACTAGGACACAACTTATTTGATTGTCAAACATATTTACACTCAATATTTTGTGCATCATCTATGCCTGAGCTTTGTTTTTGAAGTTGTTGTAATATGAGGTCAGCTCAGTGCCGGTGTAATTTCTGGATGTGTATGTAGTTTGTCTTCGCAGCAGGGTGCTGGCTAATCAAACGTTAGCTCTTATGTTTTCACCAGCCCCTTTGTTAAGTGTTTATGATCAAAACAGTTTTGCTGTTTTTGCTGAAGTGCCTTGTTTTATCTGTACACTGTCTGTGTTTATGCTCATCTACAGGCTCGAAAGCACATTCTGGAAATCCATACCAGGGACTGGAGCCCCAGGCTAGCTGAACCCTTCATAGATGAGCTAGCTGAGAAATGTGTCGGTAAGATGGATGCTCAACCCAACTAGTTGCGGCATGAACACATTTTGGGTTTCAAGTTCTTTCTTCACTGATGTTGAAATGTTGTGCAAAGTAACAAAATCACAGGCAATCAGATTTGTTTAATCTATATTCAAAGTCAGTGAGCTATTACTACTTGATTTCTCTGGACCATAAAGTGTTTTGATGTCAGATGTTAGGAAAATGAAACGTAAAGAAACAAATGGGAAATCGTGTAATCAGTTTGTTTAAAATGTTTTACACGTGTCAACATTTGTTCAAAAGATTTTATTTAATGTACAAACTTTGACTCACTGAAGCATTGTATTTGCTTTAAAATGTCTTCTTGGTTCTTGTTTGTAACTTAAAGTCCAAAATCAAATATCAGTTTGTTTTTCCAAATATGAAATGTATTGAATGGGACATGGTATTAATATTTTCACTGTAAGCAAAGCTATTTTGTCAACTTAGAATATTATAATAATAATAATAATAATAATAATAATAATAATAGTAATAATTAGTAATAGCAGTAGTAATATTAAAAATAAAGTCTTAGCTTACACTGAAAATCAAGTATATAAAATCTAATATAAACCATGAAAATAATTTTTTATACTTATCATTGAAGAGAGGATTTATATATATTTTCCCCACAATTTTTGGAATTATTTATTTTTTTAATTGTGAAAAATGGATAAATATTTTACAATATTTTACAAAAGTGTCAACATTTGTTGAGATTTTATTTATTATTAATTTTTAAAATACTTTAATATATTTTTTAAGTAGTAGTAGTTGCTGTTGTTGTTGTTGTTATTATTATTATTATTATTATTATTATTATTATTTTTAATGATATTATAACCTCTGCTTGCTGAATATTGACTAGTTTCTACTGAAATATTTTCTCTAAACAGTGTGTTTTTTTTTTTTTTTTTTTTTTTTTTTTTTTTAAGCAATCAATACCTTCTCTGTATTTCTTTTCAAATTTTTACTTAAATCTTTTTTTTAACCATTAAATGCAATCCAGAAAAATTTAAAAAAACATTGAGAAAAACTTAAATAGAAAAAAATGGAATTTGTGGAAAAAAAAAAAAAAAATTAAATAAAAATAAAAATTTCACACATTTTTTCATGTTCTTTTTTTATTTTAATTTTTATCTATTTATTTTGTATAATTATGCAACTATTAGTACATTTTTAAAGTTAGATATTTACCCATTTTTTAACCGTATTAAAGTGTGTCTAACTCTGCTGTATCTCCCTGTGTCTCAGGTTACTGTGGGGCCGACATCAAAGCACTTTGCACAGAGGCTGCGCTAGCGGCTCTGCGGCGGCGTTATCCTCAGATCTATGGCAGCAGCCAGCGTTATCAGCTGGATGTGGGCTCCATCGTTTTGGGGCCGCAGGACTTTGGTCGTGCTCTCCGCTCCATAGTACCTGCGGGTCAAAGGGCCCTGGCTCCGCCCGGCCAGGCCCTTTCCTGCGTGTTGAAACCCCTGCTGGAGCCCACGCTGGCCCAAATGCTGGCCTGCCTGATGCGAGTCTTCCCCCACGCAGAGCTCCTGCACAGGGAACACACACATGGTATGCCCTCCATTTCCTGCTGTTGGATTTGATGTTGTTCAGTGAGTTAATTCTGCTATACATCACAGGTAGAAAAAAAAATGCTTTAATTAGTTTTTTCCCTTTGCCCTTCTTTTTCATTTAGGCGTTTCATCATCCATTCAGGGCTATTTTTTGTGCCTTACATACAGCGCTTTATAATTACCACCTCATATTTCTGCTGGGAATAGAATTTTCCCAGTGCTTTTAATGAGTGCTCTCTTTGTAATAAGTCATGTGACTCATTCCACTCTTTAGTCTTTTCTCTACTGTAATTATACTGTTAAACTGCTTGTTTTAAGAGAAACTTAATATGTTAGAGATGGATTGACAACTAGGGAGATATTTTAGTTTTCCTGGATTGAGTTTGTTCATCTGCATAATCATTTTATTCAGAAGTTTAATGGAACATGAAACCTGAATTGATCCTTTTGTTGGTGTAGGTGAATAATATTAAGCATATTTTATAAATGGTTGAAATTTTCAAGTAGTGGAATCTCTTTCCTCTAGAATGATTTTAACTTTTTCATCTTTAATCTTTTTTGTGCCTCATTACTTTAAAAAAAAAATGAAAAAAATGTAGAAAGGCTACGGTTGTCAGATATGCCCTTGCCTTTTAAATCTAGAATGAAAAAAAAAAAGATTTATTCTCTCTCTCTCTCTCTCTCTCTCTCTCTCTATATATATATATATATATATATATATATATATATATATATATATATATATATATATATATATATATATATATATGTATATATGTATATATGTATATATATATATATATATATATATGTGTGTGTGTGTGTGTGTGTGTGTGTGTGTATATATAAAGAGAATCTTTTTTTTTGAATATATTATTTATTCTCTCTCTCTCTCTCTCTCTATATATATATATATATATATATATATATATATATATATATATATATATATATATATATATATATATATATATATATATATATAATCATAATCATAAAATATTATTTATTTTAGATAAATATTTATTTTAGATTTAGATTAAAAGTATTTTTAAAGTATGATTTTTTTTTTTTTTGTTTCAAATTTAAAGCATATAATTTGTATTGAAGAAATTTACATTCAATTGTAAAAATACATTCTGAGTAATAGTATTTATTTATTTATATATAATTATATATATGTAAACAGAGTTGTTTGTTGCGAAATGTAAAAATTAACTTGTAATGAGAAAATACTGAATGCTTAAATTACTAATATATATATTATTTAATTTATTTTATTTTTTTTTTTAATAAAATGAGATAAAATTAAAATATATATTTGTTGGTTGTTGGAGTTTGTTGTCAAAATGTAAAAGATAATTTGTAATGACAAAATACTAAATGCGTAAATTACTGTAAATTCATCAATGGTCTCAGACATTTTTTTTTTTTATGTATGTTTTATTATATTCTTTGTCACTGAGGGAAATGGGGAATGAAATAAAATGTGAGAAAAATTCCCCAATATTAATGCATCAAAACAAAGCATATTTCCTGCTGCATATTGTTTCATTTGTTTTCTGTATTTAACTGCTGTCACTACAAACCACTCTAAGGAATGTCATCAGAAATTTAAAGTCATTTCTCTGCGATTTCAGACACTGACAATCATCTGTTGGTGGAGGACTCGTACAGCGAGGATGAAGATTGTCTTGGTGCTCCTTCCATTTATGAAACTCAGCCAGGATCGCCGAATGCGGCAGCTTCCTGCACGACCCATAAACCCTTTCTCCACTTTACCACGTGAGTCAACTGAATTCATACAGAACTTAGTTTTCATAATTTAATTAATCAAAACATTGAGACCCTTCATTATTTATTATCTTATAGTTTTTATTGCAGTGCAAAAAGTTTAATTGTTTTACCATGCATACATCCCTTCATGCTGATATGGCAATAGAAAATAAACAAAAAACTAAAATTTAAACATCTTGAAGGGGTTTAAAGTTAGACGCTGTGCTATGCTGCCATCTGTTGGAAAGCTGCAGGACTCACAGTCAGCACTAAGACAGCTTGTGTTCCTCAGCAGACCTACTTCAATCGCATTTGCATTGATTTGTTCTTCATGGTTCAGTAAAACAGTGTTTTATAGCATTAGCTTGTGATCATCAATACTTGCAGCTCCTCACATTTAAATGAGATGTGGGCAAGTGGTTCATCTTAATATATTAATATACAGTATAACTGTCAAATGCATGAAAATTTGTCCACCCTAAAGAGCTGCCAACTTTATCAATTACCGTCTTTATCTCTCTTCATTATTGGAGTTTTATTTAGCCGTCGTAGCTTCATTCTACTTGTCAGCAAATCTTTCTAATTGAAAAACTAAGGCTGTTTTTCAAAACTAGCTGTAGATCAGCTTTTCAGTGTTATTTTGAAAGTTTGATTTCAATGTTTCTAACTCACCTAGATGGATGGATAGTGACCTTTTCTCTTTTTTTCCCCCCAGTTCTGCCTACCAGCAGCCAACCTCGTACCGGCCACGGCTGCTGCTGACGGGACCCCAGGGTGCTGGACAGAGCACACACCTGGCCCCTGCTGTGCTGCACCACCTGGAGAAGTTCACTGTGCACCGTCTCGACCTTCCCACGCTATACTCCGTCAGTGCCAAAACCCCGGAGGAATCCTGCGCTCAGGCAAGCTGAAACACACCATCATCACTTTTAAAGACTTCACACGTCCAGTGTGTGGTGCTGTGGGCTTGTAATATTATTGTTGTGCTTTAGATGTGTGATCATGTTAGTCAGCACACCCTATCTGCCTTATTTTTTTTTACACAAGAGTGAATGCAGTCATTTGTAACGTCCGATCTGTGTGTGTGTTTGTGTGTAGGTGTTTCGTGAGGCTCGGCGCTGTGTACCCAGCATCATCTACATGCCTCACATTGGTGACTGGTGGGAAGCCATCAGTGAGACTGTCAAGAGCAGCTTCCTCACGCTCCTGCAGGATGTACCCTCGTTCACACCACTCCTCATCCTCGCCACTGCGGAGACCGTCTACCAGCAGCTCCCTGATGAGGTGACCAATTTGTCCCCTGAACATACCCCTAACATTAAATGCACTTTTTTTTGCATAGCAGTTTATTTTACATACATTAATATATATGTCTTGTTGTGAAGAGACATTTCTTTTTTAAGGGTGAGGTGTAATTGTTTTTTGTTTTCGTTTTCATTTTTACTAGGGCTGTCAAACAATTGATCGCGATTAATCGCATACAAAATAAAAGTTTGAGTTTGCCTAATATGTGTGTGTACTGTATGTAATTATTATGTATATATAAATACACGCAAATTCATGTATATATTTCAGAGAAATATGTTATGTACTAAATATTTGTATTTATATATAATATAAATTCTATAAAAATGATAATAAATACATATACTTGTAAATATTTCTTAAATATATACATTAGTGTGTTTGTATTTATTTATACATCCTAATTACACAAAGGACACACACATATATTAGGCAAACTCAAACTTTTATTTTGTATGTGATTAATCGCGATTAATCGTTTGACGGCCCTAATTTTTACCCCTCTGAAAAAGTTGCATGGAAATTGTTGATGCTTGAATGCGTGCCACTTGCATTATGTGAAGGATAAAACAAAATGAATTCGATAAAAACAAGTTTAAATTAATTAAATAATTACATATTGAATTATAATTATAAAAAATAAAATATAGTGATTTAGTATTTTTAAAGCATTAATCATTAATCGTAATTTGAACGGAGTCGACTATACAGCTGTCTGTCACGCCACATCAGAAAGTGTCAAAACACCATTTATTGCTTGGATTTCCACATAAAATGCATTGAATTTGAACACTGAGGCTTTGTTTCTAAGGTTTAAGTTGAATTCTTTGCTGCTTTGTTTCTAATTTGTTTCTTTCTAGTCTGAAAGATTGATCTTCAAATTTAAATTTGCAGTAAATGATTTCTGGGATCAGGCTAAACGCCAAAACACACTTGTAGCCAATCATCAGCAAGGGGCGTGTCCACTCGTGATGGGGAGGTGCCTGTGGTGCATAGCATGTTTGTGAATTTGGAGGCGGAGCTATCAAGATAGGAGTGTGATCCTTTTGGGTGGGGGCGTGTTTGTTTTGGTGATTTCAGATATCAGCAGCTTTTCTTATATATGGCTTACTGCACCTTTAAGAGTCAGTATCGATTCATTAAAATGGTTTTATAAACTAGGTATATATACACTACCAGCCAAAAAAGCTTTTTTTAACAGTAAGATTTTTAATGTTTTTTAAAGAAGTGTTTTCTGCTCACCAAGCCTGCATTTATTTGATCCAAAATACAGCAAAAATAGCAACATTTTGAAATATTTTTAATATTTTAAATACTGTTTTCTATTTGAATATATTGTAAAATGCAATTTATTTCTGATTTCAAAGCTGAATTTTTAGCATCATTACTCCCATCACATGATCCTTCAGAAATCATTCTAATTTGTTGATTTGCAGCTCAAAAATATGTATTATTATTATTGAAAAATTATTATTATTATTATTATTATTATTATTATTATTATTATTATTATTATTATTATTATTATTATTATTAGTTGAAAACAGCCGAGTATAATTTTTATTTTTTTTTCAGGTTTCTTATCTCAAATACAAATCTTTTGTAACATTGTAAATGTCTTATCATTACTTTTGATTAATTTAAAGCATCCTTGCTAAATAAAAGTATTAATTTCTATCATTTTTGAAAAAAATTGCTTGACTGTTTTATATATATATCGATGATGATAATGATGATAATAATAATAATAATAATAATAATAATAAAAATGTTTCTTGAACGGCAAATGAGCATATTACAGTGATTTCTGAAGGATCATGTGACAAGACTGGAGTAATGATGCTGAAAATTTAGCTTTGCTCAGAGGAATAAATTACATTTTAAAATAGAATAGAAAACAGTTATTTTAAATAGTAAAAATATGCCACAATATCACTGATTTTGGATCAAATAAACACATAAATGCAGATGAGCAGTAGACACTTCTTAAAAAAATCTTACTGTTCAAAAGCTTTTATATATATATACTCTACATGTCAAAATGTTGTAATTTTGTTTTTTTTTTTATGCTCTCTCTTTCTCTCTCTCTCTCTTTCTCTCTCTCTCTCTCTCTCTCTCTCTCTCTATCTCTCTCTCTCGATATAGACGTATATAGGCTGATTTTCATACCATGCTCTAGGCCAAGGCCAAACCTTTTTTCTGTTAATTTTCTTTTCGACTTTTTGTCCCCCGTTCTCCTTTTTCTTCAAGGCCTGACCTGCACCCGTCATTCCCTTTCTATTCTTTTCTAGTCTTTTCTAAGCGCACCAGGGGCATTAAAATCAATTCTCAAAGACATGGCAGGAAGAGCATGTGAGAGAAGTCTTTAAAATAAAAGAGGGAGCGAGAGGGTGGAAGGAAGAGATAAGTAATGCAGTCTGAAGTCACACAACCAAAAAAAAAAAAAAAAGAAGCGCTCTCTCTCTCTTAATTATGCTGACGGGGAGTCACTCTGGCAGCGCTGCGGTTTCACCTCGCAATCCAGCATCAAGCGCCTGCAGCGGCTCATGCTGTGCGCCCCATGCATCCCAGGGTGCGTCGCTGGGCGTCTGGTGATTGGCTGGTGGCGAAGCCCTTGATCATAGCCCGTGCTGAAGAGACTGATGCCCACCAGGAGGGCACGAGAGTGTTTAGAATAAAAGCATTAATGTTATTGACAGGCCCGTCTCTCGCTCGCTCTCTTCCTGCAAGGTGTGTTCATTAAAGCCTGCCTCATTTCTCTGAGGGAAAGACACATGTTTAATTGAGAGTAGACGAGTATGGGTTGGTTATTTCGCCCTCTATGTTGTGCTGGGTTCTGTCACTTGTTTTTTTGTTTTCTCATGTGCTTTGAAAATTTGACTCGACTTTCAATGTTGAATGACCCCTTTGAAGACCCATGTGGTGTCTTGATGTTGAAATTCTACCTATATGACAGTGTTTGGATTATAAGTCTGCAGTCGCCAGAGATTTCACTAGGTTAGGTTTGATTTGCTTGACTTTTTTTGTATTTTATAGTGTCTTGACATGAGTCCTTGACGTATCCCTGAATAATGTGCAGAGACATGTATTAGATGCATTTAATAGTATAGTCCTTTTTATGTTGATTTTGCTAAAAAGTGACGAATGCTTAAAGGGATGAATAATATATTTGTAGGGTCCTATGATTTCTGCGGAATTGCGGAATCCAGTCATAAAAATGGAATTCATGGTATAACGTGGAATGTCACGGAATTTGCCAAAAATGAAATTAGAAAGAAGAAGAACAAAAAAAAAAACAACTGAATTTAGGAAAAAATAAAACAGATTTCATAGGGCCCTATTAAATTAAAAACATTATTTTTAGAGGAATATTTACTAGAAAGTTTATTTAAACTTGTGTTTTTAAATGTATTTAAAAATTATTTAAATACACAACACAGTATTTCTAAAAAAAAAATGAATTAAGTAGGGATGCATCAGATTTGATATCGGAATCGGCCGATAATGGCTTTAAATGTAAATATCGGCATCGGCCCGATATGAAAAATTATGCCGATATGTCTTGCCCGTAAGAGGAATATTTTAACACGTGTGTTCAGGGTGTGTTAGCGATTAGATCATGTCAGCAGTGTGGCTCATTCTTGAAGCGAAGTTTTGCCTGAATGGTGATTAGATTCACTGTTTTGGATCGCTGCATTTAAACTGCAAATGCACATACAGAATTCGATCATTTCCATGATTAAATCGTTAACTTTAATGCTGCAAAATGCATCTTGCAGTGGCATATAGTCACCGGCATGACAGGATGTGCTAGACCACTGAATGTGCCTTAAATGGTTTCATAGTGCTTGTTGTTGTATTTTGAAACAGTTGCAATGTTTGCAATTGACATGATCGGCATTTAACATAAAATGATCCCAAAAGTAATTACGGCGCGTGATCAGTGAATCACTTTCACCGGCGGAGCCAAGGCAAAACGCACTTGCTCACATGAAACATTTTTCCGTGAATATTAGGACGCACGTGAGGTACAAAGCCTTTTTATTTATTTATTTTTTTTTTTATAAAAGAAATGATTGGTTAGCAGGCAAATGTTACAGCGACCATGCTTTTGGATTCCGTTCAAGCCCATACATTTAAAGCAACACACGCCTATGCGTTCAGTTTTGCCAGTTGGTCACAAATTTCCACGAACTTAATATTTATGGTTTCTTCTTCTTCCTCACGGTCTCACCCTTTAATTTCGCAGGTTTATTTTCTTGTCATTCACTTTTAATTCATGTTTTCGTATCTCTTACTGTGGTAAACATGCGGGTGGGACGTAAAAGATTTTGTGGCAATGAATTAAGAATTCGCTCCCTCATTTTACAAATTAATAAATGAGTAAATCGTAGGAGCGAATTAACAAGTTGTAGGAATGAATTATATCTTGTTTGTGTCCCGCAGCCCTGTCTAAGCGCAGTGCAGCATATGAAACAATTATCTGGGGAAATTATAATTAAACATGATTTATTGACTAAATTTCTATTACTTTCCATGTTGAATGACTTTGTATTGCAGGGCTCTAGACTGTGACCAAAATAGTCGCATTTTAGATATTTTGAGAATGTGCGAATTAAAGTTTGGAGTGGTCGCATTTGTGGAAGTGCATGGCTTGCGCTGCTTCGAACGTCTGCTCCATACAGCGGGAGTTGCAGAGCCGTGGCACATTGTAGAAGGATTGAGATTTCACTGATCACACGAAGAGGTGCTTTCGGTGTGAGTGCTTCAGGTGTAGAGCCTGGTTTGTATTTGCTGGTTTGAAGGTGCGCCAGCACGCTGCAAAAATGATCAGAATATTGAGGAAAGGACAGCTGACTGAGGATTTGGTTTTCAAGTAAAGTAAAAGACAGCTTCTTAAACCAGAGAAGATGAACATGTTGGTATTCTTGTGCAAAAAAACATGCAAGCACTGTCACGGTCAGCCAGTTTAGTTTTAATTTTCTTTTTGTTTTCATTTTGAAAAGCTTGTTATCTTTGCTATTTACCTCACGTTACAGAGGCTTTCTTTTATTTTTTTAGTTTATTTGATTTCTCAGTGTTTGCTAAACGTTCTGTAATTAGTCGGTATATAATACAACATGCCCTGTATGCCATGTCTGGTTTAATTCATTTTTGTTAATAAATGTAATGTAAGCTAGTCTAAGTAGTCGTTGTAGCCTACTGTTTTATAGTTGTTGTTTTTTAATTAAGAATAACAATTAATCCATCTTTTGCTTTAGTCTTAAAAAGTGAAAGGTGTATAGATGTAAGCAAAACAGAAAGAATAAGAATGTAATATTCTTTAAAATCAGTTAATCAGAGAACATTTAATGAAACCATTGAAATGAAACCCAAAGAATAATGGTGAAAACAGAATTAGGTAAAAATAAAACTGAATGAGAAAAAAAAAAAATATTTCGTACAGCCTTAAAAATGTAAAATTTTAATAAATTGAGTCTAGAAAAATAAATATGGGGAAAAAAAAAACAATGAAATTTGGGGAAAAAAATTAAATCAAAAAGATTTCATATTGGTTATTTTTTTTTAACTTTAGTGTCAGTCAATATTGGATATACTGGCCAATATTGAATATTTAAGTCTGTTTTCCTCTATTTTTACATATTTACCTTACCTTTGCCATCATGTTATGCAATTTCTATTAAATTTCCATTTTTCATGCTGTGTGGTCTAAACTCACCTGTAAAATGACGTTTATATTAGTTTTCTTTATACTTTTAGTTGTTTTATTTTTCATTTTAGATAAAATAATTTTAGATAATTAATAATGATTAACTTAGGATTATTGGCCAGATGTATTTTAAATCATTTTAAATAGTTTCACCTCAGAAGGAACTTTCCTTTTTGGCTGACTTCATCTAGACTTAATCTAGACTTCATCTAACCAACACTATTTAGTGTTAACCAATAGTCCAGCAGCTATTTAGGTATCTCTTGCAAATCCTGTTTAAAAACATCCTTAAAGCATGTCCTTTGAAGTCTCAATAGAGCAGTATTCCTCCACTATCTTGCTCTGGCTCCATTGTGGTACAAACCACCCACTTTTCATGATCCAATCCATTTCTGTTGGACACTATCAAGTCCCGCCCAACATTTTCATTTGGCTGTTTATTTTTGTCCTTGTTTGAATCAGAAGTATGTCGTAGTATGGAAGCAAAATGGGTTGCGAATGCCATTTCATGTTGACTTCAACCCCGAGTTTTGACAACCACAGAAGATCTGAAGTGGCTTTGAATGGTGAAGTGGGCAAATACAGAGAATCGGGCGTTTGAATCCACAAAGCTTGTTCCCGCTTTGAAACGTACCCCAAGGCCCCTTCAGTGGAATCGTACCATCCTCACTGTGAATCGTACCACCCTTACCTTGGTGCGAGAGTTGTCTCTTCATCTGGGCAGGGGGTCCTGCGCTAAAGCCGCGATCAATACTGGAGCTTCACAGTAACAGCGCAAGAGCTCCTACGGTCAGATTCTCCCCTAGAATAAACCATCCTGGCCTCTCCCACTCATGAACACTTGAATCCAGGGCCTCTGAGATTTGGAGATGGAGAGCTTGTGTGTAGAATTCAGAAAGGATCAGGAAGTGTTTGGCCTTCACTGATGTCAGCAGGTAGTTATATAAAGTACCTGGTAGTCCTGCTTCAGAATAAGATGGATATGCACTTTCCTGTATTGATAAATAAACTTTAAAAGTAGCCCTTGGGGAAAAGTACAGGTGCTTAAAGGAGAAGTCCACTTCCAAAACAAAGATTCACATATAATGTACTCACCCCCTTGTCATCCAAGATGTTCATGTCTTTCTTTCTTCAGTCGTAAAGAAATTTTTTGAGGAAAACATTTCAGCATTTTTTTTCCATATAATGGACCGCTATGGTGCCCCGATTTTGAACTTCCAAAATTCAGTTTAAATGCGGCTTCAAACGATCCCAAATGCGGTTGTAAACAATCCCAGCCAAGAAAGAAGGGTCTTGTATAGCATAACGATCGGTTATACAATAATACAAAAATAATACAATTTATATATTTTTTAATGCCAAACGCTCATCTTGTCTTACTCTGAAGCTGCATTTAAACTGCCTTTTGGAAGTTCTAAATTGGGGCACCATAGCAGTCTATTATATGGAGAAAAATGCTGAAATGTTTTCCTCAAAAAACATAATTTCTTTACAACTGAAGAAAGAAAGACATGAACATCTTGGATGACAAGGGGTGAGTTGTTTTTTTTTTTTTTTTTTTTTTTTTTGGACATTGACTTTATTATTATTATAATAATAATAATAATAATAATAATAATAATAATAATAATAATACTTATTATTATTATTATTATTATTATTATTACTGCTACTACTAAATAAAAATTAATCAAAATAATGAATATTACAATTGTATTATTTCACTGTAAAAAAATCTATTATTTAATAATAATTTTAATTTACAGTACAAAGTAAAAGGTCAATACTGATATTTATGGCTTTAATTTCTTTTCTAAACGTTAAACCATTTTTTTAAAATGTAAATGAATAAAGATATTTTGTTAGTTTCTGCAAAATATTATCATGATTTGAGGAAAAAAATGAATTCTCTGAGCAAAAGTAATTGATTAATATTAATCAATTAATTTATTATTGATTAATTTTTAAATTAAAACTCCAGGTTTGCTGTGCATGTTTGTAGGGCTGTACAGTTTGGCATCAATTTTGTGATTTGTCAATTAAATTTTTTGGACAATTACTATTTATTTATTTATTTATTTATTTATTTATTTATTTATTTATTTATTGCTACTACTAATTAAAAATAAAAAATGTAAAATATTAAACAAAAAAAATAAATATTACAATTGTAATATATCACTGTGAAAAATCTTAATAATTTTAACTCACAGTACAAAGTAAAAAGTCAATACTGATATTTATGGCTTTAATTCATTTTCAAACGTTAAATCATTTTTTTAAATGTAAATAAAGATATTTTGTTAGTTTCAGGCAAAATAGCATGATTTGTAGGGGGAAAAAAGAATTCTCTAAGCTTAATTAATTAATTAATTACTTTTATTATTATTTCTGTTTCTACTTAATAAAAATAAAAAAGCAAAAAATAAAAATTACAATTTCACTGAGAGAAAAAAAAAAAAAAAGATTATTTAATAATAATTTTATTATTGAGTGATATTTATGGCTTTAAGTTAATTTTCAAATCTTAGACCAGTTTTTTTTTCCCCCCAATTGCTGAAAGCCATTAAAGCTTCTCTTTTGTTGACAACAGCTGGTTTATAAGTGCTTCTCATTACAAGTTTGGGAAGATTGTTGACGCGTGTTGTGTTTCCAAATGCGTGCCATAAGCATCCCAGACTAACAGCACATGCAGAGATGGAGTTCATGTGAACTGTGCCTTTGTGATTTGACAAAATAAAATCACAATATGGCTTGGTGTGATTATTTCGATTTATCGTGCAGCCCTGTATCAAAAGAAAAAGATGAAACATTAAAAGTGTACCTTTAAGTTTCAAAGTGGCATTAGCCGATCATAAATGTGTAGTTGATTCAGTGACTATTTTGATTCAGACCAGGTTGTTTTGCAAGTCAGTTCAACCAGTTCTTCAGAACAAACCAGATTTATTTTGGATTTGGCTTGCTTCTTTTTTTTTTTAGAATGCTTTTTTTGAAAACAAAAGTGCCTCACTCATTCTCTCTGTCCTTTTCTCATGCTAATTATACTTCTGTTAATTATAAAAATCAACATGCTGACAGATGTGGTTGCAATATTAAAAACCCAACATACCTTAGTGACAGTTTCTTGTTCCATACACCTCAAGTAGGTCTTAAGTGGGAAGATATTGAACCTACTTTGGTTGAAGATTTAAAAAGGTCCATTAGCCCGGAGCTTATCCGCATTAAGTGCAACACAAATATGCAAAGTAGAAGCTCGAGAACAGTTTGCACTGGCCTTCGGCTTCTGGCACGTTCAGCGAGACAGCTGTCCTCTCTGCGGCGCTGCACGTCAGGGGTGAGGCCTCCGATAAATTAAAAGAAACGGAACAAAGTAACCACTAAAAATCTCTCAACTCGTCCGTTCCCTCGCATTTCTTAAAGAGAAAGATGTAGAGCCAGATGCCAGTTCCGTCTGTAAACAGCATCTGCAGTGGGGGCAGGTGGTATAGATCACAGGAGGGAGGTACGTGCCCCTGTGATCGGGTGTGGGATGAGTTTTGGCTCATGCCGGAGCGTGTAGGAGGGATGCCAGCAGTCAGCTCCAGCAGTGTAAGGTTACACCTCCGTATGCACTTGTTAGTTCACTGTAACACCTTTAGGGTCTGCATTCAGCAGCCTGATGTCTTTTTTTTTCTGTCTGTGTAAATTTGTCTTTCAATGAATTAATCTTTGTCAATTTGGATAATGAGCAGTAATAAAACAAAGTAAATCTTTTCTGCTCATCAAGGCTGCGTTTATTTGATTAAAAATACAGAAAAACAGTAATATTGTGAAATATTATTGCAATTTATGGTGGTGGTTTTCTATTTTAATATACTTTGATTATATATAGATTAAAATCAATCAATAACTTTACCAAATCTGTCAATAACATTGGCTTTTAAAAAGTCACTTTCTAATATTCCACCTTAAAATACACACACAACTTAAAATACACACAAGTTTTTTTTTTTTTTTTTTTTTTTTTTTTTTTTTTTTTAAACTTGTCTAAAGTTAACTTGTATAAGTAACTAGTTTTTGTGTCGATTTCCCAAAGCGTGAATCTTCAGATGTTTCAAAGGAAAATCTACCAAAAAATGTTGTTTCAAACTTGATTTTCCTATAACTTTCTTCTTTGCAACACAAAAGAAGATATTGTGGAGTATGTTGACCCAAACATACTCCACAATATCTTCAAATTACATCGCATCCTATTAAGTTTAATTGTATGGACAAAGACATTTTTAAAATATGTTTTATCTCTTCCACAGAAGAAAGTAAGTCACACAGGTTTTTGTACAACAAGAGGGTGAATATTTAAAAACAGAATTTTTAATTTAAGTTTCATTTAGAAACTTTTTTTTCTGGAGCCTGCAAAATGGACACCAAATGGTTTAAAATAACTTTTTAAAATATATTTATTTATTTTTTTAGGAGAGCCTGCAAAATGGACACCAAATAGTTTAAAATATTTTTTTCAAATTTATTTTATTATTAATATTATTTTTTTTTTCCAGGAGAGCCTCCAAAATCAACATCAAATGGTTTGAAATAACTTTTAAAAAAGTATTTATATGGCAAAACTTCCTTTTACCTCTTAATTTTTTGTTCACATTAAACATCCTAAAAATGTCACTCTATGAAAGTAAATTTCACTGCATGTTTCCTTTTGATGTTGACTTTTTAAATTCAGATAACACACCAGTTAGCATATCCCAACTATATTATTCATCAGTTTTTTTTTTTATCTGTTTGTTGTTCATTTGAAGTAAAGATGAAACATGCGTCAATAAGAGAAAGACAGGAAGACACAAGAAATGTGTTTTTGATTTCCACATTTTCTCCGGATGTCTTGTTCTCTGGCGAGTTGAAAGGCTTATTTAGTCTCTCGGCTCTCTGCCTCTCAGAATCTGCATTAGTCTCGAAGGCTTCCATCAGCTCTGAGACAAATCATAAAATCACTACCTGGCTCTTTTTTTTTTTTTTTTTTGTGGGCTATTGCTCTGCTTCCCTTCATCTCGCCTCAGGAGTTTGGACCAAAGAAGCCTGAAAGCAACTTGAGTGGAAACAAATCCGCCAAGAGGCGACAAAGACGTAAAATAATGCAGTTGATGAGGTGGTGTTTGGATCTTCAACACCCGCTCATGCTTGGAAATTGAACTTAAAGTGCTTCTTTACAGATCCTCATTATAGAGAAAGCTCTCCTAGATCTGCCACCTTGTTGTAATATTTGGGGAGCCTTGGGGACTTTTTAAAGTGGCTTGGATAGGAGAGCTTTCAGATATTTAGGAGTCTTTAGCCTTTACCTGGATTCATTTGTCCTGATTGCAGCAGCCTTTGAAGAAACTCACATGAACTTGCAGTGAAGTTTTAACTGCTGATTCAGTAAAAAAAAAAAAAAAAGAAACCTCCCAGACTTCGGTAATTGGACTGGCACAGCACACTTTACCATGTGAAATTAGAGTTGAATATAGCAATATGAAACTGCTCATTAAAACACTCTCTTCAATGACACCTGCGACCATGTGCACCAGACACTGGTCATTATTTTCAGGTTTTCTCTTCGCGCACAATTCTTCGGCTGTCGGGAAGGATGCGTGCATCATCACATTTCTTTTCCATCCTTTCATTATGTTCCGTCAAATCACTCTTCATTAAAGCCTTTTGTTATCTTGCTCTTCTAATTGGCTGACTGACGGTAGCCATGATTTTGTCAAGACTAGGATGTGTTGCTGGATCACCATGTTTTTTTTGTTTTTTTTTTTTTGGTCCTAGACCTACATTTTAACACTGAACAGTAACTACCTCTAAAATTAGAGAAAATCACTGGCTGATTAAGAATGAAGTTGTAACCCTAATTTTATCGTTAACTAGCCAAAAATCAGAGGGAAATTGTGCATAAAGCATGTTTTCTATCTGAGTGTGTGTATACGTGTGTGTATGTGTGTATATGTATGTGTGTGTACATACACACACATTGTATATGAAGAGTTTGGTTCCAAAATGCTACAAATTCATTTTGAGTAAAAATGTGTTTTCTTTACCAAGAGAAAGTGGCAAGATGAAAACCACTATTTTCTGTTTCAAACTTTCACATAGCATCTTTAGGTTATAATAACATTAAAAATTCAAATCCAGATTTTGATTTTCAAACATTTATTATAAAAACAGATTTTTTTTTTTTCCACAAAGCACAATAAATCCATCAGGTCTCTACACTTACTTTTCTTTTTAGGAGCACTTGTGTTCCTAACTTAAAATATTTTAGGAGCACAGTCAAAATTTTAAGAGCACCTTCTAATTTAATAATCAAAAAATCTGATCAAAAATTAGCCGTCCCATTACGAGGTGATATTTGACATATTTGAAAAGTGAATTAGAGGGGATTTTGTTTTTACCTTTGTAATGGAATTTTTTAACATTATTAAAAGTATGTCATCTTTTATGTCAAATTTAAAAAAAAAAAAGAAAAAAAATTGATAAGCTTTTTAACATTTCTTATTAAAACAAAAGAATAAGAGTAAGTTGCCAATCAAATGAAATCAGTATTAAGAAAATTATTTTGTACTACAGAGGTGGCTCAGAAGAACACAAAAGTGGCTTGTAGGTGTATTTTTGTTTAATGAGGATCAGAGGTGGCATGCGTGCAATCAAATTCATAAATTCATGTTGAGATTAATGTTTTAAGTAGAAAATTTTGAATATAGAAATATTAAATGATTTAAATAACTGAAAAGAAGCTACTTTAAAAATTAAAAGCTAAAACTGCCAGTAGGTGGCAGTTTTAATTACTGAATCATATCATTCATTTGATTCGTTCGAACGGCTGATTCATTCAGAAATAAAGCAAGTGACTGTCTATCTTTTTAAAAACGCTCGTTCATTCATAAAGGAAACACAGCTGTTTGAATAGAGATGCGCAGCGGCTCAGTTGTGACTTTGTTTCGACGAAATAGAGCAAAATCAGCCAATAGTGTTATAGTCAGGCAATGTTAGTCACTTCTGCTTTTTGAACGAATCAGTTGAATGAATGACTCACTCATTAAGGAACTTAATGGTAGTTTAAGTATGTTTGAAGGTATGCATTTTCCGCCCAACATTTCTTATTTGTAGATTCATAAATGTATTTAAAATAGTGCTGTCAAATGATTAATCACATCCAAAATAAATGTTTTTGTTTACACAATATATGTATGTGTACTGTGTATATTTATGTATGTATAAAAACACACACATGCATTGATGTATTTAAGAAAATGTTATGTTTATATATTAAATATATTTATATATAATATTAATTATACGAATAAAAGTATATTCATATAAATACATGTAAATATTTTCAAAATATGTATTGTAT
Organism: Cirrhinus mrigala; assembly: GCA_036247105.1. Taxonomy (NCBI): domain Eukaryota; kingdom Metazoa; phylum Chordata; class Actinopteri; order Cypriniformes; family Cyprinidae; genus Cirrhinus; species Cirrhinus mrigala. Next base: position 29,751,154 of record CM070026.1, read on the forward strand.
GTGCGTGTATTTATGTATACATTATAAATATACACAGAATACATACATATATTATGTAAACAAAAACTTTTATTTTGGATTAATCGTGATTAATCATTTGACAGCACTAATTTAAAACATTAATCTCCTAACATTATTTATTACAGTTGTAATTTTGCAGTGTAAATTATTTAAACTGACTGGTAACAGCACTATTGAATTTACTAATAAATCGTAATAATTTGACATGAAAGGTGATGCATGCATTTAAAAAGTTTTGCAAAAATAGGCCTTTATAAAGGTAAATAAAAATATGCAGATTTATGTAAAAGCTGATAGAACACTGATAAAATTGCTTCAGAATAAATTGTTTACACCACCAAAAATCTCAGTGATGGTGGGACATTTCGCATGTAATATTGTCTCCTGAAATGAAAAGTTCACTGTATATCGTAGTAATAAATATAATTTAAATTAATGAATTGAAAAAATGTATCGTATAAACTGAACTTTTTCGGCAGACATTCATCTCTCACATTACTGACATGTTCACACATCACATCAGTTTGGTTTTCTTTCTGCTTTGGGTTTTACCCTATAAATACTGTATGTTTACCAACAAACTTTCTTTTCGAAGTTCAAGCTGAGCAGAACAATGCTTCATGCCGGGAGATATATTTTCGATAGTCAGAGCCCGTCATGCACTAAGCTTTCAGGGGAGAAACAAGAAAAAAAACACAATGTTACGCAAAAGAACAAAGAATGCTGTGGGAAAACCAAATCGACAGGGTTCAACACAAGTTTTAAATGAGTCTGTATGGAGCCTGGTTCACTTTTTGGTGAGATGTGTGATGCTTTTAACTGGAGTCCCAAAGATTTGATCCCTGCTGTTTGGCAGCATTTGAAGAGCAGTATGGGTGATTTTTGAGTGTGGTTTTCATGGCAGATGTTCTCACAGTTTGTGTATAAGTTAAATTCATGAGTCACTGTTTTGATGCTTAACTCAAAGCTGTGAAGGAGTCTATATATCTGTATATATACATATTGGTGCTGTCAAAATTAGCATATTAACGCAAGCTATTAATTTTTCCAGTTTAATGGCATTAAAAATATTTAATGCAGTTAATGCAGGGGCAGGGCTGGTTGGCCACTCGGCCACTTGTTGGTTGTTGTGTCGCCTGCTATTGATGTCATACATTCTTGATTTTTTCCAGTTTTATTTTGTATAAAACATGGAAACCCCAAAGATGCTTTAATATGTTATGCATCTTATTAGACAGGTGATGAATGCACAGAGTAGCATTATAACACTACCTTAACACACTCAAATGCATCTAATATGATAGAACGGCACTGTATATGTATGTATATATGTATATATGTGTGTGTGTGTGTATATATATGTATATATGCATGTATGTATGTGTGTGTATATATGTATCTATAGATATATATAAATAAATAAATATAAATTTTGTTGTTGAAAAACACATGCATGTTTTATGCAGTTTGCAGACCAAATTACAAGATGCTGTTTTGTTTATAAATAATGTTTTTTTTTTTTTTTTTTTTTTTTTTGTTTTGTTTTGTTTTTTACAGCTAAAATGCATCTTCAGCCGTTCATACGGAGAGGTGGTTTGTTTAAGCATGCCAGGAGAAGAAGCACGCAGGAAGTTTTTTTCAGACCTCATCCTGGTGCAGGCAGCCAAGGCGCCACCCCGCAGGAGGAAAACCAGTAAGTGTTTACCGTGGCTAATGCTCAAGTATAGATTTATCTTGTCTTGACCAGAGGTAGAACACCAGTTTTGAAGTTTTAACTCCTTTTTTCCTATTTAATTTTTTTTTTTAATATTTGTAAGACTGCTTTACCAACTTTCTCAATCTGTACAAGAGTAAATTGCAGCTGTAAGCAGCAATTATCTGGTCCAAGCAATGTGAGCATTGTTCATTGCATTGTATTGAAATCTGAGTCACACAGTAAATATGGTCAGATACCCTCAATGCATGGTGATGATATTTTAAAGTTTTGTTTCAGATTGCCTTGATTCCATATGACTCTGTATATAATAGAAATTCATAGAGAGCAGGCCAGAGATTTGCAAGTTATGGGAAAGTTACAAGAAAAACTTTACCATTTCACCCAAACGATTCCAGTGACTATCATAGACTCTCAGCAAGAAAAAGAAGAATGATAGAGGCTATGCACCCTTTGTGCTTGGGCACTAATGAGGCCATTAGCATGAAAAAGGCATATGTTAAAGTGCCTTATGTCTCTACCTTTAGTCTGTTTAGGGTGTCAGACGGTATGGTCTGACTAGATGCTGATGTCATTTATTACCATTGTGACTTTCACATTCCTCACACTGTCCCTCACTTCTTGTTTGGTTCGGATTCTTAAAGGGATAGTTCAACCAAAAGTGAAAAATCATTTACTGAAAAATCATTAATGTCATTCCAAAAGCGTGTGAATTTCTTTCTTCTGCTGAACACAATAGAAGATACTTTGAAGAAAGTCAGTGAGGTCCAAAAAAACATTCATTAGCTTTCATGTTTCAAGTTTCATGCACCCAAATAATTAGTTATTGATGGCTCAATTGAATTGAAACTATTTTTTGCAAACACCTCAATTAGTTAGATTTAGATTACATTTTGATTGGATTGAAAGGGGTGTAGACCTGAAATAACCCTAAAATCTAAAACTTTTAAAAATTAATTTGGTTAATTGAAATGTAGCTGCCTTAAAATGTATTGTTAATATTATATGAAAAACTAAAAAAAACTTACTTTAAATAAAAATAAGTTGAAGTACATTTTTTTTTTATTATTTATAGTTTTTCTTTTTAAACTTTTTTTTTTTTTTTAATTTTAACATTATACATTAATGCAGCTTGATTTCAATGAACTTAAAGGAGAAGTCCACTTCCAAAACAAAGATTCACATATGATGTACTCACCACCTTGTCATCCAAGATGTTCATATCTTTTTTTTTTCTCCAGTCGTAAAGAAGTTATGTTTTTTTGAGGAAAACATTTCAGAATTTTTTTCCATATAATGAACTGATATGATGCCCCGATTTTGAACTTCCAAAATGTAGTTTAAATGTGGCTTCAAACGATCCCAGAAGCGGTTGTAAACGATCTTAGCCAAGACAGAACGGTCTTATCTAGCATACTGATTGGTTATTTTCATAAAAATAATACAATTGAAATAATTTTTAATTATTTTCAATTTTAACACTCGTCTTGTCTTACTCTGCCTGGACTGTTTTTTTTTTTTTGTTTGTTTTTTTTTTTTTTTTCTCCCTTTCCGGTTCTTGACAGTTAGGGTATGTTGAAAAACTCCAATCTCATGTTCTCCCTCAACTTCAAAATCGTCCTATATCGCTGTTTTACCTTTTTTGTTAAGGGTGTTTGATCTTCTTTCCATGTTCACTTTGCAAAGACTGGGTGAGATTAAAAAGTATTTAAATTGAATTTTTTGTTTTTATGAAAATAACCAATTGTTTCACTAGATAAGATCCTTCTTCTTCGGCTGGGATCGTTTGCAACCGCATTTGAGATCGTTTGAAGCCACATTTTAACTGCATTTTTGAAGTTCAAAATCGGGGCACCATAGCAGTCCATTACATGGAGAAAAATACTGAAATGTTTTCCTCAAAAAACTTTTTTTTTTTTCCCTCAAATTTTTTTTTATATGACTAAAGAAAAAAAGACATGAACATCTTGGATGACAAGAGGGGTACATTATATGTAAATCTATGCTTTGGAAGTGGACTTCTCCTTTAAAAAAATTTTAACTCTAAGTTGAAGTATTGAAATTTTTTTATTTAAAGTTTAATTTTCTTTCTTTCATTCTTTTAAGTTTTTCATCTAATATTAATATTATACCTAAAAACAAACTACTAAACTAAACTTAAAAAAAACCCTTAATTTTATAATCTAAATGTTATAATTTAAAGTTTATATAATCTAATATTAAATATTATACTTTAATGCAGCTTAATTTCAGTTAACTTTAAAAAATGAAAACTCCAAAAATGAAATAAAGCTATATATAACAAAATCACTAAAATGTAAACTAAAATTAATAATGAAAATATGTAATTAAAAACTAATTTAAAATATTGCTGTTACGGTTAACATCAATAAATGAAATGATCACCTTTTGTGCCCCACAAAAGAAAGCCATACAGTTTTGGAACGACATGACTGTGAGTAAATTCATTTTCAGGCGTCGATAATTACCACTGCCGTCACTGAATTAACTTCTCTCATTGCAATTACTTCCACCACCGCTGCTGCTCATCCAGAATTGCTACTTCTGCTTATGCATAAATTGGGCGTCCTGGGTGTTCCTGATGTTCTCTTTTGGATATCTTCTCCTTGTGGTCGATTGCCATGCTCGTCGGCTCTCTCACAGCTGGAGCCATTATAGCAGAGAATGGCTTTCAAGTGGAAATGCAAGCATCATGACCCATTGATGCAGAGCAGGGGTCCTCCCGTGGGCCGACCACGGGCGGCTCTGAATAAAACACAAACCCTACTTCCTTTGGCAGCGTAGCATCTGCGGTGGGAGAAAGGGGCTCTATTAAACACCGGGCCTTAACCATTAGCTATAATTACGCTCACAGTTAGCATGACTGCCCACTAGCTGCTGCCACAATGCAAATTGCTGAGGCTGGTGGCTCGACGACTGCCAGGCACTCTGCCTAGATCTTTGGATTATCGCGAGGTCCTCTGCCTGTTTGTCGAGAAGATTTTTCTTCTGTCAGCAAGATTTTCTTACAAGGCAGTGGCACATTAGCGCTTGGTGTGTTTGGTCATTTCTGGCAGTCTGTTTTTGGTTCATTGTATAGATGCAGCCCTGAATTACTGCAGCTGTCAGGTTGTTTGTTTGGAGCTCTTCAGAAATCAATAATACTTTGCGGCCCACGCTGTGGTGGGAAGTGTTTCTCGACTTCATCCATATAATGCAGGGTGTTTATAATTCCTCTAGCTGCTCTGGCACAGTTTCAGTGTCATCTGACTCTTCCAGTTGTTTCAAACCATTTCCTCAGCATTTCAGCTGGTATTACGCTTAGGTTTGGAGATAAAAAAAACGGTTAAATTTCTAGACAAAATACTGGAATAAGGTTTTTTTTTTTTTTTTTTTTTCCCCCCTCCCGTTAACGGTTCTTCAATGTCTGCATTCTTTTGCCATTGCGAAAAACACATTCTGATGTTTCCTGCATAATATATAATACGCTACTGTCCAAAAGTTTAGGATCAGTAAGATTTTTATTTTTAAGAAAAGAAATCAATACTTTTATTTACATTACATTGATCAAAAGTGGCAGAAAAGACATTTATAATGTTACAAACGATTTGTATTCCAAATAAATGCTGTTTTTTTTTTTTAAACTTTCCATTTATCAGGGAATCTTAAAAAAAATAATGTATTAGTTTCCACAAAAATAACTGTTTTTAACATTAAAATAGTAAATAAATAAATAAATAAAATAGTTATTTAAAGGTTATTTAGAAGTTGTTTAGAAATGTTTTTAGGAGTCTAATTTGTACTTATGAATTTAAATAATTTAATAAATATATTTAGTTAAATATTGATCTTTATTATTGATATTTCTTGCAAAAAATCATGACTCTTTTTTTTAAACTGCAGATGCATTGAATTCTTATCTGTCTTCAGTGTAGGAACATGTCTTGATTAATTTTGATTAGATTTTTTTTTTTGAATTGTTATTGAACTTTCTATTCTTCAAAGATTTCTGGAAAAAAAAAAGTATTAGTTTTCACAAAAATATTGAGCAGCGCAACTGTTTTCCACAAAAGATAAAAAAAAAAATAAAATAAATAAATAAATATATATATATATATATATATATATATATATATATATATATATATGTACACACACTTGTACATACATACTATAAATGTATATGTGTATGTATATGTAATTTATGTAATATTTTAATGGCATTTTACTTGTAAAAATAATTTAGTAAAAAATCATGACGACTTTAACAGCAGATGAACAGCAGGGGGGTGGGGGGGATGCATGAATATTGAAAAATATTCAAAAGGCAACATGCAGATGTTTTTTAATTATAAATCAGACAAAGTGATTCCTTACTTGCTCCTTTAGAAGTACTAAAAAAATCATTAAATCAGAACTGTCAGATTCCTCATGATTGTAGTTAAGCTGTACTGAGGGTTTGTGTCTGTATTCGTGTTTCCAGTGTGTGCTCTGGAGGTGCTGACCCTCGCTGAAGACCCCGGCCCTCGGCAGCTCTCGCCGGAGGAGCAGCGGCGACTGGAGGAGCAGGAGGAGAACACCTTGCGCGAGCTCCGCCTCTTTCTCAGGGACGTCACTAAGCGGCTCGCCACCGACAAGCGCTTCCAGATCTTCAGCAAACCCGTGGACATTGAGGAGGTGGGCTGTTACCGCACGTCAGCCGCTGTATGATTAATGCCTTTAGGGTCTGTACTCTATTCAATATTACCATCTAATTAGCGGCACCTATGGTTTATTAGCAACCCCCAGACCAAACAAATCAAATGATTGTCATTATACGACAGCTTGCGGGCAGGATCGTTACCTGAATCAGTAAATTTGAGAAGGCAATTAAAAAGTTCATCAATATAAGAAGCAAACAAGGAGGATGGTGAGTCTGTGAATACAGAATGCGGCACATTTTTGCACTGGTGTCCTAAAGCTTTTTAAGTTCACCCTCCATATAATGATTCAAGAACATGCCGCATGGATAACTAATTCAAACTGTTTTGCAGAAATGTCATCGAAATTGTTACAATGCATAAAATCTTATCATTAAGCAGAATTTGTCCTAAATTTTGTGTATGTGTGTATATATATTTTTAGGGGTTTAAGCATGTAGCGCTGAAACCCTATTGTAATTGTTAGAATGGTCATGGATCACAGTCTTCACGCAAAACTGATCATGCAGACCAAACCATAAGTCGTAGAGACTTGAAACTTGGAGGGATGATAAAACTCACACCCCCTACAAATTGACCAAGGCTCACCCCAATTGGCCTGATGGGGGCGCTACAGCGATCAAAAGTACGAAATCGCTCATAACTCCTAAACCGTCAGTCGCAGGCTCAAGTGTCTTATATCATTGGAATCGTTGGAATCGTTGGAATCCATGATTCAATCAGGAGCCAGGCAAAATTTTTGGTTATTTTGCATTTTTTGAAAAGCCTACTTTTGTAAAGTAGTCCTAGGTTTTTCGCCCAATCAGAACCAACCAGTGCAGAAAGATTCTCTGGAGAGAGAGTGAATGTCTATAATTATCAAAAAAAGTTTAACTTTCGACTTTGGCTGGGCCACTTTAAGTAAAATGCCTGTAATTCCTGAACGGAATTGGATATCTTCGCCAAACTTAAAACCCTTTTGTAAGAGCTCAATCAATGGTCACAGGAACGAAATAGTGGAGCTTGGCCCCTATAAGAGATAAGAGAGAAAAAACTAAAATGGCTATAACTACGCAAATATTTGTCCTATCAACATAAAAGTTGGTGTGCCAGTCTTGGTCCAAAGTGCTACAAGTGTCTACGAGGAGATTTGCGTATCTCAAAAACATGGCCGCCATTGACCAACGAAGTTTGAGTATCTGTTAGACAAGGTTAACGGAGGCCGATCGGACAAGACTTGGTGGGCCTGTTCAACTCATGGCCCCAAAGGTCTGAGAAAAATTAGAATAAAAAATTGGCCATTTCGCTTTTTTCAAGGGCGCAAACAATTTTACGTAGCATGATATTTGTATTATACAATACAACTCCTCATTCTGGACAACTTTGCCTCTAGAACCACTGCTGTCAATCAAATCATTTGTTAAATGACTGAGATGATGTAAAAATCTACTTTTGCAAACTAGTCCTAGGTTTTTCGCTCAATCTGGAAAAAAAAACACTACAGTACAATTCTCTGGACTCTCTAGGTCAATAATTATCAAAAAATGTTGAAATTTACCCTTTGGGAAGCTATAACTGGCTTTAAAATCCTATAAAGCCTGTAAAGAAAAACTTGAAACTTCATGAAACCTGCTGAGCACATGAGACGGGTGATTCTAAACAAGCATGCAAAGTTTTAAGGGGATCAGATCACAGCTGACGCTTTAACAGTCATAAACGTTAAAAAACAACACATTTCTATGGTAAATTACCTGGATTTGCCAAAAATGCTTTTTTAGTCGATTTACATTGATACACCCTTGCTAAATAATATGTAATGTCTATTCCTTATATGCTTAAATGCCTTAAGCACTTGAACCCCGATAATCGCTACTTGCAGCTATATTTATTTTATTATAATTGTTTAATACCAATCTAAAGTTTGGGAATTTTTTGAAAGTCTTTTTTGAAAGTCTGCTCAGGAATGCTGAATTTATTTGATAACTACTTTTTTTTTTTTTTTTTTTTTTTACAAACAAACAAAAAAAAAGATATAAATCAATCAATCAATCAGTCAACAAATAAATGTGTATTGTTGTGTATTTTTCTCTGATTTAGGTTTCAGACTACCTCGAGGTTATCAAACAGCCTATGGACCTGTCCACCATCATGATGAAGATCGACACTCACAAATACACAGTCGCCAAGGATTTTCTGGTGGACATTGACCTTATTTGCAGCAATGCGTTAGAGTACAATCCAGACAAAGACCCAGGAGGTAAATACCCTACACAAAACAGATGGATAAATAACATAACTTATGCGGTATTCACACTGACAGCAGTACACAGCAGCAGAAGTCATACATTTTTCAGTGATCATTGGTGCAGAGTTTAGCAGAATATTTAGGCCATGTGATATCTTACCTTGTAAGTATCAGTATCGGGCCAGAGACTGAGCTCCTGTACTCGTACTCATTAAAATGCCCCGATGTCAAATACCGATACCACACATCATGTGACAAGTGCCGTATTCATACAAAGAAACAGACAACAGACAGCAGAATGGAGTTATTAGAGATTAAGGATGTCTACGAAATATGCAATTAATATAATGTTAAACATTCAGTATTAACGCCTGTATAGCTGATGCGTGCGAGGTGATAAGCAAAGCACGCAGAGTGCATTGAGCGCGTGGTGGTGCAGATGTGCGGGCTTGTCGAGTGAATATCCCTTTCTCACAGACATCAATGGAAAGTTTGTAGTTCGTTCGGATGTGTCAAAAACAAGTAAAACAAAGCACAAGTTACTTAACGGTAGGGGGCGAGAGAGAGCAGAGCACACTTCTGTTGCGTGATCTTAATTGATGTTCGTTCACTTAGCACATGCATTGTTTGGATTCAAACTAAATCGTAAATATAAAACATTTTTTGGTGGGCATTCATTATAAACATTTATTTTCAAGCTTTAGCATACACGACTTTATGGCGAAAGTGAAATTAGCAGGCTGTGTGAAAACGCAACTTATATTTCTGAAAATATCACAGATTTATAACGAGTGGTTCCCTGCATTATTACAGCAAAACACGTGATTACCGTTTACTTATTTATTGATTACATGGGCATAAAGGGAAATCAATTTTTGACATTCAAGTAGTGTTTTTACTAGTTCACCAATTGGTGCAGAACTAGTAGGTTAGTTGCACTTGTCCCTAGTACTTAGTTTAGAGTTTCCGAAATGTTAATACCGACCAAAAAACAGCAGCAGCAGCAACCGCTGTACTTGAAGCATGGAGGACATTAAATCAATGATTAATCAGACAGACTTGTCAGTCCTTCACTGTAAGATATGAGAATTTGAGGACAATAAATGCAGCTAGATATTAACCCATTGACCTTTCCTTATTCAAAAGGCACAGGAAATCATTGTCGCTGATCTCTCCACAGAGGAAAAATGGCACTATAATGAGCAGTCTCCATAAAACCCATTCATCGCTTTAATGGACTTCTTGCTATTCTCTGGCCATACGGTCGGTCAGCTGGGACACTTTGCAGTGTAGAAAATTGTCAGATATTTATTGGTGTTTATGGATGTCCCGTATATGTACATAGTACGCTGAATATAAACTAAACCGGAATCAAATGAGCCATGGAAGCAGAGCCTGAAATGCTAAGGTGAATTTATCTAAGTTGACGTTGGGTTTTCCAGCAAAAGCGTGGAGGTGAATGTGCGACATTTATTTGCCCCTGTAATTTTGCCCTTTTTTTACACCCTGACAGCATGAGAAACACCATCTAATGAGGGAAAGAGCCCTTCAGATGTGAAAGGCAAACCTTGTATGACCCAAATGTGATAGCATGCATTATTTAAACCGAGAGGAACATATTCATATTAAAAACCTGTGCAAACAGTCATGTGATTTTTTTTTTTTTTTTTTTTTTTTTTCTTTTTTCCCATTGTGAGGGAAGTGAGATAAGACAACCACATATTATATTATTTGAAGTCACCTAGCTGGCTACCTCTGAACAACACTTAAGATTTTTTTTTTTTTGTCAGGACTTAACTCCCAGTCGTCTGGATTAATTGGTCAGCCAGTGAAGGTTGTTGGGTAAATGCAGTCGGTGCCTATGAATAAATCATAGTAGCCCATTTGCTTGGAGAACGTGGGTCATTTGTTTAAATGCAGCGTCCACAGAGGAGCCACTGAAAAAACGAGACAAAACGCAATTAGCTACTTTAATAAGGAAACAGAAAGAGGCTTCTGGTCCATTTAGAGCAGGGGAGTATGGGATTTAGAAGCTGTCAAAATTCCATTTGTTAAGCATTACTCTTACAAGTGAAGCATGAACATTGCACTTAAAATCTAAGGTGTCCTTTCCCTCGTTATAGAGGTAATAATTTTGTTCATTCGCTGTTGTTGTTGTTGTTGTTGTTGTTGTTGTTGTTGTTTTTTGTTTTTTGTAAGTTTCACTTCTGTCCTTGAAGTGCAGTGCGGATCCAAGTAGAGTACGGAAACCTCCCATCTTTCTAGAGAGAGTCTGTTTCAAAGTCAGATTCCTAGAAATTGTTCACTTTAAAAAAAGTACCCCAGCTGAGGTTTCAAAATCACATCTTAGTATGCAAGTTTTAAGGTTCTTCTAATTCAAATGATTTAATTCAGAGCTGCCTAATCCTGCCCCTGGACATCAGCCTCCCTGCTGAGTTTCCTTCCAGCTCTGTTCTAAACCAACTGCTTCAACTTTTAAGTCTGCATCCCAATTCACATAGTTCATACTGAAATTATGTTCTTCGCTGGGGGTGGGGAACTATGTATTTCTGCAAATTTTGTAAAACACTGAATGTAAGTGTGTGTGTGTGTGTTTGTATGTATATGTGTGTATACATGCATACTCTCTCTCTCTTTATATATATATATATATATATATATATATATATATATATATATATATATATATATATATATATATATATATATATATATATATATATATATATATATATATATAGAGAGAGAGAGAGAGAGAGTGCTTCTAGAACAATCACGTATTATAATCACATATAATTACAATGTTACAAATACATGTAGTTAGTTAAAACCTCCTAAACCCCCTCAAAAATTGTTACTTAAAATAAAATCTGTTTTAAATGTATTTTATTTCAGCTAGTTGCATCAGCTGGTGCATTTCTCATTTCCATTTTTCTCATTTTTCTCATTTTCATGATGTACTAAACAACTAAACCTAAAACCAAAAGAAAAATTAATAACACTTATATAGACTTGTAAAAAAATAAATAAATAAATAAAAGGAGAGAGAAAACACACAACAAATATATGAATAAAAATATCAACAAAAACTCTAGTAACACCTCCCGAATTATACTAAAATGTGGGAGTATTAAAATATAGAGAATTTAATCAATTACCATTGTTTTGCATTAGTAGGTGAAGTTACTAATAATATTACATGTTCATTTCTTGTTTATTTCATGTTTATACAGATTTGACAGTAAAGCACTAAGCTTGATTTGGGAAATATACAAAATGTACTTTTATTAACAATAGTAATGTCCAATTTTTATATAGAATATGCATATATTCTACTTTTATTAAATTAACCATTATTATTCTATAGTATTATATGAAACTGACCAACAACTTTAGTGATTATGATCAACAACTTCAGTGATCGTGTAATTTAGTCACAAATTGAAGAAAATCATATTTTATTTTAGCTCGTTGCGTCAGCTGGTGCATTCCTTTATTCATTTTTCTCATTTTTATTATTGTACTAAAACACCAAAATAAAAATAACACCACAACAAATATATTAGTCACTAAAATTAAAAGTATAAAGATAATACTAAAAATAGAAACTAATTCAAGATGTTAACAAAAACTATATTCATGCTGAATTATACTAAAATAACACATTTATATTGATTTTAGATTTGGTAGAGCTGGGGTGGTGTGTGGGAGTATTACAAATATAATTAGTTTAATCATAAAATTACTGTTGTTTGCATAAATAGGTGCAGTTACTAATAATATTGCATGTTCATTTCATGTTTATACAGATTTGACAGTTAAGCACTAAGCTTGAGCTAGGAAGCATACAAAATTTACTTGTTTTAACACGTGCAAAGTCTAATTTTTGTGTAGAAAATTTATATATTCTGTTCTTATTAAATGTACTATTATTCTTCTGTAGTATTATATGGAACTGATCAACAACTTAAGTGATTATAATCAACAACTTCAATTATTTAGTCGCAAATTGAAGAAAAAATTTCAGCTAGTTGCATCATTTTTCTCATTTTTTCATAATGTACTAAAACAACTACAACTAAAACCAATATAAAAATGAATAATTATATAGACATTAAAAAAAAAAGAGAGAGGGAAAAACCCACAACAAATATATTACCATTTGGTCGCAGTCTGGAACCTTATACCCCATTTACAGAACTGGTGCTACAACGATCAAATTCAAAATCAATTTTACATGTAAGATTACTTGGTGCCACTTGCTGAATTAAAAATGCAGTGCAATGAGGTCATGTGACAGCAGTGTAAGTGCTGCTTCATCATTAATCTGATGTATTCAATATAATATTGTTTTTTTTTTTTTACATAGTTGACAATATATGGTATATACTGTGCAAGACTCAATTAAGTAAATTGGTATTCCAATCCAAACATAGCCTAAATTCAGTGGGAAGGTAGATTTGGACTGAGGACCACTGATTTAATTTCTCTTGGGTCCATTTGTCCATTTGTCAATTTTGGCACCAGCAGCCCGACATCTTTGGGGTAGGGCTTTGAAAGTCAAAATGAGTGTATTTACACTCTCTTCCTCTCAGCCTGCCATTATATCCTTGACTGGAGTAAAGAGTGTCCTCTCACTCGCTCTAGATGGCTTAATTAGGCCCATCTTCCAATTAAAAGGCAAACTTTGCCAGATCCTGACCTCCAGCCTGTCCTGGAGTAATGAGGACTACCCAGTAACGTGCTCTCTTTCCTCACTTACTTACACACACACACATTTTCCTCCCTACGTGTTTAAAAGCTGCTTGATTTAACGATAGAGAGAGAGAGAGAGAGAGAGAGAGAGAGAAAATAAGGCTAGAATACAAATGGTAGCTCAGAGAACGTTGAGAAAACACAGTAATCCCTGTTCTCACACCAGTGTTTTTGTAAACAGAGACGCTTTGATTGACTGCCTGTGGAGCGCTTCAGAAGTGTGTTCAGATATTCAAATAAAATAAAAAACTATGCTTAAGTTTCCCAAGTGAATCTCAATCGATTACAGTGAGCTGTTGCTTGATTTACAGCACCAAATTTGATTTATTTTGACTTGTTGTGTCTCTTTTCTTGTTGTTCTTCATTCCATAATCTTCATTTATTTTTATTAACTTTTTATTTTTTATTCAATTATTTATTTGTTTGGTTGTTTTTTTTTTTTTTTTTAATTGTTCTCTATAATTTTGGTATTCAGGTTGCCATTCAGGTTCAGCATGTACAATAATTTCTTCGTTCCTGTGGGTGGTTGCTGACAGTGTTGGGGGTAATGCATTACAAGTAATGCAAGTTATGTAATCGGATTACTTATTTCTAAGTAACTTATGAAGTAATGCATTACTTTTAAATTTACAAGAAATTATCCGATTTCAGTTTCCATTAATAATGCAATCACAATTATTCTTTTCTATAAATATACTTTAAAACAACAATTATTCAAATTTGTGACCCTGGACCACAAAACTAGTTTTAAGTAGCATAGGTATATTTGTAACAATAGTGAACAATGCATTGTATGGGTCAAAATTATGGCAAAAATCATTAGGATATTAAGTAAAGATCATGCTCCATGAAGATATTTTGTACATTTCCTACCATAAATATATCAAAACTAAATTTTTGATTAGCAGTATGCATTGCTAAGAACTTCATTTGGACAACTTTAAAGGTGGGTTTCTCAATATTTGGATTTTTTTTTTTTTTTGAAAATCAGATTCCAGATTTTCAAATAGTTGTATCTCGGCCAAATATTGTCCTATCCTAATCATATATCTATATAAAGCTTGTTTATTCAGCTTTCATGTGATGTATAAATCTCTTATGACTGGTTTTGTGGTCCTGGGTCACATTTGGAATAATTATGAAACTTATTTAATGGGTCTGTTCAAGTTTAATAGTGTTGTAATTGTCATGTTTCACAGTTAGCTAATTGCAGCAGCTGTGATTGTGATCTTGATTATTTTTCCATTTAATTGCTGCACTAATAACCAGAAACCTTACTGTCAGTCTTCAAGAACCTGGCACTTTCATCATCCGCCCAAATGAATTTTTCATCGACTGTGGCCTAACGCTCTTCCGTTGTGCTTCCTCGCAGATAAAATCATCCGCCACAGGGCCTGCAGTCTGAAGGATACTGCACATGCCATGATCGCCTCTGAACTGGACCCTGAGTTCGACCGCATGTGCGAGGAGATCAAGGAGTCCCGCAGGAAGAGAGGTGACACAGCACTTCAAGCTTTCCTTAGCCCAGGGTTTCACTGAGCTAGCCTAGGCATCAGAAAACTGTCACATACCAGTCCTCTTGCTCAAAACACATGTGAATACTTGCAGTTGATTACGATTCTTAATACTCCCGTTTCAGACCACTTAGAATCCATCTTATTTTTCCCATAAGAGCAAGCATGGCCTTTTGTTAATTTTAAGGGTCAGGCATCCGGTCTCATCTGCGTCCAGCTATTTTTAGCTGTATGTAACAGGGCTCTACGCTTCTTTACTTATTTAACTTAAAAAAATTTTAGGAGCACTGTCAGTTACCAATCAAATGAAATCAGTATTAACAAAATCCATTTGTACTACAGATGTGGCACAGAAGAACACAAAAGTGGCTTGTAGGTATATTTTTATATGTTTAATGAGACTCAGAGGTGACATGAGTTCAGTCGAATTCAGAAATTCATGTTGAGATTAATGTTTTAAATATAACATTTAGAACATAGAAATATTAAATGATTTAAGTAACTGAAAAGATACTTTAAAAATGAAACTAAAACTGCCAGTAGGTGGCGGTAAGTCACTGATTTAATCATTCATTCATTTGATTCGTTTGAACGGCTGATTCATTCAGAGATAAAGCAAGTGAATGTCTTTATGAATGGGAAATTGAATCACTGACTCACTAGATTCATTTAAAAACTCATTAAAAAGAGCATTTATTCAAAATTTTATTCTTTCTTTTTTTGAAAGAAATTAATACTTTTATTCAGGAAGGATGTGTTAAATTTCTTTAGGAATGGTAAATTGAATCATCGACTCACTAGATTCGTTTAAAAATGCGCGTTCAGTCATAAACGAAACACCGCTGTGTTTAAATGGAGATTCGCAGCGGCTCAGTTGTGACTTGTTTTAAACAATTTGTGACGACAAAACGGCAAAATCAGGCCACAGTGTTATAGTCAGACAATGTAAGTCACTTAATATTAAGTTCTTGTTTATTTAACTGTTGTATTAAATCAATATCTCATTTACAAACTCCCTTAAAATCATTCAAATCTGTCACTCATAGTTCATCGCGATCTCACAAAATTCCATTATAATCAATAAAGCTCTCAACTCTGCACATTGCATCTCTTATTTACACTCTCTCTACACTTTGTTTATGAAAGTATTCGTGAGATATGTCTATGATACATTGCTCAACATTGTAGAAACCTTTGAAGCTCCCCTCAGCGCAGACACAAACATGCTGATCGGGTCAGTCGCACATGGGGCTCCTAAATATTTTTTCAGAGTCGCACGCAGTAGTTTTCAGACGCAAAGGGTTTACATAGGTAACCAAATTTGAAATTATTTCTAGATGGCTTGTATGTATATAAATATAAATGAAGTGTAATAAATAAATAAATACATTTATTGTCTGTTTAGAAATATTTCTATACATTATTTATTTCTATTGTTTATTATATGCATGCGCAAAAAATAAATAAATTGATACAAATAATTTAGCATTCTTTAAGAGACTGAAAGGTATCATCACGAATAGTATGCAAATATGGATTCAGCCCTAGATTTTAGTGTGCATGTCAGGACCTTGTTTAACACCCATCAGTACTACCATTAGTATTAAGGGTTTAATCCTCAGAGGCACACATAATGTTTCACAGTTCACTTTTAAAGGAAAAAAAAAAAATAAAAATTTCCAGGCAAAAAAGATCAGTTCACATTAAAGGCTGTTGTTGAAGTCTTGGCGACCAGCGCCTCCACCACCCTTTAATCACCAGGGGGCTTTTCTCTCAGAATGATTTACTTCGGATTCCTGTAATTCGTTCATTTTGTGTCTGCTGTAACGAAAATCTCGCACGGCCCCCTTCTGGGCCGCCCCTCGGTTCCTTTTCATTTTGCGCTGGTTCAGTTGAACGAATACGGTGGGGTAAAAAATGACCTGCTCTAGAGAAGTGCTGTTGAATATTTTATATGGTGCAGTGGAGAAGTTATGGCTATCGGTATTGTGGTGTGTAAGTTTGAAACGGGGCTGGATCTGAATTAAAGACCACCATGAAATGGCGTGATGAGGACTTTTTTTTTTTTTTTTCTTTTTCTTGCTGTGTTGATGAATTTCTTAAAACAGGAAATTAAAGTTGGACTTGTCCCTTTTTAGTTTCATTCTCTTTCATTCTATTTTTTTTTTTTTTTTTTTTTTTATATCAGTTTTTGAATAATAAGCATGATTTACTACTAAATATTGCTAGTTGGACTAATAGGGCGGGGCTTTATCACTCTAGTCTGCATTTGATTGGACAGAATGAATCAGTACTGGATGAGTCATCAGTAACATTATTTGCTGAAATGAATTTTGTCTTTAGATTACTCTTAAAGCTAACAGACAGCCTAAACGCCACAAAACCTGATTTAATGGGGTCTCAACAGTGTGATAAAGCTACTACCAAGTCTTTGATTTTCCACCTTGAATCTCTCCTTCAGTGTAAGTCTATGAGATTTTTTTTTTTTTCATTTTAGCATCTGCTAGGAAAGAATATGATTTCTTAGAACATGATGATGATCCCCTTGTGAGCGACCATCTTTCTAAAGTCTCCTCTGAAGGCAGACATATATTTTCATATATAAAGAGCCGTTTTTGCTTTCTAAGGAAAAATAGTGTAATACTATAAAGACATCATATTTTGCAAAATGCAAAATTAAATACATTTACATTTAATCATTTAGCAGATGCTTTGAATTGGAGCATCTTACAAACGAGGACAACAGAAGCATTTAAACCATCAAAAGGGCAACACTATATAAGTGCTGTGGCAAGTGCTAGTATTAATGGGTCAAGTGTTGATGAAAAAGATGCATCTTTAGGCGGTTTTTGAAAATGGCTGGAGACTGAGCTGCACGGGTTGAGTTTTTAATTGGCTTTTATATATTTTGTGCTGAAGCAAAAAAAAAAGATTAAATATTATTTAGAAAATATGTTTTATTAGGAATATTTATTCTCTGTTCACTAGTAGAGTATGGTTATAAATTTAGAATATTTATATTTAGAATGTTAGATATTTTGAATGAACCTGATTGCATTTGCACTGTATTGGCCAAAATTATCGATTTTTCTTTTATGCCCAAAATAATTAGGATATTAAGTAAAGATCATGTTCCATGAGGATATTTTGTAAATGTCCTACCGTATATATATCCATTTTTTTTACACCCTCAGATTCCAGATTTTAACATAGTTGTATCTCGGCCAAATATTGTCCAATCCTAACAAACCATACATCAACGGATGTATAAATCTCAATTTCAGAAAACTGACTCTTATGACTGGTTTTGTGGTCCAGGGTCACATATACATTGGAAGGAAGAAAAAAAGATGCAGATTTGTTTTTATATTTTCCTTAGCAATCATATTGTCAGATGTGTTAGGATATTTTTTTTTTCTAGGGATGTAATGATTCACTCAACTCACAATGCGTTTCACAATACTGGATTCGCAATACAATTTTCTCATATATGTGTGTATATATATATATATATATATATATATATATATATATATATATATATATTTATTTATTTATTTATTTATTTTTTTTTTTTAACAAAATGAGATTTAAGACAAATTATAAATGGAAAAAGTATCATTTTATTATTTCTTAGAAGAATTCCATGCATTTCTTTGTGGAACTGAAATATGTCAAATAACAAAAATGTAAATAAATTAATAAAATATTAATAAACTTAATCCCAAATCAAATAAATCAAAAAATGAATAATACAAATAAAAGAAACTGTTTAATTTAAACAAACCGAGACTTTTCCTATGCTCGTTTTCTTTTTTTGGCAGCAGAAAATTCATTTGAAGCAAAAACAGAATGCTCTGACTTTAGTTTTGTGAATTTATGCTACATAAAACTACATAAAAGCAGACAGGCTGATAAACAACGCAGATTCACTCTCTGACAGCAGGTGGCGCTTATGGAACAGCAGCAAAGTATGATTTCCTTGGTTACTGCTGCAAACAAAGCAGTGCTGCTTGTAAAACACTACTCCCTTTGCAGGGAGTTTGATTGACAGGCAGTCTGACCAATCATAACGCAAAATCTGTCATTTTGTCCTTCGGTCTTTGCGAATATAACTTGAATCGTCACATATTTTCATAGATTTTCAGCTGGCTAGGGGTACATCGTTACATCTCAAATTTTTTCTCTTCACTCTAAATCTCTGTAATAACTTGTGTTTTCTTGTTCTCCCAGCCTCTCAGACCACATCGCAGCCGCCCATCACTCCGAGCGCCGTGGCAACCAGGAAGCCCGTGGGAGAGGAGGCGGGATTGAGCAGTTCTCAGGGTGATGGAGTGGACAAGCACTGCAGCAGTGAGTACATGCAGAACACAACAGCCAACAACCGTGATTGTCAAGGTCTCTGCTCTCTGTGCGGCAGCTCTTAGGCGAGACTATTTCCAGGTGATCGAACAAGCTGTACTTTGACTCTGCTTTGCCTGGTCCGACACTTCTGCTAACAGCTCTGCCTGTGAAAGAAGTTTTCATGAGGGACGGTGTAATTGTGTGACGAGTTGTCAGCCGCAAATAAGGGGTCACCGTGCGCCGAGAGAAATCTGTAGGTGCTTGTAGCCCCAATGTCAATGAAATAGTTGCTTTAATAGATTGGTGAAGGTATAGGTATGGATGGATGCTATAAAGATCAACTTATTGAGGTTGTAGCATGCCACTTTAAAACTTAAATGGTCTTATTTCATCAGATTAGAATTTATTTATTTATTTATATATGCATTTATTTATTTTTGGAACTGAATGGATGGGAACCAAAGGATGAGATTATTATATGTAAAACTAATTTGTAATATTTAAATATTTATATGATTTATGATCCCCCCCCCCAAAAACAACATTTTACGAAAATTATCTTAGACATGAGATTATTTTGTTTTGTACCTTAATTGATGCAAACAAAAACGAAAGCTTATAATAATAATATTAAAATGCTCTTTGACAAGAGATCATCAATACAATATTGTGAGGGGAAACTTTAATTATTTTTTTTTTAATTTTATTTAATTTTATTTTATTTAATTTTATTTTATTTTATTTTATTTTATGTAATCTAACTGATACAAGCCTAAACAAAAGATGATGATGATGTTGAGGATAATAATAATAATAATACTAATAATAATAATAATAAAAATAGTAATAATAATAATAATAATAATGTAATAAGCGTGATATTTATAAAAAAAAATTCCTAGAATATGAATGTGAAAGATTTTCTAAAAATTGATTTTTGACATTATTAATACAATATTGTGATGGTAAATTTAAGTATTTATGTATTATTTTGAAATTTAATGGATGCAAATCAGAATAAACTATTTTAATATATGTACATTTTAAATATGCAAATTTTAATATATGTAAAAATATAATTTTATCATTTTAATTTAGATTTGAAGTTTTTATTTTATTATTTTGAAGCTGAATTTCCTGCAAAAATAACTATATAAAAATGTACTATTATTATAATAATAATAATAATAATATAATAATTTTACCATATGTCATACCACCCACCCCTAGTTGAAAAGTTTGTGTCGTTGTTTATTAAACTTCTGATGAATTAGCTTACAGTTATGACTCATTTTTCATTCATCAATCTTCCAAAAAAACATTGCATACAGAATGAAGGCGAAACTCTCTTCAGATGTTCTAGTGCTTCAATGTCAAACATAATCAATACTTTATTGCCTTAATGCAGCTTGTTTGTTATCACTGTGGCTTTTATAAGTTTTTTTTATAACAGTTTGGCATCTGTCTGGAACACTCTTCTGGATGCATAGCACAAAAGCTTGTTGTTAAATGAGATTTTTGCTGGCCATGGCAATGTTTAGCTATTAGTTTCTCAAGTGATTGGAGTTAGAATTACTCAAACATGGAACAAAATATTTAGATTTTTGGTCAGTGAGCAAACCACCATAACAATATACAGGGTTTCTGTGGTCCTGAAAAACCTGCTAAAGTTTGTTGAAAGAGCCATGGAAGATTGTTGAAAATTAATTTTAATTTATTTTATTTTATTTTTTATTATTATTATTATTTTTTTTTTTTTTATTTGTTTGTGTGTGTATTTATATATATATATTATATATATATATATATATATATATATATATATATATATATATATATATATATATATATATATATACATATATATACATGTATATAATTTTATTTTTTTTTTTTTTTTTGTATAGTTCTGTGCTTGGCGAAAATAGGCTAATAATACATCTCAGTGCTTTTGTGTTTCACTATTTAAAATTGTTGTAAGTTGTAATATTGTCATACCAATATTTCCAATGTCCTGTAGTCCCTCTGCTATTGATATGCACAAGAGTGTAGCAAGGTTTGACGCAGGTGTTGCGACCGTAACGCCGCAGTACCTCCCAGATCAGAACATCTCCCAGCATCAGTGCAATGCCCTCTGGTTGCACTCCCTCACCACCTCCCCTCTAACTGCAGCACCAGCTAGGTCAGTCCTCTCCTGTGGCTGCCCGGGCAGATGGAGAGGGATGCTGGGAAGGCTCGGGGGCCGCTAGGGTCAGAAAGTACTATCGGCACCTACTCTGCGGCGAAAAGCGCTGGCAGATCCGTGCAGCAGCTGGGAACGTGTTTTATCACATTCATCTCACATCTCTGCTTCAGAAAGGCTTTTAGCTGGGCCTCAAAAGAGGTTGTTGTGGAGGAGTGGCTTGTTTAA
Organism: Cirrhinus mrigala; assembly: GCA_036247105.1. Taxonomy (NCBI): domain Eukaryota; kingdom Metazoa; phylum Chordata; class Actinopteri; order Cypriniformes; family Cyprinidae; genus Cirrhinus; species Cirrhinus mrigala. The sequence continues at coordinate 29,772,836 of CM070026.1, forward strand.
ACCTATCATGCAGGCCGTGTTGCCAGATTGAGCTGTAATGCTGTGAATTGCCGAGAGCCGGCATTACCACCCCTGGCGCGATAAGCAAGCTCGTTCTTGCAGCTTTGCCAGAGTGGACTCATTAGATTGCGGATAAGTCATCGGATGGCAGTCGTGGGATGCTTCCACATGCACTTTGGAGATTAATTAGCAACTATTTCAAATATAGTGGATCTGATGGGCGTTTTGACTAGTGTAAGCTTGTTACGGAAAGAACCAGTCATGGGTTGTGTATTTTTAGATTTATTTTAGGTTTGTGTGTTGTGGGTGTTAATCTTTTATTCAGGAATCAACCGGGATTTGATGTTTTGGTATTATTAGATGTCTGGATCACTATGTGAATCACAATATTGTGTTTGCTTAGTGTATAGTATAAAATCTGTGATTTATATTCCAATATTGCACATTCTAAGCTTGTTTTGAGTCTAGATTTAGTTTTTGGATTTTTATTACTACTTTTTGAAAGAAAATAATGCTTTTATTTAGCAAGGATGCTTTAAATTGATCAAAAGTGTCAGTAAAGACATTTAGAATGTTACAAAGGATTTTTGAATTTTGATATTTTGAATTTTTAAACAAAAGCTGTTCTTTTGAAGTTACTATTCATCAAAGAATCATGCAAAGATTCACAAAAGTATTATGCAGCACAACGGTTTGAAAGAAATGATAGAAAGTAATACTTCTATTTTATTTAAGACATTTATAATGTTGCTAAAGATTTCTATTTCAGATAAATGCTGTTCTTCTGAACTTTCTATTCATCAAAGAAACCTGAAAAAATTTTACTCCGCTGTTTTCAACATCATCATAATAATAATAATAATAATAATAATAATAAATGTTTTTGGGCAGAAAATCAGAACATTATAATGAATTCTGAAGGATCATGTGACTGGAATAATTATGCTAAAATATTAGCCATTAAATCAAAGGAATAAATTAAATTTTAAATTATATTCAACTAGAGAACAGTTATTATAAATGGTAAAAATATTTCAGATTTTTATTGTTTTTTGCCGTACTTTGGATCAAATAAATGCAGCCTTGGTGAGCAGAAGAGACTTCTTTAAAACATTAAAAGTCTTACTGCTCAAAAACTTTTGAGTGGCAGAGTCTAGTGTTACTTTCAATTAAATTTGAATTTTGAAATTTAGAATTTTTTGTTTTAAACAAATGCTGTTCTTTTAACGATATTAAAATAGAAAGCAGTTATTTTAAATTGTAATAATATTTCACAATATGACTGATTTTGCTTGGTCTTCTTTCAAAAAAAACTTTTGAACAGTTGATGTATATAAAACCATATCAGTATTTTTTTATTGTGAGATCCAGATCTAGGAAAGTCCTGGAAAATATGTACTTCTTTACTCTGTAAAGTAGTTTATTAGTTAATATTTTTTTATTTTATTATAAAAAGACTCTCTAATTTGTATCCTGCGCTTCCTCATCCTGCCACAAGGTGTCGTGTGTCTCTGACTATCTGACAGACTCTGTCTAGAAGCAGCGTGCAGTATAACAGCTCAAGGGAAAAGAAACACAAAGAATGATTACATCCTTGAGAGATGAGAAGGTGGCTGTTAGGTGCAATAAACACCTCAGGATGAGATGGGCGCGCTCCTGTCTGCCTGTGTTATATTTCTTGCTTGTGAACACGAGGTGAGTGAGCACAAAACTCAAGCTTTCAGCTCCTAAGAGCTTGTTAAGCATTTCATCTACCTTCCATCTGTTTTGCCCAACAACAAACACTAATTTAAAGAAAAGCTTCCTTAAATTAGCCTTATCCCCCAAGTGATTAGTTTTATCTTTGATGCTGTCAAAAAAAGCCATTAGTCGTGTTTTTCTCTTCCTTTTATCGGGCTTAATGGTATTTACTGATTTTGGGCTCAGTTGACAATTTAATCTGAAAAGAAAATTGATCCAAGGAACATCATCAATTTTTTATTTTTTATTTTTTTTTCCTGTGCTGCAAGTTGTTCTTAAATTCAGACTCTTCAAGCTAATGCTTGGCAATTGATAAATTTTGTCCCTTTGTCCTTGAATCAGACTGAAATGGCAGCAGCAAAAACAACAGTGAGTGGATGGCAAGGAAATAAGTATTGCAGCGTATTCAAGTAATGTTCAATCCATATTTCACCTCAATGTCATACAAAATAAGTACAAAAATGTAAATTTTTAAGCCTACTTCTAGGACCATCTATTTTATTTTTATTTTATTTTATTTTATTTTATTTTATTTTATTTTATTTTATTATTAATTTTTTATTTTATTATTATTTTATTTTATCCCTAAGAACAGAAACAAGCCTTCATACAGTAAAGACTTTTTCATTGCTAAAAATAAATAAATAAATAAATACTGGCATATAGGCATGGAGATTTAATATATTTAAGATTTTTATTTTATTTTATTTTATTTTATTTTTTTTGCATGGTGACATTTTCGTGAGTTAAGCACATTTTCTACAAAAGCACATTTTCTACCAGTACTTACATAGAAACCTATACAAAGTAGCCTGGTTTTGCATCTGAACTCTTCATATATATATATATATATATATATATATATATATATATATATATATATATATATATATAAATATATATAAATATATATATATATATATATATATATATATATATATATATATATATATATATATATATATATATATATATATATATATTAGTTAGCTAGTAGTTAGCTAGCTAACACTTCGTGGTAATACTTTTTTTACGTGGTAAAACTATTTATCATATGATGTTCTACATTTTAAAATAATTCAGGTTGTAGGCGTAAATGCTCGTGCCCAAAGCAGTATGACAGGAGAGATGACAAATGAACCATCGGATTCAGAAGCCTCAGCAGTCTTGTAGCAACAATGAAGATCACACACATGAACAAAGAGCGACGTGTTTCCGCTGTGGTCCGCTATTGTCCCGATGATGAGTCAGCCGCCCAGCACCAGCTCGTGGAGACGGCAAAACTAAGCAGTTCTATTATCAAGGTCTTTTATGGGATAGCAGAAGGGATATTTAATCCCTGAGGCCGTCCAGAGCTGCTCGCTTTCCTGCTTATCATCACTGTTATCTGATGCCGAAGGTTGTGAACGGTTGCCTGGCTTATAAATCGGTGGCTTTCAGCTGGTTTTGCTTCAGGACCCAGAGTTTAAGTGGCAACCCAAAACCATAAGTAAACTTTGAAATGTATTATTAATATTACCACAAGCTCAAAAATATGCAAACATTTTAACATATTTAATTGATTATTTTAGTTAGTTATTTATGAATTTATTTATATTGTATATTGTTGAATGAATAGAAAATAATATATCATATATAAATATAATTATTAAATTATGTATAATCGTAATTATACAAATTTAATTTTTCTATTTAATATAGCTTATATAGTATTTTTTTATATATATTTTAATATAAATTTAGTTATTATACATTATATATAATTTTATATAATAAGTTTATCAATATATATATTTCTTACTTTAAATATATATTTCTTACCAATAATTCATACAAAACACTCTGGTATATGAATTTATCATGTTTAATATAAAATTATATATTACTTTTCAAATATAATAAAATATAAATGTTATTGTTATAAATTATATATTTATTTTTTTCTATAATATTTACAGTTTTATATATATTAAATTAGAAACACATATAACAAATTAAAATGCATTAATATTCATATTTTATAATATTTCTAAATATTTAATTTATTTTACATGCATTTTTTTTTTTTTTTTTAGAAATAGCCGGTGATTCATACAAAACACACTGTGGTATATATAAATTAAATTATATTTAATGCAAATTTATATATGAATTTTTAATATGATTTTTATATACATTGGAACTATTTCATCGGATATATATATATATATATATATATATATATATATATATATATATATATATATGCCTTGAAATGGTGTTTTCTCGGTTTAAATGGAGATGTGTTTGCGTAAGACATATGGAAAACACGTTTTATACAGACTAACAATGATCAGAAACCCATTCAAGAAGGGGTGACCGCAGTCCACCAGATGCTCTTCTGAGCCGGAGAAGTTGAAAATATGTTTTATCACTTGGATGTCCTGCTATTTGATGAGGTATTGTGTCCTAGTCTGAAGTTTGCCCTTGTGTGGAACTTTTTCAAAGCCTAAGTGTAGTACTTGCCATGATTATATGTGGTATTCGAAAGCAAGACAGCTTTTTTTTTCCCCCCCCTGTCTTGCTTTTTTCCTTTTTCAACCATACCCTGAACTACACAATCTGGACTTTGGTATCTATTCAAACAGATGGTTTTGGAAAAGTGGTCTTTTTAACTTGGCAACGGCTCAGTGAGGATTGCAGAAGCTTCACTGTTGAACATACTGAACATTTGATACTGGCAGGGAGTAATTTTTAAAGTTCAGCCTCAGAGCAGATGTAAAAGTAATACCGCAGTGTTTTTAATTCTCAGTCTTTAACTTTTGCAGACGTCTCGCTCTCACGTTTACTGTCAGATTATTTATATTTGGGAAACATTCTTTTGCAATTATATGCAGTAGAACTTTTTTGTTTAAAAGGTTGAAAATACATTCAGGGTGTCTAAGCAGGGCTCTACTCTTGCTTTTCTTTTTAGGAGCACTTAGGCACTTAAATTTATTAGCACTGTCAAAATTTTAGGAGCACCTTTTAATCAATAATCAAAAATTAGCCTTTTTGACTCCTTAAAGTGAATTAAAGAGGAATTTTGTTTTTATCTTTGTAATGCCATTTTTATTAAAAGTATGTTATCTTTTATGTCAAATTGTTAAAAAATTATATTTTTAAGCTTTATAAAATGTCTGATTAAAGGAGTAGTTCACTTCCAGAACAAAAAATTACAGATAATTCACTCACCCCCTTGTTATCCAGGATGTTCATGTCTTTATTTCTTCAATCGATAAGAAATTGTTTCTTGAGGAAAACATTTCAGCAATGTTCTCCCTATACTGAACTTCAGTGGTGCCCCAAAGTTTCAACTTCCAAAATGCAGTTTAAATGCAGCTTCAAAGGGCTCTTAACGATCCCAGCCGAGGAAGAAGGGTTTGCTCTTCTTTGCAGGTTCACTTTGTAAAGACTGGGTTGGTACTTCTGTAGCGATTTAGGACGATGTTGAAGTTGGGGAAGAATACTAGATGGGAGTTTTTCGACATACCCTAACTGTATTGAACCGGGAAAAAAACAGTTCACGCAGACTTAGACAAGACAAGCATTTGAGGTTAAAAAGTATAGAAATTGTTAATTTGTTTGTTAGAGCACTTTGCAGCTGCATTTAAACTGTATTTTGGAAATTCAAACTTGGGGGCACCACTGAAGTCGCGAAGTTGTGACTTGTTTCAAACTGTCTTTGACAATGAAATGGAGCAAAATCAGCCAATAGTGTTATAGTCAGACAATATAAGTCACTTAATATTAACTTCTTGTTTATTTAACTGTTGTATTAAATCAATATCTCATTTACAAACTCCCTTAAAAATTATTAAATGGATGCCATCAGAATGAGAGTCCAAACAGCTGATTAAAAACATCCTGGAGATCGGCTGAATGGATTCAAAAACGGTTTTCAAAAAAAGTGGAGTGTTCCTTTAAGATGTTCCTGACTTCAAATTGTTGGCTAAAGTCTTCTATCCATAATATTACTTTCTCCAGTGAACTATTACTTTTAATACCTATAATATTTAGAATAATAATCCATGAGAGACTGGTTTTTATCATGCTACAGCCCATTGATTCACTTCATATGGAGAAGTCTCATTTAATCTTACTGAAAGCCTCAACTATTATGCTCAGCTAGTACACACATAGAGGTGGTTGTATCCTAATGGTCAGGTATGTAGTAAACCAACACAAGGGTTGCAGGTTGAGTCTGCAGTAGTAACTGGACTCTTCCAGTCACAGTGGAATAACTGCGCCCGCGAGTAAAGCACTTAACCCCAGATTGCTCCGGCGGGACTGGCCCTGCAATTAGTGTGCTGGAAGTCGCTTTGCAGTGTTTGCTAAATGGCAAGCAACTAATTTGTGCCCACGGCTGCGTTTAACTTCCCTGGTAGAAAATCATTCTTGGATAAATGCGAAAGAGCGTTTCATATTAAACTGTCGTTGTCTTGTGCACAAATTGTGTGTTTGCCGTATTGATTGAAAGGGCATTTGCATTTCTTTGTTTGCGCAAGGTCTAGAGCAGCACTTTTTAGGAGTGAATTTCAAATATGAACAAGTTAAAGTCTCTATTGCAGATTTACTAAAGTGCTCTTGACATCTTAAAAATTTTATTTATTTATTTATTTTATTTATTTTAAATGTTTATTTACCAGAAGACTGTAAATGCACAAAGTTTTCTGGAAAAAATATCTTAATTTTTACTTTATTATTTTTATTATTTTTAAATAATAAATCAATTAACTATAAATACTTTTGATTATTAAAATGGAATCCAGAAAATTAATGAAAAACACAATTTGGTAAAATAAAACTAAAGTAAAACTGAATTTGGAGTAAGAAGGAAAAAAAAAAGATTGAAACCATTAAAATGGAAGGCAAAAAAAATGAAAGCCAAACACAAAATTATATATATATATATATATTAGTTCAGATGCAAAAGCCTCTAAATCCAGCTGACATTTTTCATCGTTTTTCAAGCATTTTCATCAGGCTTCTATGTAAGTACCGGCACTTCTAATTGAGCTGAGGCTGGGATTTAACGAGTTTGAAGTAAAAGTATTTGATGGACGTATAGCATGCGCCAAAAGCATTCACTCAGTATCATCTCATTTTTGACCAAGGTGGCTTTTAGCTGGTTTTGCATCTGAACTCTTATATATATATATATATATATATACATATACAAAATCTGATAGGGCCTTAAAAATGTATGTTTTTGTTAAACATATAATAAATTGCTGATAAATTGTACGTTTCATGATTTCAATTAATTAGACATGCTTTTTGAATAATATTCTTTAATTTAACCTTTAAAAAAAGAGTCTAGAAAAATTTAAATGCCCATTAAAAATGGAATTTAGGAAAAAATAAAAATGATTTCATAGGGCCCTAAATAAAGCACATTTTCCCAAAGAACAAGAGTTTAATTATCAGAAATACCATACCAAACCTGTTGTTATTTACCAATTTTTCAGTGTTTTTAACTGAATCATTCATGAATGTGTTAAACACTGTTATTGAATTCTGTTTATATCATTTATCTGCCTACATTGCCTAATGCAGTTCAGTCATTTATAAGAGTGATCTCCATGAACTCTCATATCCACTGCCGTGGCCTTTTCATCATATACAGTAAAAATATTTGAATCCTGATAGCAATTTCTCTTTTATCACACACTGACTCTGCATCATGACACTTACAACCTTTGCAAAGATTGAACACCCTTTCTGCACGGTTTTTCATTCATGCATTAATAAGTCGATCAAACGTCAAGATTTATAGCGAGTTCTAAGACAGTTTGGCATGAGGAGTGAATGTTTGTGAAATGCAGCATCCATTTTGTTTGCCTCAGTTAATCAGGCGTCTATCTCAAAGCATGTTTTAAGCCCCAAGATTGTGTTCTTCCAAATTTCCCCTTTGATCTTTAGTAGATGAGCAATTTACAGCTGAAAATCGAAATTGCAGAGCGACGTCAGGGAGCCATCTGATGAATTATGAAATTTTATTAATCTGTCAGGATGATATTGATCCAACTAGGCAACTCGCCACGGTCGTTAAACCGCAAATAACTTTTGTTGACACCCTTTAGAGTCGCAGATATCATCGTAGGTGCTATTTAAAGTCAGCCGAGGTTTCATCGTGTCGTTCTACTGTGGTTTTCACGCAAATAACTTTTCTATCATTTCACGTTCAGTATCTGTTGCTGGTTCTCTCATGCACTGGCTAATTCATTTAAATGAGCAATTTAATGAGCTCGACGGAAAACTGATCCCAGTACAAAGACAACATTTAGTTTAAGCAACTCTTCTTTTATGATTTGTGCTGCAGCCTATGGCCTGAATAATATATGACTTATATTGCGTTGGGGCTCCCCGCTTTGTCCAGGGAAATCTTGCTGGCCCCAAATTGCGCATGGAGAGCGTCTGCGCTCTCCTTTAGAGTTTAGTTTCTTTCCCTAATATGAGCGCTAATTGACTTAATTATGGAGATGGGGTGTCTCAAAGTAAAAGACTTCACTATTCAGAGTCCTAGTATGATCATTTCAGGCTCCCAGGTTCACACGTGGAAATCATATCAATTGATTCACTTAGTTTTCAAACTAAATTTAGTGAAGTGTTATTAAAAATAAAGTTTATTATTAACTTAAGTAAACTATTCAGTCAATAAAAAGATTTTTATTATGTTTTCCCTAAAGAAAAGTATGCACATTTGCTAGCATATCGACATACAAGTAGATGGTTTCAGACATAGATAATTATGTTTTTGAAAACTACTGTTCATATGTGTGTTCATGTATATCTTCTAGACAGAAGCTGAGAGAGATGGATTTATTGAATTTCATTTTCTACAACAAAACCTTTTGGACTAACCCATTATTGAACTAGTCATCTTTGAGTCAAAGATGAAATATGTCTGAGGAATGGCGCTTTTTTTGAAACATTTGCTTTGTGGGTATTTATGCATTGTCTCCATTGGTCTATAATGGTGTTGAACCCGCAGCAGGCTGTTATTTGAGCTTGGAGTGTTCCGGAGTGAAGCGGGAATAGATGTACTTTAGTACCTTTTAGACTGTGGTTGGCGAAGAATGAACTATTACGGCGTTTTCAAGAGTTCTTTGTCATGGATGAGTGTTGTGGATTGCATGAAATGTTTTTCTCAGTGAACTGTTACACCGTTTGTGAAGGACACTGAAATTCGTAGAGAAAGTTGAACGTTCAAATGAGGTCAGTTGAGATAGCGGCTTGTGTGGACAGTTTTCTTTTCTAAATATGGATCTTAAGTGGGGACAAGAAAAAAAGGATGTCATGAATCAGGGAAATTATGTATTTAAATAAAATAATATATACAATATTTATGTAATATCTGTCTATCTATCTGTATATCTATCTATAAATTAACTTTTATTTAATTATTTATATATTTATTTATTTATTTATATTTGGTCTAAATATAAAAATATTTTTATATTTTTATTTAGTTTATTTACCCAAATAAAAGTTTTTGTTTACATAATAGGTGTATATACCGTTTATTTATCATCTATCTATCTATCTTTATTTTTGGTCAAAATATATCTTTCTATCTATCTATCTATCTATATTATTATTATTATTATTATTATTATTATTATTATTATTTATTTATTTTTTTTTATATATATATATATTTATTTTTGATAACAATTTACAAGAAATTTTATTATGTACTTATTTGTGATGTCAAACAATTGATCGCGATTAATCACATCCCAAATAAAAGTTTTTGTTTACATAATATGTGCATACCGTATATATTTTGAAAATATTTACATGTAAATATTTAGATTCATATAATATTGTTTAAAGTTTATATAAAATGTAAAAAAAAAAAAAAAACATTTTACATATAACTGTCAATCGATTAATCACGATTAATCGCATACAAAATAAAAGTGAGTTTTCCTAGTATATGTCTGTGTATAAATATAAACACTCATGTATATATTTAAGAAATATTTACAAGTATATGTATTTATTATAATTTTTGTATAATATATATATATATATATATATATATATATATATATATATATATATATATATATATATATATATATATATATATATAGTTTTATTTATTTATTTTTAGTCTAAGTATAATTATATATTTATTGATATTTTTTATATCGTTTCATTTTTAATGTATTTATTTGTTTTTTGGTAACACCTTTACGACGCAATTAAATTTTTAAAAAATTAGCAATGCATTTTTTTTTTCAGCATTTAATAATCTAGGGCCTCTAGGTCAATGATAGTCTATATAGTAATCTACTGTTTATTGTAAATCGATATTTGATCATAATACATTGTTAAATGTTAAAAATGTATTAGTATATGTAGAAATTAACTTTAGCTAAGTCCTGTAAAAGTATTGTTCAGTGTTATTTAAAGTTAGCTGTTGCAATTAACTAATGTTTAACATACAATTGTGAATTATTACTTTTTTTTTAATAGTTAGGTCTCATGCAGTCATACAGTACTGACTGTATTGATCTTCTTGTTTATCACAATGTAAACAAAGATTAAAGGCATACTGCTCAACACATCCTTTTTTTTCCCTAGCGAATTCATAAACCTTTAACCAGCATGTATAGCTTTGCTATACAATATTTTTGCATGCCAGTGCCATTGCTCAAAATTGCGGTTAAGTTGTTTTCTATGGCATCATGCTGCGCGTAAACAACTTGTTTTCAGATATTCTGTATGTTTCAGGTTGATGTTGTGCTGCGCATTATTTTCATTATAAATAATGGTTACCAAGGGAGGTCAACTACGTAATTGCTGCAATGTAAAGCTTTTCCCTCTTTGATGTCTCTCTCTAGTCTTCCATCTTATTGGCCTTTTTCTGTACATCGAGAGACATCATCATGTAAGTTTTTATTGCTGGAGATTAGCAGGAGCTCATGTTTGCCCTCTGTAATGACACTCGCAAGTTCCTTTAGGATTTATAGGACTTCATGAATACAGTGTAATGCACTCATTATCTTTATAAAGACACCTTCATTTATCCCCTGCATCACATTTGTGCATTAGATATTAGAGACGACCAGGTTTCTTTCTTACGCTAAAGCAATGTAATTTAGTGAAGAAATATCTTGGCTCCAAAAAGCGCATTTATTGCACGTCTTTTGTGACTTGTAATTGCTATTTCTGTTGCGTGTTCTGCCACCTTGTTAGCAGATCTAGTTTCTCTTGGCAAATGAGGTTTTGGCTCAGTGGGTTTTATTTTCTGATAGAAGTAACACCACATTTAATGATTAAATAAGTCCATCTCCTGCCTCTTGATTAGCCCAAATGCAAAAATGGATCCACATATAGTGACAAATAATGGTTCATTTCAGATAGTTTGGTTACTTTTATTCTTTTAGCTGTAGTTAGTTTTTTGCTTGCATGTGTTGTGTATTACCTTTTGGAAAAGGACAGTATAGATTAATCATTGAACATGCCAAATGTAAAAGTGAAGACTTACTGGTATTTTTATACATGGTTTTGTTAATTTTTTTTTCATTTCCAATTTACAGTTAACTTAGACTATTATCCTTTACCTTTAACTTTTGTAAACACATTTTTAAGAGTCAGTAAGAGTCTTCCTATAGAACTAGATCTTTTATCTTACAAAAAAAAAAAAAAAATGGATTGGTAGCATTGTTTTCAAAGATTGCAGTACTGTAAAGTAGCTTTTTAACAAAAAAAAGTCTGCTAAAAAACTTTTTTCCACTTTGGAACATACTTGTATTTAAATACTTAGTTCATTAATCCTTTAATTAGGATTTAAATGGTTATTCTGTGAATTTTACTTTTTCACTTTTTTTTATGTCTTGCATTTTAATTAAGGATATCAGTCAATTAAATTTGATGTAATTATATAGTATGCAGATTAATTTAATTATAAAAATATTTGCAAAGTGATGAAAAATGCATTGTATATTAGCGTTGCGATGATTCATAGATTCTTTGAGTATTTGATTTAAAAAAAATCCTTGATTGCATTTTGCCCGTGTCGGGTAATTGGAAAAATACCAACATATTAAATCAAACACAGGAGAATCCATCATTATCTTTCTCAATATACTAACTGTTCATTGCAATTTCAAAATAAAAGTTTAAGAAATCTTTAACCTTAAGTCAAGAAATTACAGTGCTGTAGCTTTTTTATCATAAAGAATTGGCCAAATATTAAAGATTAAGTGGGGCATTAGAATTAAGTATTGTTGAGTGAATATTAAACACGGATTAGATTGCGCAGTAAGGTGTAAAAACAATCATCAGGCAGCTGGCGCCCTGTGCAAGTATTTTTTATAATGCGTAAGTATGTTATGAATGAACGTACTTTTTTTTTTTTTTTTTTTTTTTTTTTTTTTAACGAATCTAGTGAGTCAGTAAATCAATTACCCATTCATAAAGACAGTCACTTGTTTTATTCCTGAATGAATCAGCCGTGAATGAATGAATGATTCAGTAAGTAAATCAGTGACTTGCCGTCACCTACTGGCAGATTTAGTCATTTTTAAAGTATCTTTTCAGTTCTTTAAATCATTTAATATTTATGTATTCAAAATGTTATATTTAAAACATTAATCTCAACATGAATTTATATATTTGATTGCACGCATGCCACCTCTGGGCCTCATTAAACAAATGAAACTACACATGCAAGCCACTTTTGTTTTCTTCTGTGCCACCTCTGTAGTATAAATTAATTTTGTTAATACTGATTTCATTTGATTGGTAACTTATTCCTATTCTACTTGTTCTTATTCTGTTGTTTTAATTAGAATTTTTAAAAAGCTTGAAAATATAATTTAAAAAAATTTACATAAATGATGACATACTTTTAATAAAATTAGAAAAATGCCATTACAAAGGTAAAAACTTTTTGATTTTTTTCGATTATTGATCAGAAGGTGCTCTTAAAATTTTGACACAAGTGCTCCTAAAAGAAAAGCAAGCATAAAATCCTGCATTTCTTGCTTTTGATACTTTATTTGAACTAATTATTATTGCCTCATTGCCTCATTGCCTCATTATAAATGTATGTTTAGTCATTTTAATGGCTATTTTTCACTTGGGACTTTTTTTTTTTTTTTTATCACTACCAAAAAAAATAGTTATAATTATCCAATTACTCGATTAATCGTCAGATTACTTGATTACCAAAATAATTGTTAGTGACAGCCCTACCGTGTGTGTGTGTGTGTGTGTGTGTGTGTGTGTGTGTGTGTATATAGAGAGAGAGAGAGTGCGTGGTCACTTTTGGTGAAATTATTACTTTACCACATTAAATGATTAATTGATGATGTTCTTGTCATGTTTTATTATTTTTAATTTGTACTAGTGTTTATTCTGCTTCTGCCTTGGGGCTTTTTAAATTTACTTATAAATAAACTATAATTAAATTCACAGTGTAAATTATAATGCATTTGTTCAGTCATTTTATTTTAATGTACCACATTTTTTTTTTTTTTTTTTTTTTTTTCCACATAAGCTTTAGAACTGGATATTCTCGCTCTCCCTAAATGATTATTTTCAGACTGATATCATGAAAGCAGTCTGCTAGTCTGGATCCAGTTATTTATGGAGTCCGATGGTGGTCATTTATCTCAGACGGCGCAGGAAAACATGCACCGCACAGCTGACCTTTGATTGATTCATCCACGCTGAATCATTTAGACTGCTACACTGAATATTTCACCTGCTTTTCTTTATTGAATCGGTCATTTGTCATTTCCCATAGCGGGCTAAGACAAAACCGCTCTTTAAAAGAGCGTCGGATCTGACCTGACCCTCGATTGCGATGGTTTTGATGTTTAATTCATAAATCCCGCCCATAAAAATTTCAGCTGCGACTGAAATTCTGAGCAGCGGATCTGATCCGTTGACATTCGTCTCGGGTGAACCGACAGAGGTTCTGCTCGCCGTTTGAGTCCTTTGTCGGTTTTACGGCCCAAAAATAACGCAAGTCCCTGTTGGACGTAATCACATCTGACCGCGCTTGAGCTCAGGAGCAAAGTCGAGCTTTTGAACCTCCAATTTCTCGAGGGGAAGTTTAACCATCCCAGTATCCGACTTTCGTCAATTACCTGTGGTTTCTTCCGTCGTATTGTTTTTGTTTACCTTCACATTTCGTGGATTTCTTTCTCTAAAGAGCAGGATAAAAGATTCAAAGCCTCATCATTCAGACCAGACGCTGCGTCTCTCGCGCTCAATGTTCTCATTCCCTGGGCTTCAGGTAATCACAATCCCAGCTTGGTATTAATCCGAATTTCACGGCCTCCTAATGGTGTCCATTAAAAGCAAGCTCTGTAGACGATGTGCCCGGTCTATCATGCGGTTCTACATAAACCTCACCGTGGAATCTAAGCATCCGGCGCAGCGGTTGGTGACGAACCCCAGCAGGCCAGCCAAGTGATTACGATATATCTGAAGTCGAAGCTCTATCGCCAAAAGCACTTCATTCCCACTTTTTTTTTTTGCCTCTTAACAGTAGATCTGATCAAAGTGGAAGTGGCTTCCTTCCTTATCGGCAGAAGAGCATTTTCCATGAGCGCCGAAGTCCAATAAATAAACTCTTTTCCCAGTAGGCCACTGGCCAACTCTTCCATGTCAAAAGTGGTTGGTAAAGATAGAGAAGGGGAATAGCTGTAGAGCGCAACAGATGGGTTCTAGAAGCCAAAATCCCATTCGTTTTCTCCATAGGGGAATTGATTTTTAACACTTTATAAACCTTTAGAAACACATTCTATGAACTAAGAGGTTGTTAGTCAACGGTATGTGCTTTTGTTGAAGCCATCAATTGACATTATTTCGACTTATTTTTTAACTAATGACATTTAGCCTCAGAATTCCTGGTGAAAACTTGCATTACGCATGATTCTGCAAACAAATCCAATCAGAGAATTGCCACAAAAAAACTGATAGACCACTCCTATGCAGCACTGCAATTTATGTAATTGAGTCATTGCTCTCAAATTTCTGGGTGTAATGCATATTTTGCTACAAATGCAAAATATAGTTTCTATATACATAACACCGCCCTGCATCAAATTTGCTGCATGATATCCAAGACTCATTTCTTATTAATTTTAGCACTGCTAATTCCAATATTTGTTTTGCTCTAGCGTCTCACAAAATGTGCATTTTGTAGCATTTTTGCTTCTGACATCCACTTGCAAGCTGAAAAACCCTGAAAATGCCACAGATACATGATTCATAGCTTTTTGTCAGTTGAACGTTTGACATTTGACTGCTTTTGTCATTTTTGATAAGTGCATTAAGGCTGATGCACACACATACATATACATGCCTTTATTCCTATTTTGTTAAAAAAATAAAAAAAAAGAGCTTGATGGAAAGTTTTCACTGATATTTTTTTTTTTTTTTTTTTCAACTGAACATAGTAAAAAAAAAAGTTTTGCAAGTCAGCAGGGTTTTTTTCCCAACATGCATGGCTGTATAATCAGCATTTTTATAATATTGTTTTTTTTTTTTTTTGATTGACATTTGCGTTGCTTATGATTGTAGTTCTTTCCCTCATTAAAGCCATTTGGTACACAGTCCAAGTACCTTTGTGTTTTTATCCAAATGCTTTTTTGCTTAAAGGATAGTTCATCCAAAAATGAAAATTCTGTCATTAATTACTCACCCAAACACCAAACATGGAAGAAAACACAAATTAAGATATTTTTGATGAAATCTGAGAGCTTTCTGACCCTGCATAGACTGCAATGCAACTGACAGAAAGGTAGTAAGGAGTTCATTTAAACAGTGTATGTGACATCAGTGGTTCGACCATAATGTTGTGAAGCTACGAGAATGCTTTGTGTGCAAAGAAAACAAAAATAACGACTTTATTCAACAATTTCTTCTACCCCTTAAATGTGGTAGTTGTGTTGCTGTCTATGCGAGATCAGAAAACTCTCAGATTTCCTCAAAAATATCTTAATTTGTGTTCTGAAGATGAACAAAGGTCTTACGGTTTTGAAACCACATGAGGGTAAGTAATTGAGAGAATTTTCATTTTTAAGGTGAACTGTCCCTGTAAGTTTGTGGTGTTGTGATGTGTACGGGGTTTATAGAAGGTGCTTAAAGTGCTTGAAGTACTTGAATTTGACGTTGAAATTGAAGTCCTGGAAAACCCCTGAAAATAGCAATTTTTCTGTAAAGGCAGTAAATATTAAATTAGTGTTCATTTTTTTTTTTTTGATTTAAAAACGACCTTTTCACAGAAAATTAACAATGTAGCGCATCTGATATAAATACAGTGCCATTTCACCTAGCTTTAGTGAGTGCATGAGATCTCGCGATATTAAACGCAACAATGATGCTCCTTGAGGTGAAAAGTGGTCCCACAATATCAGTATAAATTTGAGTAACTCTTCCTCTGCACATGGTGTGAGTTTGGGTTGCTTAATGTTCATTTGGGAAAACGGGGTGCGTTATCTGACTGAATGCCAACAGAAGAGAATACAACAACATATTACTAAATATGTGAATTGTTGTACATCGCAATTTCAAAATAAAAAGTTTAAATCCTCTCTTTGAGGTTGCATGTTGCCAAATATTAATATTAAATGGATTTAAACGTTGAATCATGCTGTAAAGTGAAGCATCACCTGGCCCATGGCGCTATCTGCTGGTATTTGTTATAGTACATAATGTGGTGAAGTTGCTTATGTTCATATTGTGTATAGACGTTACATTATGTATTTAAAATGAATGTAATTACTTGGTTTTGATACTTTATTTGAACCTATTAGTATTGCCTCATCGTTAGTTTATATATAAATATAGTCATACTAAAGCCTGTTTTTTACTTAGGTTTATTTTTTCTGCTAAAAAATATTAGATTACTCAGTTTTCAAAATAATCATTAGATTCGGCCCTAGATTAGTTAAAACATTTCAAAATATGACTTGTTTTGCTTTTTGTGATTAAAGGACTAGTATTGTGTTGTTGAAAATTTCTTAAAAATAGTATTAAAATATTGTCTCATTCTAGTGAATCAAGTATCTGTATTTTGTTTCATCTCGTAAGCTAAGCATTTTGTGACATGCCTAGTGTCTATGAGCATGATATAGCTCATAATTTTCCAAGTGTATGATATAGCTTTCATTCTTCAGGTCAATCATATATTCGTGAAAAAAAAAAAATCACTTTGTACAAGGTATAAGGCGATATCTTTGTCATAGTATCCTTTCAAATGTTAAAGTTGCCACAGTCATTGTTTGCTTTGCATGTGCTGCCCTTATTTGTACCATTTTGTTTTATTAGTTTATTTATTAGAATTTGAATAATGATATTATTTGATAAGTGAGATCTCTGATTTTAGTCCTTGAAAAAAGCAGTGCTTGAAAAGTCCTGTTGAAAAGGCAGTTTCTGTATTAACCCAGTGGTTAGCTGATTGGTTTGATTCATGGCTTACAACCTTCTTTAAAAATCCCTATGAAAAAAATGAATGGGAAAACATGATTGCAGAAGCCGTTGCAGAAGTGGACGATGCTATCGCACTCTATATGCTTTACAAAATCTGAAAAGCTTCCACAGAGAGCTGCTTTTTCCACACCGTTTGGCTTGGCAGACGCCACACTGATAAGGCGCCAAAAATCTCCCTCATCATTTTGACTCTCTTCCAGTTCTGAGGGATGGACTGACCTTTGCTGTCATGACACCAGCGCTTGCTGGACCTTCAGACTAAGTAGGCAGCCTGTTATAACATTGGTGATCTCATTTCCTGCTCCGAGAGCCAATGAGTCATTCGCTAGCGCATCCGATAGTCGTTTCATCCATAAGAGACGCGGCTCTTTGTAAAGTGGTGTGAAGTTGTATCTATTTTTGGGAGGTCTACATTTCAAAGCTGTCACAACATGCATTGCCACCATCAAACGTGCGCATCCACATTTAATGCTCATCCGTGGGCGTTTCCTGGAAAACTCCACCGTAGCACGCTCACGGTGAAGAGATGAATTACCCCTGGCATGCCCGTGTGTTGCTCCTCACAGTGGGCAAAGGAAGCTTTTGACTGATCTACTTCATTTCCACAGGCGTAGACTGAATCATTGATCGATCCGCAGGCCTCATTAAGCACCCACACTGCATGACAAAGGCCAGAGTGACTAACTGTGTCCTCTCGCAAACGCGACCCTGACCGCTTCGCTCTTTCTTTCTCATTCTCACAACGTCTTCTCTAACCTCTTGGTTTCTCACCTTACGCCTGACATATCGTGCTAATGGGTAGTTTTATATAACATTGTCTCTGTGTCAAAATACAGAGAGAAGTCTACATAGGTGACTATTTTCTGACACCATGTCTTAACCTGAGCGACGCAATACATTTCTAGCGATAAGCAATTTGTCTGTCAACATCAGGTGCAAAATGTCTGTGGCTAAATCAATCAGATATCACAACCAATCAGAAGAGCATGTGGGCGGGATCTCTCTGCAAGTATAATGCATTTGAAATGAAATGGACAAGTATTTCGTCTAGTTCATAAAAATTCGTAAATATTAATGTTTTAATATGAGTGTTTTAATTTTTTTTTTTTTTTTTTTTTATTATTATTTTTTAAACTTTTAACATTTTAAAGTTTTTATTAATTATTTATTGATTTATTTATTTAAAATTAAGGTAACAGTGCTCTTTCTTTCTTTCTTTATTTATTTTTCATTATTATTATTATTATTATTATTATTATTATTATTATTATTATTATTATTATTATTGTCAGCAGCATTTAAGTAGCTAACTATAAGCTTTCTATATTGAAGCTAAATATATTTGGAACAGAGCAAATGATCCTGCAGTCCAAAACTCATTTTATCTTAAATGGCATTTGCAGTTTAATTTATATTTTATTTGGCCACATTTAACATTTTAAAAGTCTACAAGGTCAGTTAAATGGATTTAATATTCAGTGCATTTAGTATTCAGTAATTTCAGGTTGCTTAAGCCTTCAGTAACACATGGTCATTATAAAATAATCCATGTCAAGCGATTGTAGGAAGCACAAGCTCTTACCACTAGGTCTGCCTTTTTGTTGTTTTTGTGCTTGAGTGTTTAGAGGCAGTATTTGAAATCAATAACTTTTGTTTAGCTTTATAATTTTGCCTCAGACAGGTTTGCACCGGCAAATAACCAGCAAATGGATATGTCCCCGCCTGAATAATGGTCCTAGTCAAACTCGGACTCAGCGTGTCTTGGCAGGTGTCCTAAAGCAGGAGCTTGAGCCGTTCTGCAGTATGGAGCTCAGCCGTTTGCCGGCTCTCCTTCGCTCTCCTCTGTTGAGCTCATTTACCTGAGATCCGATTCGCACGGCTTTCTTTCGCCCGCTATTAAACGTTTAATAACATTCACAGCGTGGCACACCTACACAGCTATGCAGGAATTTTAAGTAACTCTAGGAATTAGTGTCATTGTAAGGCCACATGTTTCACATTGAACTGTTGGAATAATGAGCTGCTCCAACAGAAGAATGGACCTTCCTGGATTTAAAGGAACCGCATTGAGCCATTTGCAGCGCTGTTTTTTTTTTTTTTTTTTTTTTTTTTTTTTTTTTATTCCCAGATGTCCGCTTATATTAGTCAAGGTTATTGCAGCAAAAATATATCCACATCTTGTCCAGTGCTCTGTAGGGAAGGAGTAAAATCACTAGGTGCATCCCAATTCATGTACTTATGGACTATTCAGTGCCATTTTTTAAGTCAATAGTGTTGAAAAACAAGAAAAATACCTTTTAAATTCCCTTTTAAATGCTAAGCTCTCATGGAAAATTATGTTGCCCTTTAGAGCGAATCTTCATCTGCACTTTCGGTTTTTCAGCGTAGTCTGCCTTGGTAAGAAGTCATTTTCAACCTTTGTTTTTCCATCCATTACATTCCTCTGTTCATTCTATTAGACTGGCGAGCGATGTTTTCACACTGTTGCATCATGGGAGTAATCATGGAAAAAGGTGTCCCTACAAAGCGGACCTAAAAGTGATTGCGGTATTGTTTGCGTGCTATCGCACAGTTTAATAAATGTGAGATAAGGTGGTGTTTTGGCAGGTAGTGGTGGGGGGTGTGCGGCTAAATATTCTTGGCGCCGCATGAAATATGCATGCGGTGGCAGTTTTAATTATTACAAAGTGCTGAGCTATTCCGAGAAGAGCATTTCCTCCTCATACACACACACACAAAACACACATACTTTTATATCAACCGTCTGGGACTGTGTGTTCATGCTTCAACAATTCCCATGCATTATTTAAAAGTGGGAAGACTGGGGAATGACAACTTTTTCTTGCCCTGCAGTGAGCTCCTCTTGGGTAATGACCACGGTATCCACTTGACACTTGCACACTGCTGACCCCTGACCCCTCTCTCGCTTTTTCTTTAATGGCGAAAGGGACATCTATGAATTCCTGCGATGTGTTTGCAGCTTTCTTATTTTGAGATCCCCAAGAGGTAATTAAAATAAATTAGAGTAACTGAATTATTTATAGAAAATATAGATGTTCTGTTTTAATAGGTGGACTGAGCATGATTTTATATATTTTTTTCTATCCTTTGTTTAGTTACTTACTATTTAGCTACTGATGTGATGTTTTGTTTGAATGAATGAATTGTAGGTGTACAGACAGGATGGATAGGTGGATATATGGATGGAATGGTGTATGCATTGACTGATAAATGGATGCATGTACAGGTAGATGGTAGGGATGGGCGATATGGACATAAAACGATATCACAATATTCTCTAGTATTCATTGCTATAACAAAATCAATGACTATAGGATCATTCGCCAGTGGCTACAAGTGATAGCTGCATGCATTATTAAATAGGCTCCTAAAATATACCAATTAGATAAAAGAATAAAACCTTAGGCTTTGTTGTTAGTGCCTCCGTCTCCTTGGGCGTGTTTATAATCTATTATTATTATTATTATTATTATTATTATTATTATTATTATTATTATTATTATTATTATTATTTGGCTATATTTTATTTTACATAAAATGCTTATTCTACAGAAAACTACAGGGTGGCCTGTTAACATGCAGGGGGCCTATAACTGTAAATCATTACATTTATTATAAAATATTAAATTATAAAAATCTATGATAGTAATTTCTTAATTCAGGAATTCTTAAGCATCCACTCAGAGACAAAAAAGCTCTTTATACTGGAGAAAAACCTGGAGTTTATTTCAAATTTCAGTAGTAGTAGATAGTTTATGGATGGATGCATAGATGGATAGATGCCTGGATGGACGATGGATGAATGGAAGGATAGATGGAGGGTACGATGAATGGATGCTTCAACTGATAGAATGAACGGATAGATGCTAGGATAAGATGGATGGATGGATAGAAATATGGATGGATGAATGGATAAATGCGTGGATGCATGGACAGATGGCACGATAGAGGGGATGATGGATAGATGCATTGACGGGTACATGCATGAATGGATGGATGGATGCATGGACAGATGGAAGAATAGGTAGAGGGGATTGTGGATGCATCAGTGGATAGAAAGAAAGATAGATGGATGGATAGATGGATGAATGGATGCATGGACGGATGGATAGATGGATGCATGAATGGATAGATGCATGGATGGATGGGTGGATGCATGGACAGGTGGAAGGATATGTAGGTGGGACTATGGATGGATGGATGAATCAAAGGATAGAAAGATGGATAGATGGATGGATGAACGGATGCATGAAAGGATGCATGGATGTATGGATGGATGCATGGACAGATGGAAGGATAGGTAGAGGGGGTGATGGGTGGATGCATCGACGGATAGAAAGATGGATAGATGGATGGAAGGATGCATGGATGGATAGATAGATGGATGGATGAAATGCATCGACAGATAGAAAGATGGATGCATGGACAGATGGAAGGATAGGTAGAGGGGACGATGCATGGATGCATCGACAGATAGGAAGATGGATGCATAGATGGATGGATAGTTGGATGCATGGATGGATAAATGCATGGACAGATGGAAGAATAGGTAGATTGGATGATGGATGGATACATCGTCGGATAGAAAGATGGATGGATGGATGAACAAATGCATGGATGGATGGAAGGAAGGATAGATAAGAGGGGATGATGGTTAGATGCATTGACGGATATATGCATGGATGGATGGATGCATGGACAGATGGAAGGATAGGTAGAGGGGGCGATGGATGGATGCATCGACGAATAGGAAGATGCATAGATATATGGCTGAACGGATAGACAAATTAATGGATGGATGGACAGATGGGTACATGAATTGATGAATGTATGGGTGGATGCATGGATGGATGGCTGGAAAGAGATGATTGGATGGAAGTGTTGAAGGATGGTTGGATGGATGGAAGGATTGATAAATAAATGGAAGGATAGATGGGATGACGGATGGGTAAACAGAAGGATAGATGGGACAACGGATTGATGAATGGATGGATAGGTAAATAAACAGATGGATGGACACTACCATATCCTGTGAATGTTGTTGATATGGATGTTCAGTCATGGCCTGCGCTTGCATACTCTGACCAATTGGGAAATGTCTTCACGTTCGTTCTGGTTGATGTTTGTATAAAAGTTACTTTTTAAAAATATTTTCATTTGCCCAGAAATAACCGTAAAGGTCGCCTGTACGTGGCCGGGAGAGCTGAGCCATGAGTAATCACTATGTGTAGAAAGGTGACATTTATAAATGAAATCTATATAGCAGACACACAGTGATGATGAAAAAGCGCTGCCTCTGATATTTTAGGGGTTACATTAAGGACCATAAACACGTACACAAACTTATACTATCCTGCAAACTGTTTGTTTTTTCATCTCCCCCGGCTCTCTTTTTCTCCTTTTCATTATTGTCAGTCGCTCGCTCTGTTTTTCGCACGCTTATATCTCTCAGTTTCCTGAAATATGGTTCCTGTGCTGTTCGGTTTATTCTGGGCTTTGGAACAACACCCCTACCATTTACAAACACAGCAAGGCTGTGAAAAGCTTGCAGGAAGTTCTCCCTGGCGAGCTTTTTCTCTCCATCCTTTTCGCCTGTGTTTTTTTTTTCCTCGCCTGTTTTTTTTTTTTTTTTTTTTTTTTTTTCTGAAGGAGTTGCTGTAGTTGAGATCCATCCATCCGCATGTGAATGACAGAAGCTTCTTTGCCATCCAGCACAGCATCCCCCAGTATGGCCGTGGCCTGCGCCGCCTCAGCTGACCTCCAGACTTTAAAATAACCCTGTCTAGAACTAGAACATCTAGCTGAGTTATCCTGGCCAGCTGAACTCAAGTCTGGAATTTTTACATGAAAATAACTGTTTTATTACTGTTTTTTGGGGGCCTTTATTCTAATACTCTTGTGCATAAGATTGATCCCTGTCCTAAACCATATAGTGCAATGTACAACATTCAGATTCAATAATACATTTTATTTTAATGTATTATTGTATTATTTTATTTTGGACTGTATTATTTATTTTATAGATGAAAACAAGACAGTTGTGAAGCTTTTAGTTTATGTCTGTTAGATTTGTTAGTTTTTTTTTTTTTTACTTTCTTTTCAAGTTATTTTTATTTTAACCTTTTATTTTTAACAGTAAAGACACAGAAGATTGAAGCAACTCCTTATATTTCTTTATAAAATCCTTATCCAAAACCAAATAATATAATTTTTTTTATATAATGTACAATTTTCAGATGCTTTATTTAATTTAATTTATTTGTTTTCTTTTGTTATTTTCTTTTGATATTTTATTTTATATTATTTTAATCATTTAATTTTTTAACTGTATTATTTATTTAAAGTCGGTTATTTATTTCATAAATCAAAACAGAACAGTTGTGAGACTTTAAGTTTGTCTGTTAGATTTGTTAGCTTTTTTCTTTCTATTCAAGTTATTTTTATTTTGACCTTTATTTTGGCAGTCTTTTATTTTCACAGTAAAGACACAGAAGATTGAAGCAGCCTCTTTTATTTCTTTATAAAATCCTTATCCAAAGCAATATAATGTAATTTGTTTTTATAATGTACAATTTTATTTTGTTTTATTTTATTTTATTTTATTTTATTTTATTTTATTTGATCATGTATCATTTTATTTTATTTTTTATTTTATTTTGTTATTTTATTGTATATTATTTTAATTATTGTATTTTTGTATGTATTATTTATTTTATAAATCAAAACAGGACAGTTGTGAGGCATTTAGTTTATGTCTGTTAGATTTGATAGAACTTTTTTTCTTTCAAGTTATTTTAATTTTTATTTTAACCTTCTTTTTGGCAGTCTTTTATTTTCACAGTAAAGACACAGAAGATTAAAGCAACTTATATTTCTTTATAAAATCCTTATCCAAATGTACAATTTTCATATGCTAAATATTTTATTTTATTTTATAATTGTATTGTTTTTTGTTATTTTCTTTTGTTATTTTCTTTTCTTTTAATTGTTTTTGGACTGTATTATTTATTTGAAATTGGTTATTTATTTTATACATTTTTGGATTGTATTGTTTATTTTGAATTGGTTATTTTGTAAATTAAAAAAGGAGTTGTGTGGCTTTTAATTTTTTTTTTTTTCTTTTCAAATTGTTATTTTTTTTATTTTATAAAAGTCTAGTTTATATTGTCTTTTATTTTCACAGTAGAGATGCATAAGTTTGAAGCAAACCCTTATATTTCTTTATAAAATCCTAACCCACAATCATATAATATATATATTTTTGAATAATGTACTATTTTATTTTATTTTATTTTATTTTATTTTATTTTATTTTATTTTATTTTATTTTATTTTATTTTATTTTATTTTATTATTTTATTTTAGATTTATTGTGATCGGATGGTGATTTGATTCTATCCAAAATTCAGCATCTCTCTACCTGAATAGTTTTAGTGCAGAGGAATTATTTGTGAATATTTTCACTTGTTTATTCACATCAGTTAAGCTTGTACTCTGTAGTTTAGCAACAAAGAAACACGTCCACCTGTCTAGAAAAATGCCGCTAGACACCCCATTGATTTAAAAACCTCAGCTGGCATGAGAGAGAGAGAGAGAAACAAATAAAAAGCATTTCAAGGCTTAAACATTAAAGACTGTAGCTTTATCATAATCCTCAAGCTAGTTTTCTATCTACCTGGTCGACATGGAAAAACAGTGTTAGGCTGAGGTGAGGAAAATATCAGTAACAGATAAGCTGGGATTTTATGACTTTGACTGTAGTTTTAATAATGCAGATACCCATATTGCATTGCGTTTTTTTTTTTTTTTTTTCCTAACGCTGAAACCCGAGGGTTACGATACACAGTCCTGGAGGCCACAGCCGGTGTTTTGACTCGTTGTCAAGCTTTGACTTTTACAGGGCTGGAAATCTTCTGCCTTGGGCTCTGTCGTGAATCTGATTTCAAGACCAGAGGGCAAAGTACTGACAGTCATTGCTGCCGTTTTATTATTATTTATTTATTTAGCTTTTTTCTTCTTCGTTGTTTTTGAGGTAGGCTTACATAAAAGTTTCCAATGTAGCCATCTTGGAGCTCCTCTTGACTGGTTTTAATGCAGCTTTTGACGATGATCTGGCCTCAATCACGCTGTTGTCAGCGTTTTGCGGCAGATGCAATCTGGACACATCAATATGTCCTCCAGCAGTACAAGTTTTCTATTTTCCCCTATCAATCAGTCTAAGCAGCCTGGCATTCTCCAGTTCCTTTGTAGTGCTGTTCAATCATAAGGCCAGTATTCTGGTTGAACACACACAAACACCCGGAGCCTTTGTGGACTTAATTACGCATCATTAGGGCCTGATGCACCGCATGGGTCTCTTTAGAGCCAGTCATGGCTATTGTGTACTGTGATTTGGCCGAAATGTCAAATTAGGTCTTGTGTAGCCACAAAGGAAAAAGCAAAATAGCAAGCAAAAAAGAAATGACCTTTTGTGTAAATTGCTACGTGCACCTTTGTACCATTCGCTTGCTAAATCTTAATAAATTGGGGCTCATCAGTTCTGCTTCATTTGCTGCTCATTTGTATTCACAGTCACTTGTCATGTACATGTATGTCAGTCTGGACTGATGATGTTGCTGAATTGCATCATCCACAAAATCTGATGCCTTACATATGCTAATATGCAACAGTCTGAATTCATTGTTTTATTGAACTCGGTTGCTTTTTATGTCCTGTTACATAAATGCATATGCCTTGATGGACACAACTGGTTTAAAACGCAGTTAGCATCTTGGTGGGTGGTGTATGCGCTTTAACATGTTGCGTGATGAAGCTTATGCTGTCTTATTTCATTTGATTAAAGTTCAAATTCAAGAGGTCCAGTGTGGAATTTCTGCACAATTAGTGTTGATGAACCAAATTACAAAATTAACGTTTTTACAGATTTCTCTTGTATTCCTAACCTTTTCTCTCTATGTACCCAAAAACCCTATGATTAAGAACTGATATTTATCAAGGCAGAAAATTTGACTCACACTGTCATTGTTTTTGTAACATAGCATATACATACGCTGTGTAATGTTAGTCACTTTGTGTTATGTTATGTTTTATGTTATGTTGTATTTTATGTTGTATGTTATGTTATATGTTATATGTTATGTTGTTATGTTATGTTATGTGTTATATGTTTTATGTTATGTTATGTTAAGTTATGACTAAGCTAATGTAAAGTGACATACCATGAAACAAAGTGACTAACCTACTATAATCAAACCTAATATAGAATGGCAGATAACATAAAAGTTATGTAACATGACATGTTATTTTGCATGCTATGTTAGTCAGTCTGTGTTAGGTAGGGTTCTTGGTTTAGTCACTTTGTTAGGGTAGGTTAGATTGTTGAGTTAGTTTTTTGTCATGTTAGGAATTTTTTTTAGGTTAGTCACTTTAGGTTAGGTTATGTTATGTGAAGCTAGGTTGTTAGGTTAGTCACTTTATGCTGTGTTAGGTTAGTTTATGTTTATGTTACGTGTGGTTATGATTTAGGCTAGCCACTTTATGCTATATTAGGTTAGGTTGTTAGGTTAGTCGGTTTTTTATGTTATGTCAGTAATTTTTGTTAGGTTAGTCACTTTAGTTTATATGTTAGGTTATGTTATGTGAAGCTAGGTTGTTAGGTTAGTCACTTTATGGTATGTTAGGTTAGGTTGTTACGTTAGTTCGTTTATGCTGTGTGAGGCTAGGTTGTTAGGTTAGCCACTTTATGCTATGTTAGGTTTATGTTTGTTTGTTATGTAGTCAGTTTTCTTATGTTATGTTAGTTATTTTTGTTAGGTTAGTCACTTTAGGTTAGTTTATGTTAGGTTATGTTATGTTGAGGCTAGGTTGTTAGGTTAGTCACTTTATTTTATGTTAGGTTAGTTTGTTTATGTTATGTGTGGTTAGGCTTTGGGTTAGTCACTTTATGCTATATTAGGTTAGGTTGTTAGGTTAGTCAGTTTTTTATGTTATGTCAGTAATTTTTGTTAGGTTAGTCACTTTAGTTTATATGTTAGGTTATGTTATGTGAAGCTAGGTTGTTAGGTTAGTCACTTTATGGTATGTTAGGTTAGGTTGTTACGTTAGTTCGTTTATGCTGTGTGAGGCTAGGTTGTTAGGTTAGCCACTTTATGCTATGTTAGGTTTATGTTTGTTTGTTATGTAGTCAGTTTTCTTATGTTATGTTAGTTATTTTTGTTAGGTTAGTCACTTTAGGTTAGTTTATGTTAGGTTATGTTATGTTGAGGCTAGGTTGTTAGGTTAGTCACTTTATTCTATGTTAGGTTAGTTTGTTTATGTTATGTGTGGTTAGGCTTTGGGTTAGTCACTTTATGCTATATTAGGTTAGGTTGTTAGGTTAGCCAGTTTTCTTATATGTTATGTTAGTTATTTTTGTTAGGTTAGTCACTTTGGGTTAGTTTATGTTAGGTTATGCTATGTGAGGCTAGGTTGTTAGGTGAGTCACTCTATGCTATATTAGGTTAGGTTGTTAGGTTAGTCAGTTTTTTATGTAATGCTAGTAATTTTTGTTAGGTTAGTCACTCTAGGTTAGTTTATGTTAGGTTAATCACTATATTTTAGGTTAGGATGTTAGGTTAGTCATGTTGATGTATTATGTTAGTCATTATTTTTTAGGTTAGATTATTAGGTTACTTACTTTGTTTTATGTTGTGTTAGTTATTCTTTGGGTTAGCCACTTAATTATGTTAGTCGTCCTATGTTAAGTTGTTTGGTTAGTCTAACTGATATGTTACATTTGGTTAGGTTAGTTTGTTAGGTTTGTCACTTTGTGTTATGTTAGTCATTAATGTAATGTTAGGTAGTTAGGTTAGTATTTTGTTATATTAGGTTAGCCACTGTTTTATATTGTGCTGCTAATCTGTTATATTAGGTTATGTTAGGTTAGTCACAGAACGTTATTAGTTCTGTATTAGTATTAGTCTCAGTATGTTAGGTTTGTGATGCTTTTAGAACATAGTTTTAGTGTTATTCGCTTTTAATTTAAAATGTTTGATTAGTTTGATGTTATGTACAGTAAGTCAAGTTAAGTTAGTTTAGCCACTTTGTTGCATGTTATGTTAGTCACTTTTAATCTAAAATGTTAGGTGAGTTTTGTTATAATATGTCAGTCACTTGAAGTCAGACTAGGAATTTTTAATCAAAGCCAATCATGCGAGTGATAACAGACCCATCAAAGTAGAACACATGTTCTGATGCAAGTGTCATTCTCACTGCACAAATTGCTTTTTCTTTCACGCAAGATGGAAAAGAATCACAAGATTTATCATGATTAGTGGTTTTAATGTTATTTTTCTCAGTTTAATAGGTTTAGTTAAATCTGCGTAGCACCTGAAGTACACGTGTCCTTCAGTAAAGAGTCTTAGACTGCAGTCACAGCAGAAGGTACAGACTGTAAAAACCCAACTGTTGAACTTCAGACCTGTTACCTCAGACTAGCACTGTGAATCCAGTAGAGGAACGTGTGGAATGAAGCCTGTTAAAGTTTTACAGCGTCAGACCTTTAGCCTCTTCACCCTGACATTTTTACTACATTTTTGGAAATGGAAAAGCTTTTTTCTCCCCCTATTTTTTCGCTTATGCTCCCCTCTCTTGCTTCTCTCTCCGTCCATATGTTGGCAATCTCCAAGGTCCTCGCTTTTCTCTCATCCACTCGCTCGTTCCCTTCTCTCTCCCGCACCTCACTCGATCATTCTGATTACATCCGAAGGGAGCACCAAGTGTTTCGCAATCAACCTCTCCGATTTAAAAAAAAAAAAAACTATTGTATTTAGAATAGGAGGGGTGTTGTGGGAATCCATTATTGTGAGTGGAGTGTGACTACTCAGTCACTGAAAGCCCAATAGGAAACACCAGCAGCCGGTGGAGGAAAATTAGCCCAATCCTTTTGGGCTCTGATATATGGCGCACATCTGGGCCGCCGTCCATTGTTTTCAATTACGACTTTAAGCATGGCCTCCTGCGTGCCGAGCAATGCTCCCCCTCTGTTTTTTTTCCACAGAATCCCCCTTTCTCTCTCTCTCTCCGACCAATTACACAGTGGACAGGTGTCGTGTAGTGCTAACAGATTGGCCCACCCGCCTCGGTCTATTTTTCTCGCCGTGCTTCTGGAGCGCTCGGCGTAAGCTCCCCGGTGACGATCACGACAACCCTCTTTTTTTCTCTTTCCCCACTCTCTCGTTGTCATCTGAGTGACTATGAGACATGAGGGTGAGAAGTTCATCATGCAGTCAGTCATGTCTAATGAAGGGTTAGACCCGCTTCCAACACCCGTGATTTTGACAGGGGTTTTGCATGTAATTAGGGAGCGAGAATCGCGAGGTGAATGTAAGTTATTAAAATGCAAGACCCTGCACAGCTTGAAAGCTTTCAAGTGTTTCTGTACGTACTGTACTCTATAAGTTGAAGTTGAATCACACATTTTGAGTCATTTTTATTATAATACTGCAAGTCTTAGAGTAGATAACATTTTTAAAGAACATATGAAATCAAAATGAGTTTTAGGTTGTAGCTTTAGATTTGTCTATTATTTTTGAAGCCACCTGTTTTATTTTATTTTAGAGTTGTTTTATTTTATTTTATTTGGATGTTATTTATTCTACAGTATAAATAATTATTATGCACATTTCTGTTTTTTTTTTTTTTTTTTTTTTTTTTTTTTATGCATTTAGGTATGCAGAAACAGTACCTGTTTTATATTTTATTCTTTTTGGATTTATTGTCAATTTGCTTATTTATTTTGCATTTCAAAAAACAGTTATGTGGCTTTTTGTTTGTCTGTCTCTTTATTTAATTTAATTTAATTTAATTTTTGGATGTTATTTATTTTCTAAATAATTATGAACCTTTTTTTTTTTTTTGTAGATTTTATGAATTTTAGTGTGTAGAAACGGTTACTATTTTATTCTTCTTAGATTTATTGCCAGTTTGGTTATTTTATAATTAAAAAAAATATATATTTTATTTCGTTTTGTTTTATTTTATCTTATTTTAGTTTATTTTTTCATGTTATTTATTTGATGAATAATTATTACGATTTTTTTTTTTTTTTTTTTTAAGATTTTATTAATTTCAGTGTGCAAAAACAGTTGCTATTTTTATTTTATTCTTTTTTTAATTTATTGCTAGTTTGGTTATTTTATAATTTAAAAAAAAGTTTTGTGCCTTTGCTTATTTTATTTTATTTTATGAATAATTATGAGCTTTTTTTTTTTTTTTTTCTTTTTGGCTTTACTGTTTGGTTATTTATTTTATAATTCAAAAAGTTTCCTTTTATTTTGTTTTTTTTTTTTTTTATTTTTAAATTGCACCATTTGTTTAGTTTATTTTGATTTTATTTTTAGATTTCATAAATGTCAATATGTAGAAACCTCTTTCTCAGTATGCTCAGTATGGAGTTGCTTATATACAGTGCTTTTACTCGGCAAAAGCGAAGCAAGAAAAGCCAAAAAAAAAAAAGTTGGAAATTCTGCAGATTCACTTCATGTGGACACACTGGATCTCTTGTGTCCTTGATCCAGTTTCAGTTGTGATTCAATTATGATATCAACATCCGGTGTTAAATGCAATTTTGCACAAATAAACAAATAAAAAGAACAAATAAAAAAAAAAAAAAGAAATTGAAAGTGTTTCTAATGTGGATTAAAAAAAAAAAAAAAATTTGCCCGTTTGACTTAAAACAAATCTTTCTTTGTCTTCAGATAACATAAAGCGCAAGTGGCGGCGGCGACCAATTTGGGGGCGGGGCATCATCAGGAAGAAAAAGAGCTATAAAAAGGAAGAAGCGGAGGAAGATGATGAACCTGAAGAAGAGGAAGGAGCAGACGACTCTGCTGCAATGCTGCAAGGTGACGCTTGTCTCACCCAGGACGAGTCGTCCTGTGATGCCATGGAGCTCCATCCTGACAAGCAACTTCTCCAGGCTAACGGACACGTCCTCTCCACGGAGGAGGAGAATTCCTCCGAGCCGACGGCCACTCAGGATCCTCAGGGCGAGAAGGAGCCCATCAAGGCGCCCTCGGAGGAGGCTTCCAGCAGTACGGAGGCCACGACGGCTCCTGCTCCTCAAGAGTGTGTGAATGGAAATGAATCTATGGACAGCGTATACAGTGAGGCTCTTGATAAAGAAACAGAAGTAGACTCTAGTAAAAAAGATGCACTTGAAGAAGAGCAGAAGGAGCCTTCTGCCCCAGAATGCAATGCGGAGGAGAATGCAACAGCAGCCGAGGGGACGGCATCTGACGGTGACCATGAAACAGAAGGTATGTTGTGTTAAGCATATATTTGTGTACCATACAATGGTAATGCACTCGATTTATAAATGCAGGACATGGCAATAAACATAATTATATATAATTCTCTCACGTATTTAAGCGCAATTAAATAAATAACTGCCTGGAATAGCATTTTATTCTTACCAGATGTCCATAAACATGCAGGACAGATGAATAATTCCTAGTATTGATTGTTAACTGTACGTTTAGTCACAGTTTGGAGAAAAATACTCTGTTTTTGCACTTGAAAACACCATCTGTTTGTGAGCGTTTCTCCTGCCGAGAGTTAAATACACCAACAGAAACACCCTGCGGACTCGTCTCTTCATATACGTCTGCAGACGTGCTTGTACTTCGCCAGGTGTTGTCCGTTTCTTATGTTTGTTTGTTTTTTCATAGTGTGACTTTGCTTAATTTTAATAGGTGCATCCAAAGGGAAAAAGTCGAACGAGTCGACCGTCGGACTCGAGCAGGCTGTGGAACTTCCTCCACCTCCGGCTCTCGTGGTTGACCACCAGCGGCTCAAGGTGAGATGTGTTCCTCTGTATTATTATCGTTCCGAAACTGGTTTGAGTAGAAAAAATACTGGTTAATAAATAAATAAATCTTTGCCTGTAATAATAATAATAATAATAATAATAATAATAATAGTAGTAGTAGTAGTAGTAGTAGTAGTAGTAGTAGTAGTAGTGCAGCGTTTTCTTTACTCAGGAAAAAAAAGGAAGAGATCTGGTTTCTTAACCCGCTGCGCTTTAGTCACAGCCAATACAGCTTCACCATTTCTAGATTTTGGGCAAATGTAGGCTACTAAACAAAAGAAAAAATCTGTCAATGCTTTAAATACAGTATTTTTTAAAGATGTTTAAAAATGTTTGAGTCATCGTTTTTTTTTTTTTAAAAAACGATACTAGTATAACATTGCGTTTTGAGAGGGAAAAAAAACAAGTCACTTAGGCTCACGTCGCATTTTATTTTTACATTCAAAAATAATATAGGCTAAAATGCCGGAGAAGCAAAATGTTTACAAACATTTTAAACACAGTTATTAGTTTCCTTCTCTACACAACAAATCCTCTGGAGTTAAGGAGTTAAGGCTATGCATTTACAGTGCCCTCCACGAATATTGGCACCCTTGATAAATATGAGCAAAGGCATCTGTGGAAATAAATCTGCATTGTTTATCCTATGTTATCCTAAATGTTTTTCTCCGGTTCACGTTGACCACAGTTATTGGCAGCCCTAGTAATTCTTATTAGTAAAATATCTCTGAAGTATATTCCCATTTTGTTTAGCACACCAGGGTGACTAGGAACATAAAATTCTCCAGCCATGACTTCCTGTTGCACAGGATTATAAATATAAGGAACCCAAAGGCCACATTCCCTTAATTGTCCATCACAAGCAGTAAAACCAAAGAATATAGTTCAGATGTGCAGAACAAGATTGTTGAGCTTCACAAAATAAAAAGTGGCTGTAAAAAAAAAAAAGCGCTACAGCATTGAAAATCCCCATTTCCACCATCAGGGCAATAATTAAGAAGTTTCAATCAACTAAAGATGTTACAGATCTGCTTAGAAGAGGACGTGTGTCTATATCGTCTTAATGGATGGTGAGGAGGAGACTTTGAGTGGCCAAAGACTCTTCAAGGATCACATATGGAGAATATTTGTTGAGTCTTGGGGCCAGAAAGCCTAAAAGAAAATTCAAATAGCCCCTACATCACCACATGTTGTGTAGGAGGGTTTCAAGAGAAATCCTGCTTGCTCATCCAAAAACAAACTCCAACATATTCACTTGTCAGATACGACTAGAACTTCAAACGGGACTGGCTTCTGTGGTCAGATGAAATTAAAATAAAGAGCTTTTTGGCAGCAAACACTGAAGATGGGTTTGGTGTAAACTGGGATAAAAAGTGCCCACTTTTAAATAAACTGCTGGATCTTTAATGTTCTGGGCCTATTTTTCTGCCAGAGATCCTGGACATCTCGTTTAGATGCATGGCATCATGGATTCTATCAAATACTAAGAGATTAAAAAAAAAATCTAAACCTGACTGCCACTGTTAGAAATCTTATAATTGGCCCTGTTTATATATTCCATCAAGACAATGATCCAAAACAAACACAAAAATGTGTCACCGTGAACAAAATGAAGCTTCTGGCATGGCTGTCCCAGTTCCCTGACCTGAACCCTTTAGAAAATGAGTGGGGTGAACTAAAGAGGAGAAGAACCAACATGAAACTTGGAATCTGAAGGATCTGGAGAGATTTTATATAAAGGAATGGTCTCTGATCTCTTGTCAGGTGTTCTCCAAACTCATTTTTGGCTGAGATACAGCTATTTGAATATATGTAATCTGAGGGTGCAAAAAAAACAAATATTGAGAAAATCACATTTAAAGTTGTCCAAATGAAGTTCTTAATAATGCATATTACTAATCAAAAATTAAGTTTTGATATATTTACAGTGGGAATTTTACAAAATATCTTCATGGAACATGATCTATACTCAATTTCCTAATGATTTTTGGCATAAAAGAAAAATCGATAATTTTTACCCATACAATGTTTTTTTGGCTATTGCTACGAATATAACCCAGCGACTTAAGACTGGTTTTGTGGTCCAGGGTCACATACACTAAACCACGCTTTTTTCCAGTGTACAGAGGTTTACGGGAGTATTGTGGCAAGATATCAGAACTGAACCGAAAACTGAATAGAATAATGTTTTTAACTGGTTGTTGGCCGTTTCAAAATTTCGATTCTGTTCAGAACTATAAAATTCTATTTTTGTTTCTGGTTCCGTTCCTGTCAAAATTTCGTTTGTTTCTGGTTTTCGTTCCTTGATCTAAAATGTGTTTAATACTTTTCCACCTCTGAAACCAATATTATAACCCACATCAAACTTAATGCGTTAGAAATGCAGTTTTCCGGTGTCTGTGATTATCTTCTGTAATCATTCAGAAGTAACATACATCCATAAACACGTCCCATAAGCTCTCTGCGCACATTATCGTACTGTAATGTACTGATCTCAGAAGGAGGGAAATCACTCCAATCATCAAGTCATTTCAGAAAGAAACTCATCAGTGTGGTGGCTGCTTCATCATCATCATCATTATGCTGTTTAGGCCATTTTTGGAGGTATTCATTCACTCTCGTTCGCGGAGTCATTCATTTCAATTTAATTATTTGCTATCGAGTTCATCAAATTAGGGCGGCGATCATCGATTTTGTTGCATTTCTTACGAGCACATTTGAGCTTTAGTTCCACTCTGGATAACAGCATCTTATAACAAGTTCATCTTCTTCAAACGGTGTATTTAGGAGGGAATACTAGCTTGCATACTACATTCTGCACTTCTACACTGTATGCAGCCTGTTGACTGATTGATTTCAAATACAGTAGTTATTATTTATGGAAGCTTGTTTCTGCCATTGAATAAAAAAAAGTAAAAAATAATTTCACAATTCTGACTTTTTTACATCTCACAAGCCAGAATTGAGATGTAAACTCACAGTTGCAAGTTATAAAGTCAAAATTGTGTTGATATGAAGTAGGAGTTTCAGTCAGAATTGCAAGATCATGCATGTATCATGCAGTTCTGACTTTATAACACAATTATAAAGTCAGAGTTGAGATTTAAACCTGCATTTGTAAGAAATTGTCAGAATTGTGTGTTGACTTTTTCTCTTCAGAATTAGACTTTATAACTCAGTTGCAAATTTATATCTCACAGTTCAGAGAAAATAAGTCAATGGCAAGATATAAACCTACAATTGTGAGAAAAAGTCAAAAAGTAAAAAAAAAAAACCTAGTTTGCATTATTTAAAAGTCAGAATTGTCAGATGTAAAAAGTCATAATTACCTTTATTTTTTTATCCCGTAGTGGAAACAGACTTCAATAATAATAATAATAATGATGATAATAATAATAAATTATTATTATTATTATTATTATTATTATTATTATTATAAATATCATTATTATATTTTATTTATCTGTTATTAGTAGTAGTAGCAAAATTAGACTTTATAACTCGCAATCGCGAGTTTATATCTCGCAATTTTGAGAAAAAAGTCAAGATACAAACTTGCAATTCTGACTTAAAAAAAAAAAAACAATTATCTCACAGTTGTATTTTAAATCACGCAATTTTAAGAAAAAAGTCAGAATTGCATGAAAAAATTCAGAACTACGAGCTACAAACCTGCATTTGCGAAACCCCCCCCCCCCCCCCCAGAAAAACTCAGAAATATATTATACTATATAAAAATGTCAGGATGGAAAAAATTATCTTGCAATTCTATTTCTCGCTATTGTGAGTTTATATCACACAATTCTGAGAAAAAAGTCAGAATTGTGAGATAAAAAGTTGCAATAACCTTGGTTAATTTTTTAATTTTTAATTTTTATTATTTAGTGGCTTCCATATATTTATTTTCACTCTATTTTTGTTGTTTAGTCAAATAATGAATATAAATGATTAAAGTTGGTAGTATGCCGTTCGGAACGCGCCCTTAATGTGACTTAATATGCTGCACATCCTGTTTGCTAACTAGTGAGTGAAATATGTGTGAGACTTACACTTTCAACATGACAAATGGCAGGCGTGCTGAGTTTTCTTCTCACCAGTACCAGCGTGCCAACTGTAGTGCTCAGACTGGTGACCGCAGCTTCTGAAGAAGAGACGGCGCGGTCGACTCTATCGCGTGACGACACGCGACACACCCCGCCGCCACATCATCTATCACACCATCATGGCTGAAAACCCCCCCGAGGACTCCTTACACGGCTCGCCGGCCACCGGGCTGCGCGGAGCGATGGGGGGCGAAGGCCCGGAAGCACGTGTGCCACTAATCCTCAGGCTTATTTGTTCATTTACCCAGAAAAGGCTGATATCTTTAAGAAACAGATCGTGAAGTGACGGATGCTGTGAATAATTGCTTTTTCATCCCTGGCTTATGGAACAAATTGAATTGCCGTTGAAGTGGGGTGAGAGTTGCCGTTTAAGCAGGTATCTCCTGTATGGGGTGGCAAAATGCCTGACACATATTAGGAATGAAAAGTGGGCTGTTTTCCTGCGCTTCATTCATATTCGTTGACTGGAGATGCGCTCATTACTATTGACATTTTTGCAGCGCAGCACGGCCCTCAAATAGGTTTGGAATTAAAGGGCCGTCACAGGAAACTATGAGCTTCGTCTTGCCTCTGTGTTTTTTGCATCGCAAGAAGCCGGCATCACATCATGTTGTCAGTGTTTGGATGCATAATAACGCTGAATTTAAAGACCACAGCGCAGGGAAAAAAACACAAGTTGAGCCTGGAGATTTGGAAGGGTTGTCTTTTCCCTGGATCTTTAATGTGATCATTGCCATTTGGCTCCGTCGCTCAACTAGAAGACATGCTTGTCTGAATCTGTCTTTGCCTTGGACACAGAAGAAGGTTTTATCCTCACGTTTAATGTTTTCTTAAAAGCATGCTTATTATAGCATGTCAAGCTTCATGTCTGCTGTTCGTGTGACAAAAGAGATCGGTCCGTTTTCAGTCTGACATGTTCCATGTTCGTGTTTCTAGCTGGGTGATTCTCAGGAAACCTGTCAAGAACGTGTCTAGACAACATTTTTACACATTTCAAGACAACATCAAACAGAAGGAAAGGAGGAGTTATATTATGCTGAAAGAAAATGAAGCCTGGTTATTGAATATTTTTGTTCTGTGAAATTAATTTATTTTTATTATTTGCATTTATTTTTTTTCTCCCCAATTCATATTATATTATGTGCTTATGTAGCATTTTTTAAATATTAATATTCTAATATTTTTGATATTTTAATATTTATATTTTTATAAATATTACTTTTTAGGGGAGAAAAAAACAAACAAACAAAAAATGAAGCCTAAAGTAAAATATATTATGGAGCCTATAATATAATATAAAATGAAGCCTAGTTATTGGATTTGTTTGTATTGTGATTTATTAATTTATTATTATTATTAAAAATATTTTTTTTCTCCCCAATTATCATGTTATATGATGTGCTATTTAAATTATGCATTTATACATTATTATCACAGTACATCATGTTAGTATTTTATTTTAATATTATACCTTTTTTAGGAAAAATAAAACAAATATATATATATATTATGTGATGTATACTATATTAACTCTTTTATGTGTAAAATGTGATGTTTTTAATATTCACCCAACTAATTCATATATTACTTCTATTCTGATAATATCTATTTTATTCTTACAACACTTATGTGTTGTTTTTATACTTTATAATAATAAGGTTTTTTGTATATTATTTATTGTTTTACTTATTGCTTTTATGCATTTATGGCTAATTTGGGGGGGAAATGGTACACAGACAATAAATAAAGTATGTATGTAATATAATCTGTAGTTAAATGGTTTAATTATAGTTATATATAAAATAATTTTTATTTCTATAAAAATATATTTACTATAGAATTCTATAATACGTTTATATGTATAATATTCGTTTTGTCTTTTGATTTTGAGGTGGAAGTCAGTTTTTTCCAGTCAGTTTTTACTTCTGCTCTCTCAGCAACACCGAATGTTTAAGTGGGAAGAGAGCTAAAATAAATTAGCTCTCGACTGAACTGATGGAAAACACATGCCAGGAAATAGATCTTGCCAACCTGCAACACATACTTTGCTATGGTACAGCGCTAGCCAAACATAAACGCGTGCTATGCTTGGGTACCGTTCGCCCAAACTTAACCGTGCCTGTGCATGTGTTTGATGTATTTGGCTAACCTTACCAAGCCGAGAATTACACCTGATCCTGACAGTTGGAAAAGCTGTTTATAGAACGTCTGTCTGAGTATGTGAGAAATGATGCTAGTCATCTTCATTTAGGCAAGAAGATGACGAGGCATTACGCCATTTATGTGCTAATGAGCCATGGTTGGTCCGTTGTTTCTGTAGTTTTGATGCATTGTAGTACACAAAAATAGATGCATGACCATTACAAAGGTACCAAATGAAAATGCCACGCCAGTTTAACAATATCTCTGCTGTACTGCTGCTGTCACTGGAAATGACAAATCGAGAAGCAAACATGTAATTGGTTCTGATTGGCCGAACCCTAACCCTCGTTTTAGAACAAGAGTTAGAGATTTGACATTTTGGACAGGACATCATACTGTGTAAGACGTTATTATATTTGGCAGCTCAAACCTTAAGTCTGTGTTTTTAAACCTTTCCTGCTTTTTTAGTAGCTACTACCAGGCTAAATTTGGTTGATATGTGTCACGTTAAGCCTAGAGGTGATTGATTTTATGTCGAACATGTCAGTTGCTCAAGCGTCAGATGATGCAAAGTCTTGAGCAGCACAGACTCTTAACCTTGTAAAGCCTGATATATGAAATAATAGTCAGAAAAATATTTTTTTTGTTTTTTTTTCAAATGGAACTATTTGCTGCAATTTTTTGACAAAATATTGAATGTGTGTGTTTTTTTTGTTGAGTATCATTATACATCAGGCTTCAGTTACTCATACACTGTGATGTAGTGAGAATATAGAGCTCAAACTTGAGGAGGAAAAAACATCTCTGTATCATTCAGAGGCCCCAAATGAGCAAAAATATGCAATTTGGTGCCGTTTCTAATATTTATTTGGCTGAAAAGTGCAATGAAATTCTGATAGCTTGTAAATGAGGCTGTTATAACAGTAAGTATAGCAAACTACTTGCATAAAATGCATATAAATATAATTTCCCACTCTATATCTCCCATAATATGCATATATTATTTAAGATGATATTTAGGAGCTTAGTTTTATGATTAAATCTCTGTAGTTTTAAATGCTGGGGCAAAACATACAGTGTAGTACTATGATGTTTGAGAGATGAACAAATAAACATTTCTCGAACGCCTATATGAGGTATCAAATTTGATAAATTTTAACATGATTTATCTGAAAAATTATGCATGGATTGTCAAGTAAGTCTAAGTTGCTTCACTAAGTGTTCATATTGCAGTATTACTAACATTATTACTGTTATATTGTATAAAAATCTCTCTTTCCCTGCTGAACACAGAATGTTTTTATGAAACAGCGCTTCCCTGATAAACGCAACATTTTGAGACACTGCTTCCCCGCCATACACGGAATTATCCGTTATTTAAGAGACAGTGCTTCCCTGCCAAACACTAAGTTTACTGTTATTTATGAGACAACGCTTCCCCGCCAAACATGGAATTTTCCGTTATTTATGAAACATCGTTTCCCAGCCAAACGTGGATTTTTTTTTTTTTTTTTTTTTATTTGAGACGCTTCCCCACCAAACACGTAATTTTTTGCAGTTTGAGATGCTTCCCTGCCAAACAAGGAATCTTCTGCTTTTTTTGTAACATTTCCCAGCCAAACACAGAATTTTCTGTTATTTATTGAACAGTGTTTCCCCGCCAAACGTGGAATTTTCCGTTATTTATTAAGCAACGCTTCCCAGCCAAACACGGAATTTTCCGTTATTTATGAGACCACATTTCCCCACCAAACATGGAATTTTCTGCAATTTATGAGACAACGCTTTCCCGCCGAACGTGGAATTTTCTGCTGTTTGAGATGACACTTTCCCACCGAACACAATATTTTCTGCTATTTTTCTGACAACGCTTCCTCGCCAAACAAAGAGTCTTCTGCTATTTACAGTGGGTACGGAAAGTATTCAGACCCCCTTAAATTTTTCACTTTTTGTTATATTGCAGCAAAATCATTTAAGTTCATTTTTTTCCTCATTAATGTACACACAGCACCCCATATTGACAGAAAAACACAGAATTGTTGACATTTTTGCAGATTTATTAAAAAAGAAAAACTGAAATATCACATAGTCCTAAGTATTCAGACTGAATACTTTCCGTACCCACTGTATGTAGCGCTTCCCAGTCAAACATAGAATTTTCTGTTATTTATTGGACAGTGCTTCCCTGTCAGACGTGGAATTTTGTTATTTACAAGGCAACGCTTCCCCAGCCAAACACGGAATTTTCCGTTATTTATGAAACAACGCTTCCCTTCCAGACACATAATTTTCCACTATTTATGAGACGCTTTCCAGCCAAGCACGAAATTTTCCTTTGTTTATGAGACAACACGTTCCCACCATACACAAAATTTTCCGTTGTCTACGAGATGATGCTTTCCCACTGAACATGGAATTTTCTGCTATTTTTCGCCAAATACTGATTTTTCCACTGTTTATGAGACAACGCTTCCCTGCCAAATATGCAGTTTTCCACTATTTAACGCGGAAATTTCCGCTGTCTATGAGATGATGCTTTTCCACCGAACACAGAATTTTCTGCTATTTATGAGACAACACTTTCCCACCGAATGCAGAAATTTCCACTGTCTATGAGATGCTTTCCCACCAAACACGGAATTTTCTGCTATTTTTGGGACAACGCTTCCTCGCCAAACACTGAATTTTCCGCTATTTATGAGACAACGATTCCCAGCCGAATGTATAATTTTCTGTTATTTCCCAGACAAATATTTGAGACAACACTTCCCCACCAAACGTGGAATTTTCCGTTATTTGACACAAAGCTTCTCAGCCAGACACGTAATTTTCCATTATTTATGAGACAATGCTTTCCTCCCAAACACGTAATTTTTTGCAGTTTGAGATGCTTCCCTGCCAAACAAGGAATCTTCTGCTTTTTTTGTAACATTTCCCAGCCAAACACAGAATTTTCTGTTATTTATTGAACAGTGTTTCCCCGCCAAACGTGGAATTTTCCGTTATTTATTAAGCAACGCTTCCCAGCCAAACACGGAATTTTCCGTTATTTATGAGACCACATTTCCCCACCAAACATGGAATTTTCTGCAATTTATGAGACAACGCTTTCCCGCCGAACGTGGAATTTTCTGCTGTTTGAGATGACACTTTCCCACCGAACACAATATTTTCTGCTATTTTTCTGACAACGCTTCCTCGCCAAACAAAGAGTCTTCTGCTATTTACAGTGGGTACGGAAAGTATTCAGACCCCCTTAAATTTTTCACTTTTTGTTATATTGCAGCAAAATCATTTAAGTTCATTTTTTTCCTCATTAATGTACACACAGCACCCCATATTGACAGAAAAACACAGAATTGTTGACATTTTTGCAGATTTATTAAAAAAGAAAAACTGAAATATCACATGGTCCTAAGTATTCAGACTGAATACTTTCCGTACCCACTGTATGTAGCGCTTCCCAGTCAAACATAGAATTTTCTGTTATTTATTGGACAGTGCTTCCCTGTCAGACGTGGAATTTTGTTATTTACAAGGCAACGCTTCCCCAGCCAAACACGGAATTTTCCGTTATTTATGAAACAACGCTTCCCTTCCAGACACATAATTTTCCACTATTTATGAGACGCTTTCCAGCCAAGCACGAAATTTTCCTTTGTTTATGAGACAACACGTTCCCACCATACACAAAATTTTCCGTTGTCTACGAGATGATGCTTTCCCACTGAACATGGAATTTTCTGCTATTTTTCGCCAAATACTGATTTTTCCACTGTTTATGAGACAACGCTTCCCTGCCAAATATGCAGTTTTCCACTATTTAACGCGGAAATTTCCGCTGTCTATGAGATGATGCTTTTCCACCGAACACAGAATTTTCTGCTATTTATGAGACAACACTTTCCCACCGAATGCAGAAATTTCCACTGTCTATGAGATGCTTTCCCACCAAACACGGAATTTTCTGCTATTTTTGGGACAACGCTTCCTCGCCAAACACTGAATTTTCCACTGTTTATGAGACAATGCTTCCTGCCAAACACGCAATTTTCCGCTATTTATGAGACAACGATTCCCAGCCGAATGTATAATTTTCTGTTATTTCCCAGACAAATATTTGAGACAACACTTCCCCACCAAACGTGGAATTTTCTGTTATTTGACACAAAGCTTCTCAGCCAGACACATAATTTTCCATTATTTATGAGACAATGCTTTCCTCCCAAACACGTAATTTTCCGTTATTTATGAGACAATGCTTCCCTGCCAAACACGGAATTGTTCGCTATTTCTGAGACGTTTTACAGCCAAGCTCGAAATTTTCTGTTATTTATGAGATAACGCTTGCCCACCAAACACGAAATTTTCTGTTATTTATGAGACATTTCCTGCGCCAAACACAGATTTTTCCACTATTTACGAGACAATGCTTCCCTGTCAAACCTGGAATTTTCCAGGTTTCCGTGTTTTCACTGTTATACGCTCAGGGGTGCTATTACGCCTCTCCTGAATGAGTCCAGAATCTCCCAATCAAAAACATAGGTGTGGAAGACACAGAAACAAGCGATCTCATATTTAAGCAGATGCAAATGCAAAATAATGCAACCATCAACAATAAACAGCCTATAAATGAAAACTGCCTAATTTTACCAAATTAAATGTTGCTAAGTGGTGAAGCACTGTTAAGCTTTGGGGTTGTTGATGGAATTGGTCCTTTTCATCTATGCTTTGATCATCGAACTGAATATGATCTAGATAAAAATGCTATTTTCTTTGCCTTTTGCAATGTTGAAACTTACCTACATTCAAGTGTTGATGCAAAAAGAAATCTTGAAGACAGATTTTTTTGTTTAAAAGTAGAGGCTCCGTTCTTTATTTTGATTTACTGCATGGTCAGATATTCATCCAACAAAATATTCTGGGAGCCATGAAATTTTAGTGAAAATGATCAAAAATCCTGGCAGTGGATGGCATCTTTTTTTCAAAACCGCTGGTGGGAAGAGTTTAAGATTTCACCAGAAAATAAATAAAAATGGACGTGTGAACCAAGATCTGAAGGTGGACATTTTTTATTTTATTCTAAAAACCTTTTAGTTGCTAAAAAGTATAAACTATCAATCAGGGTACAGAAGGCATGTGGACGATTGTGCACAACAGGCTTTTCAGTAAAGTTTTGATCATGTTGATAATTAAGAGGCCTTAGAAATTTGAGTTTCAAATATGATAAAGTTTTAGTCCTTGTGCTTTTCAGTTGTGTTCTTATTTTAGTTTGCAATGTGCATTTCAGTCATTTTGTCTACACTTGAAAGACACATTAGAACCGCTGGTGCAATTGTTTTTAGTCCACACAGCTTTTTGTAGTCCATTTTAGTCTGTTTCTAACACAAAGCTTTCTAACACCCGTAGTTTCAGAGGATCTGGAATACATTGCATGCGTTGTTTGGACTACTTTTATGCTGCTTTTTTTTGTACTTTTCATTTCTGGGTGAACTATTCTTTTAATATCTGCGCTCTAAAGTCTGCTTTTCTTCAGGAATGAAAGAAAAATCTTTTCCATCGCAGTGTGAAATAGTAATATTACCCAGTGCAGCACAATACAGCCTTATGTGTCTCAAATTGATCTCAAAGGTTTAATTTTACACAGTTCATCCTGTGGATCTTCCACAGCGGTTGCATCACTTCTTCCACTTCTCTAACTTGACCATTTCAGCTTTCAGGTTTCTCTTAATAGAATGTATTATACATTTTCAGGAGCAGGAGCACGTGGGAGATTTGTATTAAAATTAAAAACATCCGAGTGCACTTCTTTTTCTCTGAACATTTCTTCGTTAATCACGGCCCATCTGAATCTAGTTTGCAAAATCTGAATCTAGCTCAGAAAAGCGGACTAAATTATTTAACGTTATTTTGAACTTATTACAGCCCTCATTGTAAGAATAGTGCAGTTTTGCTTTTATTATGTAATGCTTTTAAATCTGATGTTATTCAGATAAATTGTGTGTATAATAATTTAATAATTTATATGAATGACATCAGGTTTAAAAGCATTACGTGTACCAATAGTATATGTGTATATATATATATATATATATATATAAGTAGAAACTTTTTGCTCTTTGTGGCACAACTTGTTTTTAAGTAAAGAAGTTCTGAGCAACTTTTACTGCAACCTATGTTAGTCTGTCTTGACCTTTCCTCAAGCAGACTAACAATTTTCTTTTTCTTTATGTATCTAGTTTTGTTTTGCATTTTCACTTTGCAAAATATTTATAACTTGCTGACCTTTGTGTATATGTGTAGGTTGGTGAAGCAACACTTCGTGCAGCAGTTGCTGTAATATTTGTACATTTAAATACAAATTAAATACGGATATATCTCTAGGTATTATTTGTATGTAGGTGAACCTGAAATTTTCTTGAAAACTTATTGAATAAAAACTTTTCAAGGCTTTAGCTTTGCTGTGAAAATGTAAATTTTCCCATTATTTGACCGGCTTGTTCTCCGAAATCACTCCATCTGTGGGACTGATGTCTGGGCTGGTCAGGTTATTACCAGACAAGTCTTCTAGCCAAAGTCAAATGGACTGTGTGAACAAGTCTTT
Source organism: Cirrhinus mrigala (assembly GCA_036247105.1). Lineage (NCBI taxonomy): Eukaryota > Metazoa > Chordata > Actinopteri > Cypriniformes > Cyprinidae > Cirrhinus > Cirrhinus mrigala. Next base: position 29,817,780 of record CM070026.1, read on the forward strand.
TAAAGCTAGGATTACCGTTCTATTCAGGGTTGATGGAGGGAATCTGCCATCCATGACCGTTCTCCCAGTCAGTGACACTGAGACGGAGCAACGACCCAGAAAAACAGCAAGCCTCCACACCTAATCCCTGTAATTGACACGTTAGTGAAGTGTGACATTTGCTGCTAATCATTGAGCATTTTTTCTCCTGTCATTCATAACATGTTATTTTACCATAATCCCATTGCCTGTTCCGGCATTATATGATCAGATTTTCTTTAGCCTTGTTTTTAAAGTCCCCATGAAATTGGCTTTTAGTATAAATATGTTAGTCTTAAGGTTATCTGTAAGCTAGTGTGCTCCAAAACAAAGACAAAATTTGTGTTTACAAAATATAAGCATTCAAAACTTAGTCTCTCTCTTCCGCCAATATGGATCAACAATTTTGATGACGTCACCCTGCAATTCAGCTTTTCATCAAACTGTCTGTCCAATCAAATGCTCTCTAGAATTCTAAGCATCCCGCCCCCTTCACTATAAATAGACGCTGAAGCTCCAGCTGAAATTGGTCACTTGTTCACAGAGTTAGTGTTTTCTGTATGGCGAATGGCACATTGTGCACTATATAGGGGATAGGGAACGATTCAGACAGTGTACATATGCTTGCCATTGGGGCGAAAGAAGTCTAGCACGCAGTCTGCTCCGGTCCAGAGACACAGTAGCACGGAGGGAATCCTATGAATTGTTCATATGAATGTAGACCACAAAACATACAGTTGAGTCAAAAGTTTACATACACTATGCAGAATCTGCAAAATGTTCATTATTTTACCAAAATAAAAGGGATCATACAAAATGCATTTAGTACTGACCTGAATAAGATATTTCACATACTGTGAATGACATACATATAGTCCACGAGAGAAAATAATAGTTAAATTTTTCAAATTCAAAAAAAAAATTTCAAAATTCAAATTTATTTGTATAGCGCTTTTCACGATACATATCGTTGCAAAGCAGCTTTACACCAAATTGACATTTTTACAATATATGTAGTAGTAGCTTGATGTACATATGGCAGAGATGTGTGGTAAAGATCAATTAATGACGTAATCAAACAGACAAAGAACACTATAAATTAGTAGCAGAATTCGGTAGTGCTGTATGTTTTCAGGGTTGGCATCATCTGAAGTCCTCTGTGGGGTTGGCATCATCTCTTCTTAAGTGTTCTGGATCCACACTGGAGCTTGTGAATTCCTAGTTACCATGGGATGTCAATCCCATGGCAAAAACAGAGAACAAATAGGAACATAATTAGCGTAGCTGCTGTTCAAACTAAGAAAAGGAAGGTTTGTTAAACCAGAGCTAAAAGATTAATAATGAACATTTGATCAGATATAGCTGCAGGAAAAGTTTATGAGATGCATTATTTGAATGCTTGGCTAAAAAGATGTGTCTTTAATCTAGATTTAAACAGAGAGAGTGTGTCTGAACCCCGAACGTTATCTGGAAGGCTGTTCCAGAGTTTGGGTGCCAAATGTGAAAAAGCTCTACCTCCTTTAGTGGACTTTGCTATCCTAGGTACTACCAACAGTCCAGAGTTTTGCGACCTTAGGGAGCGTGATGGATTGTAGCGTGGTAGAAGACTAGTTAGGTACGCAGGAGCTAAACCGTTAAGTGCCTTATAGGTAAGAAGTGCTATTTTGTAGCTGATGCGGAACCTAATAGGTAGCCAGTGCAGAGACTTTAAAATTGGGGTAATATGATCATATTTTCTTGACCTGGTAAGGACTCTAGCAGCTGCATTTTGGACTATCTGTAGCTTGTTTATTGAAGATGCAGGACAACCACCTAGTAGTGCATTACAATAGTCCAGTCTAGAGGTCATGAATGCGTGAACTAGCTTTTCTGCATCAGAAACGGGTAACATGTTTCGCAGCTTGGCAATGTTTCTAAGATGGAAGAATGCTGTTTTTGTAACATGAGAAATATGATTTTCAAAAGACAAGTTGCTGTCTAATATAACACCCAGGCTTTTGACTGTAGTGGAAGTAACAGTACATCCGTCTAGTTGTAAATTGTAAGTCAAAAGATTCTGTGTATTGTTTTTAGGTCCAATAAGTAATATCTCTGTCTTATCTGAATTTAATAGCAGAAAATTGTTGGTCATCTAATCTTTTACATTTTTAACACACTCTGTTAACTTCGATAATTCAGAAGTGTCATCTGGTCTTGTTGAGATATATAGTTGAGTATCATCAGCATAACAATGGAAACAAATCCCGTGTTTTCTAATAATATTACCAAGGGGCAGCAAGTATAAAAATGACCCTGTTCAAAAGTTTACATACGCTTGATTCTTAATACTGTGTTGTTACCTGAATCAGAAAAATACTTCAGGTCATAAAGATTTGGTTTTTCAGCATTTTTGTGTATTTGAGCCCTTTGCAACAATGACCACTGAGGACAACTGAGGGACTCAAATGCAACTATTACAGAAGGTTCAAACGCTCACTGATGCATCAGAAGGAAACACGATGCAATGAGAGCTGGGGGTGAAAACTTTTTGAATTTGAAGATCAGGGTAAATTGAACTCATTTTGACTTCTGGGAAACATGCAAGTAGCTTCTGAAGGGCAGTACTAAATGAAAAAAATATGATATTTAGGCAGAATAAGAAAAATGTACACATCTTCATTCTGTTCAAAAGTTTACATCCCTGGCTCTTAATGCATCAGTGAGTGTTTAAACCTAAAGTAATAGTTGCATATTAGTCCCTCAGTTGTCCTCAGTGTGAAAAGATGCATCTCAAAATCATACAAAGTCATTGTTGGAAAGGGTTCAAATACACAAAAATGTTGAAAAACCAAAGCATTTGTGGGACCTGAAATATTTTTCTGAAGGACAGCGGGCAGTTTAACTGTTCAAAACAAACAAGGGAACTATCACAAAACAAAACAAAAAAAAAAAAAACAGCTGTGGATCTTTCAGGTAACAGCGTGGGTCATTTTTAGAAATTCAACAATTATTTCCTCTTGTGGACTATATATAAACGTCTTTTATGTGAAATATCTTATTCAGGTCAGTACTAATTAAAAAATAATATGAATTTTGTATGATCCTTCTTATTTGTGTAAAATAATTAACATTTTGCAGATTCTGCAAGGTGTATGTTAACATTTGACATCAACTGTATCAGACCCATTCGAATTCTACACAGAATGGTATATTTTATAGTAATACGGATGAGATTGTAGCTGTCAAATGAGGCTTTACCGAGCCCAACAGCTCTGGCGCAAACTCTCTTAGCTGTTTAAAAAAGGGGGAGTAGCTGCTTGACATGTCCTGCCCTATCTTCCTGTTTCAGTTGAAATTACGTCAACACGTAGAATAACGCTGCGTGTTTCAAAGCACTTCAGTAGACCAGGTTGGACTTAGCAGTGGGGTTGTTTTCTGTTGTTGAGCTCTTCAGTATACTGATATTTACCTTCAGTGTCCTCCGGTGTTTTTAATGAACACGTTTGGTTGTTTTCATTGGTTCAGGGGCTGTCATCGTGCTGCAAAGATACGGTTTCAGACCTGTCCGCGGGGGATGCGTTTTCTCATTAAATATCTCCCCAAAACCAAACCCGAGTCCTCAATTACTGTCGTCTATTGGTAATCTGGGCACACTCTTTGCACTTTGTTCTTTCCAGCTCCAACCTTCTCAGAAAGCAGCACTGTTTATGTTGACTCAGGCCAATGCAGTCCGAGTAATAACTTGTCCCAGTGCGACTTGATGAGCTCACAATTGGCCGGAGGATCGCTGTGATGAACATGTCAATGGAAAGGCCACTGTGAAGTCTGAGGCGTTTTAATTAAACCGAGTGCAAACAGTAAATACTCACATTCTGGAGCTAAGCATGAAATGGAAGGTAATTATGATGTGCCTTAATTAGCTGTCGCCGTGATCTTAATTGCTTTTGAAGATGGCTGACCTCCCTTCCCGGGTGTACGTGTTGGGAGCTCAATGTTGTCACAGTCGTTTCGTTTGCAGGTGTGTGTCTGGTCAAACTGTCTTCTGGAGGTTAATGTTCATTTAATTTTCCACTCATTTTTTTTCTCATGTATACATTTAGCACAGCAACAGGTCTATTTTCAGTTCTGAATCCTTTCCATTTCTCTTGAAAATGCCAGTAGAGCAGTGCTACTGTTATCTCAGATATTTCCAAGACAGTTTTTCAGTCCATTACGGTGCTGAAAGTTAACTGAGTAGTATATAGCTAGGGCTGGTTGATACAAAAACAAAACAAAAAACAAAGCTGTTTTTAGCCTTTTTAAAGATATTTTATGTGTTAATGTAGCTTAAAATGTGATTATTTTTTTTTTCCGGAGTAAACATCTTTGCAACCAGACAGCCACTGTAGTCAAATATATATAACATTTTATATCATATATATTTTTAATTATTTTTTAAATATGTATGTGTATTTAAATAGATGTAGATCAAAATAGATAAATGTTTGAAAATGTATATATTTATATAGTTAATACAAGTTAATTCCAAATTATTTTCTAAGCCAGAAATGGCTGTTTTTTAGTGCTGTCAAATGATTAGTCGCGATTAATTGCATCAAAATAAACGTTTGTTTATATAGTATGTGTTTCTGACCTGGTTTGTGATTACTAGAAAATTTATAATCATTATATAAACACAAAAACAATAGGGCTGTCAAACGATTAATCGCGATTAGTCACATTCAAAATAATCATTTGTGTTTACATACTATGTGTGTTTTTGACCAAAAAATTAGTTTGCGATTACTGAAAAACATTATTGCCATTTTCTAAATACAAAAACAGTATGGCTGTCTAATTATTAATCGCAATTAATTGCATCCAAATTACATAAAGTGTTTACATAATGTGTGTGTTTCTGACCAACAAATTAGTTTGTGATTACTAGAAAATTAATAGTTATTTTAAAAACACACACAAAAAAAAAAACACTAGGGCTGTCAAATGATTAATTGTGATTAATCACGATGAATCGCATACAAAATAAAAGTTTGTGTTTCAATAATGTATGTGTGTTTCTGACCAACAAATTAGTTTGTGATTACTGGAAAATTAATAGTCATTTTATAAACACAAAAAAAACTCAGTAGGGCTGTCAAACGATTAATTGCGATTAATCGCATCCAAAATAAATTTTTGTTGATATAATATATGTGTGTTTCTGACCAACAAATTAGTTTGTGAATAGTGGAAAATTAATAGTCATTTTATAAACACAAAAACAGTAGGGCTGTCAAATACGATTAATCGCTTCTAAAATCAAAGTTGTGTTTACATAATGTGTGTGTTACTGACCAACAAATCAGTTTGTTGTTATTGGAAAATGAATAGTCATTTTATATACACACACACAAAAAAAAAAAAAAAACAGTAGGGCTGTCAAACGATTAATTGTGATTAATCACATCCAAAATAAAAGTTTGCGTTCACATAATATATGTGTTTTTGACCAATAAATTAGATTGTGATTACTGGAAAATTAAGTCATATTATAAACACAAAAACAGTAGGGCTGTCATTAATCATGATTAATCATGTCCAGAATAAAAGTTTGTGTTTACCTAATGTATGTGTGTTTCTGACCAATAAATTAGATTGTGATTACTGGAAAATTAATAGTCATTTTATAAAGACAAAAACAGTAGGGCTGTCGAACCATTAATTGCGATTAATCGCATCCAAAATTAAAGTTTCCGTTCACATACTATGTGCGTGTGTTTTTGACCAACAAATTAGTTTGTGTTTACTGGAAAATTAATAGTTATTTTACAAGCACAAACACAGTAAGGCAGTCAAACGATTAATTATGATTAATCGCATCCAAAATAAGTTTGTTCACATAATGTGTGTGTGTAGTGTGTATATTTATTATGTATATATAAATATACATACATGTGTATATATTTTAAAAATACTTTAAAAATACTGTGTGTGTGTGTGTGTGTGTGTGTGTGTGTGTGTACAGTATATATACAGTTGTCAAAACCTTTCATCAAAGTTGTCCTAAAACCAAAACAATAGCCATTCTTGTCCTAGGCCAGCTTTGATTAACTTTTCTGATCCACTTCAAATGTTGACTACTATATATATATATATATATATATATATATATATATATATATATATATTCATTTATATATATTCTATATTCATTTATATATAATTTATATTGCATATAAATATAAATGTTTTATGTAAATATTTAAATATAACAAAAATGTTCTTAAATATATACATGCATGTGTGTGTATTTATATATACATAATAAATATACAATGTACACACGTATGTAAACAAACTTTTATTTCAGATGCGATTAATTGCGATTAGTCATGACTAATTGTGATTAATCATGATTAATTGTGATTAATCGTTTGACATGACTGTTAATTTTCCAATAATCACAAACTAATTTGTTGGTCAAAAACTGTGAAAAGCCAGAATTGAAATGTTTACACGCCCAAAGAGTCTGAAAATAGTAAATAGTATTTTGCGGAGAAGCGACTTAAGCATAAAGAACATGGATCTATTCATAGCAGGTTGAGTTGTGGCTGTGATGAGCTGGATTTGGCACCTGTGAGTTTGCCTCCACACCTGCCTCCACACTGCATTAGCTGTCAGCTCCCATTTCCTTCACTGCTTGTTTGTAGCGCGGTCTCTGGAAACTAAAACAATGTCATTAAACTTCAGCTTCAAATTAAGCCTCTTCAAGACCGTTCCAGACGCCACAGTCATTTTCCAACAGCGCAGCAAACCGCAGGACGCGCATTCATCAGCGGCTTTAATGCTTGGCTGAAATGTTATTTGTTAGCAGGTGCAGGTCAAACTTCCCCACAGAACGCGAGACAGACTCTGCTGCTTGCATGTCAGCGTGAACCTTACAAAAATGCTTGATGTGTGTGTATTTGAGGATTATATGTGATTCATTTATTACTTCACCTCCAGATGCCTCCTTTAAAGCCATATCTTGCTTAAAAAAATGACTCATTCAGGTGTAAGAGCTTTTCTCTACAAAAAAAAGAAACCCATTATGTGAGTGGCATTATTCCTGCCATTAACAAGTCAAATACTAATAAGCACAGAGAAGAACCAGATCAATCCAATTCAAATGAATCTTTCAGACTGGTTTTATGAACCTAATCAAATGATTCACTGAAAATGTTCTTTCATGAACTTCTCTTATGAACCCATTTTTCCTCACGCAAAGCTGTTATATGACTTCAGACGACCTGAAATAAGCTCATGAGTCATATAAACTACTTTCGTGATGTTTTTGTGTTGCTTTTGACATTTGAAAGCTTTACTCCATGTTCATTGTAATTGCATGGAACAGTCCTTTAAAAACAGTCTTGAAAATTTACAACACAGGTTTGGAGTGACAGCTTGAGTAAATGATGACAGAAATGGCTTTTAAATGTCTGATCATGTTTTATTTTCCTGTGTTTCAGGCTCTGTTGGAGAACGTGGTTGTGAAGAGTGAGGGCTTCAGTGTGGATCATCTGGAGAGAGTTTACTCAGTGCTCAGCCAGTGCATTTACCAGCACCGCAGAGACTATGACAAGACCCATCTGATTGAGGTTGAGTGATGACACACACACACACACACACACACACACAGACAGACAGACAGACAGACAGACAGATCAATATGATGTTCAGTGACTTCATGGCCCTGGTTTACTAAGATCTCATATAAAGGGTTCTGTTTTCTTTTGCAGTTTATCAAATTTCATGTGCAGTTCATGGGTGTATTGCAAGCGGTTTACCCACACAACCATATAGATTGTAAATACATGTATTTAAAAGAGGCTTTTGAGTGGTAATTGTACCATTTTTCACTAGGTAATTTTTTTTTTACGGTATTTACTTTTATTTTATAAACTTTATTTAATTACTGAAACATATAAACTGATATACATCAGTTTTATTTGATTATTTTAGTTTTTTTTTTTTTTTTTTCTATAGCATGTTTAATTTTATGGGCATTTTTGTTGATTGTTTTATGTGCTGATGCAAAAAATACGTCGTTATAAAAAAACATATACATAAATACATACATAATGCATACATAAATACATATTTTCTTCAGCATGCTTTATTTGGACATTTTGTTGACTTTTTTAGAAATATATTTTATTTTATTATGTGGTTATGTAAAACTTATAAATACAGATTTTAGTTAAAAAAAAAAATCTTCAGTATGTTTAATTTTATGGGCATTTTTGTTTACTTTTGTTTTTATTTTATTATGTGCTTTTATTATTTTATTTTCAATAGTTCTATAGTGTATATAATAGTATTATAATAGCATAGTATTATAATTTTATTTTATGTTGTGTGCTTTTTTTCAGTACATCGGTTTTATTTTATTTTTTATTTTATTTTATTTTATGTGCTGATGTAAAACTAAATACCGATATTTATTACTGTGTTATTTTATTTTTCTTCTTTTTTTATTTTTATCTTATTTCATTTATTTTTTATTTAATGATGTGCCAATTTATTTTATATATATATATATATATATATATATATATATATATATATATAAATTATGTGCTGATGTAAAACTTATAAATACATATATTTTATTTTATTGATCATGTTTAATTTTATGGGCATTTATTTTTATTTATTTTATTTTATTTTAATCTGACTCAAAACTAATTATAATTTGGATTAGACTATAAATATACTTAACATTTTTTTTTTTTTAGTACCTCAGTATTTTTTTTTTTGAGCCAGTAGAATACTGAATTAAAATGATCCCATTATTAACTAGCAATCTCTATACTGACTAATGACTCGTAATGTTCAGTTCAGTCATGTGTCGTGTATGTGACAGCGGCTCAGAGGAGATGGATACACAGTGACTGAACACGGCACACTGAACAGCTGCTGTGTGTTTAAATTACGCCGACGCGCCGATGGTGGAGAGCTCTCGCACGGCCTCTTGGGAAATTATGTGCGCTGTTCTCAAATACAATAGTAATGGTAGCTGCCCAGCAGAAACAGATTAGAATTGCTCCAAGGAATTATGGCCGGCGCGACTGAAGGCTAATTTGCATGTTGTGTACCAGTTCCTCTTTGAGAGGACTCTAATGGAGTCGTATTTATTAATTCCAGGATGATTCGCAATCGAGACCATCTGGAAAAGCTGTATGTGTTTAGATTTTAATCCGCTGTTCTCCGTCAGATCGGTGGATCTTTTGCAGCCGGTGGACTGGAGCTGAGATCCACAGAGGATAGCAGAAATTGGACATGATTTTGTTAATTGTTCACATGTTGTGCTGTGCCGAAAGTTTAATTTTTAGCCAAACTTTGACCTGAATAAGAATGACTATGCCAGATAAAAAAATATTTTAAATCCATGTACGTTTTGAAAGAACCTAAAGCAGAGTCCTAACTACACACAATGTAGCTCCGCCCACAGTGGAATCTCATTGGTATAAATCATTCCACTTTATATAGCTGTTAAAGGGATAGTTCACCCTAATCTGAAACTTATGTCGTTATTCACTCACCCTCATGTCTGTCAAAACCTGTGTGATTTTCTTGGAAGTCATAAAAGCACAAAAGGAGAAATATTTATAAAAGTATATTCTACAGCTGTAGAACATATGCATTATATCAACACAAAGCCATCTTTATAAATGCAGATCATATGGACAACTCTAGGTCACTATTCCCTTTCATTGTTTGAAGAGAGTAGCTTGGACACTTTGCTAAATTTCTCCTGTGTTTTAAACGAGGGTGAATAAATAATCACATAATTTACATTTTGGGAAGAACTTTCCCTTTAAATACCAATTATTTTTGGATTTTATTAGTGTGTGGAAGGGAAAAAAAATCATTTTATGTTGGGAACATGTCACCTCATTATGACATGGTATAAAAATAGACCAGAAACTTCTTTCCAACCCAAACTCTGATAGCTGATCATCTTTGATTTAGTCCCTTTTTACGTGAAATCATTTTGTCCTCTGTCCTACATTTGACTGCTTCATGCTCTGCCATGATGGTTTGAATTAATCATGAAATTTTACTGTTAGCATACCCATCTTGTCATGCAGTGCAGAGAAAAATTAAAAGTGTGTGTGTGTGTATATATATATATATATATATATATAATGTATATGTGTGCGTGTGTGTGTGTGTACATGTGTGTGAACAGTTCATTTGCAAAAACAAGTAACATGAAAATCATGTTTTTTTCATTGTGCATTCCAATTTATCTCAATCAAGCTGTAAAAATAACTGTATTTATGATATAAAAATATATTTTTACTTAGCAAGGACACCTCTATTTTAAATAAATGCAGTTCTTTTCCAACTTTCTATATTTATAAAAAAAAAATCATTATGCCATGCAGCACAAAAAAAATACTTTATTTTTATAAAATATTTTATTTTATTTTATTTTGTTTTATTTTATTTTATTTTTTATTTTATCCTGAAGCAAAACCAGTTGTAATCTGTGGATTAGACTGTAAATGTACTCCAAAAAAATGTTTTGTACCTCTATTTTTTTAACCTTCAATTATTTGTTGTAATAGTTGCTGAGCCAGTAGAATATTTAATTCAAACAATCCCATTATTAACTAGTAGCTTCATACTATTCAGCAAGGACACATTTCTATTTCAAATAAATGTTCTTTTGAACTTTCTATATTTATCCAAAAATCATCTTACCATGCTGAACCAAAAAATAAATAAATAAATAAACACTCTTAGGGTCAAAAAAGTGATATATATGTTAAATTTTATATATATATATATATATATATATATATATATATATATATATATATATATATATATATATATATATATATATATATATATATATATATATATATAAGGACATTTCTATTTTAAATGAATGCTGTTCTTTTGAGCTTTCTATATTTATCCCCCCAAAAATCATCTTGCCATGCAGCATGAAAAAAAATACAAAAAATAAAATAAAAAAATATATATATATACATTTATATATATTTTTTTGATTCAGCAAGGATTTCTGTTTCAAATAAATACTGTCATTTTTAACTTTTCAGTATTTTTCAAAAACAAAATCATGAAAAAAAATTAATACGAACATGAGAATGAGTTATGAAGGATCATGTGAAACTCAAGTGCAGATTTTTTGAAACTTTTCAAAAACATTACAAAATCTTCCCATCCTCAAACTTGTGAACTGTTGTGTATGGAAAATATAAGATTTTCTTTTAAGATTTAAGATGAAAATCCAGTTTAATCCGAACAATGACTTTGAAAACTTTGTTTGAAGTTGAAGTTTAATTTACAAAAATATACATTAAAATGGTAAGACAAGTGATAATGTTTGATTGGATCCACATGCAATTAACAGAGCTGCTTTCTGTCTTTTGATTTTGCAGGCGATGGAGAGGCAAGTCGAACATTTCGAAACATTCCTGTGATGAATAGAGGGCTTTCAGAGAGAAACATGATCGGAGACTCTTTTGATACGAGAGGCCGGCGCTCCGCGCCAAGTCCGCAACGCGGAGCAGGTCTGGACGCCACGGTCTCAAATAACAGCAGGAAGATGCAGACATTAGAAACAAAGGCTTACAGAGGCGACCTTGGTGCTATCATCTCAGGTACCTGAAACAGAACCAGTCTACAGAACCAAACACAAAAAAACTCCTGGAGGTTTTCCTTTGTATTCGTTTTTCGATATTTTTTTTGTAAACTCGCATACATGCCAATTGCCGACGATCGTTCTTGGTGCTATTGGGTGCTATTGGTTTTTGATTTCCTTCTTTTTTTTTCGTCTGCTGCTCGTTGTTCTCATAAATAAGCAAACAAAACACAAACAGTACAATAAACGATTGTGATGTCGCAAAGCAACCTCAGCCTCCGTCTACTGGAAGCAAACACATACATAATAAACACAGATTCTCACCAGCAGAGGCAAACTGTATACGGATGGCATTCGGAGTCAGCTGGTCGTTTACTGTGGAAATAAACTACATCGCTCTCTTTCTACATCCACCCGTCAACCCTTGATGTCACACGGGATTATCAACACTTTTTAGCCACATAGAGATACTCTTGCTGGGGGAAAATAAATAAATAAATAAATACAACACGTTTTGTAGGGACGTCTATAGAGTTGTTTTCTACTCGATGTTCATTGTGAAATTTCCAAGGCCTCTGTATTGTAACTTTTCCTTGTGACAGATTGAGTCTATAACATTTGTAGAAAAATAAACACACAGATTTTGGTTAAAAAATAGACCTTTAGGAGAGGAATGGTATTATTTTAGACCCATCGCGTATAGTTTTTTCTGGTTTAACTGGAGTAGATATCTGGAGATTGCACTGCCTAGCATGTGCCTTAACTTTCGAAATAGGCTAAAAACAGCAAAATATTGACTATCAATACGTTTATAGACGAGCCACGAGACTACAAACCGATTAAAAACAAGTGGCGTATGTTGTAGTTAATTATTTGCCAATCTCTTCTCAATCTTCACGGTTTGCTCCATCATGCATTGTGGCTTTCTTTTCCATTCGTTTTTATTGTAACATCACATTTGGCATTTAAAATGGCAGTCTAGGCAGTGCTGAATTTTTGAACGTAAGCATTACTATTTTTTTTCGTTGTGTTTTTTTTAATATTTGACCTTTATAGTGTTTCCATTGTGTTAATATTGTTAGCTGTCGCATTAACTTTAAATTTCTGTCAGTTTTGGCATCGTGTAAGTAGCGTTAACCGAGTCTTTTGTTAACTTTCGTCGCTTTATAAAGAACGTTGATCCAAGCGCGAGAGTCCTCGCGACCTTGCGTTAGGATCCGGTGCTATAAAAATGGAAAAAAGGAAAAAAAAATAACACTTTTTAAGACATATGCAAAAGAAAGTAACTAGGAGTTAGCTGTTAGCTTTGGACTACTGCAGTGCGTGTGAGAGACAGAACCGCAGCTACCTCAGCGAGTTTTCAAGCGAAGAGACAAAAGTAATGACCTGTTTACTGACAAACAGTATTTGTTGACCTCTAATATCACTGCGCCCTTCAGAAATTCAAGCTAAGGTACTGGATCACCTCTCCGACATGTGGCTGCTGCAGTAATCCTCGGGTTTGTTCGCTACGTTTCATTTTTTGGGGTCGTTCTGCGTTTGAGCCGAGAAAAGAATGGCATTGTAATATCGCTGAAATGTTATATACTGTATATTTCAGTTTGTATTTTTTTTTTTTACATGTGCATCCCATGATTTGCATTTTATCAGCCATGTTTGTGAAAGCGCTTGCTTCGGTCCATTTCATGAGCGTTTTTGCTTTCGCAGTCGCATTATTGCCTGTCCGTTTGTTATTTATTAAATTATTAAACGTCATATGTTCAACCGAAACTAATTGGAAAAGTTGTTACATGAAATTTGTGCCGAGACACGATGTAGCACATTTTTTGTAGCAGGTGTTGCACGACGTTCGCAAACGGGGTTTACTGGTCTCAGGTCTCTGCTACATTAATATTTATTCCATAAGGGTGGAGATGATGGTGGTTATGCTTTTTAATCGTCAAGGGGGAAGTTCATGCGGCTAATGTGCTAGTACCATCGACAGGGTGTAGCGTTGAAGAAACTACTGTAATGCTGACCACTTTTTACCAAATTTCTCTGAGAAATGATGAGCTTTAGTTGATGCCAATTTAGACGTACCCTGGTCAGTAACGTGTAAAATGAAATCTCACATTTAGAAGCTCCACTAATATATTTTTTAGAAGATTAACTCCTAAATCCTGCATTAAAGATGTTACAATGTGGGCATGATGAAAGTCTATGTAGTTCTGTGTTCATTACCTTTAGTTGACCAGAGATTATTCAGATTATTTGACTGATGGTAGGAAGTACATAGAACAACAGCATTTTGCTTTTGGTAGGTGAATATGACGCACTCAACCCTTGTTGTTTTTGGTGTTATAAGTCCTGGAGTTTCTCAAGTCAGTACTTTTTTTTTTTTTTTTTGCGCAAGCATTTGTTTTAGTTAATCCCATTTAATCGGTTGCTTTATATACCCCCCTCCCCCACCCCCACCACCCCCACCTATAATGATTTGAGGGAGTTTCATTTTCTAGAGTAATACCTGCATTTGTGTCCCTTTTTACTACTACGAAGCAAATCAAAACCACACGTATTGTTCTGTCCTTCCCTGCAGTCCTTCTTTTGTGAAATGATATATTTACTGTAATTTCTGAAATAAACTGCTGTGATATACTTGAATAAAAGGTGCAAATTGAAGTCGTTCCAGTGTTTCAATTTCAACCCGAGTCCTGTCTTGATTTGTAATAAGGGTTACGGCACATTTTGGATAGGGCGCTGCTTTCGTAAATTGGAAAATTTAAATGGCATACAGCAAACGGTTTTGGATGAGTGGAAGATTGACCAATAAAAAAAAGCACATTTTCATTCACAAATAACTTGCATTTGTTGACTTACAAAAAAGCATGCAACTTTGGCACTGCTGAAGTTACTCCAAAAAAAAAAGCATCAATAATTTTTCAAGGACTTTAAGGCCTTAAAGTTGGAATGGCACTTTTTTTTTTTTAATATTACAAGCATATTGCCTTGAAAAGCTTATTAATGCCTTATTCTGTGCGACCATATTTTACATCCCTTAAAGGATTAGTTCACTTCCAGAATAAAAAAATGTCCTGATAATTTACTCGCCTTCATGTTATCCAAGATGTTTGTCTTTTTCTTCAGTCAAAAAAAAAAAAAAAAGTTTTTCCAGGAAAATATTCCTGGATTTTCCTCCATATAGTGGACTTCAGTGGGAGCCAATGGGTTAAAGGTCAAATTGCAGTTTCATTGCAGCTTCAAAGGGCTCTACACAAACCCAGCTGTAGTATAATGGTCTTACCTTACTTTATATACTTTTAACCACAAATGGTCATCTTGCACTAGCTCTGTGATGTGCTTCCGCAGCTTCATGCATGGAAAGGTCACGCATGGTTAGTGTACTTTGGTTCAAAGTAAATAAAGGTGAGGTAGGGCAGTATCTCATGTTCACCTCCAACTTTATAATCGTCTGACATAGTTGTTTTACATTTTTTGTAAAGGGACTTTCTTTGCACATTTGCTTTGTAAATACTGGGTCATATTTCCGCCTACGCTTTCCAACGTGACTACATAATGCATGAAGTCAATCTTCTGCAAGACAAGCATTTGTTTGTCTGTGAACTGAATTCATAAATGTTCTCTCTATAACTTCTCTTTAATATCCAGGAAAACAAACACCTGCTGTTTTAAGTTATTTATGCACCATCATTTCTGACACTGATATGTGATTGTAGTTTAAAATAAAACTGAGAAGTCACATTTGAAACCGAAACATGACTTGATACGCTGGTTGAAACACTGCTTAATTAAAGATGCTAACTGACTGGTACTGGTTTATTGCTTGAATGACTGATTCAATTAAAGATTCTGACTGACTTGAATCATTTGTAAATACACAAAATCTTCAGTATTACAGCACTGACTGATTAGTTAAGACACTGGTTGGTTGATTAATAAAGACAGAACTGTTTAGTTAAGATATTGACTGACTAGTTAAAGCACTGGTTGATTAGTTAAGGCACTGATTGATTAGCCACAGATTTACTAGTTTAGATATTGGTTAATTGGTTAAGACACTGAATGATTATTTAAGACACTAGCTGAACACTGGTTGATTAGTTTAGACACAGTTAGCTATGGACTGATTAGTTAAAACACTGGTTGATTAGTAAAGACAATGGTTGAGTTAAGGCACTGGCTAATTAGTTACAACACTTATTGATTACTTAAAATACTGGTTGATTATGGTATAAACTGACTAGCTACAGACTGATTAATTTAGACAGATTGATTAGTTATGCCACTGGTTGATTAGTTAAGACACTAGTTGATTAAAGCACGTCGTGATTAGTTAAGACACTGGCTAGTCAATCAGTGCCTTAACTAGAGATTGATTAAACAGCATTAGTAGTTTGGTTAAGACTGATTGGTTAGTTAAGACACTCATTCCTCAACTAGTCACAGACAGACTATTTAAAAAAAAAACTGGTTGATTAGTTAAGGCCTTGACTGACTAACTACAGATTGAGTCGTTTAGAAACTGATTTATTAGTTAAGCCACTAAGCGATTAGCCAATGATTGGTTAGTTTAGATAAATATTGATAAGTTAAGCCACTGGTTGTTTAGTGAAGACACTGGTTGATTTATTAAAGCACTGGTTAATTAGTAAAGCCCCTGATTGATTAGTTAAGACACTCGTTGTTCAACTAGTCACAGACAGACAATTTAAAAAAACTGGTTGATTAGTTAAGGCCTTGACTGACTAGCTACAGATTGATAAGTTTAGAAAATTATTTATTAGTTAAGCCAATGATCGATTAGCCAAAGATCGGTTAGTTTAGTCACAGATTGATTAGATAAGCTACTGGTTGTTTAAGACACTTGTTGATTCAGTAAAGCACTGGATGATTAGTTAAGACATTGGTTGTTCGGTTAAGGCACTGATTGCCTAGCCAGAGATTGATTAGTTTAAACAGATAAGCTACTGGTTGGTTAAGACACTGGTTGATTCATTAAAGCACTGGTTGATTAGTTAAGACATTGGTTGTTCGGTTAAGGCACTGATTAGTTAAGACACTCATTGATCAATTAGCCATAGACAGACTAGTTAAAAGACTGGATGATTAGTTAAGGCATTGTCTGACTAGCTACAGATTGACATTTAGAAACTTTATTTATTAGTTAAGGCACTGATCAATTAGCCAATGATTGGTTAGTTTAGACACAGATTGACACTGATTAAAGACATTGGTTGATTAGTTAAGGACCTGATTGGATGACATGGGGATGAATAAATTATCAGGAAATTTTCATTCTGGAAGTGAACTAATTCTTTAATCCTACCCTACACCTAGACTTACCAACCTTACTAACTACTAAGAAGCAGCAAATTAGGAGTTTACTGATGCAAAAGCCATAGTTAGTTAATACTGAAAATTGGTCCCCAAACTAAAGTGTAACCATAAGTCGTTTTAAAAAATCCTTATCAGTTAGCCAAATATGATTGTGGGAACTTCATGCAAATGAGTGAAATGTAAATGAACAGTCGAAACAATGTTTCTTTAGAATTCTGGATATGTATTCAGCATTAATAACGTAAATTGTTCCGGTAGGGTACAGATTTACAGACATTTTCCAATCCATTGATTTTTTTTTTTTTTTCTAAAAACATTTATACACAATTTTCATTGGTTTTTAAAATATACATATCTTCCCTATAATACAAAGTTTCTCCTTCCATCTCACTCCATCTGTATTCTGCCACGGCCGCAGGCTCGTGAATTGGAATAAAACACAAGGATAAAACCCACAAAAAAAAAAAAAAAAAAAAAAAGGGTGGAATGATTTACACAGAACAAAATGAAATGAAACTCCTCCGGGCATCACAGGTTCTGGTATTTTGTGCTTTGGAGTTCAGGAGGGCCTTCATTCAATCCCGGCTCTCTGTAGCGCTGACCCACGCTGGAGGGCGACATGACTTCGGCTTCTTGCGGAAGTCTCTTCATGATGCAACCAATCTTTATATACGACACACAATCCTCACCTCATGACATGACTACCGATGAAAAAGGAGATTTGACGGGAACCTTATCAAAGAAACATGACGTGGGAGAAGAACATCAACTCAAACATTGGAAGGGGAATCAATAAATTGCATTTGGCTGACCTAGAATACCGTTCCAATGGCACGACACCTGAGGGGGAGCTACGCTACGGATCCCTTGCTAAATCTCGACCGCATCGGTCCGACCGCGTTCCACCCAGGAGCTCGATGGGCTGGTTTAGGCCAGTTCGTGACATTAGAGAAGTCCAGAGCGGAGCGCGTCGTCAGCCGCTCTGAATGTACTTCTTTATAACCACGCATCCGTGTCTGAAAAGCGGACACGGCAGATTCTGCAGCAGCGTCCACGCGTTCGTGCAAGGGTCGAAGGTCTCCATGTTGCCCAGCGCCGGTCCCTCGCTGCTCACAATCCCTCCCGTTGCATAGATCTTGCCGTCGAGGATCGCAGCGCTGGGGGAGGAACAATGAGAGAGCGTTTTAATCGTTTATTGCATTCTGTAGCGCAATCTACTGTTCATTAGACCAACCTGCAGAACTGCCTGGAGTGATTCATGTTGGGGCCGGCTTTGATGTTGCCCTTGTCTGGGTCGTAGATAGTGGTGGCTCGGGCGTAGGCTCCTCCCAGGATGAAGATAAAACCATTGAGGCTCACAGCGGGAGCGTACTTGTTATCTAAATAAGCCCAAAAGGAGCACAGGAAGAAAAAGAAGTTACTTCTCTGATGTATGCTCTGGCCACAGATGAATTTTCGCCTTGGAATACAGGCCCCGTTTTGGTGTTATCTCACACATTGTGCTCAATGCGAGATGTGTGGTGCTTTGTAGAGCTATGTGTAAATCATACAGCTGCTGGGATGCCTACATCCTTATCAGCACGAATAAGCAATGTTCTTTCGGGAAATTGCAAAGAAATGATGGATGATTAACGGATTAGTTCACTTCCAGAATAGAAATTTCCTGATAATTTACTCACCCCCCATCATCCAAGATGTTCATGTCTGTCTGTCTTCAGTCGCAAAGCAATAAAGTTTTTCAAGGAAAAACTTTAGGATTTTTCTCCATATAGTAGACTTCAGTGGTGGTCAACAGTTTGAAGGCCCAAATTGCCATTTCAATGCAACTTCAAAGAACTCTACATGATCCCAGTTGAGGAATAAGAATCTTAACTAGTGATTAGTCAATGTCTAAAAAAAATTTTTTGAAAAGCATATACTTAACCACAAATGGTCGTCTTGGACTAGCTCTGCGCATTACGGAATTATGTTAGAAAGTTTACACGTGGCAAAAAACTCAATCTCATTTTCTCCTCCAATTTCGAAATCATCCGTCATCGTTGTTTTACCTTTTTGTAAAGGATGTTTGACTTTCTTTGCATGTTCGCTTTAGAAACACTGGGTCGGTACTTCCGCCTATGTCATGCCTTTCCAACGTGATTACTTAAGGCGTGAAGTCCAGCTAGTGCAAGACGAGCATTTGTGGTTAAAAAGTAGTGAAAAGTTTACACACCCCTTGCAGAATCTGCAAAATGTTAATTATTTTACCAAAATAAGAGGGATCATACAAAATGCATGTTATTTTTAGTACTGACCTGAATAAAATATTTCACATAAAAGATGTTTACATATAGTCCACAAGGGAATATAATAGCTGAATTTATAAAAATGACTCCATTCTAAAGTTTACATACACTTGGTTCTTAATACTGTGTTGTTACCTGAATGATCCACAGCTGTTTTTTGTTTGTTTGTTTGTTTGTTTGTTTTTGTTTAGTAATAGTTGTTCAAGTAATAGTTGTTCATGAGTCCCTTGTTTATCCTGAACAGTTAAACTGCCTGCTTTTCTTCAGAAAAATCCTTCAGGTCCCACAAATTCTTTGGTTTTTCAGCACTTTTGTGTATTTGAACCCTTTCCAACAATGACTGTATGATTTTGAGATCCATCCTTTCATACTGAGGACAACTGAGGGACTCATATGTAACTATTACAAAAGTTTCAAATGCTCACTGATGCTTCAGAAGGAAAAATGATGCATTAAGCTGGGGGGTTAAAACTTTTTGAATTTGAAGATCAGGGTGAATTCATCTTATTTTGCCTTCTGGGAAACATGTAAGTATCTTCTGTAGCTTCCGAAGGGCAGTACTAAATGAAAAAAAAAAATATATATATATATGAAGAGTTCAGATGCAAAACCAGCTAAAAGCCATCTCGGTCAAAAATGAGATAATGATACTGAGTGAATGCTCCTGACACATATTATACATCCATCAAATACTTTTACTTCAAACTCGCTAAAATACCAGCCTCAGCCCAATCAGAAGTACCGGTACTTACATAGAAACCTATACATCTGAGCCTGATAAAAATGCATTTTTCAAAGAAAGACGTCAGATGGATTTAGGGGCTTTTGCATCTGAGCTCTTCATATATATTAAGGCAAAATAAGAAAAAAGTACACATCTTCATTCTGTTCAAAAGTTTACACCACTGGCTCTTAATGCATCATTTTTCCTTCTGGAGCATCAGTAGTTGCAGAGTCCCTCTGTTGTCCTGAGTGTGAAAAGATGGATCTCAAAATCATACAGTCATTGTTGGAAAGGGTTCAAATATACACAAATGCTGAAAAACCAAAGAGTTATATTCTCTTGTGGACTATATGTAAATGTCTTTTATGTGAAATATCTTATTCAGGTCAGTATTAAATAAAAAATAGCATGCATTTTGTGTGATCCCTTTTATTTTGGTAAAATAATTAACATTTTGCAGATTCTGCAAGGTGCATTTAAACTTTTTACCTCAACTGCATATAATGTTTGTTTTTTGAAAATCACCAATCATTTCACTAGATAAGACCCTTATTCCTCAGCTGGGATTGTGCAGAGTCCTTTGAAGCTGCGTTGAAACTGCAATTTGAACTTCAACCCATTGGCCACCACTGAAATCCCCTATATGGAGAAAAACCCTGGAATGTTTTCCTCAAAAAACATGAACATCTTCGATGACATGGGAGATTTTATTCCAGAAGTTAACTAATCCTCTAATGAGGTAGACTGCAGACTACAGTACTGCATGCGACTGCGTCAGTCTGCGGTCTTTCGAAATTGGGTTTGAAGCCCCATTCGTAATGCATTTATGATTTCCCCGGCCTGTTTCCTGCCACATCCCATTTCCCACGTCCCTGCATCCTTTATGCTTCACGTTATTAAGCGGAGAACGACAAATAACAGCAAACAGATCTATGGCGCCCGTTTCGTCTAATGATTCCACACAGAGGAAATTACCTCTGTAATATCCAAAGACCCTTCACAACGTGACAGGTTTTACTCACTCCATCCGTCTTCGCACGGGGTAAATGGCCAAGAAACAGAAATAATCACATCTTTTCACGAGCGGGCAAATGACTGACAGCCCAACGCGCGCTCGCGAACACGGAAAAGGTCGTCGAGCCGAATGCAAGAGAGAGGCTATCATCCTTCGCTTTCTGACAGAGAAATCGTCTCCCAAACGATTACAGCTGGGCCAATTTATTACACCTATGAATAATTCACGTGGCTGCGTTCAAGGTTTTGTTTTGTTTTTTTTTTCCTGTGCCGTCGAGAAGCCGATCTGTAAAACAGCGGCTGGATTTAATGGTTGAAAAGGAAGAGGCGGCGTGACTGCCAGGTGCTTCTCATTAAAACCCCCCGCCGCTCGACTTTGAGTGACGGCCCAGATTACGCCCTCTTTTCATAGCACTCCAGTCACAGTGAGCGTTGTCAAATTGATCGGCGGCATAACCCAGGGGGAGGCGTCGTCTTCTGTAACCAGAGCGCCCCCCTCGAACGCATCTTTATTCCTCTGCTTTTGTGCCGAGTCACTTCATTCAGCCTCCCCGAGTGCTTTGTTTGCGTCACGATCGCAAGCGGCTTGCCGGTGCCGTAGGATCAGCTCCGTTAAGTCCTAATCTCACCCTACGCGATGCTCTGTTTATCTGTTTGTTGTTTAGTTTTCAAACCCAACGCTGATGCTATCAGCAGAGCTTATTGTTGGGTTTGGCCCACGTTCTCACTACTCGAGGGGCTCGAACGTGACGCCAAAGCTAGGTCTTGCTTCTTTGATGCAGAAATCCTGCCACCGGCAAGACGTCTCAAGGTTTCGATCAAATGGGGGGGGACCTGTATCTGGCACAATGGAGACGTGAGAGATTCAGCTTTTTGAGAGCGAAACGACACAACAACAACAGTTCACGCCACCAATTTTGCAGAGGTGTCTCGCTCGATTTTGGGGAGAGCGAAGCTATTAAAAAAAAACGAATGGAAGGGAAAGGAGTTGTTTGAATAGCTAGATTCCCAGAGAGGTGGGGTGAGAACGCCGGCAACAACCTTCAGTCCGCAATAAACAAGTTGAAGCGTCTTAAGCGAGACTACTTCAGTCAAACCCATCTCACACCGCCTTTTCACTCAATTGACATGCTTTAAATGTGTTTTATAAACACTGACTACGTACTGGTAGTTTGGAGACCAAGGGATGTTTGTCCGACACAAGTCGAGTGGCTGGGAGCCAGTTCAGTGATAACTCATCAGACTGTCCCGAGGCTCCCTGAATCACTTTTTAATGTGCCTGTACTCTAAAGACGCCCTGCAATCTTGTGTAATTTGTACAAGCAATTGTTTGCAATCAATTCCCTGCCGTCCACGTGGCCGCATGCACTTCCAGTGGCACTCTGCCTGCTCGACCTTCACTGACAGCTTGTCTTGTTGGCACCGGCTGAACTAGTGTTTGCTCAGTAGTGTTTACTACTGACTGCGGGTCTTCAAACAACAGAATCACACGGGGACCTTGAAGAAATGAACCTGTTAAAAGCCTTTAGTGGAGGGCCTTCACCTCTGTGGAGCGGTAGGGGAAACAAGCAGCGGTGGAGGTGCACTCTATCATTCTGGGTAAAAACAAAAGGCCTATAAGAAAATGAAACGAAGACTTACAGGCCTGTCAATCAGTGTGAAACAACTAAACACTAACACTGCCTGGAAAGAGGTAATTTTATTCTTAAGTCATCCAATGTTTATTTCTAATTTATCCTTGTGTAATCAACTTGCATTGCAAAAGTAATGGCTTATATATATATATATATATATATTTTTTTTTTTTTTTTTTTTTTTTTACTTATATATAAAATCCAAAATAAAAGTTTTTATTTACATAATATATATGTGTATACTGCATATATTTATGTATATATAAATGCACGCACACATACGGTATATATTTTGGAAATGTTTACATGTATCTATTTATATTAATATAATTGAAATATATTAATATTTTTAATATATAAACTTAATATATAAAAATATATACATGCATGTGTGTTTTTATATATACATAATAAATATACACAGTACACACACATATGTAAACAAAAACTTTTATTCTGAATGTGATTAATCGTGATTAATCATTTGACAGCACTAACTGTATTTAAATGTTATAATATTTTAAAAATGTCAATAAAAATAAACTTAAATTATTTATATAATTTATATATAAATTGGAATGTTAAAAATTGTTAATTGTTAATAAATAACAAACCAATTAACATGTAAATGTATTGTTCATTACTGTTAAATTAAATATCTCTCTCTCTCTCTCTATATATATATATAGCTATTTAAATGTTCTAATATACAGTATGAACACAAATATAGTAAATTAAATTAATTATATTAATTTATATAATAAATTAAGTAACATGAACAAAGATTAATAAATGTTGTAAAATTGTTGTCCATTACTATTGGACATTAGATTCATAAATATATAATAAAACATTTATATAATATATTGCTATTATTATTTAAAGTATTATTAAATATATTATTTAATTACATGCATTACTTGTAATGATAAAAATGTATTACAAAGTAGTAGTATGTATATTCAAATAACACTAATCAAGATTAATAAATGCTGTAAAAGCATTGTTTGTTTATTATTGTTTCCCATTAGCTATTGCATTAACTAAATGTCAACCTATAGAATCTTATTGTACAGTCTTACTGCTGCATCTTTAGTACAAGTGGATGCCAGAGGGTCTAATCTGGATGTCAAAACAGTGGTGAACTCTGTGCTCTTCATTTAACCCTAATTATACACTTTACCTATAAATACCTGCTAGGAGGTTGATTAAACATGACACAAGGTAAAGGTGGAAATGTACTCAAGTGTCTGAACAATCTTCACAACAATTAAAGATGATCATCGACTCATGATTGGACAAATAAACAGATTATTCTTCCTGTTTATCTAGTTCTATGTACTGAATGCAACTTAATTTAATTACCAAGTTAATTTAGTTTATGAAATGGCTTTTATGATGCCATAGCACAGCAATCACTGAGCTAATTGAAGCCTGAAAACCTCCTACTGCAAGTAAAGATGGTGAGTCTCAATCTGCCGTATCAGTCCTGCTGTTCTTCTGCTACGATTGAGCCCCTGAGCAAAGCAAACAACCCCATAAAAGCTTTTCACCAAGGCAGACCACAAATACCGAAGCACCTCCTGGTGCCATATTGACAAATACATGTTTTTAAATCGTCTACGGGTGAAAATTTAGATGCGCAAATGGACAATTTTCATTTTCCATTAACAAACTGTTGTTCAAGCGATGTACCTACCGATCATGGGGGACTCGATAAAGCTCCAGGTGTTGGTCTGAGGGACGTAAGACTGTAAAACACCAGCCGAGCGCCCGGCCTCGTTCACGCCGCCGAACACGTAGATCTTCCCTCCGCAGACCGTGGCGGCTGCCGAGTGAACGGGCTTGGGCAGCGGAGAGACAGTCTCCCACTGATTCGTGATGGTGTCGTACCTGAAGAAAACAGAAGGGAGACATTTGTTAGCATTGCTGCTGTATAGTTCTAACTAGCTCTAACTACAACGGACTTTCTCGCAACGAGTGCTAATGAAGACGCGGTGTTTTATTGTGAAAAGACGGCATGTAAAAACAACACTGTATACAAGTTAGTAACTGCAACAGCGTGATGTCAGCAGGCTTGTGCAAAATTCACAACTGAAGAGGAGGAGTGTGGATTTCTAAATTAGCCACATCTTACAGGAAGTTGATTGTAAGTGGATTGCAATTAAAAAAAAAAAAAAAAAAAGTCAACACACAATGCATTCTGGGAAATTAAATCTACAAAAGTAATATATATGTATATATAACGTTCATATATATATATATATATATATATATATATATATATATATATATATATATATATATGAAGAGTTTGGTTCCAAAACGCTATAAATCCATTTTGATTCATTTTGAATGCTTTCAAACTCTCACATAGCATCTTTAGGTTATAATAACATTAAAAATTCAAATCCAGATTTTGATTTTCAGAGATTTATTATAAATTTTTTTTTTTTTTTTTTTTTTTCCACAAAATGCAATAAATCCATCAGGTCTCTATACTTGCTTTTCTTTTTAGGAGCTTCTTGTGCTTAAGTTAAAAAATTTTGGAGCACAGTCAAAATTTTAGGAGCACCTTCTAATCAATAATCAAAAAATCTGATCAAAAATTAGCCTTCCCATTACGAGGTGATATTTGACTCCTTAAAGTGAATTAGAGGGGAATTTTGTTTTTACCTTTGTAATGGCATTTTTTAACTTTATTAAAAGTATGTCATCTTTATATATATATCTCAAAATTAAAAAAAAAAGCATTAAATAAATATGACATATATAAACAAAAGTGAATTTATTCAGAATAATTCAATATATATAGACTAAACATTATGTAGAAATCTAAAAAATGTATTAAATGAGGAAATATAAACAAAAGTTAATCATTACAAATGACAAATATTAATTATTTAAAAATATTAATATATATATACATTCTTAGAAAATTAGACTATTACATTTTATTTTTTCTTTGTAATAAATTAACTCTTGTTAATCTATCTATCAAAAATGACAAATATTAATTAAAAAAATATATTAAATATTTAGACTAAATAGGTGGCATTTCAGAGATTATCCTTTAAAAAATGAACTTGTTAATTTATTTAGATATATATTTATTTTATTAAAAATAAATATATATATATATATTATATAATTATATAATTTTTTATATAAATAAAAAAATATTTAGACTAAATATGTGATGTTTCAATGACTACCTTTTGTAATAAATTAACTTTTGTTAATACATCTATCTATCTAATCTAGACATTTTACATTTTTCCACAATTTCGGTCAAGGTTGTCAAGTTTTTAGTTACAAATGAGTTTGTTAATTACAATTTCAATTTGTACATATTTTACAATGTCTAATTTGAATGAATTTGTACGACCTTGTTCATACGAATTTGTATGATTTGTTTAAAATTGTAGATTTTTCTAGGAACTCGTACAGTGACCACCACTAACCCCGACCCTAAACCTGCCCCTCACAGAAATCGTGCAAAATCGTATAATAATAATACATTTTATTTAAAGGCGCCTTTCATGGCACTCAAGGACACCTTACAATCAGAAATAAAACAATTACATTAATTAAAAAACAAACAAAAACAATGCAACAGACAAGATAAAATCACATAAAAGCCTGCCTAAACAAACATGTTTTTAGACGAGATTTAAAAACTGGAAGACTTGAACTGTTGCGAACCTCAGCAGGAAGTGCGTTCCATAAAAAAGGTGCCGCATAACCAAAAGCCGTATGAACGAGGTTGTAGGAATTAGCCACCTTGGATAATACATACAAATTGGTTGTGAGATAGTGTTGATAGTTCTGCAACCTCAATTCCAATATAACTCAAATTGAAAAAGTAAAAACTTCTGAATTCAGTTTGGAACGGAGCACAGTCTTGGCTATCTACAGTGATGAAGTGTCTAATGAAATGTCTCCCAGCCCTTCTGCCGATGAGTCACGCGTGTTCACGTACGACCCAGCGGAGCCGTGCGACCATACGGCGCATCACGCTTCCTCGCTTCACAGTATGTCGCGTGCTGCCATCAGAGGCCTAAACACGCAGCCATCCAGCTGGAGAGCTCATCCCGCGCCATTGTTCTCAGGATCAGTAATCAGGCCTCCGTCGATCCTAATTGCTCTCAATGACGACCGAGAGAACTCCACCAGCGTCTGTCTGTGTTCATCTGTCTCCCGGCAGGCACCGAAAAGGTCAGCGCGAACGCCTGAGTCAGCTAGAGAACGGTCACGGAGAGGAGAGGAGAGGATCGGACGGCGGACGAAGCATTCGGCTCTTGCGGCTATTGATGAATGATTCAAACATATGAGGACACGGAACACAATTACGCAGCGAACGTAACTGATTACTAACCGCAGATACTTTCGGTATGATAAATGCATGAACAGCTTTGCCAATATTTCAATTCAGTGCAGGCAACATTAGCGGAGGTATAAAGATGATGAGAAAAGGAATACAGCAGGCAGGAAGAGAAGCCTCGGGCTACAAATACATTAGCAACAGCTAGCACAAATCGAGTGAGACGCCGCTGCCATCAAATAATGCAAAAATGCTGAAAGTAATGACAAGTGACTCAACTATACGAGTTTACCTTTGACAAGTTTTACCTTTTTAGCATACGCTTGAATAAGTTCATCGCCTCTGCTGTTTTGACACTACAAACTACTTTTTGCGGTTGATTCCATTAGTCTTATTTACTGCGGAATTTACTGTTGTAGTTGCTAAGCATTTGTCTGCATTGTTGTTTCTTTACTCCATTACTTCCCTGCAATGGCATAATAAAAATAATAAGCCTGACATCAACTTTGACTTCATGAATATTGTACACTTTTTTTTTTTCTTCCATGAGTTTTTTTTTTAAGCTTTAACTGCACAAATCCATGTTTTTCCAGGCTAGAAATGTTTAATAGACTACTATATGTTATAATTTTCTAAAGTTTTTGAAATAAGTTTTTTTTAAAGAAGTCTCTTCTGCTTACCAAGCCTGCATTTATTGTGAAATATTTTTACTATTTAAAATAACTGTTTTTTAATTCAAATATATTTTAAAATGTAATTTATTTCTGTGATCAAAGCTACATTTTCAGCATCATTACTCCAGTCTTCAGTGTCAAATTATTCTAATATGCTGATTTGCTGTTTAAGAAACACTTTTATTATTATTATCAATATTTAAAACAGTTGAGTACATTTTTTTCTGGATTCTTTGATGCACAGAAAGATCCAAAGATCAGCATTTATCTGAAATAAAAAGCTTTTGTAACATTATACAATTTTTTTGTAACCCCAACATTAACATTTATTTAGCAAGGACGCTTTAAATTGATCAAAAGTGATGACAAAGACATTTATAATGTTAAGAAGGTTTCTATTTCAGATAAATGCTGTTCTTCTGAACTTTCTATTCATCAAAGAAACCTGAAAAAATCTACTCAGCTGTTTTCAACATAATATTAATAATAAATAAATGTTTTTTGAGCAGCAAATCAGAATATTGGAATGCTTTCTGAAGAATCATATGACTGGAGTAATGATGCTAAAAATTCAGCTTTGAAATCACAGGAATAAATGACATTTGAAAATATATTTAAATAGAAAACAGTTATTTTAAATAACAAACACATTTACTGTTTTTGCTGTATTTTGATAATATAAATGCAGGCTTGGTGAGCAGAAGAGACTTATTTAAAAAACTTATTTGAAAATCTGGAATTTGAGGGTGCAAAAAAAAAAAAATAATAAAAAATTAAATACTGAGAAAATCGCCTTAAAAGTTGTCCAAATGAAGTTCTTAAGAATGCATATTACTAATCGAAAATTAAGTTTTGATATATTTACGGTAGGAAATTTACAAAATATATTCATGGTACATGACCTTTACTTAATGTCTTAATGACTTAAAGAAAAATCAATAATTTTGATTCATACAATGTATTTTTGGCTATTGCTACATATATACCTGTGCTACCTAAAACTGGTTTTGTGGTCCAGGGTCACATTTATTGTTCAAATATAGTCAAAGTGCAATTTAGTTTTAGTTTAATTTAATTTAGTTTTTGAGTAATTGAGTAAATAATTTGAGTACTAACTTAAATTCATTTCTAATTTTCAGTCAGTTTTTTCACTTCAATTTTAGTAATTTTATGTGTTCATCATATTTATTTATCTTTTTTTCCACACTGAGTTTCTTTTTTTTTTTTTTAAATTTCAGTTTTAGTAAATATTGCACTAAACGAAACTAATTTTATTTCAGTTTAGTTTTAGTAATTTTGTGCCATTTTTTTGTAATTGTTTAAATACTTTTAAATGTGTTTTTAATTTTACATATATTTGTACTTTTTTTTCAATCTCAAGTGTTTTTTTAATTTTAGTTTTAGTAATTTTTTCTTTTTTTTTTTTTAAATGTATTTAATTTATTTTTATTTTTAAATATAACTAATTTGATTTCAGTTTAGTTTTAGCAGCTGTGTGCCATTTGAAAAAGAGATACATCATCTGAAGGCTGAACAAATAAGCTTTCAATTGATGTATGGTTTGTTAGGATAGGAAAATATTTGGCTGAGATACAACCATTTGGAAATCTGGAATCTGAGGGTGCAAAAAAATCAAAATACTGAGAAAATCACCTTTAATGTTGTCCAAGTGAAGTTCTTAGCAATGCATATTACTAATCAAACATTAGTAATGTTCTTCATGGAACATGATCTTTACTTAATATCCTAATGATTTTTGGCGTAAAAGAAAAAGTGATCATTTTGACCCATACAATGTATTTTTGGCTATTGCTACAAATATACCTGTGCTACTTGCGACTGGTTTTGTGGTCCAGGCTCACATATATTGTGCAAATATAGTCAAAGTGCAATTTAGTTTTAGTTTAATTTAATTTAGTTTTTGAGTAATTGAGTACATAATTTGAGTACTAACTTAAATTCATTTCTAATTTTCAGTCAGTTTTTTCACTTCAATTTTAGTAATTTTATGTGTTCATCATATTTATAAATCTTTTTTTCCCCATTGAGTTTTTTTTTATTTCAGTTTTAGTAAATATTGCACTAAATGAAACTTTTATTTCAGTTTAGTTTTAGTAATTTTGTGCCATTTTTTAAAAATTGTTTAAATACTTTTAAATGTGTTTTTAATTTTACATATATTTTTAATATTAATATTTGAATAATTATGTTAATAAAAATGTTAGTAAACATTTGATTAATATTATACATTTTATTTCAGAATGTTTGCCAAGGCAAAATCTCACACTTTTTTCAATCTCAAGTGTTTTTTTAATTTTAGTTTTAGTAATTTTGTTAATTTTCTTCTTTTTAATTTATTTTTATTTTTACATTCTTTAAATTTGATTTCAGTTTAGTTTTAGCAGCTGTGTGCCATTTGAAAATGAGATACATCATCTTAAGGCTGAACAAATAAGCTTTCCATTAATGTATGGTTTGTTAGGATAGGAAAATATTTGTCTGAGATACAACTATTTGAAAATATAGAATCTGAGGGTGCAAAAAAAATCAAAATATTGAGAAAATCACCAAGTTGTTCAAGTGAAGTTCTTAGCAATGCATATTACTAATCAAACATTAGTAATGTTCTTCATGGAACATGATCTTTACTTAATATCCTAATGATTTTTGCCATAAAAGAAAAAGTGATCATTTTGACCCACACAATGTATTTTTGGCTATTGCTACAAATATACCTGTGCTACTTGCGACTGGTTTTGTGGTCCAGGCTCACATATATTGCTCAAATATAGTCAAAGTGATCCCAAGATGACCTTTATAGGCCAGTGCACTGTAAAGGCGACTTAGAAGGGAATGAAATGAGAGTGAAAAAAGTATGAAGCACATCATAATGGATGTTATCCAGTCGGATGCGCCGGGCCGATCTGTCCTCTATGATGATCTCATCAGCGCTCCTGTAATTATAAGAGCTACTGTACTGTGACCCATATTCACCCGCCTCACAATCCACTCTCTATTTAATCACATGAGAGCCAGAGGGGAGGGAGGAGGAGTTTCTGATTGGCTGCTTTGATAACCTGTGCCCGCAGGGAGCCAATGAGAAGACGGTGATGCGCGTCCAGTGATGAGGGCTGTTAGGAAACATGAATAGAAAATCTCCTCGTGTTCGCTCTGATAAAGCCAGCGCCTCATTTAAATGATAGCGAACGGCACTCCTGAGCTCCTGTCTGACCTTATCGTTCCTCCAGTCCTTGACGAAGCGCTTTATCTGCCGTCCCTCTCAGGTATATCCACACAACGCGATTGCGGTCAAGGGTCAAGCTCGTTCCACTCGGCGTAAACACGCTCGGCGAGGGCCGGAATCGATACGTGGAGGGCGTCTCTCATTATTTGAGGGACTTTGACAGCATTAAGCAAATGATCTGTGCTAGATTGAAGAGCACCAAAACACACCTGCAACGTGCAAATGAAACTCTTTGTTAATGCACCAAGATGATAGAGTTCATTAGTCTGTTTACCGTTATTGCTATTAGTAGTGTTTGCCAAGCTAAACATCCTCGGTGGACGAGTCATTGTAAGCAACCACACACAACACCTGCAGCAGCCTAGCAGCTACATAGCAGCAACCTAGGGTTAATTTTGGACTATTTTTATACTATTGTAATATTAATAATATTTAGTCTTTATTGTAGTATTTTTATTTTATATTTCTATTTAGTTTCAGTTAAATTCAGTTTTAATAATTTGATTACTAACTTAAACTCATTTCAGGTAGTTGCCAAGCCAACATTTTAAATTTTCATTCAGTTTTTTCGCTTCAGTTTTAGTCATTTTTTGTGCTTGCCATTTTTATGAATATTTTTTCCCATTTAGCTTTATTTCAGTTTAGTGTTAGTAGTGCCATTTTCATAATTGTTTATATTTCTGTTTAGATGTATTTATTTATTTATTTAGCTTTAGCAGTTTTAGTGGGGTTTTTCTTATTTTTTATTTTCTAATAAACTTATTTTATTTTAGTTTTAGTAATATTGTCTCATTTTTATGTTATTTAATAATAATAATAATAATAATAATAATAATAATAATAATAATAATAATTATTATTATTATTATTATTATTATTATTATTATTATTATTATTATTATTATTTTCTTCTTTATTTTAGGTTTAGGTTTAATATTTTCTTTATTTTATAATTTATTTATTATTATTAATAATAAAAAAAATAATAATAACAATTATTATTATTATTATTTTTTTTTTTCTTCTTCTTCTTTATTTTAGGTTTAGTATTTTTAGTCATTTTGGTTTAAATTAAATTTATTTTATTTCAAAATGTTGCCAAGGCAGCATTATTTTTTTTTATTCTAATTTTTAGTTTTAGTAATTTTGTTTTGTGCATCCCTAATTTTCTTCTTATTATTTTTTTATTTTTCTATTTAACTTTAATTTATTTTTATTTTGAAATTAGATTTAGTAATATTGTGCCATTTATATAATTTATTTTATAATAAAAATAATAACATTTATTTATTTCCTGTTTTAGTATTTTTAGTAATTTTGGTATTTTTAAATTAAATTCATTTTATTTTAAAAAGTTTACCAAGGAAAAATGTAAAACTTTTTTTATTTTAATTTGTCATTTCAATTTTAGTTTTTGTAATTTTGTTACGTGCATCCTTAATTTTCTTCTTATTGCTTTTTGTGTTATATTATATTTCTATTTAGCTGTAATTTATTTCTGTTTTTTTTTTAAATAGTCAAATAAAAATGACTATTTTTATTTTTAGTCATTAAAATAGTAACTTAAACTCATTGTATTTCATTTAGTTGCCAAAGTAACATCTAAGTCAACATTTCTAATTTTCATTTTTTTTCCAAGTTTTTTTTAAATTGTAAGTTTACATTTAAATGTTTAATTAAACAGTATTTTTTAAGATTTAGTAATTTGATATGCTTATGTTATTATTTTTTACATTTCTATTTAGCTTTAATTTCTTTTTATTGCAGTTTTTAGTTTTTGAAATTTTAAAACTTACACTGAATTTATTATTAATTTACATTAATTTTCATTAAAGTTTGTAACATTTATTCATCCAATTGGCAAAAACAAATGTGAATAGTTTTAGGTTTATTTTTTCCCCCCACTTTTTTTTTATTGTAAGCTTACATTTCAAGTTTAATTAAACATTTTTTTTAAGTTTTAGTAATTTTATGTGCTTATGCCATTATTAATTTTTACATTTCTATTTAGCTTTAACTTCTTTTTATTTCAATAACAACAGAACAAAGAACTGCAAAACAATCTGCATAGCGACACTTGTCTTGCATCCCGCTGACAACTTTTGCACAGCTCACATAACTGAGGAACTGCAAACATCTAGCTATGAATGCATTTAATTCATAATTATTACCATCTTTCATATTACTGCTGTTGCCGTTTTATAAAAGAAATGAGCCCCGAGAGGCCATTCTAATGATTTTACAGCAGTTAGGAGGCTTTTCAGCTTTACGTCATGCCTAATTACACTCTTTTCTGGGGTAAAATCACTGTAACGCGGTCTCTCGTGGCCTGTAGCTTTAATTCACATACAGTATATGCACGTAGAATTCAACACATTTCATAGTTTCAAAACTATTTCATTTACAATAAAGAATGTTTCTTTTTTTCTTTTTAGGACAATAAAAGCAAGACTCATCTTGACTTGTCAAGGATAACACAAAGTCAAAAGCTGCTTTTCATTGCCGTCTTTGTTATCATAAAATAATACAAGGCATCCGGTATGTACATAAAAACAAATATAGAGAACATAAAAGAAGTTAATCTAACAAAAGCATTTTACCTTTATCTTTTATTACTGTATTACCAGAGATTGACTGCAGTGAATTGCAGTCAAAACAGCTGTGAATATATAAAATATTTTTTAAATAAAACATTATCTGCTCTTATGTAGATTCTGATAAATATCAAATATCAATACATTTTCATTTATATTATTATATATATAATAGTAATGATTGTATTTTAAAATTATTACTTGACATATAATCTATAAGTAATATTTATATACTATTATAATATTAATTACAATTTTGCTTTTAGTTTTAGCTTTTATTTTAATGCTTTGTTGGATTTTTTAATATTTCTATTTAGCTTCATTTTCATTTCAGTTTTAGTAATTATACTATAGCACTAACTTAAACTCAGTTTAGTTCAGTTATTTTCCAAGGCAACATTCATCATTTTTATTCAAGTTTTGAAAGTGTTTTTATTTGTATTTACTCATTTTATGTGTGTGCCATTTTTATCATAATTTAATTTATATTAAGGTTTATTTTTATTTCTGTTTTAGTAATTCTAGTATTATTATCCATTATCTATTCTTTTTTTCTTTCTTTCTTTCTTTCTTTCTTTCTTATTAGGTTTTCAATTCAATTTTAGTTTTAGCCATTTTTTTAAAATGTGGATCTGCCATTTTATTATTATTAATATTATTATTATTATTATTATTTAGATTTCAATTTTTTATTTATTTTTGTTTCGGTTTTAATCATTTTATTACTTAAACTAATTCTCAAGTTTGTAGTGTTTTTATTTACTTTGTGTTGTTGTTAATTTCTACTAAGGTGTATTTTTAATTTCTGTTCTAGTATAAGCAGTTCTAGTATTCTTTATTTTATTTTACTTTACTTTAAATTAGGTTTTCAATTCAATTTTACTTTTAGCCATTTTTATATGTGGATCTACCATTCTATTTTTATTATTACTATTATTTTTATGTAGATTTTATTTCAGTTTCAGTTTTAGTAATTTTATTACTTAAACTTATTTTCAGTTATTTTCCAAAGCAACATTTATCATTTTTATTCAAGTTTTTAAAGTGTTTCTTTACTTTTGTAAAGAAAACAAAAGTACTTTTTAATCCTTTATTTTTTTTAAATTAGGTTTTCAATTAAATTTTAGTTTTAGCATTTTCATGTGCCTCTGCCATTTTAATATTTTAATTAATATTATATTATTTTCATATTTCTATTTAGATTTAATTTATATATATATATATATATATCATTTTAAGTTTTTATGATTGTTTTATTTGCATTTTAGTTTTAATAATTGTATGTGTGTATGTGTATTTTATTATTTTTTTCTATTAAGGTTTATTTTTATTTCTAGTAATTTTAGTATTAATTTAAACATTTTATTTCAGAATTTTTGCCAAGATAACATTTCTAATTTTCATTATTTTTCATTTTTATTCTTTTTTTAATTAGGTTTTCAATTCAGTTTTAATTTTAGCAAATTTGTTATGTGCCACTGCAATTGTATTATTAATTTAATTTTTTACATTTCTATTTTAATTTAATTTATTTTATTTTTATTTCAGTTTTAGTAATTTTAGTACTAATTTACTTAAATTCACTTTTCTGTTCTCAAGTGGATTTTGATCAAAGAATAAAGTAAATATTAAATATTAATATATTTTCATTTATATAATATAATATGTTTAATGCTATTTTTTTTTAATTACTTCTTAGTTCACGTTTATTTTACCATTTTATTAATTTTAAGCCTGCAATTACTTTGCTTTAAACAACTTCAGTTTATAAAAATCTTTGAAATCAAGTTTCCATCATATTATAAGTTAACAATAAGGGTTTACTGGAATAAATGGAAATAAATGTATGGAAATAAATAATGGCTGGAGACGTCCAGGAACTACGGGTAGCTCTTTTCTGAGAAATAAATGCATTAAAATAGATGTGCATTTTTTTAAAACAAAGCATTGTGATGGCAGAATAAGACATTTTTTCACCCTTTGTGTCCCATCACAATAAATAAACAGCATTTGATGGACTTAATTTGCAGTCTGAATCTTGTTTCACGCACGTTAAAGCGGTTTGTAATTGAGGTTACGGCCCCTCACAGAGACATCACTGACGGCTTCGGCTTCCTCACGTGTACACGCCGCTGCAATTAAACCTCTGTATTATTTATTGCAAAGTAATCAGCACTGGTAATGGGTTACGCCGTGAACGGCTGCCGTGTGAATGCATTGGACTGCGGTGACGTCACAATCTCAGCGTGAATATCGTTCACGGCACTGTCTGAACACGTCTGGCTTTTGTTTCTGCTGAGAACGGCTGGGGAAAGCCTGGGTTTGCGTCTGGGCTCTGTGACAGGCTTCCCCGCGTTCGTTCCGGCTACAAACGCTGTAGCTGTCACCGGGATCAGAGGTTAATTGTGCAGGGACACTGCGGGATGACAGCCGCGTCATAGCCCTTCTCTTGGGAGAATAAATACAAGTCGCCAATTCTCTTCAGAAAAGAGCGACCTTTGCTTCCTGAGGTCTTTATAAAGGTCATCTGGTTGGACCGTCTATAGATAAAGATCCTTTTACAGGCCAGTTTGCCAGCCTTGAGGAACTGCTGTGACACAAGTTATTAAAGAACTAGAGAAATGAATGCCAGGATTAAGTCACTTGCTGGATGTGCAGCTGTTTATTGCAGATTATTAGTGTCAAGTTTAATACTGTCACATTGAACAGGACAGCTGTTCTAGGATGTTTCATCAAACTAAAATATGGTTAATATAGTTAATAAACTAAAATATTATATATATGTGTATAAAAAAAAAACTAAAAACAATAAAATTAAAATAAAATAAAATACATAAAAATATCAACAAACCAACAAATTTAAATTAAGAAATTTAATCTATTTAATTAAATAAATTAATTTAAAATCAACAAATTCCTTCTGTCTGAACATAGCAATATTTCTTTATACAACAAAATATGGTTAAAAATAGTAAACATCTCATTTAAAATAAAAAATAAATAATATTAATAATTAGAATATTATAATATAAATTACAGTTTTACTTTCAGCTTTAGCTTTTATTTTAATATTTTGTTATATTTTGTATATTAGTTTTAATTTACTTTCATTTCAGTTTTACTATGTATAGCACTAACTTAAAGTCAAATTTTTTCAGTTATTTGCCAAGCCAACATTTATAATTTTTATTCTGAGTTTTAATTTACAATTTAGTTTTAGTAATTTTATATGTATGCCATTGTTCTTTTTATATTTCTGTTAAGCTTTATTTATATTTGTTTCAGTTTTAGTAATTCTACTATTAACATTTTCCATTATAAACATTTTATTTTAGAATTTTTGCAAGACAACAATTCTAATTTTCAGTTTTTTTTTTTTGTTGTTTTTTTTTATCAGGTTGTCAATACAATTTTAGATTTAGCAATTTCATCTAAGTTGCTAAAATTAATAAACATCTCTCTCTCTCTCTCTCTCTATATATATATATATATATATATGATATAGATATATAATTGAATTTAGTAGTAGTAGTAGTAGTATTTATGAAGTTAAAAAGTCAAAAATATGGTATATTATTCATTTTATTATTATTATTATTTTTTTATTATTATTAAGTAAAAATAAAAAATAAAAAATAAAAAAAATTAGGTCTTTCTACCTCAATTTTACCAACATTTTAATTCAGTGTGTTACTTGCTGTTTCTTTGTAATTAATTGTGAAATTTACTGAAAAATGTTTCTACAATATTTTTTCACTAATGGCTGATGTGCACAGCAGGACAAAAAAAAAAAAAAAAAAAAAAAAGAAAGAAAAAAAAAGACATGCACAGCAGAAAAATTCATAATTAAAAGCAGACAAAAAAATATCTAAGAATATTTAACAAGTATAAGAATACAAAGAAAATATACAAATATAAATGTGCCTTTGAAAAAAGATAGTGTTTTAAAATATCAATTAATTAAAAGATTAAAAATAATAATAAAATATATTACAAATAATATAAATAAAGAAAGTAGTAAAATGAATACAAATTATACACACACACACACACATTTTATATATATATATATATATATATATATATATATATATATATATATATATATAGTTAGTTAGTTAGTTAGGTCTTTCTGCGTGTGCTATTCAGTGTGCTACTCAGTGTTTCCTGTTCTTTCAGTGTAAAACCAGGATTTAAATACATATAAATGCACAGCTGAATAATTAAAAGAAGAATGTCAAAGAATCATACTGGAAACAAATCATGACTTCTAGAATTGGATCAAATCAAGAAATGCCTTAAGTCTCCTTCCCCTCACAGAAACTAATTGAAAAAATGTCATAAAACCAATTAAAGCCTGCTGAAACTAACTAAAACCAAAGTGCAAAGAGCATTTGAATCAAACCAAATGAATATAAAAATGCAAAGGATATCAACCTGGGCACGGAGTGTCTCTGAACATGTTAATTAAGGTGTGTGTTATCTGCTGCGCTGCTAATAGCTTCATCACTGTCTCTAAAATAATTCTTTAGAGCTTCCACACTTTGGTCAAGAATATTGACAGAAATCTGTGTCATCAATGAATGAATAGGCTCCAGAGGTGATATGTAACCTACATTGGTTCATTATTTAATATATTTACACACTTTTTAATTATTTATCAAAGTTCACGTTTAAATATCGAAATTACAAAAGCAAAATAAAAAACTAGTAGCCTTACTGCATACTTATTATTCTTACAATGCCACACTACATTAACTTACAGAAGCAAAAAACCTTCAGAATCAAGCAAGAACTACCGGTAGTAAACATAAACCTGATCATGAGCTAGAAAAATCATATACAGAATAATAACAGAACAACAACTTAATCAAGGACAGAATGAACATTGAAATAAATGCTCAAGCTGGAGCCTGTGGTTATTTCTCAATGAAAGGTGAAAGGTGCTCTTACTAAAACACTGATACAAAACAGCCATTTATAGCTGTTACAGTCCCACACATATTTAGACCAATTAATCTATTACTTCAAAACATTCTAATTTAGTCAAAACACAAACTAATTTGATCTAATGGAATAGCACATCTTTTCACCCACAAATCATAAATAAAATACATTTTAAAAATGTAAAAAAATAAAAAATAAAATAATAATAATAAAATAAATAAATTACCGTATTCCTTCAATCTAGACATAGCAATGTTAACTCACCTATTCACCCACAAATCATAAAATAAAATTAAATAAAATTAAATGAATATGTATTTTAGAAATCAACATATTTCTTCTATCTGGACATAGTAATGTTAACTCATTTATTCACTCACAAATCATAAATTAAAATAAAAAATTAAATAAAATAAATCAACATAAAATAAAAAAATATATATATTTTATAAATCAACATATTCCTTCTATCTGGACATACTGTAGTAACATTAAGTCACCTAATCACTCACAAATCATAAAATAAAATAAAATTAAATTAAATTACATTTATTTAAAAATAATAAAATTACATTAAACACATTTTATAAATCAACATATTTCTTCTATTTGGACATAGTAATGTCAACTCACCTATTCACTCACAAATCATAAATAAAATAAAATAAAATAAAATAATAGAATAAAATAAATATTTTATAAATCAAATATACCTTCTATCTGGACATAGCAATGTTAACTCACCTATTCACTCACAAATTAAATTCAATTTTAGAAATCAACATATTCCTTCTGTCTGGACATAGTAATGTTGACTTTTTTGATTTATATATTATAAATCAAATATTCCTTCTATCTGGACATAGCTATGTTAACTCACCTATTCACTCACAAATCATAAATTAAATAAAATAAAATCAGTATTTTATAAATCCAATATTCCTTCTATCTGGACATTGCATAGTTTTTTTTTGTAGTTTTTGGTAAGTAAGATTTTTTCTTGATTTTGATGCTGACTAGTGTTACATCTGGATTTGCTTCGACTAAGTGCTTCAAACAAGCGGTGTAAAATCGTTAAATCCACAGACCACTTCTTCCTCGTTCCTTTTGTTTCCTGGTGGATAAAAATCAGCTTTTTGGTTGTGTTTGCAGTACGCATGAGATGTTCATTTCATCTGACATTAGCTCTGTTAACTTCATCTAATCTGCTCTTAAAGGGCCAGTACGATCAGCGCACACAGATAAGTCTAATAATCTCTCTGATCTCACCAATTTGTGATGTGGCTCTTCCAGGCTTCCAGTGGCGTTTGCACACACAGTATCCGTTCTCAATCTCCCTCTATCGCTGCAGAGGGCACCTTGAGTCTCCGTCAGGAGAACTCCGCACAGCACTCCGACTTAATTGGATTTGTGCATCACACACAAATTGTGACATTACAACTCGACGGCGGAGTAGGTCATGCGGCAATTACCAAAGCTCGCGGCGCGAGCGGTCGCGGCCACTGAAGCTCGCCTAAGACTTCATTACCCGGCCGGCGCTTCCCTTTTCATTATGTGCTGAATGAAGCGGTGCTTACCATACACCCGAGTGCTGCTGTTCGAGTCGGCGCAGGATCCACGGACGCAGACGACGGCAACAGAACAGCCTGTGACTGCGCGTTTGGTGTCTTTAATGAGACACAGCCATCTTTCACTGCTGCCCGCGGTCTGCTTTAAAGAAAGACTCAGCGGCACTTTACTTTTATCTGTGACTTTACATATCAGCTTCAACTTCTTGATATCATTTTTAAAAAGGCTGCATTAAGACTTATTAAAAGTCATCCATCTACTCGTCAAAAGTTTGGAATAATTATGTTTTCATAATGTTTTTGAAAGACAGCCCTTAGGCTCAACAAGGCTACATTTACTGATCAAACATACAGTAAAAAGCAGTAATAGTTGGGAGCTATTATTACAATTTTAACTGTTTTCTATTTGAATATATTTTAAAATGTCATTTATTCCTGTAATGCATCATTACTCCAGTCTTCAGTGTCACATATTTGTTTTCTATATGTAAAATTATATAGTATTTTAATTTATATATGTATTTATATATAATATTTCTAGTATTTATAGTAATATTTTGGATATAATACATATATTTTGGGTATTTATATACACAAGTAAAAATAGGTTATATTTTTTCATATTTTATATAAAAATATAAAATATTGACTCACAAAATAAATAATAAAATTATATATATATATATATATATATATATATATATATAAATATTGTATTTTAATCATTTTTTTATATATAAAATTTTTCTAGTAATATTTCAGATATATATTTAGGTATTTATATACACAAATAAAATATGTTATATGTTTTCATATTTTATAAAAAAAAATCTAAAATGTATTAATATTATATATATATTATATATATATACAGCATTCATTTCACACAGCATCCTTGCTTCTGAAATCCATATAATAATAATATAATATAATATTAATAAATACTACTACTAAAACAGTATATTTTAATAATTGTATATATAAAATGAAATATTTCTAATATTTATAGTAATAAATATATATTTAATATATATTTTATGCATTTATATACACAGGTAAAAAACATGAGAAATAAAAATATTTTAGTTATTTTATATTTTTTTAAAAATTACCTGACGACAGCAAAGTATTTAAAAACAACTAAATACACTAGGGCTGGGTAAACAAACAAACAAAAAATTTTAATAGATTCTCATTTTAATGAACCAATATCGATTTTTAAATCACAAACAATCTTTTGGTCTATGCTGTTTTCAGTTGATGAATGAACAGTATAGTGCATCTTCCTTACAATAAACAGCATTAGGCTAGGCTTTGTGTTACTTTTGATATAAAACAAAGTCTCAGATTTAAAATTCTGTCCATTTCATTGGGAAATTCAAGCAATAATCGCTCTTTAATGTGGCGTGATAGACCGTTGTAGCTTAATCAAATGCATAGTAAAACATTCATGACAGTTTTCGGTTATATATATATATATATATATATATATATATTTCAGATTGCATCCTTGCTGTATAAAAGACCCAAACTTCTCATATTTCAAGCAAAATCTATCCCACAAGACAAACCAAGTCAGACTTGTCCGCACGAAATGAAGTTAAATTAAATGTCATTTAAGTTGATTTGAGCTCTTGAATAGGTCAGCCAGAATAAACAGCACCAATAATATATCAAGACATCACAACCAGCATATCTCCTAGAGAAAATTGTGGATATTCCTAATCTTTCCCACGGCTCCGTTCATCATCGTATTGTCTCACCCCCTGTTTCTCGAGCACGAGTCGTATCTTCCGTCAGCAAACCCTCGGCTTTCCACAGCTGGAGGGGCAGAGGGAAAGCAGGAAGGAACAAGAGAAATGAGTTGCCTGCCGGTGCAACTTGGAAATCTCCCAAACCATCAGCCAGTCATTTATCTGGCTGATGGTACACAGTCTCCCTCAGACATCCATTACTTCCACCAACCTAATACCCTCCTTGGGTGTAGCCGAAATATATCCCTGTCAGAGCACACATGACTGCAGAAGTGACACCGCCAGGCCACGGGCAGATCTGGGGTCAGTAAATATTCAGGGCCTCTCTGAACACATGTCAGACTAAATACTGAAGACAGACACGTTTTATCTGTTTTGAGTCATTTTTTCATGAGGTAAAACTCTCAATTTTACTGAGGTGAACAATAAAAATTTGCCACTAACCTCAGGCAAGGCCAAATATTAGACTTTGACTCTGTTGTCAGGCTGACGAATTTGGTGTTTCTGTGTCCAGTGTGAACTGTGCGCAGATGAAAGATTTATGTCTGCGACGTGCTGGGTGTTTGTTTAGAGCTAAACAGGCAGTTACATAAAATAGAGTTGCTGGATTTGCCCGAGTTCGTAGTGTTGATGGAATCGTGTCTTATTAAAAGAGTTTCACAAGAATCACAAACTTCTTCGCCAACAAATTCCTTGAGCAAATTGTATATTGTGTGTTTCTGAGTCTATGGGAAATTTTCACTGCTTGTTATCTGGAAGGAAAGAAACTTTACCACAAAGTCAACAGACAACAGACTATATATATGAAGCATTTATAGCAATTATTATAGTAATATTTTAGATAGAATAAATATATTTTATGCATTTATAAACAAGTAAAAGTATTTTATATTAAAATATATAATAGTAATATAGTAATATAATAATAATATTTCAGATATAATAAATATTTTTATCCATTTATATACACAGGTACAAATATTTTATATTTTTGCATTTTAAAAATAATAAATATTCAGTGTTACTTACTCTCTCTGAAATTCATGTAATAATAAAAATTATATATGTACGTATAATATTAATACAGTATTTTTTATAATTTTCTATATAAAATAAAACATTTCAAGTATTTATAATATTAAATATTATAGTAATTTCAGAT
Source organism: Cirrhinus mrigala (assembly GCA_036247105.1). Taxonomy (NCBI): domain Eukaryota; kingdom Metazoa; phylum Chordata; class Actinopteri; order Cypriniformes; family Cyprinidae; genus Cirrhinus; species Cirrhinus mrigala. The sequence goes on from CM070026.1 coordinate 29,860,676, forward strand.
ATATTTTATGCATTTATAAACACAAGTAAAAATATTTTATATTAAAATGCAAAATATTTAGTGTCACATAATCCTTCTGAAATCCTATAATAATGAAAAAATATTTTAAAAATGACATACGTATATATAATATTAAAACAGTATATTTTAATAATTGTTATATATAAAACAAAATATTTGGAGCATTTATAGTAATAATCATAGTAATATTTCAGACATAATAAATATTAAAAATAATATCCATTTATATACACAAGTAAAAATATTTAGTTTTTTGTATTTTATATAGAAATAAAATATTCAGTGTCACATACTCTTTCTGAACGCAGTATAATAATAAAAATAATAAAAAATTATATGCATATATAATATTAATACAGTATATTTTAATATTTTTATGTAAAATAAAATAGTTTGAGTACTTATAGTAATAATTCTAGTAATATTTCGGATATAATAAATATTTGTATCCATTTATATACACAGGTACAAATATTTAATATTTTTGCATTTTAAAAATAATAAATATTTAGTGTTACTTAGTCTCTCTGACATCCATGTAATAATAAAAAAAAGTATGTATGTATGTATAATATTAATACAGTATTTTTTAATAATTTTCTATATAAAATGAAATATTTCAAGTATTTATAGTAATAAATATTATAGTAATTTCAGATATAATAAATATATTTTATGGATTTATATACTCGAGTAAAAAAACATTTTATATTTTTATAATTTCTATAAAAATATAAAATATTCAGTGTCACATAATCCTTCTGAAATCCATATAATAATAAAAATAATACAAATTTTAATACAGTATATTTTAATAATTTTTCTATATAAAATGAAATGTTTATAGTATTTATAGTAGTAAATTAGTAATTTCAGATATAATAAATATATTTATGCATTTATATACAGGTAAAAATATTTTAGATTTTTATAATTTATATACAGTTCAGTGTCACATATATAATCCTTCTGAAATCCATATAGTAATAAAAATAATAAAAATTAGATATAAAAGTAATACAGTATATTTTAAGAATTTTTCTATATAAATATTTCTAGCATTTCTAATAATAAATATTATAGTAATATTTCAGATATAATAAATATATTTTATGCATTTATAAACAAGTAAAAATATTTTTTATTTTATATAAAACTATAAATATAAAATGAAATATTTCTAGTATTTTTTAGTAATAAATATTATTTTTTTCAGATATTATGCATTTATATACTCAGGTAAATATATTTTTATAATTTCTAAAAAATTACATTTATAAATATTATTGTATTCAAAAATATAATATAAAAAGTATTCAGTGTCACACAACCCTTTAGAAAAATGTTTTTTTTTTTTATTTTTTAAATTTCATATATAAATATACATTTTCTATATGAAAAAATATATAACAGTATATACATTAAGTAAACCTCTTAACTTTACTGCAGCGGAAGCTCATGTGAGATTTGTACATATTTATATAATAATAAAACATAATAAATAAATAAATAAATAAATATGGGGGGGGGGGATATATAATACACACACACACACACACACACACACACATATTGTCTGTGTTTTATACAACAAAAAAGAAATAAATCATCTAACAAATCATTAAAATCCTTAACTACTGTTCAATTTAGTTTACATCAAGTGGTTTACAACAAATGGTAGGTTGGACTGAACAAATACTCCCCTTGTTATCTAGAATCTCATTCAAGATGGCCAAATGCTCTTCCAATCATAATTTTTTGCCTCAAGAAACTTACTTCTGTTTAGGATGCAGCGTAGACATATTCTTTGAGAAGCCCAGATTCCTCTCATTAGTTACCCAGCAAGACTAAATATGCCCCTTTCTGAGATGATGGAAGAAGATGAAGCTTTTTCTGGCCACGAGCTCAGCGAACTGAGTCGGAGGGAGCGAGCCACCCCGCCGAGCGCTTCGCTCCAGGAGGCTGGCTATCGAACGCTGCCCGCGGTCACGCGTATGGAGCCGGGGCTGAGGAGACGGGTGAACGGGAGCGGAGAGGTTTGTAATTAGAGAAGGGGTTTAGGGAGGTTTTGGCTCCTCTTCATACTCATTTTCCACACCAGCAGAAGGAATGAGAGGCAGGGGACGGGCCTCTAACTAGCGGGGTAGAGTAAGCTGAGGAAGGGGGAGCGGGCGCAGCGGGTGATGGCGCTCTGAAGATTCTTAATCCCACCGTGTGCTGGATTATCACAGTGGGGTGTGAGGGAACGCGGCCCACGCTACAGGCCCAGCACCCGCGGGCCCGCCGCAGAACATGACCATCACGGCCCCTTCATGCTTCATTACACACACACACACACACACACACACTGATCATAACTCTGATAATAAATGAACAGCTACTATAATAAATGCTATAATAAATAAACATTATATATACATATATGTTTAGTTAACTAAAACTACAACCATAAAAAAGATAAAATAAGCAAAATAAATTAAAAAAAATATAAACTGAAATAAAATTAAAAATGTTCATATAAAGTAGACATTTACTAAAATTTTAAATTTAATAAAACTATAACTTACTAAAAACAAAATATTAAATCAGATCAAGATTCTTTATTAATATATTCATACATATATTGTTTTTATTAGTCTTAAGCTACTTTATTTTTAGGTATTTTAAAAATTCAACCATTATATATATATATATATATATATATATATATATATATATAGATATATATTAGCTAATATTATAGTTAGTATATATATTAGCTATATATTATATTTAGTATATATATATATATATATATATATATGGAGTAAGTACTAAGATAACAAAACAATAACTTAATAAAAAGTATGAAGACAGAATGAATAAATAAATAAATTAATTATTTAGAATTATACTAGCATCTCTGACCAAAGTCTATATTATATAAATATCAGAGTTTTTGTAGTTAACTAAAACTATCACCATTAAATAAATAAATAATAAAAACTAAAATTTAAACTACAATTATAAAAATAAAGAATAAAAATAAACCCCCATACATTTCTCATTTCCATTTAAAGTAGAAATTTACTGAAATTTAAATTTTACTACAACTATAACTTAATAAAAACAGAGTATTAAATAAAATTTAATTCTATTCTTCATAAATATATATGTATATATAATGTTTCCTTTATACAATTAACATATAATATATCTCTGACCAGACTCTATATTATATAAATATCAGGGTTTTTGTAGTTAACTAAAACTACCACCATTAAATAAATAAATAAATAAATAAATAATGAAATAGAATAAATAAATAATGAAACAGAATGAAATATACGAATAATTAGTAAAATGTAAATTTGACTAAAACTATAACTTAATAAAACAAAAATATGAAATCAAATCACAATTGTTCAAACATATAAATATATATATCAATTTAAAAAAGTATAAACTGAAATAAAATGAAAAATTTTCATTTAAAGTAGACATTTACTAAAATTTTATTTTTAATAAAACAACTATAACTTACTAAAAACAAAATATTAAATCAGATCAAGATTCTTTATTAATATATACGTACATATATGGTTTTTATTAGTCTTTAGCTACTTTAATTTTAGGTATTTTAAAAATTCTACTTGAATTACAAAAGTTTTATAACAAAAAATAAAAACAAAACTTAAAAACAAAAAATTCTTTGTATATACATGTGTGTAGATTTGACTACATTTTTAATTTCTTTTGTTTTAATTATTTTAGTTATAGATTTAGTTTAGTTTTATTTTAGTAAAGAAAAGTAAAAAGTTAAAAAGTTAAAAATACAACAACAAAAAATAGGGTTATTATCTTTAACTAAAACCATTAACTGAAAAAAATAAATGAATAAAAACATATTTCAGCTGATTCCCAGTGCAACACTGATCACTTTCGAATAGTTTAAAATGAAATATTAAAATAAATTTTGAATAAACCAAAACTTAAAAAAAAAAAAAAAAGACCTATACTGCCAAACTATCCTATACTGTACTACTACTAAGATACTAGCGTTCAAAATGTGTCCAAAGTCCAGTGTACCTCCATTTGTGTGGAATAAAGTGTTTCTAAGCTCAGACTTTGAGTGTGATCTCAGCAGGGTGCACTGAAGGGCCTGACAGCTTCTTCAGGTTAGAGGACAATAGGAACAGGATTACTGTCAAAGCGTTTCTTTGGAGGGATGCTGAATTTAGGTCGGGACAGACTAGAAGTGAATAGACCCTCGGGGGGGGATCTCTCATCTCGGAGCATAAAGCTTTTCTGAGCCCAGCTAGCGTGAGATGGGGCCGTAAGGCACCCGGTCGCCGGTCATCCATTAATTTGTCACACCTATGATGGTGTCTAATGGACTACAGCCTCACTGTATATTTGTCATGGGACTACCAGTGAAGCGTCTCCCTCAACAAAACAACACTTCTCACTAGGAAAAGTATAGTTTTAGGAAGTTGTAAATCCCAATATTTAATATGTTCTAGATGCATAATTATATATGCATTTTTTAAATATTGTATTCTATAAAATATAACATAAAACATAAATTTACCATAATTTATTAATCTCCAAACAATTATTTTATCCAAACATTAATTTATTAATTTACAAGTTATGCAAAATTAACAACTAGTTAGGAAGTTGGAAACCCCAATATTTAATATTTTTAGGATGCATAATTATATATGCATATTTTTGAACATATTTTATTATATAAATCAGAACATAAAACATACATTTTACAATTTATTCATTTATCATAATTTATTAATTTAACAATTCATTAATTTCCAAGCAATTTCCAAACATTAATTTATTAATTTACAAGTTGTGCAAAATTGTGCAAAATCAACAACTCAGTTGTAAATCTCAATATTTAATATTTTCAGGATGCATATATATGCATATTTTTAACTTAATTTTTAACTTAATTTACTTAATTAACTTATATATAAAATATAACATAAAACATAGATTTAACATAATTTATTCATTTATCATAATGGATTCATTTAACACAATTTATTAATTTCCAAGAAATTATTTTATTCAAACACAAATTTATTAAAGTTTGTGCAAAATTTGTAAAAAATTGTAAATCCCAGTAAATGTCAATATTTATTGATATTTATTATGTATCATAATTTATACATTTATTATTTAACATAATTTATTCATTTGTGCACTTGTTTTATCCAAACATGAATTTAATTTACAAGTACAGATTTATATTTATTTTTATAACAATTTATATACATTTATTACAAGATATATTACATTTTTTCGCCTATAATAAATATATACTGTACAGTACATTATAAAGTTGACACATCCTGTGGTGTGACAAGCTATACTCCATTTAAAGCTACTACACAGTTTCGTTAATCGTTTTATAATCATTATGAATGTAGTTTAACGACCTCATATTAATTTGGAAACTACGCCAAATAATTGCGATTTAAAAATTCATTCATCACACATCAGGAGCATTTAAATGAGCTAGTGAAGGCTAAACGGGTAAAGAAAAATGGATAGCAGTTAAAGTAACTCAAATATTCACATCTATCTTAACCTGAAATACTTACAATCTTTTTATTTATTTATGCATGTATTCTTTTAATATGAGTGGTTCTTTATCTATACGAGATAGGGGGGCGAATTCATCTAATTTCCATGAATTAAAAAAGATATAAAGCGCAAAACAAAAGAACCACAAGGGCATACTAAACAACACCAGCCATGCAATAATGTGAAGCCTCAGCTGCACAAACAAGCCAGGAAATCAAGAAACAGAGTTTGATTTTAATAGTGTTAGAGACAGCATGTAGAAAGAGCGTGTGAGGTCATGCTTTACGCTCCGATCTCCGCTCTAATGCTTTGTGTTGTTGCACTCATTATCTGAATGAACTCAGCAATTATATAAAATATTCCAGCGCTATTTGGCTGTATTATCTATATGAGCTCATTAAACACAAAATGGAGTTTACAGGGGGGGAAGCATTGCTTTTATTTGTTTTGGAATTGCAATCAGCTGCACTTAACAGTTTGCCTGTGCGCAAACAAAAAGCAGAAATTAAACCTAAACAGTGTTTCGTGGCAACAACATCGCCGGTAGCGTGACCCTGGGACAGAAGCGGCCCGACACGCTCATGCCGGGTGGCAGAAATGAAGCGAGCAGTCGCCGTGAGAGAGGCTTTGCTGAAGACATGCTTCTAAGCGTGAATGATTTCATGGCTCAGCGCATGAAAACGTACCGTAAGACAGATGGTGGGCCACAAACAAGGCGGGTTAGAGATCGAAAGAGGGCAAGAAAGATGGAACTGGACTCTGTAAGCTATATTTTTCATCAAAGGTGGACTTAAAACATGGCATATAGGGACAAATTTGTCTCAGTAATGCAATGTTCAGCGCTGTGTCCAGACTGGAGATGGTTCATGCAGGTCAAAAAGTTGCAGTCTTAATTTTATAAACTAATATAATAAATAATAGCAAAATTAATAAAATAATTTAGATGATAATTATCACATATTTACAACCATTAGTACAAATGTAAATATAAATGAAGAAATAATTTGAATAATAAAATAGAAATTAATTAATAATAATAGTAATTTATTTATTTATTTATTTATTTATTTATATTTAATATAGACATAAAATTGAAGTTTAAATGTATATATTAATGTTTAAAATTATTTATGAATTTAAACTGATTTAACATTAATACATAAATGGTTCATGCAGGCCACAGAATATATGTACATGCTAGGTCATAAAGCTGCAGTCTGAATTTTATACATTAATATAATAATAATAATAATAATAATAATAATAATAATAATAATAATTACATAACATATAATAATAAAAAACATTAATACAATTATCAATATAAATGAAAAAATTATTTAATTATATGTATATAAATAATTATTTTTTTAAATTCCACACAAAACAATTACACATTAAATTTGAAGCTGGAATTTATACATTAATATGACATTAATGATATTAATGTATAAATTCCAACTTCAATTATATATTTAACATTGATATAATATTAACACCATAAAAATGTTAACTTAAATTTTTTATTTATATATAAAGTAACAACATATTAGAAATTATTATTCCAATTAAAATATTCTAATCTAAATAAAATATTCACTACATTTACATACAATTACATTAATGTATACATTTCAAGTTTTTTATATATATATATATATGAAGTAATAAAATATTTTATTATAAATTATTAATTCTAATTAGAAATATTGATACAATTATCAGTTTTAATATTAAATATATTTATTTATACATTTAACATTAATATATAAATGTCAACTTTAGTTTTACATTTATATAAAGTAATAAATTAAATCTGTATCAAAATTATTAATTCTAATCAAACATTAATATAAATATCAACTTAAATTAGTGCAGTCAAATTGAAAATCACAATTAATTGCATCCAAAATAAAAGTTTGTGTTTACATGATATATGTGTGTACATAAACATATATATTTAAGAAATATTGTGACTAATCACGATTAATCGATTTGACAGCACTATTTTAATTATATAATAAAAAAAATTCTATAAAATGAATTTAAATATTAATATAGAACTTCAAACTTTTTACTGTTAGTTGCCATCGATGACAGGATCAGTAATATATTGATAATTAACAGCGATAATTAATGCTCAAAATGCTTTAAATATTTTAAAGTGATGTCACTGATGGAGATTCTTCATGCACAGTGCAAGTACTCAACTAATTGCTAATAAAATTGGTTGCTGATCATTATTATTATGGATGATTATCAATTTTATCAATCTGCTGTTGCAGCCCTGCTCAACTTCGAAACATCATACAGTACACACACAACTGAGTATTTTATGCTAAACAGTCCTCATCACAATAATCAAGCAGCACAGCACCGACACGCCATAAATGACTTAATGACGGGGGAAGTAAACGAGTTGAAGAGTGTTTGTTCATCTCTGATGATCAAATCCTAGCATTCGCTCACACACAGTACAAGCCCTACAACATAACCCACCTGGAAAGCCCTGAAAATGAAATATTCAAGGTGTTCAGGTTGTTAAAACTCCAAAAGCATGCTATTTGCTTGCAAAAGTAAGTGTTTATCCCTGTGGCGCCGCTGAGGTACGGCGTGCAGTCGCTCAGCTAAACTCGTGATAATGAGAATATAATGGTGAGGAGTTGAGTTACCATATCGATTTCACATGCAACACATTCAGACTGAAGCGCTCTGCTGGGTGAAGGATGCTTATCAGCTGAACGCAGCATACGTACATACATACATACGTCCGGCACACCTGAGGGCTTCATACATGTAAAATTCATATAACATGATCATATGCAGCTCATTTCTGACAGGGAAGGAAACTTTCAACTGAAGTTTTGGGTTACTGAGCGCAAAGGTGTCGTGGGGAAAGTCGCTGTGCCATAAAATGATGGACATTAAAGAGAAATATCAAATTATAGGTTGGTTTTGACAGACTCATGCGCTGATGGGGACTCCCGAGCTCCTTTCAGCCCGGTAATGAGCTGCGGCGGGCTCCTTTAATACCGGCCATAATGTTTTTTTGATTGCCCCGTTTAATCTTGCCCTCTCGTGCCGCCCGCAATTGGAGCATCAGACCATTTCGCAGTCCCGCTTCGAGAGGTTAAATACATTCACATGAAGAGATATGAGCAGAGAAAGAGAGCGATGTGCATATATATTTCCCATAATGCAGTGCTTCACATAGTCAGTTGGTTTTCTAAGTTTTTCTGCGCTCAGAAAGATCTGCGCTCAGTGTTTGGGAGCTCAGAGCACACGGACGCCGCTATTAAGTCATAATTAGAAGAGGGAAACTTTGCATTTTCTTCAGGCTGGACTTTCCGAATGTTAATTAAGGAATCATTGTGGAAGCAAATTGATATTGATCATAAGCTGTAATTATGAATGCTGACTGAACAATCGATTTTGTGCGTATGTTGTGTAATACTAATCAGGAACAGCAAGAAAGCTTCCAAGAATTTTTTTTTTCCCATACACTTTATACAGTCATGACCAAAAATATCAGCACCCTTGCAATTCTGTCAGAAAATGCAACCTTTCTCTCAGAAAATGCTTTGGTACTCATATGTTTATGTTTTTGCATTGGAACAACACAAAAAAACTGAGAAGAAAAGTCAAATCTGATACAATTCCACACAGAACCTAAAAAATGCACTGGACAAATTTATTGGCCCCCTTAACTTAATATTTGTTAGCACCCACTTTGGAAAAAATAACTGAAATCAATCGCTTTCTGTAACCATGAATGAGTTTCTTACACCTCTCTACTGGAATTTTGGACCACTCTTCTTTTGCAAACTGCTCCAGGCCATTCAGATTTGAAGGATGCCTTCTCCCAACTGCTGTTTTGAGATCTCTCCACAGGTGTTCTATGTTTGTAACCATTTCCGAGTGCTTTTTGAAGTGTGTTTCAGGTCATTGTCCTGCTGGAAGACCCATGAGCTCTGGTGGAGACGCAGCTTTCTGACACTGGCCACTCCGTTGTGCCCCAAAATTCTTTGGTAATCATCAGATTTCATGATACCGTTCACACAGTCGAGGCATCCAGAGCCAGAAGCAGCAAAGTAGCCCCAAAACATCTTTGTACCTCCACCATGTTTGACTGTAGGGACTGTGTTCTTTTCTTTGAAGGCCTCATTTCTTTTTCTGTAAACAGTGCCATGATGTCCCTTACCAAAAAGCTCTACTTTTGTCTCATCTGTCCACAGTATGTTCTCCCAAAAGGATTGTGGTTTTGTCACATAAGTTCTGGCAAACTCCAGTCTTGCTTTTTTATGCCTTTGTGTCAGCAGTGGTGTCCTCCTGGGACTCCTACCATAGTGTCCCTTTTCATTCAGATGGCGACGGATAGTGTGAGCTGACACTGCTGTAGCCTGTGTCTGCAGATCAGCTTGAATTTGTTTGGAAGTTAATCGGGGTTCTTTATCCACCAATCGAACAATCCTTCGTTGTAATATTTCAATAATTTTGCTCTTCCGTCCACGTCCAGGGAGGTTAGCTACAGTGCCATGGGCTGTAAACCTCTTGATGGTATTGCACACAGTGGACACAGGAAAATTATGATCTCTGGAGATGGACTTGTAGCCTTGAGATTGTCCATGTTTTTCCACAATTTTTTCTCTTAAATCCACAGACAACTCTTTACACGTCTGTCTTTTCTCCATGCTCAGTGTGACATAACACAAGGTTGATCAAACTTTTCTCCATTTTAACTGGTTGCAAGTGTGATTACTACATTGCCCACACCTGTTACTTGCCACAGGAGTGTCTAAATACAAATTACAGGAGCGTCACATGCTTGAAAAGCAATTATTTCTTACAATTTTGTCAAGGTGCTAATAATTTTGTCCAGTCCATTTTTTTCTCGAAATTGAGATTTATAAATAAGCTTTCCATTAATGTATTGTTTGTCAGGAAAGGACAATATTTGGCCGATATACAACTATTTGAAAATCTGGAATCTGATGGTGCCAAAAAATCGAAATATTGAGAAAATCGCCTTTAAAGTTGTCCAAATGAACTTCACAGCCATGCATATTACTAATCAAAAATTACAATTTGATATATTTACAGTGGGAAATTTACAAAATATCTTCATGGAACATGATCTTTACATAATATCCTAATGATTTTGGCATAAAAGGAAAATCGATAAATTTGACCCATACACTGTATTTTTGCCTATTGCTACAATTATACCCGTGCAACATAAGGTTTTGTGGTCCTATATATATATATATATAGGCACTATAATTGCATATGCATAATTCAGTTAAATAAATAAATAAATAAATATATAAACACACACAAATAAATGAATGAGCAAATAAGCAAAAAAAAAAAAAATTCTTAAACCTAGAATTTCTGAGTGTTAATTAAATAATAACTGTGGAAGCAAACTGTAATTATAGTGTTGACAACGCAATTTCTTTTGCATGCATTTTGTGTACTGCTAATGAAAAATAGCAAGCAAACATGCTAGAAAATACAACTTATTTGGCTGGTTCATAAGGAGGGTTGCTTCGCTGTTTCCTATGATTCTCTGTATCAGCACTAGAATGATAAAATATACTAATAAAACATCAGTTACACCTAATGTCAGTCCTTTGCTCTTCATTATGGTGAATTAGCACTAAAAAGCTTCATGTGTTTAAGAAGTTCAGTTACAATGCAAATCACATTGACTTTACATTTTCCAGGATGACTTGAATGTGTTTATTATGGATGATATCTGATGTTGGGAGATCTGTTATTGGTTTCAGGGTTAACAAGCAGCGATGGGAATCTTTAGGCACCAACTGATTCAACTGATTTCATTTAGGAAGCTATAAAATTAAGAAGAGATTCTCATTGCATTTAAATAAAAAAAAAAAAAAAAAAAAAAAAAGACTGCACTGCACTGAGTTGCACTAAAACATGCAACAGGTCTATTGATCCACCTCACTCTTTTCAACGTATGGAAGCTTAGATGCTTGCTAATATCCAGGGTTATTATTGTAATATGTATTCTTTTTAATATATTTAAATATATATATCACTTGAAATAAAATAAACATGGCTATAAGTACAGTAAAACATAACATTTTATTTCAGTTAGTTGCCAAAGCAACAAGTCGAATTTTTAAGTTGAATTACTTAAAACATTTAAAACTTAATCAACAAACTAAAAACTACATCTAAAAACTATAACTAAAACAAAAATCTATATAGACACACACAAAACAAATACTAATGACAAAACACAACAAAACTAAACCAAAAATATGACAAAAACACAACAAAATTACTAAAACGTTAACTAAAATGAAAATATAAAAAAATATAAAAATAAAATCGCAACAAAAACTAGTGTTGCATGGATTATTTTATAATATTTAGTAACTAGTACTGTATTTTATGGATGCTTAGATGCTACTAAAAATCACTACTTATGCATTAATTGAAATAAAATAAATATAAAACAAATTAAACTTTTTTTCATTTAGTTGGCAAATCAACATTTCATTAAATTAATTTAGTTGAAGTTAATTTACTAAAATAAACTAAATAACCAACTAAAATGTGATTTAAAAAAAACTAAAACTAAAAAAAAAACTGTATAGACATAAAACAACAACTACTAAAAATGACAAAAAAACTGAAAATATAAAAACAAAATATCAACAAAACTAGTATTGTGTGAAGCATTTTATAGTATTTAGACAAGTATTGCTAACTGGTATTGCATAGTATTATGGAAGATTAGATACTATTTAAAAATGTTTATTACTTATGCATTAATTAAAATAAAATATAAAACAAATTAAACTTTTTTTTATTTAGTTGGCAAAGCAACATTTCTTATTTCGTTTAGTTTAAGTTAAAGTACTAAAATAACTAAACCTAAATAAACAATTAAAACTTAATTAAAAAAAAAAAAAAAACTATAAAGACATAAACCAAAAACAACAAAAATACTAAAACTGTAAATGAAATTAAAACAGAAAATATAATTAAAAAACATAATAATATTTTATGGAAAATATAATAAGATTTATTATATACAGGGTTATTAGCATGAACTAAAACTAAAAACTAAAACCTTAAAAATCCTTTTCATTATTCAAAGTAAAATGCACATTCACTGAGGGAAAATAAAAAATATATTTTTATTTTTTCAGCTAGTTGGCCAGTTTCCAAAGCAACATTTTGATTTGGTTTGTTGAAGTACTAAAATAACAAAAAATATATAAACCAAAAACTAAAACTATATATATATGTATATGTGTGTGTGTGTGTGTGTGTGTGTGTGTGTGTGTGTGTTGTGTTTTTGTCATTTTATGGTGAATTGGAACTAAAAAGCTTCATGTGTTTAAGAAGTTCAGTTACAATGCAAATCACGTTGACTTTACATTTTCCAGGATGACTTGAATGTGTTTATTATGGATGATATCTGACGTTGGGAGATCTGTTATTGGTTTCAGCGTTAACAAGCAGCGATGGGAATCTTTAGGCACCAACTGATTCAACTGATTTCATTTACTAAATTTCATTTCACTAAAATAACTAAACCTAAATAAGCGACTAAAACTAAAACTATAAAGACAAAGCAAAAACAGCAAAATTACCAAAACTGTACTTAAAATTAAAACAGAAAAATTAATTTAAAAACATAATAATATTTTATAGAAAATATAATAATATTTATTATATACAGGGTTATTAGCATGAACTAAAACTAAAAACTAAACATTTTTAGCAGTTTTTGTTTTGTGTGTGTACAAAAAAAAACACAAAAACTAAATGACAAAAAACCAAATGACTAAAACTTCGAATTTAAAACATCTAATTCAAAGTATTAACAAAAACTATAACATCAATGACACTAAAATAACACTGCATGTTTCTAAGAATAGCCATTTCTCCTCTAGCTTTGAGTGCAAACGTGCAATATGAATCATCTGAGAAGCCATCACAATGCATCTGTGCATTCATTTTCCCCCGAGCTAGTTAACTGCAGGACAAATTACCTTTCCACATGGTCCAAGTTTCCAGCCACCCCGAGTCCTCCGATAGTGTAGAGTTTCCCGTCGTACACCAAGCTGTTGTGCCTGCAGCGAGAGACAGTCATCCGGGACACCAGGTTCCAGTTGTCCAGAAGTGACATGTAGCACCACACATCTGCCACTGTCACCCCTGACTCCGTACCACCTGGAAACAAGACCGCGCACCATCACGCCTTGACATTGCACAATGTCAATGTTGAAAATGCTCTGAAAAAATTTGCGAATACATTTACAACTGTTTACCGATGCAGCACGGGCACCAACTTAGAATACACAAACTTAGAAAGTACCAAAATAAGCTGGACGGAAACGTGACCTTGATGAAGGATTTGTTGCATTTATCTGGCATGGAGACCAATGGATGTTTTGATATTAGAATCTAACGTGGACGCAGATTAATGCAACCGCATTGGCGATTTTTCATCAGATCATTGCAAAAAAACAATCTGCGTCTGGGACGTGACCACCAAGTTTGTTTGTACTTGATATACGACCTTCCCTTCAAAATCTGACGTACCTGACAGGTAAATATTGTCCCCGGCGGAGATGACGCTGAAGAATTCGCGGTCGTAGAACGGGAGGCTGGCTAGAGGATACCATTTGCTGTTTTGCGGGTTGAAGCAGGTGACGGCCGTCAGAGAGCGCTGGTTCATGCCGATCGCCTGCCTTCCTCCCACCAATACGATCACCTCGGCTACACCTGCGGGTTAGACGGAGGATACAAATATATGAGTACTTGATGGCCCCTGCGGTGGCTGTGTCGATGTGTTGAAATAGAGAGCCTGACAAAGGCTGGGAGTGCAGTTATTCTTCACGGCGGATTGATGGACTGCAGGGACCCCCAAAGAAGATTGCTGTTCCTCAACGCCGCTTCACATTGCAGCTATCTTATGTGAGAATCTAAAACCCAGAGAGCTGCACTACAAAAATAAATAAAGGCACACTGGAAGAAGGGAAAAAAAATCTGTATTTCTGTCTTTTCTTATATATATATATATATATATATATATATATATATATATATATATATATATATATATATATATATATATATATATATATATATAAATATATATATATATTTATATATATATATATATAATATAATTTTGTCATTTTACCATCATTAAAATGAGATAAATTATTTACCTGAAATGCAAAATTGAATAATATATAATATTTTAAGTCTGTAAATCTTATGCAATTTTGCATATATACTTATACTTATATTTATATATTATTTTTCTTACCCCATTAGCAATGTTTTATTTATTTATTTAAAAAAATATTTATTCATTTAAAAACATTTATTTATTTAAACATTTATTTAAAAAAAAAAAAAGCTTTACTGAGCTTTATGCTTAATACAGGTATAACTCGTGGAATATTAACTTTTGCACTCATAAATTTTAAATTTTTAAATTTTATACATTACATTTTATGACATTTTTTGAATTCCTCATTTACATTTCTAAAGCTAATTTCACAGTAGCTGTTTTAAGAATCCTAAAAACACATAGTAATAATAATAATAATAGGAAATATGACATAATAAAACAAATAATAAAAAAACATATCCTAAAAGTATCCTAAAAACACATATAATAATAATAATAATAATAATAATAATAATAATAATAATAATAATAATAATAATAATAATAATAATAAACGATAGGAAACGTGACAACAAAAATGTAAAAACTACAAATTTACTGTTTTTCTTTGTTTTCTTTATAAATATAAAAAAAACAGCAGATATTTTTGCACCAAAATATTAAGAAAATATATACACTATTGTTTTAAAAATGTAGGGTCAGTTTGTTTATTTATTTTTTTATTTGTTAAGCATATATGTTTGCTTTGTTACAAAAGAATTCTTTTTCAAATAAATTCTGTTCTTTTCAACTTTCTATTCATCAAAGTAGTCTGAACAAAATATCACAAATCCACAAAAATATTAAGCACCACAAAAGTTTTCAACACTGATAATAATACTTGTTTCTGTAGCAGCAAATCAACATATTAGAATGATTTCTGAAGGATCATGTGACACTAAAAACAGGAGTAAAGATGCTGAAAATTCAGCTTTGCATCTCAGAAATAAATTGCATTTTAAAATACATTCAAATAGAAAACTGTTATTTTAAATTATAATAATATTTCACATTATTACTCTTTTTAATGTATTTTTTATTAAATAAATGTAGCATTGGTGAGCATAAGAGACTTCTTTCAAAAACATTAAAAAAAACTTTCTGACCTCAAACTTTTGAATGGCAGCATATGTAATATAAATGAAATGAATATTAAAATACAGCACCAAATATA
Source organism: Cirrhinus mrigala (assembly GCA_036247105.1). NCBI lineage: Eukaryota > Metazoa > Chordata > Actinopteri > Cypriniformes > Cyprinidae > Cirrhinus > Cirrhinus mrigala. The sequence goes on from CM070026.1 coordinate 29,876,686, forward strand.
TTATATAAAATTGCTATCCAGGTTACCCAACATCCCACATGAAGGGCCTGTCTGTGCATGTGTGTCCAATGAAGAGTGTAAGTGAATTATCAGAGCTTAACTAAACTCATAACCATCTGTTTGGCTGCATGCCCTCAAGAGTCTTACAGCCCTGGGCACATTGGCTTCGACACTACATGAAATGCATCACGGGCACCTGCGCACTCATCCGTGATCCACTATTCCGCTGCTTTCGTTTTTTGTAAAGTGCTCAGATGAAATATGAGTGTTTAGCATTTGTAATAACAAATTCAGTTTAAACACAGACACTGCTTTACAATCCGATGATTGGATGAGCCAATATATGCACACCTGTGGCCACCACTGCATGCAAGGAAACATCAACATCAAACAGTTATGGTAAAGAATTATATTACTAGAACTGTATTAATGGAGGCAAACATCACTGATACTACTGATCGCACAGGTTTTATACTCTAGTGTGCTAATACTTATTTTCTAAGAAGTAAGTCACTTGGTGGACGATAAAATGGGCAAAAAACTCACAGACTTGCATTGGAAGAGGTTTTGAGCCATATTTGGAGATAAGAATATCAAACGGAGGGATTAAAGGAGAAGTCCACTTCCAAAACAAAGATTCACATATAATGTACTCACCCCTTTGTCATCCAAGATGTTCATGTCTTTCTTTCTTCAGTTGTAAAGAAATTATGTTTTTTAAGGAAAACATGTCCCGATTTTCCAAAATGCTTCCAAAAGGCAATTAAAATGCGGCTTCAAACGATCCCAAATGTAGATCCCAGCTGAGGAAGAAGGGTCTTATCTAGCGAAATGATTGATTATTTTCAAATATACAATTTAAATACTTTTTAATCTCAAATGCTCATCTTGCCTTGCTCTCCCTGAACTCTGTGTATTCTGACTCAAGACAGTTAGGGTATGTCGAAAAAGTCCAATCGTATTTTCTCCCTCAATTTCAAAAATCATTTCAAAATCATCCTACGTCGCTGCAGAAATACCGACACAGTCTTCGCAAAGTGAACATGCAGAGAAGATTAAACACCCTTAATAAAAAAGGTAAAACAGTGATATAGAGTGATTTTGAAGTTGAGGGACAACATGAGATGGGAGTTTTTCGACATACCCTAACTGTCATGAACCGAAAAAAAAAACGTCCAGGCACAGTAAGACAAGACGAGCATTTCACATTAAAAAGTACATAAACTGTATTATTTTTATGAAAATAACCGATCGTCAAACCTTCTTTCTCGGCTGGCATCGTTTACAACCGCATTTGGGATCGTTTGAAACCGCATTTAAACTGCATTTTGGAAGTTCAAAATGAGGCACCATATCAGTCCATTCTATGGAGAAAAATGCTGAAATGTTTTCCTCAAGAAACATAATTTCTTTACGACTGAAGAAAGAAAGACATGCACATCTTGGATGACAAGGGGGTGAGTACATTATATGTGAATCTTTGTTTTGGATGTGGACTTCTCCTTTAAGAGGAGACCAATTAGTGTTGCCAGATCTTGCTAGAAAAAAACCTAGAAAAATAAAGGGGGACATATCAGAAAAATCTGACTTTTTCCATGTTTAAGTGCTATAATCACCAGTGCACTACCAACCCAGAAAACGTGAAAAAGCATAAACTATCTGATCTCTAACGTAGTCAATATGGACTCTTTTCTACTGCACCTTCAAAGGAGTCAGGACTGAATTATCAGATCAGACTGAATAATTAGCGCTAAATTCCTGAGGCAATTTTATGTTTTATATTCATCTGTTTGCTGTGCAATGTCTGTTTGCTTCTCTACAATGTCACCTGCTATTTCAAATGCGCAGGCCCTTTAAATTTGAAGTCTGACTAGCTGTCAGTGTTTTAGCGTTCATCAGCTGTAAGTCGTTCTGAAAGTGATCGCAACGATAAGGTTCTCCAGTATCGTTAACGTTATAGTCATGACGTGAACTCCGCTATTCTCTTAAATTTGAAATGATTTTTAGAACGTTATTTTTATATTAATAGTTATCGTTCTTGGTGTGAACGGTCCTTAAGACCTTCATTCATCTTTGGAACACAAATTAAGATATTTTTGATGAAATCCGAGAGCTTTCACAGACACAACTGACACATTCAAGGCCCAGAAAGGCAGTAAGAAGAAGAAACTGAATAAAATCGCTATTTTTGTTTTCTTCCCACACAAAAAAAGTTTTCTCGTAACTTCATAAAATTACGGTTCAACCACTGATGTCACATGGATTTTTTTTTTAATCAATGTCATGTCTATGCAGAATAAGAAAGCTTCATCAAAAATAACTTAATTTGTGTTCTGAAGATCAACAAAAGTCTTACAAGGCTGGAATGACATGCGGGTGAGTAATTAATGGGAGAATTTTAATTTTTGGGTGAACTATCTCTTTAACTACATTAAGTGGATTACTTTTTGAGCCGAGCCCAAAAAACAAGCCCAGCGATGCTTAATAAGTGTCGTTTATAATAAGTGGATATGGCAACCCTTCAAGAGAGACTTTTGCAAAGCAGCCTTCCAAACATAAACAGAATATGATAGCTCTGTTGATGGTAGTTTAGTTCAAATTGGCAAACATAACGAGTCTTTTGGTTGCTGTAATATTACTTGGATTCAAAATAGCAGATACCAAACACACAAGATGCCAGAACGTTGCTGATCACAGTTTTGAGAGTGAGTTCTGTTCCTTAAATACACAAAAGAATAATTTGGGGGATTCACTTCCGTATTCAAATGTGGTTGTCACTCCTCAAACTTTACTGTCTATGAAGCACTTGGTGGATCTCAATTGGAACAAGCATCTCACTGCATTTATCTTCAACAAATGCGGTCTAAATGTTCCCGCCGAAGGAAAATGAAAGAATCCCAGCATCATCCGGTTTAATTCTATCCAGGTTTACGCTTGGAAAGCCTATTGTTGTGTGTGTAAGGGTTCAAGAGCTCAGACTTCCTGCATCATGTCTATACTGTTGCTGTCTATGCAGAATCAGAAAGCTCTCGGCTTTCATCAAAAATATCTTAATTTGTGTACTGAAGATGAACGAAGGTCTTACAGGTTTGGAATAACATGAGGGTGAGTAATTAATGACAGAATTTTCATTTTTGGGTGAACTATCCCTTTAACTACATTAGCTGTATTATTTTTTGAGCCAAGCCCAAACAGCCTAAATAAGTGTCGCTTATAATAAGTGGACATGGCAACCCTTCAAGAGCACCTTTTGCAAAGCAGCCTTCCAAACATAAACAGAACATGATAGCTCTGTTAGTGGTGGTTTAATTAAAATTGGCAAAAATAACGAGTCTTTTGGTCACTGTGATATTACTTGGATTCAAAATTGCAGATACCAAACACGCAAGATGCCAGAACGTTGCTAATCACAGTTTCGAGAGTGAGTTCTGTTCCTTAAACACACAAAATAGTAATTTAGGGGGTTTACTACTATATTTAAATGCCGTTGCCACTCCTGAACCTTTACTGTGGCCATAGAGACTTGGGGGCTCTGAATTGGATCGCTGCATTTATCTTCAACAAATGCGGTCTAAATGTTCCTGCGGAAGGAAAATGAAAGAATCCCAGCATCATCCGGTGTAATTCTATCCAGGTTTACACTTGGAAAGCCTACTGTTGTGTGTGTAAGGGTTCAAGAGCTCAGACTTCCTGCATCATGTCTATACTGTTGCTGTCTATGCAGAATCAGAAAGCTCTCGGATTTCATCAAAAATATCTTAATTTGTGAAGATGAATGGTCTTACGGGTTTGGAATGACATGAGGGTGAGTAATTAATGAAAGAATTTTTTGGGTGGGGTTGTGGGGGGGGGGGGGGGGGTGAACCATTCCTTTAACTACATTAACTGGATTCTTTTTTTGAGCTGAGCACAAATAGCCTAAATAAGTGTCGCTTATAATAAGTGGATATGGCAACCCTTCAAGAGAGCCATTTGCAAAGCAGCCTTCCAAACATAAACAGAACATGATAGCTCTGTTGATGGTGGTTTAGTTTAAACTGGCAAACACAACAAGTCTTTTGGTCGCTGTAATATTACTTGGATTCAAAATTGCAGATACCAAACACGCAAGATGCCAGAACGTTGCTGATCACAGTTTCGAGAGTGAGTTCTGTTCCTTAAACACACAAAAGAGTAATTTGGGGGATTCACTCACATATTCAAATGTGGTTGTCACTCCTCAAACTTTACTATGAAGCCTATGAGGTTTGGGGGCTCTGAATTTTATTTTATTTTATTTTATTTTATTTTGGATAAGTTAACCAGTGAAATCTACCAATATGTGTCAAGGACCTAAAGGTCCTTGAAGAATTATAATTATTATTGTTATGATAATAATAATAATAATAATAATAATATTAATAATTATTATTATTTTTATTATTATTATTATTATTATTATTATTATTATTTCATTTTTTGGGATGAGTTAACCAGTGACATCTACCAATAAGTGTCAAGGACTTAAAAGGTAAAATAAGTATTATTGTTTTTGTTGCAGTTGTTGTTGTTGACAACATGATAGCTCTGTTGATGGTAGTTTAGTTCAAACTGGCAAACATAACGAGTCTTCTGGTCGCTGTAATATTACTTGGATTCAAAATAGCAGATACCAAACACACAAGATGCCGGAACGTTGCTGATAACAGTTTAGAGAATGAGTTCTGTTCCTTAAACACACAAAAGAGTAATTTGGGGGATTCACTCCCGTATTCAAACGTGGTTGTCACTCCTCAAACTTTACAGTCTATGAAGCCATAGAGACTTGGGGGCTCTGAATTGGATCAGCAGGCAATTGCCTAACAAGCATCTTGCTGCATTTATCTTCAGCAAACAAGGTCTAAATGTTCCCGTGGAAGGAAAATGAAAGAATCCCAGCATCATCCGGTGTAATTCTATCCAGGTTTACGCTTGGAAAGCCTATTGTTGTGTGTGTAAGGGTTCGAGAGCTCAGACTTCCTGCATCATGTCTACAGCGGCGCAGGGCTTGTCATCAAATCGCCTCACAGAGACCGGCTTTTGTTTAAGGTGCAGGAAGAAAGGCGGCGAGAGAGCAGAGGAAAGTGAGAGAGAGCGACGTGAAGACATCCTTGAGCTTCTTTTAACCGCTGGCTCATCTTTCCGAATCAATACTTCCCCTGCGCTCCCCTGACAACAGCCGCCTGCCTGATCCATGGGCTTCTCTCCGCTCCAGCATCCTTCTTTTACAATATTGTCATCTTTTTCTCCCTCTCCATTCCACTCTTTTTAAATCTTGACTTTTCTCTCCAGGGCAGGTAAAAACACAACTGGAGTGGAAAAGAGAGAGAAAGAGAGAAAAAAAGCAAAACCGAGAGGAAAAAATACACTATGAAGGGGTTTGTCTTAACTGAGACATGAGGAAGGGCCAGACTGCTCTGGTGTTCACTGCTGAACCATATGCTGCTTGATCTGCTGGAAATGAACCACTCAGCATCCTCCAGGCAAACAGGTAGAGCAGACAAACATGTGCAAATGAAGTGAAAGGCCCTTTCTTTACTGTCTGAATTTTGTCAAATCAAACTGTATAAATGATACATCCTATTTTTAACAATTGCATAACCGTAGAAAGCAACTTTAAATAAGGTGTGAAAAAGTGAACAAAGCAAAAGGAATCATACAGCCACAACTGTAACTTCATAACCTTAACAATTTTACATCAACCAACTATAGGATGTTCTTTCTTAATTGCTAATTTTAGTCTAAAGTTAGGTTATTTTGCAGGAATGCTTAAAATTAGAAATATAAATTAGCCTAAAAACAAAAAATAAAAATACATTATTATTATTATTATTATTATTAGTAGTAGTAGTAGTAGTAATAGTAGTATAGTTATTGTTTATTTTATTTTATTAGGACATCAAAGGTAAAATAAGAATTATTATTATTATTATTATTATTATTACCATTTTATCTTATTTTATTTTTGAATGAGTTAACCAGTGAAATCCACCAAAAAACCGTCAAGGACTTAACAGGTAAAATAAGAATTATTATTATTATATAAAATAAGAATTATTTTTTATGTGTTAACCGGTTAAATCTACCAATAAGTGTCAAGGACTTAAATAAACCTGTTATAATAATAATAATAATAATAATATATTTTTTTATTTTTTTGGATGAGTTAACAAGTGAAATCTATCAATAAGTGCCAAGGACTTAAAAGGGTAAAATAAAAATTATTATTGTGTTTTTAGCATTGTATTACTACTACTACTACTACTACTAATTTATTTTATTATTATTATTATTATTTATTTATTTTTTTTTGTTTGATGAGTTAACCAGTGAAATCTATCAAGTGTCAAGCACTTAGAAGGTAAACTAAGTATTATTGTTGTTGTTGCAGTTTTTGTTATTATTGTTATCATTATTATTATTATTATTATTATTATTATTACTACTACTACTACGAGTAGTAGTAGTAGTAGTATAATTTACATTTTAATGTATAAGTTAACCAGACAGTGGAGAAAAATCTAATAAGTGTTCTGCACAAACAAACAAATAAAATAAAATAAAAATGATTTTTGATCACTGCATATTAATTTACATACTTTCATGCATGATAGTTCATAGTATTAGTAAAAAGTAATAATAATAAAAAAAAAAAATAGCAGATGTTGACTGGCAGTGTTTTTTCTGATGATGAAATTTGCTTTTTTTTTTTTTTCTTATTAACTGAGAAAAAAAAACATGTCTGGTCTTTTCGAAAAATGGCATTCAGATAGCGAGTAACGGGACATCTAGTTACTGTCAGTGAGTATATTCATTTCACTGTAACCCCTAAAGGGCAAACGCAGCCATTTCTTATTTCCTGTGAGATTTGAGTCTGTTGGAGCAGCAGGTGACCTTTTTCAGCCTTCAAAAGTGCTGCTGAAGCAACGTTTCAATCCTTAATGAGATGTGCTGATTTTAATCGAGTTACCTCCATTCAAACAACCTAAATCAAGCCCAATCACAGAAAAGTAAACAAAACAAGAAGTACAGAAAACAGAAAAGTAAACCAGCATGGAGTTCAGCCAGCACCTGTCAATCAAGCAGGACGTGGGCGGGGCGAACGGTTCCCACATCTATTTTTCCTCTTTGCCCACTTATGTTGACGCAAAAGCCATGTTGAGAAGCAACACACACCTTTGACAGGTGAGCTTCTCCTCGTTCAGCCTCCCACAGGACAATCACACCCGTCTCTTCCACCTCACTACCCCTTAATGAGTCCTATCTATGGCATCGGCTCAGCAGCTGCCATCGGTAAATAACGGTTTGCCAGACGGGACGTCAGGGCGGCCAGGTAGCTCTCATCCCCTACTGAGCTAAGGAGCGATAATGATAACATCCAGAGTTGGGAACGACGGTAAATAACTGTCTCTTTTTCTCTCCTCCTGAGCTCAATCTCTCCTTCACAGTGGGAAGAAACCCAAACCCGCTCTAAACCTCCACAACCTCGGCCTAGAACGAGACCCCGGATCCCCCGGCCGAACCCAGGCTTGATTTCCTTCTAATTGCCCTCGTCCTGCTCTTCCCGACTATTAAAAGCTGGATGTGGAAGAGGTCTTTGAGTCCAGAGGAGGGGAAGTTCTCTCTCTCCTCCGAGACTCTCCGCCGGTTGCGGTCGCGGGCAGAGATAAATTGCAGCTTTGAACCCACTTGTCAGAAAGACATGGCGGGCAGGTGACGCTGTGGGCGCGGGCGTCCCTGACCGTCTGAACTTTGTATGTGTGGGCTTTTACCCCTGTCATTTTGCTGCCCTTCAATTCAGTCCCGCTGGAGCGAGTCAAAAAGCATCGCAAATGAAAATAGAGGATAAGTCGAGCCTGAAGAAGTTATTAAGCGCTCTACCTTGGAAATGCATTTTCTGGGAATGATGATGATGATGATGATGTAGTTAGCGATGAAATGAAAATCATTTTGCTTGGCTAACAGCAATGCATGTACAAAGTGGCCTTTAAAGCTGTCCGTAACCTTGCAATCGCTCACTCCTCCTCAGCTTTTACTGCATATCATGGGTTTACTAGACAGACATACACACTATTTCAAGCTCATGTACTGCAGTAGTTTAGTCTCATGTACCCAGGCATTAATATTAGCATAACTGACCTTCTGTAGGCTCCGCTCCTTTGGTTACGGTTACTAACTCAGACGAAGTATATATATATATATTGCAGAGAAACTGACTTGAGATTTCCTGTAACAGTATGATTTTCAGTAGTGTGCTCATGGCGCTACATATACAGGCGTATCGAGTTTCTCACAATATAAATACATACATTTTACATATAATGTTGATTTATGTTGATAAAATGTTGATACACACTTTCTGACATACAGTTTAATCCAGATTAAGTAAGTAAGTAGTGAAGTAAAGCAACCAATCAACCAACTAATCAATCAATTCTAAATAAATAAAATAAAATAAAATTAACTTTTGGTATTGTTTCATAAAACTCCATTATAATCCATTATAAATGTTATAAAACACATTAAAATGTTTAACTAACTAAATAAAAAATATTTTTGGAAACAATGTTGTACCATATTTTTCATAAAATTCCATACAACTCCATTATAATCAATTATATATCAGATATATTATATGTAATAACATTAAAATATTTTCAATCAATCAATCAATCAATCCAACTTTTGGCAACAATGTTCTGCCCTATTACTGATAATTTCCATAACATTTTATAAAACTTCATTATTATAAATTGTAAATGGATTTAAAATGCATGAAAACAATATGATTAAATACATAAATCAACTACTGCCAACAACTAAAACAACTACTGGCAACAATATTTCACCATATTTTTTGATAATTTCCATAAAATTCCATAGAACTACATTATAATCCATTTATAAAAATGTGTTAAAATATTTAAAATCAAATAAGCAACAATATTTTGCTATATTACCGATCATTTCAATAAAATGTATCATTTGTATAAAATTCCACAAACCTATATTAGAAATGAATAAAATATTTTAAATCATTAAATCAGTCAATGAACTTTTGGCAATAATGTTTCACCATATTACTGATAATTTCCATAAAATTTAACTGAATCTATTGTAAGCACATTTAAAAACACATGAAAAATATGATTAAGTAAACAAATAAATCCACCTTCTGGCAATATTTGACCGTCTTTTTGATAATTTCCATAAAATTTCATAAAACTTTATTATAATTCATTATAAATGGATTAAAAAACACATTTAAAAAGTACCAGAGGCTCCTCTGAGAAACGGCTGATGACAACAGTTGCTAAGGTTGAACAAGCAAGTAATGTTTTAAAGGGATAGGGATAGGGATAGTAAACGAAGTCAGGTTTTGGAACGACATGAAAGTGAGTAAACGATGACAGAAATTTCATTTTTGGGTGAACTATTCCATTCAGGCAGAGCTCTGTGAAGAGTCAATTGCAGCATATTCTGGCCAGTAACCATCCACTTGAACAGAAATGGGGTCGTCTCTCCTTCATATAAAGCAACCAACCATGGTTTGCTTCTCCCATGTGACATTTACACAAGCAAAGGGGTAAATCTGGGTAACGGCTACATCTGAAATAGATTATAGCGCTGAGAGCAAGCATAATCTACAGGTGTGCTCAAGACTGTAAGTGCCTCAAACAACCACTTGACTGTCTTTCAAAGAATGGATGCCACAAGCCTTGCCAACCTGGCAAATCAAAAGCGCTCATTGTAACAGCCTGGGAAATAAATGTAAAACACCTGTGAGCCCGGGAACTTAACATATTACCATAAACATGACTTTGATTCTCAGCGGACTCATATAAACATGCTTGCATAAAGCCAGACGATCCAATCAGAGTGGCATTTAGAGAAACTCTTGCTATTTTCTTGTGCAAAATGAATCTGAGGTGTGTAACCAATCATTTAAGGATTTAGGGAGACCAAATTAAATAATTTAAAAATCAATTATTGAAAATATCATTGCTTGAGTGCTAATCTAAATACCAAGGGAGGATGTGCCCTTTCAAGAGCCACTTTCACACATTAAATTGCAGTAAAACTGCAAAAGTTTTCCTTTTTTTTTAATCTGTGCTACACCACAGTTGGCTCTCTTTCAACTCAAGAAAAGGAATTTACTGAAATGACCAATTTTATATTTCTTTAAAATACTGAGAGACCGATTACATTGGTTGAAAGAGAGAAATAAGGTATCAAATTTGCAGGCACTCCCTCAGCCTTTGTACTAAAAAAAAATAAATAAATAAATAAAAAATATATATATCACACAGCAGTTTGTTATTTAATGGCACTGTAAGAAAATACAAAGTATAGGATCATAAATGTACATTAAAATGTTTAAGAATGAGCAATTTGGTAATAATTGTGGAAATGTGTCATCACAGACTGTAAAAAGGCTCCACCGAATTTTTAAACACAATTAAAAATACATTCTGGGAAGTGAAGTGTTCTTCCACCCTAATTCAAAAAATTTTTTAATTTGAATTGCAATTCCGCATTCCGTTTGCTTCCTCGATTCAAATTCAAATTCAAATCAAATTTAGTAACTGAATTAGAATTCAAACGCTGTCTGCAATTGGCGCGTACCTCTGACTCATGTATAGTGTGAGCACCAAAATGCTGTTTAAGCTCAAACAAGAACTTTTCCGCCAACATTACAACCTCTTAAACTGCCGGAGCTGATTTTCCACAATGGGTCCTGTTCACAAATGAGCTCTAAATGGAAAAGTGCTGTTAAATTTACGGTCTGTGGGCGTGCTGTCTGAATCCGAGACTAAGAGCAGCTCAAACTCCAGGCACAATATCTGCACATAAACTCAGAGTCCGCCGCACTGCGAGCTATCATTTACAAGGGACCCAAACAGCAATCAAACGGCACGCCGCTGCCCTCTGCAACAAGAGAAATAGCTCCCGGACAGGAAGTAAGACACGACTCTGAGCTAGCTTTGTGCTCGGGAGAGAGAATTTCTCCCTGTAGAGCAGTGGCGCATACATTATCTATCCGTCTCTTAACAGCAGTGTCTTATTTAATAGTTTATCAAGTAAAAATGTTAGTCATACTCGAATACGGTGGCATTAAGTGTGACAAAAATTTCCTGACAGGGGAATTTAAAGCACTGCAGGCCCACTGAGCCAAACGCAGCCACAAAAATCATCCACTTCAAAATGTAAATTTCATCCAGCTACTGTAGACGATGGAAAAGCAATCAACAGCTGAAATGTACCGAGCGAAATGTTATGATTAGCGTTGACACATTTATCATTTCCATTCTCTAGGCCGGATTAATCCAACAAAAGGCACGTGAACAGGAAATTCAATTACTGTGGTGGTTTGTAAAATGAACAAACCACCAATTTTGGTGCAGTTGTCACAGAGGAGTTGGGAATGGTGATTAATTGCAGTAAAACTGCAAAAGTTTTCTGTCTTTTATCTGTGCTACAGTTACATTCACACCAGAGCGAAGAATTGAGTTGAAGAATTGGCTCTTTTTCAATTAATGACTGAATTTTGTTTTGAATTTAAATTAGTCACATCTAACAGGAAGTTGAATTGGAATGACAGGGGGAAAAAAAAAATCTGAATTGCATTTTTAAATGCATCTAAAAATCTCTTCTGGAAAGTGTTCTTCCACCCTGGTCCACGAACTGAACTCTTTTTAACCAGCGATGTTGGTGCCAAAACATCCAGCCAAGCTGCATTCGTGTTACCGTAACTCTTCAACCGATTTTTAGTTTTGAGAATTCTGTTTGAGTGCAACAGGTTAGAGCAAAAATCATTACAAAAACTAACAAACACATGGCAAAGGAGAAATATACAGCAGAAGAGGCCACTGTGATGATTTTTTTGATGAGACATGGAAGGAGAAAGCAGGGCTTTTCAGAACGGCATCTTATCATGTGCGGTGTGTGTCAGTGTATGTGTGTGCATTTGCATGCATGCAGGTGTGTTTAAAATAAAATAAATAAAAATAAAGGGCTCCTGAGTGAAAACCGTGAAAACCAGTTTGAAATGTTAATTCTTTTACTCGTGTTATCAGATTTTTTCTAAAAAGAAAAAAAAAAAAAAACATAAAAATGTATTTATTTATTTTTTAAACTAGCTCTCATCACATAGTAATTGGTCAATAACTGTAATTTATTGAAAGCCAATTGTGTTATGAAAAAAAAAAATCCTTGCACTTGAAGATAGCATACTACAGAAGCCCATTTCCACCACTGAATTAAAAAACAAATGGAAAAAAAGGTAATTTCCATTTTTTATCTCACAATTCTGAGCTTTTTCCATACAATTGTAAGCTTACATCTCGCAATTCTAACTTTTTCCTCAGAAAAGTCAAAATAGTAAGATAGAAACTCACAATTCTGAAAAATAAACCCAGAATTGCAAGTTTATATTTTTTTTGGACTTGCAATCCAAGTTCATATCAAAATTCTGAGAAAAAAAGTCAATAGTGAAATTTTAACTCAATTCTTTTTTTTTTTTTTTTTTTAAGAATTGCAAAATATAAACAATTAATAGAAAGTCAGAATAATGCGATATAAATAGCGTGATATTCTGAAAATATTTTTTTCTCAAAATTGTAAGACATAAACTAGATATAAAAAATAATCTTTTTTTCTCCTCAGAATTGGCCATATAACTTGCAATTGCGAGTTTGTATCTTGAAATTCTGAGAAAAAAAAGTCACTGAGAGATAAAAAGTCTCAATTACCTTTTTTAATTTTTTTTATTTAGTGGTGAAAATGGGCTTCCATAGCATACTGCTTTAGAATTTTAGATTATTATATATATATTTTTTTTTTTTTAAAAAAAAGCTAAATGCATCCTATTTTAGATTCAGGTGCTAAGGGGTTAATAAATATGATGAAATATATATAAAACAAACATAAATATCTAATATTTATATATACATATTACATAAACTTAATTCTACTTCCTTACATTTAAATTGCCATTTTCCATCCTATTTGCAACCTTATTTCTACTTCAAGTCAAATTCAGGAATTTAAATGCCATCCACAACTTAAAAATACTGTATGTAATTTTTTGACTGCACTGAAACATAAAAATACCACAATATGTTTGCAGATATTTAGGAAACCTGCTAAATTCCCATACTTGTTCTCTGAAAAACAATCATACAGCCAGTTAATCTACTTTACAATGTGCATTTCGTGTCGTAATGCCTGTTTTTGTTTTGGTCTGTGTGAATCCGCCCACTGCTAGTTTAACCAATAATATTTCAACACCGCGGGTTGTAATTTGACGGAAAACAGAGCATACTGCTGCCATGGAAGCGAGCAAACAAAATGGGTCAGAGATCACAGATTCTACCCGATCTAAAAAGCCTCGGGATCCATCTAAAAAGCTTTATGACCACAGGAATATTGAAACGTGGATAAATCAACTCTACAACTTACAGTATTAAAGGCTTTTTGCCTGCCATTGTCAATTGTGCATGTTCCTCTTGCATGCCCTCAATCTGGCAACCAGCGTGAGCATTTAGTCTGAGAAGAAGGGGGTGGGAGAAACAATATTTTAAATTTGGACTGCAGTACCCATTTCATTACATATTACTGCACTTTTACTTCAGAATGAGGAACACAGTGTGAACACCAAAATGCCGTTTCAACTCAAACAGGAACTTTCCCGCCAACAACTACTTAAAGTCCCAGAGCTGATTTTCCACAACAGCTCCTGTTCACAAATGAGCTATGAATGGAAAAATGCTGTTAAATTTAAGGTCTGTTTTTAGGTGGCATATCAAACAATTACTCAGCAAAATGAGCAAACCACCAATTCTTATGTAATAAATCACAGAGGGGTCATGACTAGCATCAGGATTGGCGTGGAGCAGTTGAGAATGGCTGAAATTCCCTCGCGATCGTGCTCAGTTCTTCAAATCCGCTTCAGTAATATCCACAGGCATCTACGGAGCCGCTGCGCTTTATCAGAGAAAGAGACTAATTAAACCGACTGGACCCTGCGCTGAAGGTGAGACGCGGAAAGCAATGAGGTTCGCCCTCCAGTCATTGCACGACTAAATCAATTAAACAAACGCAGACGTACTGCAAAACGCCGCCCTTCCGTCCTCACCTTCAAGCTGCTGCTTTGCCGATAAAAGCAGTTAGAGAAATGAGTCGGTAAAAGCGGTTTGTGGTCTGTAAAGGACTGGGCTGAGTGTCAAATCAGCACAATCCAATACCTTTGACTCCTTCTGCCGCAAGCCGGCAGCCCATTGAATGTTGCCGTGACCTCAATAAAGTCTGTCAAAGCTTTGTGAACGGTCGCCAAAAGGAAGGACGGATTCTGAAACGCGAGCTAATTATTTGACGGCGGCAGGCGTACAGCACAAAAATGACACGACGGAACAAGAGAAATGCAACTCACTCAGTGACGGGGTTACCAGATGACTATAATAAAATATTAGACGGGTCTAAAATGTGGCCTGGAGGGTAACCTGCATACTGTGATTTCAATAATACATTCAACAGTTTGCAACGAACTTACAACAGTGATCAAAATGTGCGATTTTTTTGAAGAAATTCATATTTTTATTCAGCAAGGAGGCATCAAACTGATCAAAAGTGACAGTAAAGACATTTATGATGTTATAAAAGACTTCTATTTCAAATAAATGCTGTTCTTTTGAGAAGAAAATGGGAAGAGCAGCCAATCAGCATGTTAGAATGATTTCTGAAGGATCATGTGACACTGAAGACTGGAGTAATGATGCTGAAAATTCAGCTTTGAATCACAGAAATAAATTACATTTCAAAATATATTCAAATACAAATTAGTTATTTCAAACCATAATATTATTTCATAATTTTACTATTTTTACTGTATTTTTTGCAGCCTTGGCAAACTATAACATTTAAGCAGAGACACTGCTGGACATTTTTTTTTAAGCACCCGTCAATTTTGAGATTTTGGGCTTTTTGGTTTTTCATAAAGTGTTTGTTCAGACTAGTGGAAAGAAAACATTCAGAAGACACTGTTAAATGTTTCTTTCATATCACTTTATCTATTTGTGTCAATAGGTTTCAATTACAATACATATTTTTAAAGCTGTTTTCTCAAAATGAGTTTTTCTCCTGCACTGAGCCATAAATCTCCAGTTTAGTAGCGCTTATACACACCAAACTTTACATTTTTATTCCTGTCTATCTGATGAAGGTTTTTACAGAGGGATTTGTTCATATATAATTTGCTTGCTTATATACAACATTTTCTGTCAAAAATTAGATACCCAAAATTACCTCTGTAAAAACATTTGACTCTAATATATCAAAAAAAAAAAAAAAAAAATTAACAAGAATTTTGAAACTGACTTCATCCAGTGTTCAGATTTTTGTCCTAGAAATGTATGCAAATTTTCATTAAATTCCTCATTTGCATATTTAAACCTAACATTTTAGAAAACTTGTAATACAAAAAATTTTGTATATGTTTGCAATTATCAGTGATATCAATAAACTGGGTAAATAAGGCGATAACAATTAGTTAATTTTTTTATCCTATTATTCACCTGCAGTCTTAATAAAAATCTTACGCCCCCAAACTTTAAAATGGTAGTGCAAATGATTGAAAATGACTTCTGTAATGTCTAATCTTTGCACAGAAAATGAATAAAACCCAAGCTGAAAGTCTCAGCCCTGTTTTACACTTCACACATAATCGGCTTATTTATTCTGGCACCCATATTAACAGGTTGCTGCATTCACATTTTACACAGCACAAGCACCTGTAGCAAGCTTAACTCAGCAGAAAACACAAATAAAACGCACTGTAAATCTTTGTATCGACACCATCTCTTGCAATACAGGATTTTATGAAGCCACATAAAGTGATAGAGTGAAACTACTCAGCTGTTGTTCAAAACAAGACTTATGGAAGGCTTGATGCAATGATAAAACACACAAACAGCATTGTCTGTGCACTGCATCCAGATCATTTTGAAAGTTTATACCTTTGCCGTGGAATTTGGGTTGTGTTCTGTGTAGATTAATTACCATTTGGAAGTTAATATGGATGTAAATTACATTTCATGTTTACAATAGGTCACCACTGCTAGAAAACGCATGAATCACTATAAGGGCAGATCAAAAAGACTAAGACTAATTATCAGGACAAATGGCTTCCCAACTCTGTTAGGGTGCTTTGATCATCCTAGCGAATGAAAATGTGCATATAAACAGCTTTGGAATGAGACATGTAGAGATACTTTCATCCAAAGCGACTTGCACTGAATTCAATGCAAATAAAAGGACAGTTTTTGCAAACCCATGATATCATAAAATATTCCCCAAAAATTTGCTGACTGCAAAATATCCAGAGAATGAAAAGCATACACTTTATAAGTGTAGGATATAGTTTAGAGAGTTGCTATGTGGTTGCTTGAAAGTTTTGGCTGGTTTCTTAAATTAAAAAGTCTGAAGTCTCTATGATGGTCTCTAGATATGGCTTAGGTACATCCATCGATGCATATGGCATTAAAATGCAATTTTATGCCAGTTTTATTGTTCACTATTTTAAAAATAGTAACTCTGATCACATAAAAAGTAATAGGGCACCTCTCCTCGAGACACATGAATTTTATGCTTTTCGATTTACAGTTTTAAAAATGTCTCTGTGTTCTTGCTTCTCCATTAATGTTGTTATTGCTAACTAAAGGTAAAACTACTCAAAATCACTGTCAATAATAAAAAAAATTACGCTAAAATATAACATAATATAATATCAGATTAAAAAAAATTAAATGTAAAAAACCTGTTGAAAAAAAGTTGCATTTGAACTGAATTAAATAAGCAAAAAGTACTAAAATTAGCCAAATAAAAACTGAAAAAATATTAAAGCTAAACTAAAATTTACTAAAATTACTAAAATTTAAACAAATAAAATGAAAACTGAAAATGCAAAAAGCATACTCAAATTTATGACAAATACTACAAAAGTACATAAAAATAAATAAAAAAAGATTACTGTTATTCTAATTTAAAAATAAACAAACAAAGAAAATAAAATATATAAAATATATTTATATAAATGTAATATATGCATAAATGTAAAAGAAGAAATATAAAGCATTTGGAATGGTTAAATCAATAATTAAAAAAAAAATAAATAATATATATATATATATATATATATATATATATATATATATATATATATTAAATATTAATATATACTCTACTAATAGGCTACATAAAAATTCTAAAATAATACTGTTCTCCATATGATGCAAGTCAATGGGGTCCAGTGTTGTCTGAACCCCATCGTTTTCAAAGTTCTTCTTATGTATTAGAAAGCAAAGCAAGAAAACAAGTCATACAGGTTTAAAACAACATGAGAGTGAGCAAATAATGTTAATTTTTGTCCAAGCCACCGCTTAAAACACCATTGGAAAAAAAAAAATCCTCAGTTTAATTCTCTTAAGAAGGACCACAATAATAAGCTTCCGCTTTAGTAAAGCTGTTCAAACATCATATTATGTTCAGGGTCAGAGTTAAGCAGAACAGGGTCACCTTTCACAGTCCTCATCCCTTATGGCTCCTAATTACGCACCTGACCTACCCACGAGACGGGCCGCTAATCAGCTACAAGTGTGGGCGAACCAGATTAACAAACCCTTTGTTACCTGACGATAATTTGAGTTATAGGTGCGGCGGCAGTCCTCGCAGCCACGCATGCCGCTAAAAGAGACCGTCGTGAGTTTAATTAGGAAGGATTGCCCGTCAACACGAGTTACTGGGCTTGAGCCAGGTGTGCCGTCGCCCCGAAACGCTCAGAGGATTTCCGTGCGGCAGAAGCGAAGGGCCCAAGTGAGCCCCATCAGTCTGAAGACAGCTGGCACTTACTCGCAGCTCCGAGGGCGCGAGCCGCGGGCGCACGCAAACACGTACATATCCGAAGTGCACGCTTGGCGAGGAACCTTTCATGGGTGACATCACAGCACCTCTTCTGTGTCTTTTCATACATAAGAGACTTATCAGCCGAGCTCAGGTGGAGAGCGAACGCGTTGAGCCGCGCACAAACACGCACACATGGCAATTACAAACTCCTGGCAGCGCTTCCTCAATCTCTGTCGCTAAAAAGAAAGCAATTTATGCTCCCCTTCGTCTTTGACTTCTGCTCTAGTTTCCTCTCTCTTCGCCGTCTCTTTTTCATAAACGGGTCCTACGGGTGACAGGCCCTCACGCGGCGTTTCATAACCTCCATCAGATGGCCCGCCAGATGGTCAAGCCAGCGACGAGTTCACTCAAGAGTTTTGTACACAGCCAAACAATCAAATACTTAATAAAAAATGCCGAGAGGAGACAAGTCCATCCTTCGTAAGCAAATAAGAGGCACAGATGTTGGAAGAGAAACAGAGGACACGAGTCCACGCAGGCTTTACAGCAAAAAAAAAATTGGGTGGTAACATGAAAGAAAAGAGAGAAGCTAGAAGTAGGTCTAACCAAAAATATAAAGAAGGTCCAAGGAATGAGCAACTTGCTATAATAAATAATAATAAATATTATCTATATTAAATAATAATAATATATATTATATGATCAAAAAACATATATATATATATGATATATATGATATAAAAAAATGAATGCACATTCAACTTAACTGTGGAAAATCTCACAAAAAAATATCTGAAAGAAAAATGTTTTATATATATATATATATATATATATATATATATATTTAATGAAAGAACAAAAGAACAAAGCAATTAGTAAATAAATAAATAAATAAATAAATAAATAAATAAATAAATGAGACACACTTCTTAATTTTTCTTTAAAAAATTCATGATTATTAAAAAAAGTAATTATATCATGGTAAAAAAAAAATAAGTAAATAAATAAGACAGCCTTCTTAATTTATATTAATTTTCATGATTATCTAAAAGAACAAAGTAATTATATCATAGTAAATAAAAAAAAAAAATGAGACACACTTCTTATTTTTTCTTTAAACATTTATTGATTATCCAAAAGAAAAAAAGGTAATTTTCTCATGGTAAATAAATAAGTAAATAAATATATGAGACACACTTCTTATTTTATTATTATTATTTTTTATAAATTTTATGAAAGAAAAAAGTAATTATAGCATAGTAAATAAATAAATAAATAAATGAGACAGCCTTTTTAATTCTTCTTAATTTTTATGATTATCTAAAAGAAAAAGAAGTATTTTTTCATGGTAAATAAATAAATAAATGAATAAATAAATTTGACACACTTCATTTATTTATTTATTTCTTTATAGTTCATGCTTGTCCAAAAAAAAAAAAAAAAAAAAATTATCTCATGGTTAAATAAATGAATGAATAAATGAGACGCACTTCTTATTTTATTACTATTAAATATTTTTAAATATTTCATGATTACCCAAAAGAGACAAAAAGTAATTATCTCATTGTAAATAAATAATTAAATAAATAAATTTAACACACTTCTTATTGATTTATTTATCATGATTATCCAAAAGAAAAAAAGTCATTATCTCATGGTTACATAAATAAATAAATAAACAAACAAACAAACAAATAAATGAGACACACTCCTTCATTTTTCTTAAAAATTTTCATGATTATCCAAAATATATATATAAAAAAAAAGTAATTCTCTCACGGTAAATAAATAAATAAATACGTTTATTTATTTATTTATTTTAAACATTTCATGATTATCCAAAAGAGTAAAAGTAATTAGCTAATATTAGTATTTTGTTAGTTAGTGAATAAAGATGCTCATAAATTGCATATTAAAGCATTCAAGTATGTTCTTTTGTGATTTATCTCGTACAAACAATATAAAATGATTGAAACTGGTAAAATCAGTTGTTAATCTACAATCTAGTGAAATCACAAAACCTCTTGTTCGTTTTCTAGCTGTTACACCACAGAAACAAGACTCATTCAGCATCGTAAAATGACATTTGTTTACCAATTACTTTAACTCCTTCATGCAGAAAATAAGTTCTGCAGAGTGACATGACTTTCACGCACAGCTCGTAATACCTTTCAGACAATAATTAAACCTTGCTTTATTGAAAAGAGCCTCCGAGTCCTGGCCAGCAAGTAGGAAAAATCTCAGCGCCCGAGAGCAATTTGTTCCTCTGCCGAGGCTGCTTATTTCCATAAATATCTCGTTTAATAGTAAAAACAAACATGCCGTTCCTAAAGGTTGGAAACTATGCATCCTATTTACCAAGCATTTAAAAGATGTTTATTTAAAAGAACTGGCATCAGCTGGGATCAGGCGAGCAATGTGGTGTTGTGGTGTGGCTGACTTTCCATTCCACTTGAATGGCATGTTAAAAATCTCTGCACTTTAATCAAAACTATTCAAATCACTTGTAAGGCCAGAAAAAATGCCAGTGATGGGAAGGAAAAAAACAAACAAACAAAAAACTAAAAATAATGATGACAGTAGTTTTTCAAAAGAGTGTCGCTTTTACAGTAACAAACAATTTTTTCAAGAAGTGTACTGTGATAAAACACACACTGAAGTAATAATCAAAAATGCCTCTCACATAGGGTTACGAAATTTTATTCATGCTAGTGAATTAATTCACTCCAAAAAATAGACTCATTTTTAGTGATCTGATTCATTCTACTCAACTGATCCACTCTAGTAAATTGACTCATTTGAACAAGTCATGTAAAATAAATGAATGAATAAATAAATAAAAAGTTCCACATTATTTTTATGTCTCTTAAAATAATTTACCAAATAATAGGAATATGTCACAAATAGTTTAACAAAAATAATTTCTGGAGTTATTTACTCAACCTGTCAAGCTCCAAAAAGTACAAAAAAGCATTATAAAAAAGCATCCAAAAAGCCCATATGATTATATTCCAGGCTTCCAATCTAAATACATCTATTTAATAAAATTAAATAAATAATACATACAAAATGGCATCTAGAGCAGGCTTTTTTATTCTGAAACAAATGTTTAATCTTAATGGTGTCACCAACCGAGATTCATTTGATTGATTCACTTAAACTTCTTAAACAATTTGTGCAGTATTTTTTGTGCTATAAATCCTGTTTAAATAATCAGATGTGGTATATTTTAAGAAAATGTTTAAGATAATTTTTCCATTTAATTTCTAGGTGAAAATTACGATTTATATACTGTTTTCATAACATACAATTATACCTTCACATATCATAATATATATACACATAATATAAAAGAATAAATGAGAAACACTTCTAAATTTAAAAAAAAACATTTCATGATTATCCAAAAGGGAAAAAAGTAATTATCTCATGGTAAATAAATAAATAAATGAATAAATAAATAAACTAGACACACTTATTATTTTTTATATAAATAAATAAATAAATAAATAAATAAATAAAACACAATTATTAATTAAAAAAAAAAAATCGTGATTATCCAAAAGACAAAAAAGTAATTATCTCATGGTAAATAAGTCAGTAAGCAAGTAAGTAAATAAATAAATAAATAAATAAACAGAGACAGACTTCTTTTTTTAAATAAAATGTCAAAAATATCATGGCATTTTCAAAGTACATCTAAGAAAAATGCTCATAGATTATGTTTCAAATGCATTATATTTATACACTAAAGCTTAAAACATTAAAGCATTTTCTTTTGTGAGTTACTATTCCAAATGGATTACAAATTTTAAAATCAGCTGTTAATCCACAATATGGTAAAACCACAAAACATAATATATTAGTACGTCTAAATTCATTTGATTTATTTACTTGCTTTTTTATTAATTTATTTAGTATGTTTTTTGTTGTTGTTTTTAATGTGCTAGATAAATCCTGTTCATATCATCAGATGTGACAGATTTTACGTTTATTTTTTTTTTTTTTCCCAGCAAAAATCTACTATATTGGGATATATATGCTGTTACCATAACATAACATTACTAGTACCGCCATATAACATTTTTGTCATTGTTTTGACACAGATACACCATTGTAATATTCAAACTGCCCACACAGACTACTTCAAGAAATAGCATGGTAATTTCAAGGTTCATGTCTAAATTCACTTGATGTTTTTCTATTAATTTAATGATCATCTTAGCAAACTCCAGTTTCAGGTATCTTAACCAACACTGCTACATATTTATGGTAATTCTGATGTGTGTTTTGTGTGTGTGAGTGTGTGATATCGTTCCTGAGAGATTGATCGGGGTCCGGTGGGGGAGGGATTCAGCTCTTATGCTGCGGTGGGCAGAGATCAATAAAACTCAGGGGCGAGAGAAAGAGAGCCACAGTATATCAAGATTAAATAAATGTACAGCTCACTCACGGGCTCACGCCTCGCTGAGGGAATCATGGGGGCTGGAGCGGCTGCGCGAGGAGAGAGCGAGAGTGATTCACAGTGCTGCATGAGGACAGCCTTATTGAACCATAAATTAGTTTGGTTGCATTTTTACAGCAGCCTGAGATTGACTTCAGATACAGTCAAAGAGACACTGAGATGCACAGCTATCAGAATAACCACATGTACGCTGAACGTCTGCCATTTGTTGATTCAGAAAGAAAGGATTTCGATACTTGAGAGGGGCAGCGGCTTGTGTGGGAACTAGCGATACACCGGCAATGAAATACTCAGCCCAAAATTAATTTTTGGTTTCGGCTGAAACAGAAATCCTTTAATTAAAGCTTCTCAGATGGCATATTTTAGTGTCTGTTTCATGCATCTAATGTAGCTCTGTGGAAGCTAGATCTAGGTTGACAATACTGATTGCCAATCTTTATTTGCTGATCTTTGCTTGAAACAATATTTGTAGCATGCCTCTCATCTAATAATCACAATGCGCTTTGTGCTTTACTTTTGATCTAAAACAAAGTCTGAGCTTTCAAATTCGGTCAATTTTATGATAAAATGTAAAATGATAAATGCGATTTTAATGCTCTTAATGCCACCTTATTTCAAGCACCATGTGAGGCGATCATTTTTCTTCTTTACTACTAGTTATAGCACAACAAAGACGAATGAACATCGTAAAGGTATGTTTAAAGAAACGTGATGTCAATAAAATAGCTTGTAAACAATGTTTACCTTAGAAAAGTTTTATTTTTACAAATTTTATTTTATTATATTTTATTTATGCTCAAAGATCAAGGTCTTTCAAATAATAATCCCTTATTTTATTTATTTTTATTTTGTTATTATTTTATTTTATTTTATTTTATGCTTGTAGATCAAGGCCCTTGAAATTAAAAATTTAACATAGTCTTTGAAATTAAAAATTTAACATATTTTAAAATGATTTTGTTTCTAATAACATATTTTAAAAAGAGAATATTGTTGAGAGAATGAATATCTTCTGGTAGTATAGAGCAGTTTTGAGCCAGTGTCACTGATATATATATATATATATATATATATATATATATAAAGTACTAATATACTGATATGTATATATATATATATATATATATATATATATATATATATATAAACAAATTAGCCAAAAAATAAATAAAAAGAGAGAAGCATTTTGCTAAATATATGCACTATAATACATATTACATATTTAACTTCAACTTAACCTGTTGTCTTCATTATTTAATGCATGTTTAAGTCTGTCAACAAAAATGTTTTTATTACAGCCACAGTTTAATAGCTGCATTTAAAAATGAATATAACATTACACCTGCCTTCCGTGCAATTAAATGTTCTACATACAGCTGGTTTAGACTGTTAATTATTAAACAAATTTGATTAATTGATTATTTAAAAAAATATAGAGAGACAGATAGATTGATAGATAGATTTTTTAAATAATCAATTATAAGTAGTATATCTTTTCAGCTGTATTTGTTTTGTTTTTTTGATTACCTAACTATTAAGTACAACTTTTGCCTTAATAAACTCCTTATATGCTGCTTATTTATAGTTAGTAATGTAGTAATTAAAGCATCTAAAATGTGGTCAGGCAGAATAAGGTATTAATATGTGCATTACAAGTACTAATAAACAGCCAATACGCTAGCAATATGCATTCTAATAAGCAATCTGAGAATTGGTCCCTAAACTAAAGTGTTACCAAACATTAATGTCCATGCATCACTAGTGGGAACTTCACAATGACTCTTCAGTAGGTTAAACATCTTTGCACAAGTAATCTTCCGGATGCAATCTGTTGAGTTTCAACATCAGCAACAGCATTCACGACCCATTTAACCTCCATATTGTGATGCATTTCTGAAAACTCAGTTAAAAAACTATAACATATTGTGGTATCGTCTATTTCAGACTAACCTGCTCCTACACGGCTCATAAAAACAAAAACCGTGATTGATCGCTTTATATCTCAGGCAGACGGTCTCTTCCTGTAAGTGGCTGGTTCTTGAGCCAGAATAAGCTGCAGTGTGAAACGGACCTTATGCAGTCCAGTCAAAGCTCTGGCTACTGTAACGTGAGACAAGTGAAAGACAGATGAGAATTAGAACGTGAAAGGTTACAATCGTGCGTCTGACCTGCAGAGAGTCTCGGCCGCGTCCTGGGCGTCTGCATCTCCTGCCGCGCGTGAGGCAGCATGTGGTAGCGCTTGGCCTCGTTGACCAGATCTCGGCATGCCTCGGACGATTTAATCAGCTCCTCATTGTCCACCACGTTCAGCAGGTAACTGGGGTGAATGAATGGAAGTCTAACGACGGCCAGCAACTCGGATATGTGCTGTGAGAGAAACAAAGAGAGAAATATATTCATCATGTGATTTCAATCAGAGTTAACTCTGGTGTTACTGGTGAAAGGACTCCAATGATTCTGATTCAGTTTCACTGAACGATTCTTTTAGTACATGATGAGTGAACAGAAGTCCTATACTGGCTGTCATTTTAGCATGTTAATTAATTAGCTATGTAAAGATTACGCGATTAAAGTGCAATTACCACACCCCGCCCCAGACCTGTACGTCATCTTGCGCAAATGTGATTTTAAACAACAGTTAGGTAAATAAGAAGTTAATATGTGACCCTGGACCACAAAACCAGTCATAAGGGTAATTTTTTTTTAATTGACTTTTCTACATATTGAATAAATAAGCTTTCCATTGATGTATAGGACAATATTTGGCTGAGATACAACTATTTGAAAATCTGGAATCTGAGGGTAATCTGGAAAATCGCCTTTAAAGTTGTCCAAATGAAGTTCTTAATAATGCATATTACTAATCAAAAAATAAGTTTTGATATATTTACAGTATGAATTTTACAAAATATCTTCATGGAACATGATCTTTATTTAATTTCCTAATAATTTTTGGCATAAAAGAAAAATCTAAAATTTTGACCCACACAATGTATTTTTGGCTATTACTACAAATATACCCCAGCGACTTAAGACTGGTTTTATGGTCCAGGGTCACATGTTGTGTTATATTTAGGCTACAATATTGTGTTTTATTGCATTTTTTTTTTTTTTTGCTTAAATTTGCCAACAAAAACATTATTTATAAAGCCGCAGCAGAATTTTTCATTTCTGAGCAACACGAGTGATTTGTTTCTGAATCAATCTATGTTTTAAATGAATCAGGAGAATCAATGATTCAGTGGCCTATTCATAAAGATCCATTTACTTCATCGCTGAATGGATCAGCAGTTTGAATGAATCAAATGAATTAATGACTCAGTCACTTACTCATAAAGACATTTACTGCCACCTACAAGCTGTCAGTATCTATACTGACTTAAGTCTCATAAGCTATTAGTATGAGTCTTTGTAACAGTTCCTACTTTATTTTGTGTTAGACCTGACAAAAGTAATCACTTGCAGTTCAATATATACATTAAGAACAGCTCAGACTGATTGATTGAGTGAGTCATCAGATTTTAGACTCTTAAACAGATTCATTTCAAAGAACTGACTCAAAATAATCAGAATCACCTATATATAGTTGAGGTCAAAAGTTTACACCCCCTTTCAGAATCTGTAAAATGTTAATTATTTTACCAAAATAAGAGGAATCATACAAAATGCATGTTATTGGTTTACATACAGTCCAAAAGAGAAAATAATAGTTGAATTTATTTGTGTTTTTTTGTTTAGTGATAGTTGTTCATGAGTCTTGTTTGCCCCGAACAGTTAAACTGTCTGTTGTTTTTCAGAAAAATCCTTCAGATCCCACAAATTCTTTGGTTTTCCAACATTTTTGTGTATTTGAACCCTCTTCAACACTGACTATACGATTTTGAGATCCATCTTTTCATACTGAGGACAACTGAGTGATCAGGGTAAATTTAACTTATTTTGTCTTCTAGAAAACATGTAACTAACTTCTGTAGCCTCTAAAGTGCAGTACTAAATGAAAAAATATGATATTTAGGCAAAATAAGAAAAATGTACATATCTCCATTCTTTTCAAAAGTTTTCATCCCCGGCTCTTAATGCACCTTTTTTCCTTCTGGAGCATCAGTGAGCCTTTCAACCTTCTGTAATAGTTGGAAATGAATCCCTCAGTTGTTCCAGTGTGAAAAGATGGATTTCAAAATCATACAGTCATTGTTGGAAAGGGTACAAATACACAAAAATCCTGGAAAACCAAAGAATTTTTTGGACCTGAAGGATTTTTCTAAAGAACAGCAGGCAGTTTAACTGTTCAGGACAAACAAGGGACTCATGAACAACTATCACTAAACAAAACAAAAAAGCAGCTGCGGATCATTCAGAAAACAAGACAGTATTAAGAATCAAGGGGATGTAAACTTTTGAACGGGGTCATTTTTATAAATTTCACTACAATATTATTTTCTCTTGTGGACTATATGTAAACATCTTTTATGTGAAATATCTTTTTCAGTACTAAGTAAACAATAACATTTTGCAGCACAACTATCAACATTTTTAATAATCAGAAATGTTTCTTGAGCAGCAAATCAACATATTTTTGAAGGATCATGTGACACTGAAGACTGGATCAATTACTTGCTGTCATTGTGAGCATAAGAGACTTCTTTTAAAAGCATTCAAGCTGAGGACTATCCATGGAGAGCGTGTTTGTTAAGAGTCATCCTCAGTGGGGTGTTTTGCTCACGTCAGCGTTAAACGCTGTAAACACGAGCTGACAGGGACAGCAGCCAACCCGACCCCCTCACCTGAGCTCACAACACATTACGTAAACATTCGTAAGAAACACTGACACGGCCGGTGTGAACACCTGGGCTTCTGCTGTCTCTCAGAGCGAGACGTGAAGAGAGATTTTACCTGATCTGACCTTGACAAAGAACTCTTACTAACCATTTCTCATTAAAGGCAACATTTCGTAGTGAAAGTGCATATTCAGTAAGAATAAAAAAGTAGGACGAGACTTAATTTTATCTACTGGGAATTTAATGGATTGTGAAAAGTACGTAGAGGCTGAAGGTCAAAATCACCCAGGAGAACACATCCATGTATCCTAATGCTAGGGCTTCTTTTTTTAAATCTATCCGCAATTTCAATTACAGCTGTAAATTTTACTACATTAAACATTAAATTACTGCATTTATTATTGGCAAGATGTTAAAAAGGCTGCATTAACTACAACAGAAGCCTAAAAAAATACTGAATAGACATAACTGGTACCATATCAGTTATCGGTCAGTACTGAAGTTATTGTTTTTTAAACAGAGAAATAAAAAAAGAAAGATTACTTTTATGACTACTACTACTACTACTACTTTATTTATTTATTTGAAAATTGTATAATAAATAAATAGAAGAAAGAAAGTAAGAAAAACAAATCCAGCCATTACAATGAGTGAATTAATAATAAATATTTATTAATTTATTTACTTATTTAGTAAGTTCGTAAACTGGCTATTCAACCAATATTAAAGAAGGATGGATATATAAATACATAAATAGTTGGCTATTTATAAAAATAAATAAATAAATAAATAAACACATTAAATCACAAAGCACATCAAATCTAGTTATATTGTAAACAACAAATTATTATAAATAATAATATAATTAATTAATAACATAAATAATAAAAATGTATATTATTACGTTATTATATAAATAAATATAATACAAATAACATAAATAATTAATTTAATAAGAATTTTATTTATGTATTTAGTTGACTATTTAACCAATATTAAACTTAAACTTATGAATATTAATGTAAATAAATGAATAAATATCTGCATAGTTGGTTATTTATAAAAACACATAAAATGCGTTGAATCACATTAAATCACAATGAAATTGTGATTAAATCTACAGGTAGTTATATTGAGAACAACAGTTTATCATAAAAAATAATATTATTAATTAATAAAATAATTAGTATTTACGTATTTATTTATTTTCATATAAACTTAAGCGTATTAAAGTAAATAAATAAATATCTACATAGTTGGTTATTTAATAAACAATACAAACAAACAAATAAAAAAAAACTAAAAAAAAAATACATTGTCACAATGCACATTAAATCTAGTTATACTGTAAACAACAAATTATTATAAACAATAATATTATTAATTAAAAATGTAAATATAATAAAATGTATATTATTATATAAGTATATATTATAGAAATAATTATCTATCTATCTATCTATCTATCTATCTAATTACAAATTATTATCTTCAATAATAATGACAAATTATTACAAATAATATTATTATTAATTAATAATAAAAATAAAAAATATTTATATTATATATAAATATATTATAAATAATATAAATAATTAAAAATACACATTTTATTTATGTATTTATTAGGTTAGTTATGTATTAAAATGGTTAGCTTTGTGTTAAATGTTATGTATTAAAGAGGTTAGCTATTTAACCAATATTAAACTTAACACACAAACTTTTGGCTAGGTATTTATAGTAAAATAAATAAATAAATAAATGAATAAATGAATGAATGAATGAATGAATGAATGGTAATAAAAAGTTAGTAAAGTGGCAATTTAACCAATATTACAGATAGATGGATGAATAAATAAATAACATTTATAAATATTACATTTAAAAATACCCATTAAAGCTACTTGAACGGTGAACAACAAAATCAAGCTATTATAAATAAATAACAATATAATTAATATTTATTTATTTAGCTAGTTGGCTATTTAATCAGTATTAATTTAACCCATATTAAATGAAAAAATATATAAAAAAAAATAATAATAAAATCCCTTGACATCCCTTACCCAGCATCCCTAAACAAAAACTGTTTGTTTATCAAGCTTGTTCCCCAAACAATAGAAGGCAAGAGGCCAGACGCACGCAACGACCCGAGAGAGATTTCAGACCCGTGTGCCAGCTCTCCACACGGCTTTACACGTACTTGGCTACACCCCTCCAAAATGTGTGCCGAATCTGAACTTTTTTGGTTTACCTCAGCGCACTGGCAAGACTTCCACCTTTATGGGATGTTAATTGCTCAGTGTTTACACGTCATATGTGCATCATCTGCATACTGATATAATAACCGGCACGCTCGGTTTAGCATATGTCCTCCCCGACAGGATCACATAACGTTGAAGTGTTCCTGCATCCCGACTGTGAGATCAGGGATTAGGGACGGCAGAACTGGCCTGATCCCAGCGAGGATCTGATCTAAAATAATGTCACGGCAGACGGACGCTCCCTCGGCACCGCTCCCTTCCCCCTCGCCACACTCTTGTCAGCGTATGGGTTTAACCGACCCAGCCAAACCGCTTTGGACTGGTTAGAGAAAATAATCATGAGCTCCCGCCGGGACCAGACGAGGGGGGGATTGAGCTCCAGCTCATAAATCTGAACAACTAAATGCGTTGCTGGTGCTCGTAGGTTTCTGTCTTGCGCCGGGCGATTAAACGATAGTGATAAAATATGCAACCCTCCAGAAGAAACGAAAGAAGCAGCAGCCGCTCGGCGGTGACAGATTTCACCCTGAAGGATGAAAAACGCAACGGAGGAAAGAAATCACGAACTCAGATTAAACTAAGATGAAGAATTCCACTGTGATCCACATCGTAATGTAGACACCAGCCTTTAAAGGGGATGGAAACCCTGATTTCCACATAAAATGTCAGTCAGAGAAAATACAACTTCTTTAAAAAAGAAAAAAGTTAAAAATTTGCAGTACAGTGTTCATTTAGAGTTCATAAGTAGACCTTATTAAGTAAACAACAACAACAATAATAATGATAATAATAATTAGAATTATATAATAAATAATATTACAATCTTAAGTAAGAACAATTTTATTACATATTATATAAATGAGATATATTTATATATAAATTTATAATAATAAAATGACTTAAATTCATTAAATATCATTAAATATTATTTTATATTAATACAACATGTTAAAAATGTGTTAAAATATTCAAAATATTAAAATTATTTAAAACAGTGTAGAATTACAAATGAATTTAAATACAATTTTAAATATATATCTGTATCTTACAATTTTATTCTATATTTTATACATGAAATAATATACTACAATATTTTATTACATATTATATAAATGTGACATATTTACTACTTTACTTTATTTTTTAAATAATACAATTATATAATACAATATTACATAATACAAAATAATACAATTTTATAATTTATTAAATGTAATAAATTTTATTTTATATTAACACAACATGTTAAAATTGTGTATTATATTATACTAAATTATACTAAAGTATATTAAAAATTGAAGAATTACTAATTATTTTAAATACTACATATATGCACACACATACACACACACACATTACAATTTAATATAATACTAAAAATGTTATTAATAAAATACTATTTTTATAATGTATTGCATTTAATAAATAATATTATATTTTAATGTTACATTTGTTTAAATATTACAAATATTAAAAGTATATGAAATAAAATTAAATTGCACATATATATATATATATATATATATATATATATATATATATATTGGACATGAAGTAATATAAAAGTTTACAGTTATAATAATAAAAGTTTTAAATATTATTTTATATTAATGCAACATGTTAAAAGTTTGTTTAAATATTAAATTAAATCAAATATTAAAAGTATATAAAAAACTGAGAATTACTCATTATTTTATGTATGTATACATAAGATAGATAGATAGATAGATAGATAGATAGATAGATAAAACAATTTTATTATACATTTTAGAGTAATTATATTATTTAACAATGTGGTATTTATATAACAATTCAATTTTAATAATAAAATACACATTTTAATAACTTTTTAATACTTAATATAATTTTTTATGATAATTGTTTAGAATTTGTTTACATTTTAACACACACATCACTAATTCACAAATATAAAACAGAAAATTAATTTTAAAATCTTAATTTTTAAAAATTCTAATACAATAATTTAACAATTAAAAAAAAAAATCTGCATTAATATTAATACACTGTATTATGCAGGTTATTTATGTAATTATACAGGTTATTTATGTCAATATACAATAAAAAGCCTCTTAAACTGTATATATTTATTTGTTTTAACTATTTTATATCACAGCTTTACAATATTATATAAATAAAATTTCAGCATCACCTGGCCACCCTCATGTTGCTCTAAACTAATTTTTTGACTAAACATGACAGATCTTCCTCCCTTTATAAACAGACATAATATCATAGCAATGCATTTTAAGTGTTTGTGCACTGCAGCTCCAGCTAGATTTGTGGGAAGTTGTAAGCCCATTGAATTAGAAGGCCCTTTTTTTTTTTTTTTTTTTTTTTTAAGCTCTTTTACCCTGTCTGACCTCTAACCCGGCACACACTGCTTTGGAAGTGCACCCATCATGCGGCTGTGTGAATTATTCAGCCATAAACAGCACAGGGAGACTCACGCTAAGGGCATTAGCTGCACACAGCCGCTCTCCCACACATCCCGTATCCTCT
Organism: Cirrhinus mrigala; assembly: GCA_036247105.1. Lineage (NCBI taxonomy): Eukaryota > Metazoa > Chordata > Actinopteri > Cypriniformes > Cyprinidae > Cirrhinus > Cirrhinus mrigala. The sequence continues at coordinate 29,908,629 of CM070026.1, forward strand.
GCCTCATTTATATTCATGTAACTGGCACCTTGTGCTTAGACTCCTTCCAATGCTAGGCTCAATTTGTCAATGAGCTTAACGACGCCAATCTCCCGCGCATTAAATCAATGCTAAAGGGATGTGACATGCTGTGCCGTTTGGGTTCTGCCTGACGGACTTCATCGGGAGGGCGTGTCAGGGTCGCATCCGTGAATCAGCTCTAATTCACACACCTCGGGCTCCCGGAGCGGCCCGCAAAGTCCCTATCCGCTCTCTGACGGCTCGTAGAGCTATTTGTCTTCGTGTCTAGGCATGCCGTTAGCGCATTTCCCTTCTGTCATCCAGGACCCCCGGGGACAGAGGGTCCTTCTGCTCCTCTAATGTAATTGTCAGGTGTTGATCACCACAGAGAGAAAGGGACGTGCGTAAGGGTGACGGGCCCATGTGCCGTGTGCATGCATGACGAGAATGGAGATCACACAATGTGCTCTCAGCAGCAGAAATAGCAATTGAGAAATGCAGACTATAGTTTATATTTATGAATATGAAAAAAAAAATCATATAAAAAATGTTCACTAAATCTGTGAAGATTTTATATCTAGAAAACTATTATTTATTTAAATATTTATTTTTCCAATATTTTCAAATATTCTATTATATACACATGCAAACTTGTATAAATTTAAATGTTGTAAAAACACAAATTTACTTTTTATTATCAAAAATATTTTACCATATAGGACAATAGTTTGGATAATTAAAAAGTAAATTTGTATTTTTAATAATAATACAAGTAAATCAAATCTAGAGTCAAAATAACAAGTCGGAATATAAATGAATCAGAATATAAAATCATTATATAATCATTGCATAAAGATATCGCATACACAAGATATCTCATGTTCTTTAGAAAATCTTTAGAAAATATAAATATTAAAATAAAACAAGTAAACTGACATTTTGAAATATTTTGTTATAATACTTAATATTTTCTTAATTATTATTTAAGAATTTGTTTGAAAAATCAGTATTCAAATCACTGTATTCTAGTAAACACAATTTATAAATCTAAATATATAATCTTCTTTTAATATAAAACTTAAAAATATATTTCATTATCAAATATATGTTTTTATATATAATACAATTTTTAGGATAATTTTATTTCATGTTATCTCATACATAAGTTAGGAAATATAAATATTAAACTATAAATTTACATTTTACAGTATTCAAATTACTGTATTTATAGTAAATGCAGACTCTGTACATCTAAATTTATAAACTTATATTAATATAAATACTAAAAATATATATTTCATTGTCAAATATATGTATATATACATAATTACAAATTGTTGTATGAATAAAGAAGAAATATTATTAATAAAATCCTTATAAAATATAAATATAAAAATATAAATAAAAATTTTATTAATATATTTTATACATTTTATTAAAATATGTATATTAAATATATAAAAAATATATATTTCATTAAAATATATGCATATGTAAAATCTGCTGTATAAATAAATAAAGATTCCTAATAAAATATAAAAATTAACATAATAAATAAGAAATAACAAATTAACATTATACATATATTAAAATATAATTAAAATGATTATATAATTTATTGTGTAACACAGAATTTATAGTGTTCTGTATCTAGATATAAAATATTTGATTAATATAAATATCCAAAATATGTATGCCATTAAAATATATGTATATATAAATTTAAAATTGTTGTATGAATAAAGAAAGATTACTAAAACAATTGTTATAAAATATTAATATAAAAATAGAAATCATATTTTTATTAATATATTATACATTCTCTGAATCAAAATGTATCAAAATGAAGTTTTACACTGTAAAACAAGAAAAAGTTGTAATATTTTACAAATATATTTTGTAATTATATTAAAATATAAATTAACATTTTAATCAAAATAATATTTTTACAATTATTTTTACAAATAAGTTTATTATTTTTTTCTTGTTTTCCAGCACAAACATCTAAACAATTTTAAATCAAGATTATTGGAGAACAATTATTGGAGAAGCAAAAGGACAAACAAACAAAATTAAATCTTATTCAACATTTTTCAATCTTGTTTTCTAGTACAAATCTCTCACATTCTTACTGTAAATCTTTATAAAATTGTATATAAATATTGTAATATAACCATTCTATCTATCTATCTATCTATCTATCTATCTATCTATCTATCTATCTATCTATCTGTATGCATGTATTCAAATCTTGTATTCTAGTAATTTTTTTTTTTTTTTTTTGCAATGGTGAAACAATGCACACTTCACCTTTAAGATCTAGAATGTGAACACAGCGCATGGTCAAAATGCACAGCTTCTTTCAAGTCAATTAGCAGACCCTTTCGTCTGAAATGACTTGCAGTTCACTTGTTAACAGAGAGGTTAAGTGTCTTGCTTAAGGGCACAATGGTGATCGCTCATCTCTTACTCCTCGCAGAGATCGAAGCAGCAAATTTCCACCTCCACACCGCAGCACTTAAGGAAGTTTTATGCATTCGCTCGACTCATTCAATATGCAAGAGGTATTGGCTTACCGGTGAGACATAGCACAGTATCTCACCTTCCCGTCCCAGACGCAATACTTACACACCTCGCCGGCCACATTAAACCTGCATAAGCAACACCAGCTCGAAAACCATCCGACCCACAGAGACAAAAGAAGCAAACGCATCAAAGCACAACACACACAGTGCTGCACGCTGACTCTCACGTCAGGGCTAATCAGTCTGACGGCACGCTGGGCTACAATGACAGAGTCGAGGTGTGAGCCTGCTGGGGGGCGTACGGTGACAAGAAGCGCACATGGAGCATTTTCCACTTCCTGCAGTCTGCTGGGCGGCAGGAAGCAGCATCTGGGTGACTATCGCTCTGTTCCGAAACCTAGAGAGCTGCCTACCTAGACAGCATCCTAACAACCATGGAAGCTCATAAATGACTGATTTGAAACTCTTTAAATTGGCAGCAACTCTGTGCGCCACACAAATAGCACTCCACATGAGACATGACTATTGATTCTAATACAAGCTGCTATACTCAAATCAGCAAAAAAATACACAGCCTACACAAATACTACAATCTGAAAAATAATGCTTTCAAAGGAGGTTTTCACAATAATATCATAGAAGAACCATTTTGGGTTCCTCAAAGAACCTTTCAGCGAACAGTTTGTAAAAGAATCATGCTTTTCTTAGTCTGATGAATATTCTATTTAATCTAAAGAACCTTCTTGGAACCTTTTATGGAATAGAAAGATTCCATGGATTTTAAAGGTTCTCCAATAAAGAACCTTTATATTTAAAAGTGTAGATTGAAAAAAAATAAATAAATAAAAATAAAAAAAAGTTTGTCAAGACAAACTTTAAAGTTGGTTTGAGAAAGCTAAGCAGGAAGTTTAAAGTTTTAAAAGCTAGATGTTTGGAGGTTTTCAGTTTGAGGTGGTTTTAAAGATGATGATAGATAGATCGATAGCACAATGCCAGAGATGTTGCAAGTTTTGAGAGAGTGTGCAATTGGCATGCTGACTGCAGGAATGTCCACCAGAGCTGTTGCCCGTGAACTGAATGTTCATTTCTCTTCCATAAGCCGTCTCCAAAGGCATTTCAGAGAATTTGGCCTCACAACCGCAGACCACATGTAACCACACCAGCCCAGCATCTTCACCTCCAAGATTATCTGAGACCAGCCACCCGGACAGCTGCCGCAACAATCAGTTTGTATAACCAAAGAATTTCTGCACAAACTGTCAGAAGCCGTCTCAGGGAAGCTCATCTGCATGCTCGTCGTCCTCATCGGGGTCTCGACCTGACTGCAGTTCGTCGTCGTAACCGACTCGAGTGGGCAAATGCTCACATTTGATGGCATATGGCACTTTGGAAAGGTATTCTCTTCACGGAAGAATCCTGGTTTTCACTGTACAGGGCAGAGGGCAGACAGCATGTATGGTGTCGTGTGGGTGAGCGGTTTGCTGATGTCAACGTTGTGGATCGAGTGGCCCATGGTCAGGCGTATGTTATGGACGACGAACACGGGTGCATTTTATTGATGGCATTTTGAATGCACAGAGATACTGTGACGAGATCCTGAGGCCCACTGTTGTGCCATTCATCCACATCCATCACCTCATGTTGCAGCATGATAATGCACGGCCCAGTGTTGCAAGGATCTGTACACAATTCCTAGAAGCTGAAAACATCCCAGTTCTTGGATGGCCAGCATACTCACCAGACATGCCACCCATTGAGCATGTTTGGAACGCTCTGGATCGGCATATACGACAGCGTGTTCCAGTTCAATATCCAGCAACTTCGCACAGCCATTGAAGAGGAGTGGACCAACATTCCACAGGCCACAATCAACAATCTGATCAACTCTATGCGAAGGCATCCGCGTGAGGCAAATGGGGGTCGCACCAGATACCCGGACCCCCCAATAGAATAAAACTGCACATTTTAAAGTGGCCTTTTATTGTGACCAGCCTAAGGCACACCTGTGCAATAATCATGCTGTCTAATCAGCATCCTGATATGCCACACCTGTGAGGTGGATGGATTATCTCGGCAAAGGAGAAGTGCTCACTAACACAGATTTAGACAGATTTGTGAACAATATTTGAGAGAAATAGGCCTTTTGTGGCAAAAAAAAAAACAAAAAAACAATGTTGCATTTATAATTTTGGTCAGTGTAGATAGATAGATAGATAGATAGATAGAATGTTGTTAGCATGTTACTAGCATGATTAACATATTAATAGCATGTTGCTAGCATGATTTTATTATGTTTAGCATGTTACTAGATGATACTCAACTGTATATCTCAACAAGACCAGATGAAACTAACAGAGTGTGTTAAAAATGTAAAAGACTGGATGACCAATCATTTTCTCCTATTACATTCAGATAAGATAGAGATACTACTTATTGGACCAAAAAAACAATACACAGAATCTCTTGGCTTACAATCTGCAACTAGATGGATGTACTGTTACTTCCACTACAGTCAAAAGTCTGGGTGTTATATTAGACAGCAACTTGTCTTTTGAAAATCATATTTCTCATGTTACAAAAACAGCATTCTTCCATCTAAGAAACACTGCCCAGCTACTAAACATGTTACCTGTTTCTGATGCAGAAAAGCTAGTTCATGCATTCATGACCTCTAGACTGGACTATTGTAATGCACTACTAGGTTGTTGTCCTGCATCTTCAATTAACAAACTACAGGTTGTCCAAAATGCAGCTGCTAGAGTCCTTACCAGGTCAAGAAAATATGATCATATTACCCCAATTTTAAAGTCTCTGCACTGGCTACCTATTAGGTTCCGCATCAGCTACAAAATATTACTTCTTACCTATAAGGGCCTTAACGGTTTAGCTCCTGCGTACCTAACCAGTCTTCTACCACACTACAATCCATCACGCTCCCTAAGGTCACAAAACTCTGGACTTTTGGTAGTTCCTAGGACAGCAAAGTCTACTAAAAAAGTTACAGCACATACAGCACTACCGAATGTTGCTACAAATTTATAGTGTTCTTTGTCTGATTACGTCATTCATTGATTTTTACCATTCATCTTTGCCATATGTACATCAACTTGACTTGAAATATATTGTAAAAACTTTCATTTGCTGTAAAGTTGCTTTGCAACGATATGTATCGTGAAAAGCGCTATACAAATAAATTTGAATTGAATTGAACTAGCATATTGTTAGCATCATTTGCAAGTTACTAGCATGTTGCTAGCATGATTCTAGCATGATTAACATGTCACTGGCATGATTTTATCGTGATCAGCATGTTACTAGCATGTTGCTAGTGTGTTTAACATGTTGCTAGCATGTTGTTATCAAGATTCTTACATGATTAACATGTTATTAGCATGCTGCCAGCATGATTTTATCATGATTAGCATGTTACTAACATGTTGTTAGCATTATTTGCAAGTCACTAGCATGTTGCTAAGATGATTCTAGCATGAATAACATGTCACTAGCATGTTGCTAACATGATTTCATTGTGATCAGCATGTTACTAGCATGTTTAGCATGGTGCTAGCATTTTGTTAGCATGATTAGCAAGTTACTAACATGTTGTTAGTATATATGTTCGAGCATTAGTAGGAAGTTCCTAGAATGTTGCTAGCATGATTCTAACATGATTAAGATGTTGCTTGCATGTTTATAGCATGATTAGCATGTTAATAGCATGTTGCTAACATGATTGGCAAGTTGCTAGCATGTTTCTAGCATTATTTACAAGTTGCCAGCATGTTTCTAACATGATTAACAAGTTGCTAACATGATCAGCATGTTGCTAGCATGATTATAGCATGATTAACATGTCACTAGCATGTTGTTAATATGCTGCTAGCATGATTTTATCATGATTAGCATGTTACTAGCATGTTGTTAGCATTATTTGCAAGTTACTACTAAGTTGCTAACATGATTCTAGCATGATTAGCATGTCACTGGCATGTTGCTAGTATATTTAGCATGTTGCTAGCATGTTGTTAACATGATTAGCAAGCATGATTTTAACATGATTAACGTTGCTTGCATGTTTCAAACATGATTTACAAGTTTGCTAGCATAATTAGTGTTAATAATGCTACTAGAATGTTGCTAGCATGATTAGCAAGTCGCTAGCATGTTTTTAGCATGATTAACAAGTTGCTAGCATTATTAGCATGTTGCTAGCATGTCTCTAGCATGATGCTAGCATGAGTCTAGTTGCTAGGCATAGATGCATAGATAGATATATAGAGTTTGAATGAGTTTAAATGGATTAGAAATATAGTGCATAGAAGGAAAGATTCTCAATGAGTCTCAATAAATTCTGGGAGTTTGGACAGTTGGAGTTTGAATAGTGTTGGCTCATTTGAATATTCCGTCAATGTAAGCCTATGGGATTTTTCCCAATTTTAATTGTCATTTTTAGGAAAACAAAGTCTGATCAGTTAGAAAAGATATAGCATTTGTATAGAACTTGCGCACCTCTTCCTTTCAGTATTTAAATGAAATAAACATTTATTCATCAACACTCTTTCCACTTTGTCTGTAATCTTGGATTATCACTTGAGCTTGTTTTCTTCTCACTGAAGGACACACTGCAAAAATGATTCTGTTGCTTAGCATTTTTGTCATTTTCTAGTACAAGTATCTAAATATTTTTAAATCAATACAATTACTTGAGAAGCAAATTTACACAAGTCTTTTTTAATAACATAAGGTTATCAAAATTATCATCAAAATTAAGTCACTTTACACTGTAAAACAAGAAAACATTTGAATTATATTCCATTTTTATTTTCTAATTATATTAAAATATAAACACAGCAAAACATTTTTTTCCTCAGCATTTTTTACTTGTTTTCCAGCACCAATATCTAAAAATTCTTAAATCAAGATATAAGAAATAAGCAAAGTTTTTTTTTTTTTTTAAATACATCAAAATTAAGTGACTTTATGATTTAAAAAAAAGAAAAAAAGGAAAAAAAAGCCAATTAAATATGAGAAAAGATGTATCGTATTAAAATATAAATTAATATTTTATTATCAAAAATAGTATTTTCCACAAATATTTTCAAATATATACACATATTTATTATTTCGTTTAAAGGATAGAGCAAAAAACTTTTTTTTCTTGCTTTATAGTACCAATATCTCACATTATTAAATCAAGATAAAATTAATTGAGAAGCAAACTTAAATAAGCCTTGTTTTACTCTAAAAAATGCATCAAAATTAAGTCACTTTACACGTAAAAAATGTTCTAACTATATTCCAAATTATTCCAGAATATTTTTAAATTATATTGAAAACTAAATTAATGTTTAATACAAAAGAATATTTAAACAAATACATATTTTCAAATATTAATTATATAGATGTTCTTTGTAATGAGTGAAACACTGCAAAAAAAAAATTCTTCCCCCGAATTTCTAATACATATACATATTAATTTGTTCAGTGAAGCCACTGCAAAAACATAAAAAAATATATAAAATAAATAAAAATAAACAAAAAAAAAATAAATAAATAAATAAAATAAAATAAAAAATTCTTACATTAGAAAAAAAAATTAAACTTTTTTTTCTGTTTGGTTTTCTAGTACAAATATCTCACATTTGTAAACCAAGATTACTCTTTTTCTCAAGCTAAATTACTTGAGAAGCAAAATTACATAAGGGTAGCAAGCTTTATTTTCTGAAAAATGCATTAAAATTAAGTGACTTTTTTTCCACTTTATATTAGGTTTATTTTTGTTACCCTATATATTTCTTATTTTAACCATAAAGAGACTAAATAAGTATCATTTTTCCAGAAAGCAAGACCTGCATTTCTGTCATGACTACTCTCAATTTAGCATGGTAATATAAATGGCAATGTATATTAACCCTTTAACTGTCACTCCCATTTTTGAACACAGACATAAAAATGCACTATCCAGACTTAAATTTGTATAATTCATGAAAGAAAACATTTTGTAATATGATTTTGATGTACATTTTCCATGGTAATGCAATGTCTGATTTTAAAAAGCCTTTCAAAGGATGAATTTTGAAATTTTAAGTTTTGAGCTGATATATAATTTCTTATGATATCTAAAGCGTGATACGGAAAAAGGCAATGAAGAAAGTCTTTTGTGACAAAGGTCAGAATTCATGTTATGATGTAGATTTTTTAAGTGGCACTCTTGACATATATTAATCTATTACTTTTCCTACATAATTTGTAACACAAAAATATGGTAAAATATCTATTTAGGAGTCTTAGACCTTTCCAGCGATGTATAGTTTGTCATGATTAGATTAGGATTTATTTGTAATATGGTAAAGTAAACTTAGGCGTCCCACAGGGTGGACGGTGACAGTTAAAGGGTTAAAGTACCAAGACATGCTACTGCCAACACATCCACATACATGCTGCTGTGGCAGATCTAAACAGGTGGAGCTGGGGATGGTGGAGGGTCATTATATCTATTGGTCTGCGCCATCTAGACTAGTTCATGACAGAACTTTGTATTAACGTATATTTCCATTTAGCAGACACTTTTATCCAAAGCGACTTACAAAAGTGGAACAAAGCCTTAAATCACAACAAATGCTTAATATCTTAAGTACTTTGCTCCTCAAGTAAATGTATCTTGATTTTAGAATGTTTAGATTGTTAAAGAATACTGTGTTTAGAATGTTTAGAATACTGTGGAGGAAAATTCTTTCTTCTTTTTTTTTTTTTTTTTTTTTTGTTGCAGTGTACATAAGATTTGGCCAAAACAATGCATCTTAAGAGGCGATACAATGGTTTTCCAAAAGCCTTTGAGTCAGAAGCGCACTTCTGTTGTCTCAAAACACTGCCTCCACAGGCAGCTCAGGTTTAGAAACAGAGCAAATGTGTGCGAGAGGCCTCATGTCGTTTTTATGCAGAAGATACCGAGCGTGGAGAAACTTTATTTAGTCTCCCTTAAATATAACATCATCCAGGCAGAAAGAAATGAGCCACTGAAATATTCTCTCACACACAAAACAGAGGAGTTCAGCCGGGGGGTATCCCTTCCTAAGAGAGAGACAGAGAGAAACACAAGCGAAGAGAGGGAAAACTCTGTGCGCATTGAAGCGAGATTCAGCTGGCCTTACGCCTGGCTTTCAGCTTTTGAAAAAGCGAACAACAGAGACGTATGCACGGGAGCTGAAGCTGACTCACCGTCTCAATAAAGCGCAACAGTGGCTGGCCGTTTTCTCAGCAGTCTTGGATCCTCAAGCATTTTTCTCATGCATTTCCTTCACACTGCAGGCATCTCAAAAATGCCTTTAATAAGAAGTTCTAAGACACGAACCAAACCAACAAGCGCTGAGATTTACGGCCCTGAATCCAAGCACAAAAAATGTGGTATGATTGAATGAACGATCGCATTAAGCATTTCCAACTAAATTAAAAATGATATTACAATGTGAAACTATTGGCTTATGGTAATTAAAATAGTAAAATGTGACCACAAAACCAGCCGTAAGTAGCACAAGCATTTTTGTAGCAATAGCCAACAATACATTGTATGGGTCAAAATGATTGATGTCAAAAACCATTAGGATATTAAGTAAAGATCATGTTCCATGAAGATATCAAAACTTCCTTTTTTTGATTAGTAATATGCATTGCTAAGAATTTTGTCATATTTTGATTTTTTTGCTATCCTAGGGTTAGGGTTTTTACTTTTATTAGTAACTAAAAAAATCTAATTCAATTCTAATTGAAATTGAAAATAAATAAAATTATATTAAAAATAAATCATGTTTAATAACTTGTAGTGTAACACTACTACTTCAAACAGCAGCTTGTCAACTTCAAATATCAATTTTCATTGTTTTTGGTTTCTACTGTACCTTTAAAATGTTTATATGTGCAGTATATAGCACACAAAGATATCTGCCCAGCAAATAATGGTTGAATTTTCATTAAAAGGTATGAACAAACAAAGGATCCCATTAAGCACTGTCAAATGGATCATAAATGATGGTTCAGTATAAAACTATTGGCTTTTGGGGAATAAAATCAACATATTTGAAGTAAAACTGCTATAATATTGTCTTTTTTAATAAAAAGTTATTTTATTTACAACAAGAAGCCCTGTAATATGACAAAACACTGTTTTCCCACTGTATTGAATGTAAGACGTTACATGCATGGTAAAATGAAGTAAGAATCAAACATTCTAGGTAAGTTTGATTCTTTTTAGTGCATTGATCCATTCAGACAATACATGTAAATGAACAACAGTTTAATTTCTGGGTGATTTCTTGTTTCTACTGTACCTTTAAGACATCTATATGCTTGCAGTACACAGATATCTGCCCAGAAATTAACTGGTAAATTGCTTTTAACTAATGAGTTATATGAGTCATTCAAATGAACTGACTCACTGAAATTAATCAAATTTTCCAGTTCAACATACAGAACACTCTTCCGATAGTTTATGAAAGAATGAATGAACAACCCTATTAAGCATTGCTTTATAAATGAGTAATAAATGACAGTATAATGCAAAATTATTTGCTTATGGTAATGTTTTTAAAGTGCATTGTGAAATAATATTATAATACTAAACTATTAGCTTATGTTGAATAAAATAAATATACATTCTATGAATTTTATTGTAAAATAGTACTATAATACTATCTTTTTCAGTTAAAAGGCTACTGTTTACCCCCAAAAAACAGCACTGAATGCAAAACATTACATGCAAAATTAAGCAATAATCAAACATTGTTTGGTAAGTTTGATTAAGTTCGGTGTTCTGCCCAGAAATGAACTGGTAAATTGCTTTTAACTGATTATTTATATGAATCATTTAAATGAACTGACTCACTGAAATAAATCAAACTTCCCAGTTCAACATAATGAACACTCTTCTAATAGTTTATGAATAACCAAATGAACAATCCTATTAAGCATCGCCCAAAGAATAATAAATGACAGAACAATACAGAACTATTAGCTTATTTTGAGTAAAATCAATATATGTGAAGTTTAGTGTAAAATAGTACTATAATACTATCTTTTTTGGTTAAAAAGCTACTTATTTGCTGTAACAGGACATTGTAGTGCACTCGGTATCTGCCCAGAAATTAATTTGAGAAACATTTTTTGAAACTGAATCATGTTTGTGAATCATCCAACTTAATCACTAAAATGAGTCAAAAGTCCCAGTGCAACATAATGAAGAATTTAGGAGAGCATGTTTGATCACCAACTGATGTTTTGCACTGTAAACTCTAGAGTACGTCTGCATAGTAGACGGAGCCAGAAAAATCCAGTTATTTTATGATGTGAAATTAAGCACTGATCAATAACATAAAAAAATAAACAGACCAATAACCACCGAGCACATTTGATCTGTGAACGATAATAATCTCCTGCACTTCTCCGCTATATATTTACTTTACACAGTTTTAATTTAGACTAAATGGTCATTGCGAACGGGTAATAGTCCAGCCGGCACGTCTTTATACTGGGGTGAGATTGAAGTCCTCAGTAACATCTGCAAATTCAAGAAGTTCTGATCTCATTAAAAGGCTGAAACGGGAAGATTCTCCTCCATGCCCTCAAGTCAAACATGACCCCGGCAGCTAATGAGTACTGTCTGCCAGGACCGAGCATCAACGGCGCTACAGCCATTGTTATTTTCTGACTGCTGAATTAGATAGCCCTGCCGAGGGTGAATGCAGATTGCCCCCTTGTGCAAAAACCATCATTAAGCATTCTTTTCAGCTGCATATTAGTTCTCTCCTCAAAGGAGATGCAATTAATCAACCTTCTTTGTCGGGCGGCCTCACCGGTCACGATAAAGTGCTGTATGAAATCGTCCGGGGCGTTTCTTTAATGGTTCTGCTGCGCAGGACTTGGCAGGATTGTGGGTTTCTAATTGAAAGCGTGCGGGCCAGACTCCGGACGTGTCGTGGCCGAGGCAGAAAGGGCTCGGCAGGACAAGGGCCTGATCTTTGGCGGCTTCAGAGCCGTGCTGTTAGCAATCTCGGGAAGTTTAGTCTGCGTTTGAGTGACAGCGTGACTGCTGCTCGCTCCCGGCAGGTGGACGGCGTGGCACAGAGGGCAAGGTTTATCAAAGCTGATTTTTTTGTGCTTGCACATCATATTTGAGTGACTGGAGGAGGTCAGACTATGAAGTTTGCTTTCTCGTTTGAGGCTCAGACCGTTTGAAGCATATTGAAAACGGAACAAAAAAGCACAATTACCGGGAATCAGGACGCACACGTTATAACTGCTGCTTCTAATAAAGACCAACATAAGAACAATGAAAAAAAAGCGGTGGGGCACATTATAAACTTCATCAGACTAGCTTATGGATATTAAGTGGTTGATGTAATGTTTGCCCAGTAATTGTAATTTACTGATAGTAATCAGATTGCCGTAATTAATTGATTTGGAGGAAAGCAGGCACTCAAATTGGGTGAGTCATATGTTCAATGGAGCGCAGCAATTACTGCCCACTGTTAAAGCCAACTTGGATCGGAAAATAAAATAAAATAAAATAAAATAAAATAAAATAAAATATGAAAAAAAAAATCAATCAGTTTCTGTTAAAGCCAACTTGGATCTGAAAATAAAATAAAATTAAATTAAAAATAACATAAAAAATTAAATAAAAAATAATTTCAACAAGCTTTCTGTTAAAGCCAACTTGGACCATAAACTAAACTAAACTAGAATAACATTTAAAATGAAATAAAATAAAAAAAATAATGATTTCAGTCAGTTTTCTGTTCAAGCCAACATGGATCATAAAATAAAATAAAATAAAATAAAATAAAATAAAATAAAATAAAATATGAAAAAAAAATCAATCAGTTTCTGTTAAAGCCAACTTGGATCTGAAAATAAAATAAAATTAAATTAAAAATAACATATAAAATTAAATAAAAAAATAATAATTTTAACAAGCTTTTTGTTAAAGCCAACTTGGACCATAAACTAAACTAAACTAAACTGAAATAACATTTAAAATGAAATAAAATAAAAAAATAATGATTTCAGTCAGTTTTCTGTTCAAGCCAACATCGATCACAAAATAAAATAAAATAAAATAAAATAAAATAAAAAAAAATAAAATAAAATAAAATAAAATAATGATTTAAGTCAGTTTTCTGTTCAAGCCAATATGGATCATAAATAAAATAAAATAAAATAAAATAAAATAAAATAAAATAAAATAAAATAAAATAATGATTTCAGTCAGTTTTCTGTTCAAGCCAACATGGATCATAAAATAAAATAAAATAAAATAAAATAAAATAAAATAAAATAAAATAAAATAAAATAAAAATGAAATAAAAAATCATTATAATCAGTTTTCTATTAAAGCCAAACTGGATCTTTAAACTAAAAATTAAACTAAACTAAACTAAAATAAAATCAGTTTTCCATAGATGAATATACAAAAGAATAGCTCAAAAGATGAATCAACATTACAAGCTTCTATCTATCTATCTATCTGAAACCATTCTAATATGCTGATTTGCTGCTCAACAAACATTTACTATTACTATTATAACAGCATTAGAAATAGAAATCATTTAGAACCTAAATGTCTTTACTGCCACTTTTGATCAATTTAAAGCATCCTTGCTTAATAAGCATTAAATTCTTCAAACTTACTGACCCCAAACTTTTCAATATATATTTCAAAGTGTATATATAGTGCACAATCCATTTGAGAAAGCAGGGAGTCTGATTCAATTACATTATTCACAATGCATCATGGGAGTGATTCTCTGATTGCCTGATATCTTTCCTTTCATGATACATGGGTAGCGTAGAGCTTCACTTGGAACCACACAGCTAAACACAAAAGAGGTTATTGAGATATAAAAATAGAAATCAAGCATAATGACAGCTTCAACAGAAGCATCGATTAACAACCTCAAGAGCCCAGTGTAGTGTTAAAAATCAATTGCACGATGGAAGAAATAAATGGGATTTTTGCAAGCAAATGGACCAAGCAAAACAAAAGCTCTTAAAATATTATAATCATCGCACAAAAAATTGAGGGAAATGATTTATAAAACGTCTAAATGGCTGGTACTGTGATGCCTTCGCGTCAATTTTCAGTCAGAAAGATGTGCGAAGTGGACCGCATTTTATGATTTTTGATAGTCGAAATTCTGGATGGATCTGTGTGTTCTGAATGCTTCAGCAAACCTGGTTGATCTTTCACACTCATTAAGCAAGTGTTAAAACACACCGATAAGTATTTTTTTACCTCCGAATGACTTACTCTCAATCCAGTTTCTTCTCACAAACCAATCCAGATCGGAACGAGTCGCACGACACCATAAATCACCCAGTCCATCTAGACGTATGACTACTGGACCAAGGACAAAGTAAGGATCATTTGCTAACATTAGGACAGGGCTGATCGTTCAAATCTCATGCGCCGGTCCCAGGTGTGCCGTAAGAGGCTCTATTTAAAGCTCGGCTCCTTCCCCAGCGGCTCGTGCGAGGGCCCTTGTGTTACAAGCACATAAAAAGCATGTTGACTCACTGTAATAAACTAATGCAAATTGCGCAGCGGCGTGAAGGATTGCACAATAAAGATCCATACATCACTGCGCACGGAGGTCTGGCGGCTGCACGCAGCCCACACGCGCACCGCTAATTTACCACTAATTTACCGTGAAGCATAAAAGTTGTTATTTTTTCTTAATCTATACTTTCGGCCAAAAACGATTCCCATCTCTCGTCCATCTATGACCGCCGAGACGCTCTCGGCAAGAACTAACATTTGTTTTTTGCGTTTGTGCATCGACTGTGACAATTGCAGCCGATATGTCCTTAGGAAATGTCAGTGGATTCAATCAAAATGCTTCCATCGGAGTCTGCAAGGGGGTGAAATTTCGAAAGAGAGAGTAAGATTGTAAAAAATGCATCCGTGCCTCGATGCTCCAGAGTTGTTTATGAACTCTGGTGCAGTCGCGGGCCGTTTTATAGCGGTGAGAAACTTGTGGCAGTGCATGAGGGGGTTTTTAAGCAGCAGCACTGTCACACATGGCTCATCCATTTCAGACAGTCACCGCACCCCATCAGTACTCCAAAGGGTCTAATGTCATGCCACACGGCGACTGAATATCTGATCTCGGCCCCCAGCCTCTGCACGCTTCTCTGCTCCGCTCTCTCTTATTTATGTTTGCTTCGACTTGCCTGAACGTACTCTTCAGGGCAACAGAATTAGAAGTGCAAGGCCAGCAAAATGGTGTTGACCTCTTGTTCTCGTGGCTCCGGGAAGCCAAAACTTCTTCAGTGTGAAGTGAGATTTGTGGAAGCCCTATTGAATTGTCTAGCCCACCGCAGACAGGTCTTTTGATCCATAAAGAAACAAAGGCACTTCAGGGGGGCTGAACTCTTGCTGTGTCTCAACAAAAAGAGGCAAAATTCAGCTTTCACACAAAACGGCAAAACAGAAAGCAGTCACAATGCTAAATAAAACAGGTTTGAACAACGGGCACTATCATCAAAATTGATTAAAAACAGAATTTGGGAATTTATGAACGATGAAATATCTGTGTCCTGGGTCAAAAATAGATATTATGGGCAAATATGACAGCGGGTAATCAGACTGCACTGGTTGTTGATTCACTGAAAGTTCCTAAGAGTCATTCAATTGGGGTTAGATTTGTTGCTTATTTCCAAATAAAAGTTTGTCACAAACACAACTCTGCCTGGCATTCAGTTGTGGATTACAATCATTTATGATTCAATAAAAAAAAAAATATGACTCATAAAAGTCGTTCATTCAGGAATTAGATGTTTTAGAAACACTAAAAAGAATCACTAAAAATAACAGTCATAACAGTCATTTATTCAGGAATTGGACACAGTCTTTTTTGAATTATTAACTAAACAAAAAGACTTAAACAGTAATTCACAGAGGAATCAGACAACACAAGGTCACTTTCTTTTGAATTATATACTTAAAAGTACTACTTGTGTTTTATTCACTAAAAATAAATGGCTTAAAGAGAAAGATTTTTTTTTTTTTTTAAAGAATTAGTTCAAAAGAATCATTTGTTTAGGAACTGGGGACATTCATTTATTCAGGAATCAGACTCACAGTTTGTGTTCTTGAATCACTAAAAATAACTTATAATAATCTGTATAAATTTATAATAATCTGTAATAAATTTATAAATAATCTGCTATATGACTTCGATTCACTTAAACGAATCAGCTAACAAGAGTCATTCATACAAGATTGAGACTATATTGGTCATGCTGTATGTTTTTGATTGATTCACCAAAAAGTAATGCTTCATAAGTATCATTTGTCCAGGAATAAGGCTAAATGGTTCACCTTATATGTATTTGATTCAATAAAAAAGAACCAGTTCATAAGAGTCAGTCATTAGGTAATCAGACTACAATGACCGTATGTGCACTATTCAATAAAATGAATCAGAAAATAAGAATTATTCATCTAAAAATTGTCCTACAATAGTTCTGCTGTATGTTTTTGATTCACTAAAAAGAACCAGATTATAAGAATCATTAATTTGGGTATCAGAATACATAGTTTTACTATGATTTTGATTCACTAAAAACTATCGGCTCATAAGAGTCACTTCCTAAAGAATCAGACTATGTCATGTTGTATGCTTTTGACAGATTCACTTAAAAGAATTTGGTCAAAAGAATCATTTGTTCAGAAATTGGAGACATTAATTTATTTAGAAATCAGACTCACAGTTTGTGTTCTTGAATCACTAAAAATAACTGTTTCATAATCATATCTGCTACATGATTTTGATTCACCTAAAAGAACCGGCCAATAAGAGTCATTTGTTCATAATTGAGACTATATTGGTCATGCTGTATGTTTTTGACAGATTCACTAAAAAGAATTTGGTCAAAATAATCATTTGTTCAGGAACTGAAGTCATTCATTTTTTTCAGGAATCAGACATACAGTTTGGCTGCGTCTGAAAACTCTAAAATGCTGCCTTCGGAGGCAGCATTCCAAGGCAGGAAGGCATCAAGGCACGTCCGAATTCTAATTCTGCGTCACTTCCTGTCTCCGGAGGTACCTTCTTCTGATGGAATTTTGAAGGCAGCATAGATGTATCCTTCAATTTCCCACAATCCTGTGCGTGTGCGTCATATAGGCTATATAAACAAAGATATTCTGGTGAAATTAAACTTGTTACTTTATATAATAGATGAGATCCTGACCATGATATACTTTATGAATCATAATAGTGTAAAAGCATAATAAATAATATTGTTTGTAATAATAGTATTTAATAAAATGTTAAAAGGGTTAAAATGAGTAGTGAATAAGAATAATATGTACAATATACTACCAATAATAACGAAGCAGCCACTAATAACAATGACCTGTTCTGCAATATTACTTGCATCAGTGCTTTTATTTTTTCAAGCAAAAAGTAGCTGCCATTCTCAGTCATCTTCTCCGACGCACAGACCTTCGGTGGGTAATGACATTGAGGTCTTTATGTATTATTAAAACATTTATATGTAACTGTATAAGATTGTTTTTCTACAAAATCTACAACTTAACCGTTAGGTAACCTAGCAACGGCGTCACGTTCTGCTGCCTCTGAAGTCTGTCCGAAACTGTTTCTAGAGTTGCCTTCGCAGCCTTCTAAGTCACTGCCTGATAAGGCAGCGAGGCAGCAAGTCAGCTGACTAGGTTTTCGGACGCAGCCTTTGTGTTTTTGAATCACCAAAAACTTTTAATCATATCTGCTATATGATTTTGATTCACCTAAAAGAATCAGCTAATAAGAATCATTCGTAAAGTACTGAGATTATATTGGTCATGTTGTATGTTTTTGATCGATTCACCAAAAAGTAATGCTTCATAAGTATCATTTGTTCATGAATCAGACACGGTTTACCTTATATGACTTTGATTCACTAAACAGAACCAGTTCATGAGAGTCATTAATTCAGTGATCACACTACACTCACTGTATATTCACTACTCAGTAAAATGAATCATATAATAAGAACCATTAATCCAAGAACTGTCCTACAATGGTTCTGCTGTATGTTTTTGATTTACTAAAAAGAACCAGATCATAATAATCATTCATTCGGATATCAGAATACACAATTTTATTATGATTTTGATTCACTAAAAACAATTGGCTCATAAGAGTCATTTGTTCAGGAATCAGCTGTATGTGACTGATTCACTAAAAAGAATTGGATCAAAAGAATCATTTGTTCAGAAATTAAAAACATTCATTTTTTCAGGAATCAGACTCACAGTTTGTGTTCTTGAATCACTAAAAATAACTGTTTCATACTCATATCAGCTATATTTCGAATCGATCCACCCAAAAGAATCAGCTTATATGAGTCATTCGTACAAAATTGAGAATATACAGGTATGGGTCATGCTGTATGTTTCTGATTGATAAAACATACAGTAAACATACACCTAAAAGTAATGCTTCATAAGTATCATTTGTTCAGGAATCAGATTACACAGTTCACCTCAGTATGTTTTTGATTCCCTAAAAGAACCAGATTATAAGAATCATTAGTTTGTGTATCAGAATACATAGTTTTACTATGATTTTGATTTACTAAAAACTATCGGCTCATAAGAGTCATTTGTTCAGGAATCAGACTACACATGATTCTGATTCACTAAAAAGAATCAGTTCACATAAGTCATTAATTTGATAATCACACTACACTGACCACATGTCCACTATTTCCTAAAATGAATCAGACAGTAAGAATCATTAATCCAAGTATTGTCCTACAGTGGTTCTGCTGTATGTTTTTGATTCACTAAAAATATCCAGATTATGAGAATCATTAGTTCGGACATCAGGATACACAATTTCATTTGATTCACTAAACACAATCAGCTCATAAGAGTCATTTGTTCAGGAATCAGACTTTATTAGTCACGTATGTTGTATGTGACCGATTCACTAAAAAGAATTGGGACAAAAGAATCTGTTGTTCAGGAATTGGAGACTTTTTTCAGGAATCAGACTTTGTGAACACAGAACACAGGTATCAGATTACATTCATTTTATATGTATTTGATTCACTTAAAAAAAAAGTACCAGTTAATAAGAGTCATTAATTCAGCACTCACACTACACTCACTGCTCTGTATGTTCACTATTCACTAAAATGAATCAGTTCAGAAGAATCATTAATCCAAGAATTGTACTACAATGGTTCTCCTTTATGTTTTTGATTCGCTAATAAAAAGAACCAGCTCATAAAAGTCATTCATAAAGGAATTTTGTGTTCAACATCCAAAAAATAACAGGATTTGGAAAGACATGAAAGCAAGTCAGCCATTGTTTTATTTAAAGGGATAGTACACCCAATAATGACAATTCTGTCATCATTCACACTCCCTCATGTCATTCTAAACCCGCATGAACGTCTTTCTTCTGTTAAACAAAAAAGAAGATATTTTGAACAGTGTTGGTAACCAAACAGTAGTGTAGGTGTTCTACACTATGGAAGTCAATGGCTACCATCAACCATTTGGTTACCCACATTCTTCAGAACACCATTTTCATTTTTGGATGAACTATCTTTCATAAAGATACCTTTAAGACTGGAAGCCAAAAGTTAGGTCCAATGATATTTTTAGAGGACAAAATGTTGTCAAGGTACAGATTTGAAGCAGCTTCCTCACCTGTACTCTGCTGACTGGGTCCTTCTTGATCCACTTGATGACGGTCTCATAAACCAGCTCCTCGGCCTTGGTGTTGAGGCTGTCATTGGACAGGTAGTTAACGAGGTCTTCTTTGGAGATGCTGAGGATCTCGTCTTGTCCCGCCACGTCGGGGAAGTTCTGCAGCGCGAAGGCCTTGGCCATGTTGTGAAGCTCGGTGCAGCACATGGCCTCGGCCATGGCCAGAACCCCCAGGCAGTTTGCTGCAGTCAGCTGCTTTTCTGAAGAGAAGAGAACAAGAGAGATGCTCACATCCATAAAAGATCACATCAGCGAGGGGATGAGGCTCTAGCAAAGCTATCCGTGCTGTATATCTGGGAGGCTCCAGAGAAGGGCCCCTGCTTAAGGCGCTCAGGAGACAAACAACAGAACAAATCAATTGAGCTCAGAGCAGCGGGTTGGGACACTGTCCTGCGGATTAGAATTGCAAGGTGAAGCTCATCTTTAGTCCCACTGAGTCACATCTGAAGGTATTTGACCAAGCGGGTGCAAAGGTCCACGTTTTTAACAAGGCAGGAGTCTTTTTGTAAGTGGAGAGCCCTATTTTGAGTCTGACACTTGTGGTAAAGGAATCGAAGCCTGGACTGCCTGTCTGAGTGCTTTCTTAAGAGACTCTTTCAAATTCAAATATGAAAAGCATAATAAGAAAATGTAAAAGTACATGTCTGTGGTGAAATACTAAAGACGTGAGATTGATTATATAAAACACTAGTGTGCTTTTTTAAGTAAATATGTTCAGTTTTGTTTAAAAGTTAGTTTGTTAATCATGTAAAGCATTTCTATTTCATTTCTAATGACACAGAATGAAAAATTCCTTGAGCAGCAAATCTGCATATTAGAATGAATTCTGAAGGATCACGTGACACTGAAGACTGGAGTAATGATGCTGAAAATTCTGCTTTGCATCACAAGAATAAATTACATTTTAGAATTTATTCAAATAGAAAACAGTTATTTTAAATTGTAATAATATTTCATAATATTAGTGATTTTACTGTATCTTTGATCAAGAAAAATGCAGCATTGGTGAGCATAAGATATTTCTTTCAAATATATTAATAAATGATTTAGTTTGGGTTTGAAAGGTATATAATATATTGTTTATCTGTGAGCTTTTCTTATCAAACATATATGATATTAAAATTATACATATTAATTAATCAGAAAATGATATAATTAGCAAAAAGCATTGTTAATCAACAAAAATGACAAAAAAAAATAAAAAAAGAAAAGTTTTCACAAAGTTCTATAAATTTACAAATTAAGAAAATGTAAATGAAAAAAAGGAAAGAGGGAAAACATGAAAAGAAAAGAAAAGAAAAGAAAAGAAAAGAAAAGAAAAGAAAAGAAAAGAAAAGAAAAGAAAAGAAAAATACAGAAAACTGACAGTTACAGTTTCTTATTTCTGATCAAGAAAAATGCAGTGTTGGTGAGCAAAAGAATCATATATCATATAATCAATATATATATATATATATATATATATATATATATATATATATATATTATATAAACAAAAACCAATTAAAAAAGTTCTATAGAAATTTAAAATAACTGAAAAATGGCAGCATTGATGAGCATAAGAGATTTCTTTCAAATATATAAAAAATATTTAGTTTTTTAATGGTAGTATATATAATATCGTTGAATGATATTCATTTCTGAGCTTTTCTCAGCAAACACTGTGATATATGATATGAAATGTAAACATTTTATTAATTAATCAGAATATGATGCAAATAACGCATTGTTAATCAATTAAAAATACAAAAAAAACAAAAAAGAAAAATATAAAAAGTTCTATAAATTTATACATTTAAAAATGAATTTGACAATCATAAAAATGTGTTTTTTTTTTAAGTTTTGTACAAATTTGAAATAAAAAAGAAAAATGAAAAAGAAAAAAGGAAAAAAGTTATAAATTTACAAAGTTAAACATGAATATTACATAATTTAAAAAAAGATTTTTTAAAATTATATTAAAAAAAGTTCTACACAAATAAAAATAAATAAATAAAAAACAGTTTTTTTGTTTTTGATCAAGAAAAATGCAGCATTGGTGAGCATAAGGGTTTTCTTTCAAATATATTTAAAAAAAATATTTAGTCTAGGCTTTTGGCAGAATGGTAGTATATATAATATCTATGAATTATGTTTATTTGTGAGCTTTTCTCAGCAAACACTGAGACATATGATATGAAAATTATACATTTAATTAATTAATCAGAATATATTAATGTTATGTTAATGAATTAAAATGATCAAAAATGGAAAAATAAAAAGTTCTATAAATTTACAAAGTTAAAAATTAATATTACATAATTATAAAAAAAAATATGTTGTTGTTTTTTTTATTATATTTAAAAAAGTTCTAAACAAATTTGAAAGAACAACAAAAAAAGAAAAGACTGACATCGAAACTCATGCTTGCTGCAATGCGAAATGCTCATCTCTGACAATCCGTCGACCAAAATCCAATAAAAAAATGCCTCCAAGACTACAAACAACAAGGACAGCACATCTAAATCACTCCGTAACAGACGCAACCTGATTCGGATAAACATAATAAATGCGGAGCGCACGAAACCCTCGTGACATCGGCGGGTCTTACGCAACCCAATTTGTCTCCAATATAAAACAGAAGAGTACAAATTGTTGTAAAAACGGTTCAGTGAGCGCCTGGTGGAGGCAGATGGGCTTTTATTATGTCTGGGTCTTTGGAGGCTGGCCTGCAGCGCGCCATCGCCAATAAGCCAAACGGGCCACTCGTCTTCCTCCGCTCTCGGAGGAAGGAAAAATAATTTTTTTAGGTGAGGTTTGTGCCAGAGGCTGTAAATGGCATGCCGCAGACAGACCGCAGAGCGAGGCTTATGCCCGGCGCTGGCATGAGTTTATAGACACGCTCTGAAGTTTCTGAGTCAACGGTGCTGTGTGTGGCATTACAAGCAGCAGCTCCCACCACTAACACATGGGCTGCACCTCGCTTCCAATAGACTTTCAGCTGCTCTAACCTCATTTTCTTAAAACACGGCCTGGTAATATGCGGTCCTTGAATTCACAGACTTTTCAACACACCCTCGCTGGACTTAATCAATTGTTTTGTACTTCAGCAACTTTGACACGCAATCAGATTTTTTGCCCAAAGGCACAAACCAATCCTCAACCTGATGTTTCTGAATGCATTACACTGACTTGCATTTGTTGGGGTCTTACAGGCATTTGCAAACATACTGGAGCACTTGTGCAGACTCGAAGGAAACAAATCAATAGCTTTTGGTGGTATCCCTTTACTGCCCGAGCAACTGACCTTTTAAACCAGAAGTTTGACTTCGTCCACATTCTCGGCGCATATAGTATATCACTGGTGGCACAAACCTCAGCTGCATGACTCTTTGATAAGGTAATATCATCGCCTCGCTGAACTGTCCTGAGATGTTTCACTAGCATTATATATTACTGTTTGTTCAAGGAAGAGCATGGAGTTGAACCTTAATTTAATTACAGACCATTTACAATAAAATAACAACAGATTCATTTTCTGTTTGTTACAATGAAAGTCAACTGAGGTTGAAAGTAGTCTTTTATGCTTGCTTAGGCTGCATTTATTGGCTATAAAATACTGTAAAAACAGTAATATTATAATATTATATATAAATTTCCAGCATCATTACTCCAGTCTTCAATGTCACATGATTCTTCAGAAATCATTCTATGATGCTGATTTGCTTCTCAAGAAATATTTATTATAAACTGTTATTTTTTTAAGATTCTTTGATTAATGAAAAGTTCAAAACAACAGCATTTATGTGTCATAAAAATAAAAAAGGAAAAAATATGAGGTTGAAAGTAGTATCTTATGCTCACTCA
This sequence comes from Cirrhinus mrigala, assembly GCA_036247105.1. Taxonomy (NCBI): domain Eukaryota; kingdom Metazoa; phylum Chordata; class Actinopteri; order Cypriniformes; family Cyprinidae; genus Cirrhinus; species Cirrhinus mrigala. Next base: position 29,932,779 of record CM070026.1, read on the forward strand.
GACTGCATTTATTTGATATAAAATACAGTAAAAACAGTAATATTGTGAAATATTTTTAGTTTAAAAAAAACTGTTTTGTATTTAAATATTTTTTTAAATGTAATTTATTCCTGCAATTCAAAGCTGAATTTTCAGCATCACTAGTCCAGTCTTCAGTGTCACATGATCCTTCAGAAATCATTCTGATATGCTGACTTCCTGCTAGAAAAAAGTTATTATACATTATTTTAAAAGATTTTTTGATTAGTCGAACGTTCAGAAGAACAGCATGTATGTGTCATAGAAATGTAAAAAAAAAAAGAAAAGAAAAAAATTGAGGTTGAAAGTAGTCTCTTATGCTCACTCAGACTGCATTTATTTAATATAAAATACAAAAAAACAGCAATATTGTGAAATATAAAATATTTATATTTTTAAGTCTATTAACATATTAATATTGTTAATTAATTTATTTGCCTTTGAAAATTGTTTTTACAAATCAGGTCCATTCTGAATAAAAATGTTAATTTATTTTTTCTTTCCCCACTAACCCCAATATGTTGAATGGTAGTGCACATTTTTTATACAAATTATGACTGAAGAACTTAAGATATAAGTAAAAAAAAAAAAAAAAAGAAAAGAAAAATCAAGGTAAATATCACCTGTGAACAGACTATATTTTGGACCCCTTTCAATAAAAATAAATAAATAACAACATAAGATAACCTGATACAAAAGAGGAGAATTTACCACTTATTAATTTATTTAAATACATTTCATTTTTCAATACATCAAAAATTAGTTATATTAAATTATTAATAATTAGTTAATTAGTATTAATAATTAGTTAACTAATAATAATTATTTTGTTTATGTTTATATTATAAAATATACTTATAAGAAAGTTAGCTATTATTAATATATATTACTATTATATGATAATTAATTTAACATTTTAATTATTTTTAATTATATGAATGAATTTACAAAATAAATTGAAAAATGACAAAAAAGAGTCACATTTTAAATTCTAACTTAACATTTCTTTTCTTCGAATAATTGTTTTTACAAATCAGGTGATTTTACTGTTTTTTACTGTCAATATTAATATAGTACAGTATGTGGTGATTAATACACGTTGAAAAATTATAAATGTCTTTAAAGTGACTTTTGTTCAATTTAATGCATCCATGCTGAATAAAAACGTTAATTTCTTAAAAAAAAAAATAATAATAATAATAATCTCTGACCCCAACATGTTGAACAGTAGTGTGCATTTTTATACAAATTATGACTGAAGAGCTTAAATGAAGAAATAAAATAAATATCAAGGTAAACATCACCAGTGAACAGAACATACTGTATTGTGTGACTTTTCCAATCAATCTAATTTTATAATATTATTTTTAACAAAATACACAAAAATCTAGAAAATCAGCTTAAGCAAGACAAATGAGTTTTAATCTATAAATTGATAATTCTTTGTTAGTTCACTGTTTACTAGTCCAAAAGCGCTCATACATGAAGAAACTCACACTTTCTCAGCCTAAATTTTTCCTCATCTCCTGCCAGAGCTTTCCTCACTCTGCTGGTCACATCGGGCACCTTCATGCCATCTGAAGCTCCTGTATATTTGCTATTGATCGGCATAATCAGTGCTGGATGAGACTGTGACATTGGCTTTGACATTTCAATGCAATTGTTCTCTGACCTTTATACAAATGAAAGAATACATCATACAGCCTATAAATGACTCCATCTGATGGATGTTGAGATCTTGTGAGTTACGCACCTAAGAAAGACACGCAGACTTTGCAGAAGGTGTTGAACTGAAACTTGTTGGCGGCCTCCAGCAGGGTTTTGGCGTTGGCCGAGTGGATGACCAGCGAGCCGGTGTAGACGAACTCCAGCAGCAGCTCCAGCACGTCTGCACTGATGTTAGTCATCTTCAGCTCCAGCTTCTCTCCGCTGCCCGTCTCTCTCGATGACCTGACGACACGCACACAAACGTACAGCAAACACACAAACACAGAGCTCAGGACCACGAGGAGCATTTCAGACATGTTTCAGATACAGCCAACATCCATTACAGGATAGTTCTATCAAACGGCTGCCTTTTCTACTTTCTTAAAGTGATTTTTAAAGTAAATGTCTGTTAGATTTTAAACATTATAATGTGTTTAAAAGTGAATAAATGCATTGTGGCATCTTAAGGTACAGTAAAAAAAAAAAAAATACATTTTAATTTATTTGGGGTTAACATGTGACATATAAGAAAGATCTCTTTTAATAAACAAAACAGAAACATGATAAACAGATACAAATGAAGAGAATTGAACTCAAGTTACAAAAAGACCCATTTATTTATTCACATTTTAACTATTTAATTAAAAAAAAAAAAATAAATAATACAATTAGATTAAATTTATTTAAATAAGAAATACATTCAAATTTATTTATTTAAATCAATTAAAAAGAAAATAATTATTCATATTAATTGTTTAGTTATTAGTTAATTTGTAATAATAATTAGTTCATTAGTAATCATTATTTTGTTTATATTTACATTATAAAACATACTTTTATAAGAATATTAGCCATTATAAATATAACATACTAATATTATTATATCTCTATTTAATTTAATAATATATGTATATGAATTGATGAATTGAACAAAATTAATGAATTGAAAAAAATAAATTTTGAAAAAATTACAAATTTGACAAAAATAGTTATATTTTTAAGTCTAACTTCACATTTATTTTGCTTTTGAATAATTGGTTTTACAAATCAGGTGATTTCACTGTTAAAAAAAAAATTAAGTGGGGAAAATATGATGTTAAAAGTAACTGTTTAAGTTTTTAACCTTTTATACTGGGGAAAAATTAGGTAGAAATAATTCTCACTCGGAAACTGCTAGAAAATTTCACAAAAAAACAACAACAACAAAAAACAAAAAGAAATGGCACATAAACACGATCAAATATGAAATTTTGAAGTAGAAAAATGTAAATAGTATTTTCTTGTAAAACATAATCTTTGTTTTATTTACAACTTGAAATAAAATTACAATTATTTAACTATTACAAATATATATTATTAATACTATTAAAATGCATTTAATATTTTAATTATATGAATGAATTAACAAAATTAATGAAAACAAAACCTGACAAAAATTATTACATTTTTTAGTCTAACTTAACATATTTATTTTATTTTGCCTTAGAATAATTGTTTTTACAAATCAGGTGATTTTCAGGTAATTAATACAGCTCCACAGTTTTTTTCTTTTTCTTTTACCTATGTTGTACTTAAATGGTTACATAAATAAAATGTGACAACTGACATAAAAAAAATAAACAAAAAAAAAAAAAAAATTAAGTTTTTTAAACTTTTTTTTAAGCCTTTTACACTGAAAAAAAAATAGATGTAGAATTTTTTTTTCTTAAATCGCTAGTAAATTTCACAACCAATTAAAAAGAAATGGCACATCAAGCAATTAAATGTGAGATTTTGCAGAAAGTACAACATAGCAGAAACTAGTAACTGAAATAAAATATTATTTTTAAACATGCTCTGCTGTTAAAAATATACATACATGCTAGCTTTTATTTCCACGAAATCCATTTGTTTTCATCAAAATGTGCATGTTATATGTAAAGTACAAACACAAAGGGGGAAAAGAAATGCCAAAATGGCATTCATGACTCAAAGAGGGATTGAAAAACATTTTAAAAATCAGTTAAGTTAGATTTTAGTGAACGCATTTCAACATAAATGCCTCTTTTTAACACATAGTAAAAGTTGGCACTAGTTAAGCATCATTTGTCTTTTTTCTACTTTTTTTTTGCACACAAAAGGCATCCGTTCTGTAGAAGGACCCTACAGGAAAAGCATAAAGCACGTGTACATTTAGCTTCTTGCATCTGAAATTAAACTCAATCTGAATCAGAGTGAAACACTTCTTATGAAACATGAGCATGGCATGCTTTGAGGACGGGCGCAGGTGGCGCACAAATGCACAGAGAGAATGACAGGGGGAAGAAAGACATGGAAGGAGAGGAGGCCTGACACCGCAATCTGCCCGTCCACATGGAGCGATCGCACACTAAACCGGCCGGGATGGAAGCGTTTCATTAAATTAATAAGATCCGAGTAGCACCCCGAGCGTGTGAGACTCAGAGTTTACCTGCCTGCTCGTGTCTCTTACATGCAATTGGCCTGATCACTTCAACTGTTATAATTCCCAGGGGTGGATGGGAAATGTGAATAATGAGCAGCGTCAGTGGTTTTATGCTCTGAGAGGAACGATAATCCCCTGAAGGTCAAGGGCAGGAGGAGTGAAATTAATAGCCAAGCAGCCGTTGATTGTGTTTTAGTGAGGGCTGACGATAGCACTGATGTGTACAGTCACCAGATAACTGCCAAGCTACCAGACGGAAAGCCGATATACACGGAAAGGCCATTAGGTGAAAATGAGGCGATTCTAGATATTTTTCCTCGGCCCGGTAACGACGAGCATTCAATACTGTGATAATCCGCCCGCCGCTTTTCTACGAACCGGTCATTTCAGCCAAATATTTTCCCGCTAATTTATTGATTCAACTGCTGGGCGTTCGATCTGGCGCTGCGAATTTGCTTTAAATGCAATAGGGAGATGTCTAAGTTTCATTGCAACTCTAAAAATCACGTTCCCACAGTTCCCGGTGAGGGAAAACTGTCTGTAAAGTGATGCAATGCTTAACAACATCAAGTGTCTAAATGCTACAGCATTCGAAACAAGCAGACGGGAATGCCGGTGTGTTCGAAAGCAAAATATTTCATCACATTTTCACCTTCTTACATGGATCTTGAACAGAAAACACTTTTTGAATAAACTGGCATTTTAGTCTGCAGCTGGATGCGGTGCATATTAAGACAAAGCACCTGAATGCAACTGATAATATTAAGTACTAATGACTTGTTTGAACATTTTTAGTAGATTATTTACTAGTGTAAGTCCATGTTCATGTGTTTAAAGTTTCTGGATTTTGCCTGAAATATCAAAACAAGAAACTAACAGAAAAATAATCTGCATTATATAGCTACTTTGTTGCTTAATAATAATATAATATAATATAATATAATATAATATAATATAATATAATATAATATAATATAATATAATATAATATAATATAATATATAAAGTCAAATTAACACATTATTTATTTATTTATTTAGCTTATTACCCTGAAGAGGGTAATAAAATAAAATAAAATGTGAATTTTATCAAATATATATATAGTCAAATGAAGAAATTATTTATTAATTATTTATTTATTAAATTATTATTTTTTAATTTATAATAAATATAACATAATATAATAATAATCAAATTATGATTAAATTACGATTAATTTTTTAATGAATTTTTTTAGTTTAAAGACAGAAAAATATGATTTCAAAAACCATATAATGAAATAAAATAATAAAAATACAGCGAATATATAAATATATAAAGTGCATAGATATGTCTTGTAAATATTTATTGACCTAATTATTTTTATGAAATTCACAAATTGTTTAAAGAAATATATAATTTAATATAATAATATGAATTTCATATTAGTCAAATTAAGACATTATTTATTTATTTGTTTGTTTATTTATTTCACTTATTACCCTGAAGAGAGTAATAAAATTAAATAAAATGTAAAAATTAAAACAAAGCTATTATTTAAGAAATTCATTAGCTTCAAGACAGAAAAATATGACTGCAAAAACTTGAAGCCTTCAAAAACAAAACAAATATAATATAATATAATATAATATAATATAATATAATATAATATAATATAATATAATAATATGAATTTTATAAAATATATAGTCAAATTAAGAAATAAATTATTACTTATTTATTTATAAAATTCATTTGCTTAAAGAAGGAAATCTAATCTAATCTATCAAATTATGACAACGTTATTTTTCTAATGAAATTCATTAGTTTAAAGACAGAAAAATATGATTGAAAAAAAACATAATGAAATAAAATAAAAATACAGAGAATATATAAATATATAAAATGTACAAAAAATATCTTGTAAAATACTGTTAGAGGCAAAACCCAAAACCCTTAAAAAGTTCTTTTTTACTAAACATGAAAGGAGAAAAGAAAGTCTGAGTCTCTGTTATCCATTCAACGAAAGTGAATAGTGATTTAAGCAATCAAGCTATCAACATAAATGTATTACATAAGCATCCTATAAAACTCATGTACTATATTCCGAGCCTTGTGAAGCCATACATTAGCTTTGACCGGTGCTCTCAAAACTCATTTGCACTAGCGTTCAATTCAAACACCAATGCAAAACACAGTCATAAATGATATTTCAATCTGTAAACAAACAGATTTCATTATGTTTCTCCCAGAAAACTACCGCATGGCATCAGAAGACTTGGAATATAGTGCACAGTGTCAAACGGAGCAGTTTCACAGAGCCTGGCAGTTTAAATCATCCACTTTCCCTGCTACGAAAACAACTTTCCTTGCTGAAAACAAGCTTTTGTGTTTCCCGACGGAAAGAAAATAACAGAGAGACACGGGGGAGAAAATGGCGAAAAACATCTTGGGGCAAAGTACTTGTCTCCAAAAAAAACACAATTTGTTAAGTCAACTTAACAAGTTGGCTAAGCTAAAAAATTTGGTTTGTTAAACATGGGTTATCCTGTTATCCTGCTGCCTTAAAATTTTAATTCAAATAAGTTTAGTCAACTAGAAATATTAAGTTGTACTAAGTCACAACTTAGATATTTGAGTTGACTAAACTAAAAACTTGGTTTGTTAAACTTAAAAGCTGAGTTACCCAGCTGCCTTACATTTTTAAGCTGAACCAACTAAATTATGTAAGTTTTCACTTAGTACAACTTAACATTTCAAGTTGACTAAACTTTTTTGAGTTGACTGAACTTAAAATTAATGCTGCCAGGTAAAAAATTATTTTAAGTTGACTCAGCAATTTTTTTTTTACTCAAATAAGTTTGGTCAACTTGAAATATAAAGTTGTACTAAGTCAAAAGTGACTACAGTAAAAATTTGGTTTGTTAAACTTAAAAGCTGGGCTTATGGGCTTATTGAGAATCAACTCAATTATTTAAGTTGTCACTTAGTACAACTTGACATTTCAAGTTGACTAAACTTTTTTGATTTGACTGAACTTAAAATTTAAAATTCAGTCAGGTAACAAATTATTTTAAGTTGACTCAACAAATTGTTTTTTCACTGTAATTGTTATCCTGTTGCCTTAAATTTTTAAGTTCAATCAACTCAATATAAGTTGTCATTTAGTACAACTTCCCATTTCAAGTTGATTAAACTTTTTTTGAGTTGACTGAACTTAAATTTAAAATGCAGCCAGATAACAAATTATTTTAAGTTGACTCAACAAATTGTTTTTACAGTGCACTGTAAAAAACAAAACAAAAAAAACCCCCACAATTTAAGTCAAATTAAAATAATTTGTTATCCTGCTGCCTTTAAATTTTAATTTCAGTCAACTCAAATAAGTTTAGTCAACTGGAAATATTAAGTTGTACTTAAGTTGTAAGTCACAACTTAGATATTTGAGTTGACTAAACTGAAAAACTGGTTTGTTAAACTTAAAAGCTGGGGTTGTGACCCAACTGCCTTAAAATTTTAAGTTGAATCAACTCAATTATATAAGTTGTCACTTTTCAAGTTGACTAAACTTTTTTGAGTTGACTGAACTTAAAATTTTAAATGCAGCCAGACAACAAATTATTTTAAGTTGACTCAACAAATTGTGTTTTTTTTTTTTTTTTTACACACAGTGTATAGACTGCTTTTTCACACGATACTTTTTGGCAACGCCACGCGTAACCTGTTGAAGTTGAGGTGAGCGTCTAAAGGAGACTAAAGGAGCCGAGGACACACGGACGGACAGGGGTGTGGAGGATGGTTATAGTGAAGAAGAGAGCAAGAGAGAAGAAAAAGTGAGGCAAGGGACGTTAGTTCTGCCACAGGAAGCCAGCAGCCATTCTTCAGGATCATGACTGGATCTTTGAGCGTGACCCCCCACCAAACCTAAACAGAGTCCCCTGTGGCCCTGTGCATGAACATAGGAGTGCGTAGGGTGTCATTAGTCTCCACTGATTGAGTACTTGAGGGGGGAGAAGGACAACTCAAGAGGACAATGTGCAATTACGCCCCTGGAACTACAGCTGAAAAGATTAA